>JANBXA010000007.1:135907500-136507500 GCA_030556225.1 Cricetiscus sungorus | reverse complement strand
GCTTTCATTCCCACTTGCCATAGCCACATAAAGAAGCTAGGGTGTCCACATACTCTGAGGTCCTGCCTCCTTCCTCTGCCTCACCAGGAGGTGAAGTGTGCCTGGTGGATAGTCCTGGGTCTAGATTTTTTGTGTTGTCCTTTAATTCATTTTGTGACTTGGGCCTAGATTTTCCCCCTGTCCTTAAGTTGAGCTGATAAAATTGGCCTCAGATTTGTTAAATCAATTTTAGGAATTGATTTAACCTTCCATGTCTGTAAGCAAATGCACAATACACAGGAGCCTGTTTTTCCTGTTGGTTAGTGCCAGCCTTGTAAATTGGCTCCTGTGTGTCTTCTAGGTGGCCATGCAGAAAGAACTCTGGGCCTGCAGTCGTTACTCTGGCATTTCCTACGTGTACATTCTGCCCCCGGATTCTGAGTATTGATATGAAGCTGTTGGAGTGTGGGAACTCGTGGGATTTGTTTGTAGTTGGCTTTTGGAAGTTAGCAATGCCACCTTATCCCTTTTTCTCCTCCTCTCGGGTCTTGTTTAATTTCAGATTTTGCTTTTTATTTATTGGTGAACAGAAACAAGGGGACTTGAGATTTTTGCCTTCCATCAGGGAGGCCTGAAGTCTGGGGTCCATCCAGAAGCCATGTGAGAAAGGATGATGGCAGTTAACAGGCCTCCATGACAAGGAGGCCATTGCCAGATTGGGGTTGATGTCACCGCTGCCTTAAATGTTCACTGTGTCAGAAAGATGGTGAGCCCACCTGTCATTTTTCTCCATTCTTAATCTACATGGCTGTTTGAGGACTGGGGAGACAGAGGGCCAAGCAAAGACGTGGGTCTGACACATAGTAGGTATATAATAATCACATAATAATCACTTGTGTCTTATCTTTATTAATTACCACTGTGGTAATTGAATTCAGGTTGTTAATAGGGCAGGCCCATGCGTTGCAGAGTTTAGTGGGACTCAGAGATTAACCTGAGGTTTTTTGTTTTTTTTTGTTTTTTTTTTTTGGTAGAAATGTCCATTTTAGCAAATTTTTATAGCGTGAATGCCTGTTGGATTCATTTTAGCTACTGAGACTATCCCTTTTCTCCTCTGGAGATCTGTGGCTTTCTATCTAATAGATTAGATTTATTCTCAGCCTTGTTTTTTTTTTTTTAATTTTTTTAATTTTTTCCAGACAGGCTTTGGCTATCCTGCAATTCACTCTATAGACCAGGCTACCAGGCTGACCTTGAACTCAGAGATCTACCTGCCTCTGCCTCCCAAATGCTGAGATTAGAGGTGTGTGCCACCACTGCCTGGCTCTGTTGTGTCTTTCCTGCTTGTTATTTAGGGTAGAGTTTCGAGCCTAAGGATGGGGGACTTGGGCAGGCCTTGCTCTTTAGACTGCCTCTCTCTCTTTCCCTTTCCCTCTCATTCCTCTCGATTCTCCCTGCTTTCTTGCCCCAGGAATATTTTATGTGTTTCTAGGTTTGATGTTTGACAGAGAAGATGCAAAGTCCCTTTTCTTCCCCTTACGTTCTTGGTGATCCGTTTTATAGGATGCCTTTGGTCATTTCCCCCATGCCTTGCTGTACCCATTAAAGATGCTGCAGGCTTCGTGGGTGTGAAGGCTCAGGCCATCCTCACGTGACTGCTAGCTCCTTTCCTCCCCTTTTATGGTGCTGGGGCAGTAGGGCAGGGTGCTGGGGGTGGCTGTGCACATTCTTGGTGGGAACTGGCAGGGCGTAGGAGCCAGTACAGGAGTAGGCCTGTGTGCTGCTGAAGTCGGGCCAGCACCAGGCTCAAAGGCTCAAGCGCTGCTTGTTGCTGACTCTACATTTTGGCTATTGGGCTGCTGTGGTGTCATTTGTATTGGTCATTTTGCCTGGACTGCGCCCGCAGCCTTTTCATCAGAGGAATTACACAACATGAACGCTTTTGACCTTGTAAGGCTTTGTAGAAGGCACTGTAAATTCCAGCTCTGTACAGCAGTGCAGGGGATGAAACTAGGGAGACTTCGTCGTCTGCCGGATGGCCCTGGCGTCGGAAGGCTGCCCCTGTGGTTGTGCAGATGTTGGGCACGTCCCAGAGGGGCTTGTGCTGCAAAGAAGATTGCTGATCAGGGTCAGCCCAAGGAGGTTTGGGGATGTATACACGTTCCTTTTTCAGTGTGAACCTTCAGCTTCCCACTGTAGATGGGAGGTTTGGATTTATGTAGATGAATAAAATCAGTCTCCTTTTCATTGTTTATTGTTGGCTCCGTCCAAGTTCCAGGCCAGTTTCAGGGGGCCTAGCAAACACTTTGTTGGCCTCTGTCATTTTGAAAAAGTTCAGTGCTTCTAATAACCTGCAGTTTGGGTGAGAGCTTAGCAACTGTGTGGCTGGGTCCCTGGCCAGGCAGCTGTCATTTCCTGATAGGTTTTGGCTGGTAAGCACTTCATGGGCTCAACAGTCCCGAGTCTTTTCTGAACTGGCCACGTGGTATACTCTCACATTACTGGGGAGGGAGTGTCCCTGAGCCTGGTGTGGTGAGGTGACTTACCCTGGGTCACAGAGTAGTGGAAAAAGCTGAACTGGAAATGTTCCCTTTCCACAAAGGCTTAAACCCCGTTTGGTGATTGCTAGCAGAATGTGGCTCAGGTACTTCGCAGTCAGCTCGTCTGGAGTCTAGTTTATGACTGCGCTGCTTATTTACTTTGCTTATGAACATTGGTTTAACCTTCCCGAGTTTCAATCGCCTTCTCTGTAGCATGGTACCTGCCCATCTCAACAACAGGTTTTGAAGACCTGTCTCCCTGGGCTGTTCCTGGTGCATGTAGGCACTCAGTGGTCACACTCGGCAGCATTATTTTCTATGCCTTGCTGCAGGCTTCTGGCTGTGCCAGGGCTGATAGGAAGAGCTGTACCCTGTACCATCTTCGTATCATTTCATGTAAACCTGTGAGTAGACCAAGAACTGGGTTGGTGTGCGCCCACTGGAAAAGGTTGCCTGTGGGTGTAATCACCATACATTTCACAATCAGTCAAATTGTCTCTGGTGTTGTTCAGATGTCATCCACTTTGTGTTTTGTGGTAGGATCTCCCATTAGTCTGAAATTTACCGCGTACGCCAACAGGCTGATCAGTGAGCCTCAGGGATCTCACCCTTTTTTCATGGATTCTGGGGCTCAGACTTAGATATGGATATCTACACAGTAAACTCATCGCTGACTGTGCTATCTTCCAAGCTCCAGACATACTTTAATGGGACAGAAAAAGTTCTGTGTGCTTCAGGTAGCCCTGAGAACCAGACCTCTGACTCGTGAGCTGCCTGCATGTATGACTTCCTCTCGTCTTTACCCTTCCTTGCCTAGCTGTTCCATTATGATTCAATCTATAAGCATTTGAATGTCTGCTGTGTTCCAGGCATAGGGCAAAGTGCCAGAGAGAAAACACATGATGAGCCTGCAATTCATGAGTCTTACGGGTCATAGGAAAGACAGACATGAAGTCGGTAAGGGCAAAATCACAAGCAAGGTGGGGCCATGATAAGGAAGTTCTTGAAGCACGTGCTGGAGAGATCTGAGCCTGTTTAGGAGGCTACGGAAAGTTTCCAGACATGACTATTGACCTGATAGCTGAAGAAAGTCCAAAGCAGGGGCAGCAGGGGACGGGACTGCTACCCTGGAACTTATCACCCTCTCTTCCCTCAGTCGATTTGGAACCAGTCATTTATTGAGTGTTGTTGGTGTGCCTGTACATTGTCATTTGATCCTCCCAGCCCTCCTTCAAGGTGAGTATTGTGGCTCCGGGTGAAGAAACGGAGGAGGCTCAGGATGCTAAATGATGTGGGCTTTGGTCTCACATTGGATGACCCAGGAAGCTGGGATTTGAACCTTTTGGTCCTCCTGCCTCTGCCTTTTAAAGACAGGTTTTTGTGGCTTGACATGGGGTTCTTAGCCACTATCTCTAAATTAGGTTCTAGGAAGATGCAATGTGAGTTCCAACCCTCCACCTGTAAGTCAAGTGTTCACCACTCAGCCTGTTTTCTAAGTTGAGGCTGTTGTATCCCCGGGAGCTTTGAGACTAAGGGTCTGACCCCTAGTGGTTTTAAAATCACACACCCCTCCCCCCAAGCTTATCACTACAGTTTTTGGTGGTCTTAGAACTTGGAGGTGAATACCAGTTTCTTTGTGAAACTGAATTTCATTCCTGCCGTCAGAGGTTATCTCTCTGGACTGTGGAGAAAAGAAAAGGGTTGGGCTGGTAGCTTTTAATTACTTGGAATTAAGTCTCTGATGGCCATAAGGATGTCAGTGAGTGAGTGGGCTCTCTGGGTAGGGTTAATTTGTTCCAGCCCTGCCCACCCCCCCAATCTCCATGCCTATAAGGCAGGATAGTACTGCTACCTTTTTTTTTTTTAAACACTCAGCATTGCTCTGAGATGCATGGAGAATCTTAGAGCCCTGGGATCCAGGGAGTTATTCCTAAGGTAATGTATTAGAGATTGTTCTGTAAGCCTGTGCAAATGATGCTACATTTGATGATCTACTGTTGTGGGTCATTTTATTAATGGCATAACCCACTGGTTCCCAGACTTCAGCTGTGTCAGAATCACATGGGCAGCTTGTAAAGACATAGATTGCTGACCTCTCTCCAGAGTTTCTATCTCAGTATGTCTAGGGTGGGATTAGAGGATTTGCATTCAGTACGGACAATTTTAAAATTTGATCTTTTTGGTTAATATACAAAGTAATGGATTTCATTATGATTTTCCCAAATGTGTCATTATTCTTCTTTCTGATTGCCTTCTCTATTATCCTCATATACCCCACCCTCCTCTGCCTGGTTCCTTTCCTTCCCTAGACAGCCTCGCCACTGCACCCTCATACCACATGTATTCCCACATGTATTCCCTTATCTCCCCCACTCCCCCCAAGACCTCTTAGGCAATGCTCAGATGATGGTGGTGGGCTGGTATAATCACTCTTCTGTTTTCTTTATTGAGGCAAGTTTACTTACCCGTGTGCCCAGAGTGACTCCAAATTTGAGTGGACCATCATCGCTGGCTAAGTGGCCCCACCCACGGAAGTTCCTCTCATGTCACTTACACCTCAGAAGTGGCAGGTGAAATCCATGCTTCTTATGGTTGAGTGAGTGTAGATGTCAGCTCAGGGGTTTGGATTAGCTAGGTCAGTGATTCTCAGCTTATGGGACGAGATCCACAAAGATCACCTTAGACCATAGAAAAACATAGATATTTACATTACAACTCATAACCGTGGCAAAATTAGAGTTATGAAGTAGCAATGAGAATAATTTTATGGCTGGGGGTCACCACAACACGAGGGACTGTGTTAAAGGGTCTCAGCATTAGGAAGGTTGAGAACCACCTCGCTAGTGTAAGCTGAGTGGGCAGTGGTGACCCTGGCTGGGTCAAGGGTCATGTCTGGAGGGGAGGGAGGCAACTTCCATGAGAACTTGGTTTGACCTCAAGTAGTTGCTCTCCTTTTGGTTGTGTTTTGGGGGAAGGTTCTTAGTGCCACTTTAGACTGGCTTGGACAAACCTCTGTCCACACTGGTGAGAACCTTCATTATTAAGGCAACTTAGGTCATCCAAACTCAAGTTCTCGGCTCCTGTAAGAAAAAAAAAAAAAAAAAAAAAAATTTCTGTCCCCGCACTTGGGAGGCAGAGGCAGGTGGATCTCCAAGTTGAGGCCAGCCTGGTCTACAGAGTGAGTTCCGGGACAGCCAGAGCTACACAGAGAAGCCCTGTCTTGGGGGGAGGGGCAACAACAACAAAAAAACCCAAAACAACCCAACCAAAACAACAACAGAACTTCCAGAAAACCAAACCAACCAACCAAACAACAAACCTGGTTCATGGTCTTCATCAGGTGCAGTGAATGGAGCATTTCCATATGGAGCTGGATGGCTGATCATATTGTTTCTCAACCTTAGTTTTCCTAATTGTCTGTAGCCACTTTCCTATCTCTTACAGGCAGTGAGTGATTTCTTGTTAAATCTCTTCCCTAATAGAGAGACCCAATCTTTTTCTTAATTGCCCCCATTTCAGGGTCTGGAGAGATGGCTTAGCTGTTAAGAACGTTCATACTGGTCTTGCAGAGGGCCCATGCTTGGTTCCTGGTACCCATGTTGGGTACCTTACAGCTACCAGTAATTTCAGATTCAGGACAATCTCTGGCCTTCACAGGGCACTTCATGAATATGTACCCCTATAGACATAATTAAATGTAGTAAAATTCTTAAAATTAACCCCATTTCAGAAAAAGATAGCTTATTAGCAGTGATTGTTACACTTTTGAGTGGCTGATTAAAGGCATAAATTCTCTGATCTAGTCAACTATTTTGATTTCTTATGCCTAGAGAGATCCTAGGGACTCTGATGCCAGGATCTGAGAACCACACTCAGGGAAGTAACCAAAGAGAATTTGATTCACTTTCAGTGTGCTGTCATGTTCTAGGTACCGTGCTTGCCATAGCCGCCCAGAATTATGACTCTGAAAGAGGTCTGTTAAAAGCTGAGGTGTCTGCTATCAATATATTGCTATCCAAACTCTTCTTCTGCCTCTGGGCCTGGTACGCATCTGAGTCTGGTGACCTGAGTAGCCCACACTTAATCCATTCTAATAGCTTCTTGGGAATGGCAGTAGGGTTTGGGGTTCTGTTTGATTTGTGTGGTTGGCTGTTTAGCTTCCTCTGGGCTGATTTTATTTCTGAAATTATTGTATTGTATTGTAAGCATGGCAGAAGTGATAAAGTCTACAGAATGCTGGGTCTACAATTCTTTCATTGATGGAGATGGATGGGTTGGTTCACCATGATGTTTCTAAGATAGAGTGACTCCCATTTGATCTGTATGTACATCTCAAAACTGAGCTGACCCCTTCAGTTATAGTCTTCTTGTATGGAAAGATATTGAGTGACAGTGTTCCCAGTAATCCTTCTAAGAGACCCTAGGCAGGGTTGGGTCATAACCAGAATAGGGTATTAACCACAACAGATCAGCATCAGGATGAGATCAAACCAGACAACTCCCCCACCGCATCAGTGTATGGCAGAGGCTGCTGGCTCTGACAGAACCTGCTGGGCATCAGCCATGGCAACAAATTGCTCGTAAGGCTAGCTTAGTGTAAGAGAGACAGGAAGGAGTCTTTTTTCAAACTGCATTCTTTCTAGGTCTCCTAAGGACGTTTCTCTCTCTCTCTCTCTCTCTCTCTCTCTCTCTCTCTCTCTCTCTCTCTCTCTCTCTCTCCCTGCCATGCATTGCCACGGCAGAGATCCTGGCTTCTTTTGGTCCTCCCTTTGGCTGCCTGGAGGTGTGGTCAGCAGGGGGAAAGGGCTTCTGAGCCTCAGGATGATGGGACCATTGCAATGTAAGTAAACCAATGGATGAGGAATGGAACGTCTCTCAGATTGCATTTTGAAATGGGTTGGGAATAACACTGACTGTGAAAACATTATCAAAAATCTGCAAAATCAACACTCTTCCTTCCTGGTAAACATGAAAGGCTTGGCAGCTGCACCTCAGCACGTGTTCTGCCAACTGCTGTTCAGGACATCGAGCCTCCCGCTCTGGCTTATGGGTGCCATTTAAGCCCTGATTGGTGTTCCAGCCCTTCGCTGGAAAGAGCAGTGCGTTTCCAGGGTCTTAAATCAGTGTCGGTCATGGTGCCCTTGAACTTCACCTTCCACCTCGGTCATAGGGACCCCATATCCCCAGTCAAGACCTGGTGCAGGCGGAGGCCCTGGCCCCTTGTTCAAGAAACAGTGAATCGTGGGTAATTTCTTTCCATTAGAATCCCCACTCTTTAGTCACCCATAACTTCTGCAATTCAAGAAAAGTTGTTTATCAGAAAATCATCCTCCAAGGTTTGAAACAAGTCCAAAAGGGACATCTGCCACCACATGAAAACTCATACTGTCTAGCTGCTCTTCGAGAACAGGTCTTTGGGCCCATGGAAAACTTAGTTTGGAAATGTATTGACTTGGGCTTGTTTCTAGAGCTCTCGCTTGGCTTTCTTGGGGAAAATACTCTGGGACTGTTGAACTGCCTGTTGTATGCCTTCATGTCTCTCCCTTTGTATGTCTTCATTAGGAGTTGGGCTGAGAGTGGTTGCCAAGAAGAGCATAGCAGAGGGCTCCACTCTAAGTCCCTGTCCTGTCCTGTCCTGTCCTGTCCTGGACAGGATCCTGTCCGTCCCTTCCTTCCTTCCTTCCTTCCTTCCTTCCTTCCTTCCTTCCTTCCTCCCTCCCTCCCTTCCTCCCTTCCTTCCTTCCTTCTTTCTTTCATTTTGCCCAGGGTGGCCTTGAACTTGTGACTTTCGAGCTTCAACTTCTTAGTGCTAGAGATACAGACATGCAGCACCATACCTGTCTCATAGTCTTTTCTTGACATGGATTGAGGGTTGTGCTGTAGGTATTTATTGATACAGTGATATATGACCAGAAGACCCAATTAGGAGCCTATGGGGCCTGGATACTAAGGTTGCAGGTAGATTCAGGGCTGGCTGAATTAGCAGATTAGATTTGTATTTTTCTAATGGAGGCTTCTTGTGGTGACTTGAGATCACTCCTAAACCTGTCACAGTCATAAAGAAAGACTTTTTATGAGACACATTGGAGCTCTGGATGGCAACTATGTGAATTGCACAGACTTCTGAGACAGATGAAGAGACAGGAGGAAGTGTGGGGAGAGAGACATGGAGAGACAGAGACAGAGAGACACAGAGAGGCAGAGACACACAGAGAGATAGACATACAGAGAGAATATGCATGAATTAGTTTCAGAGTTATTAAGGTCTAAAAAGCTCTTCTAAATTGAGTCTAGCATCCAGATTACCCAGATATCCTAAGCTTGGTGTGATGGTACAGCCTCTGATCCTACCATTTGGGAAGTAAGTAGAGACATGAGGGCGAGGAGTTGAAGATCATTCTCTGTTACACTGTTTGTTTGATTGCAGCCTGAGATCCAGCATCAAAACAAAGCAAAGTGAAATAATTCTATGTGTAAGGTAAGGATGACCTGACTTTGAAAGAAGGGTGTGGGGATAAAGAGCCAGACATTTGGAGTAATAAGAAGGGGAGGCATGATCTTGAGTTTCAGCACCACACCTTCCCCACCCCAATCAAGGCAAGCCCCTCTGTGCTGAGTTGTGTTTGCCTTCAGGATCTACTGGTGCTTTTCCCCATGTGGGGTGATGCTGGGCTGGTACCACAGAAGCAGTACAAGCGTGGATGATACTAGTTAATCCCCTTCTTCTCTGATTTCTTTTCTAGAAAAATGTTCCTTCCATATGTAGAGCTCCCTTAGGTCTGTATTTGTGTCTATTAAAGTCAAATCCCAACAATAAACAACAAAACCAAGTAGAGCCATGCTGGCAGTGGTGGACTTAAGAAAATGGATGCATGGAATACAGGGTATTCCAGTTTTCAACCCCAGGACATCCAACTCCATTCTGCAAAATAAAAAGCACCAAGACAATGCCCCTAGCTCCATAGTATATCAGGGTAGGATGGTAGGTCATAGGTCCCCACAGGAGAGGAGAATAAAGCAGGAAACCAGGGTGCAGTTGAGGGAGAGCTAGTGATGGGTAGGGAGTCTTTTGCAGGGAGAGACCAAAGAATGCACCAGATAGAGGCTTCTCAGCAGAGAAGCAGTACAGCTGGGGTTGAAGCCAGTGTGTAGCAAACGTCACACCTCATTGCTGCAGTTTATAGTTGAAAATTGTTAAAAAGAAATCACACCATTACTTTGAAAAAGATTTTTTGGTTGTTGCCTCTTAGCTTTTATTCTGTGGCTGTACCATGTGCAACTCTACATGCTTATCCTTGTAGAATGGATGCTTGATATTGACTGATGGCATAAGAAGCAAAGGCCCAATTTATTTAATATGCTGCCAAATAAAATAATCCCCTCTCACTGCAAAACAAAAGTCTTATTGTTTGGGAGCAAAGACCTGAAGACTATCGTGTGTTTCCACACATGGATGTACATGTAGAAGTGGAAACCCCTCTGCATCATGGGGAAGTGTTCCCCAACTTTCCTTCATGAGGGGGATGCTTTCTAACTTTTATAAACAATGAAAAGTATTACGGTAATCAGGAGGACAGTTAAAATATAGTGCTCTTGGGGAAAAATGGGGCAATACAGTGCTCATTTATCTAGTGCATTGCTTTTACGTAGCTGGAGTTAGAAAGTGTATGCATTTGTGGTATCTTAGCTCTTCCTTTTCTTCTGTCTCTCCAGATGTTTTCCTTGGAGCTGGAGGGGTGGCTCAGTGGGTAAGAGCACTTGTTGCATAAGCTCAAGGACCCAAGTTCAGATGCTGACACCCACAGAAAAAGCTGGGCGTGGCTATGTGCAGGAGCCTGTAACCCCAGCATGTGGTAACCCTAAGTGTGGTGGGCAGCAACAAGAAGATTGCTGGGGTAACTGTCCAGCAGCCTAGCCCCAAGTTCAAGGGAAAAGCCCTGTTTCTCGGAAAGGAGAGAGCGATAGGGCGAAGACCTCCGCTGGCTTCACCCCTCAGTTTTTCTCAGAGTTATACGTGCACATAGTTTTAGGGATCAAATCCTGGTACAGTGTCATGCCCCTTCTCCTCTAATGCCCCGAGTCCCTAAATGTATCTCTTTGCCTTTTTATTTCTGCATTTAAAAATAACTTTGATGCCTTCCTACTTTGGGGACATTATGTTGACTCCCCACTATGGAGCCTGAGGGTTTGGCGCCTCGCCTTCTCCTCCTTGTACACCACCCCCTTTTGTTTTGGGAGGAAGAAAAACCCTGTCTTGCTTTTGTGAAAGTCATGAGTGTCACGCCTATTCTGAGGGACAAAGGTTCCTTATGTGGAATAACATGCACAGCCTTTGGACTCTTGGGATTTTGTTAGTCAGAGTTTTGAAGTCTGCTCCAAAATTCTAAGTTGCAGGTTTGAATCGGACCATGTGTCATTACCAGGTCTGTCAACCAGAGAGACGTAAGAGCCTGTCAGAATGGGGTTGAGTTAAGGCACTTCTGGGGAGTTGTTTTCTAGACCAGATTATTATGAACACAAGCCTCGTTTATCAGTGTTGGCTTTTATCTTAAAAAGAGGCTGAGGAAACACACCAGCTGGTAAGGTGCTTGCTGGACTCTGGCTAACCTGGCGAGGCGAGAAGGTGCCTTCCCTGTTCTCTCAACTGCAGGGTGCGTCAAAACGCTAGCTTCTGTTTGTGTTTGGCTGGTGATGTCCAGGATCTGTGAGCAGTGGGAAGACGCCAGGATTTGGGGGACCCAGCCAGAATCTGCACAGAGTCCTAATAGTACTGCCACCTTTGCCACAGGGCTGCCACAGTTCAGGCTTCAGGGCTGCCATAGTCCAGGCACGGTTTCTGAGTGTCCGCAGTTGCACGTAGTTTCTAGGGCCACCCCCAGCCATATCTGAATTCTTTGTCCATTTCCAGAGACCATTCCTCCAGGCTTATCCTGTTTCCTCTAGGCTCCTGAGTGGCTTCCACTGCCTGTCCTTTGCTTGTCTATTTATGGCCCTTCTGGGTTCTGGAGAAGCCTGCACTAGGGCTTATGTCGGTGACCTTTACCATCCTTTCATTCTTGAGGCATGAGAGAGGCTAACAGGGCACTGCGGTTTCCACTGTAAAATACTTCAGGAGGAGGAATCTTACAATTGGAAAGACACTTGAAAGTCATGCAGTATGTACAGTATAGCTCTGCTGTCAACACCTCTGGCCATAAGGAGCTCACTCTGTAGGATGTGGCCCTTCTTGGGGACTGTTTTTTCTTCTAAACTGATACCCTCCTCTGGGACTTTCATCCACCTAGGAAGGATAAAAGCATCCTCCTAGTCAAACTGTTCTTGTTCTGGCAGAAGTGATAAAAGGTGGAAGTGGGCACATTAGGCAATGTCACAGGTGTTACACCGTACCAGGAAATATCACTGTACTTGTGTGACCTAGATAAGTCAGGCTTAAACCTTGTGCCTTGTGTACCTCACTAGTCTGATTTGAACTTACAGGATCCCGTGTCCCATTAGTCCAGAGCATTGCATTAACCTATTTTAAGGGAACCGTCTCCTGGAGCTTCATTTCATTGTTGAAAAGTGCCACATTCTGTCTTTATTCTACAAAAGTATCA
This sequence comes from Cricetiscus sungorus, assembly GCA_030556225.1. Taxonomy (NCBI): domain Eukaryota; kingdom Metazoa; phylum Chordata; class Mammalia; order Rodentia; family Cricetidae; genus Cricetiscus; species Cricetiscus sungorus. Next base: position 136,495,385 of record JANBXA010000007.1, on the reverse strand, counting down.
AGTAGTGATATGTAATCGTCTGGGCCACCAACTGTTTGGCTTAGGTTTCCTTTCATTTCTTTGTGTCTCACTTTATTTCCACAGGTCTTGCTGTATGTGTCCATCTATTTGTATCTGTGTTTGCGTTTTCATTTTAAATCTTTTTTTTTTTTTTTTTTTTTTTTTTTTGTTCATTTGGGTTTTTGAGACAGGGTTTCTTTGTGTAACAGTCCTAGAACTTGATCTGTAGACCAGGGTGGCCTCAAACTCACAGAGATCCACTGCCTGCCTCTGCCTCTGCCTCTGCCTCCTGAGTGCTGGGACTAAAGGCGTGTGCCACCAACACCTGGCTAACTTTGACTCTTTTTAGAAGACATATTTTGAACAGTGACTAGAGAGAGGGCTTGGCACTTGAGAGCACTCACTGCACTTGCAGAGGACCTTAGGTCAGTACCCAGCGCAGTCCCCAGCACTCACATCTGTAGCTCACAACTACTTGTAACTCCAGCTCCAGGGAATCTGCCACCTCTGGTTTTGCTTCCAAGGGCACCTGCACCTACTTACACATATTTAAAAGTATTAAATAAAATCTATACAATGATACCTTTAAAAGGATAGTCTGAAATTGATTGATAATGATATATTCATTTTAGTAATTAAAATCTTTTTGGAGGAGGAGGAGGAGGAGGCTATGTTTGATGTAAAGAAGTTTTTGGCTATGGGGTGAAGGGACAAGGTATGGTTCAGAGAAGGCTCTTAGAATGATTGGGGTTCACTTTGACCCCAGAGTTAGCCCATCTTTCTTTCTAAGTGCCAGCAGCTTACTCTCTCAATAGCTATGAGGCTGGTGTTGGGGAACCAAATTTTGTAAATACTAGGAACTGGCATCCTTGTATGTGTCTGAGTAGTGGGAAAGGTGATCTGAGCCTCCCTGGTGGCACAGGCCTATAATATCATAAAGGAGGCTGAGGCAGGAGGATGTCAGAGTCTGAGTTTGGTCATAGCTTTAGCTGAATTCTAGAGCCTGTCCATACACAAATAACCTTTTAGACAGCTAGCTGTGCCATGTTTTCCTGCTTGCCCTAGGATTAGCTTAGTCCTTTTATCCTAAGCTACTTGGAACCTCTGGGAAACTCTCTAGGGCACAGTTCATTGCAATGGTGCTGTGGCATAAACTGTGTCAGAAGCAGTTTTATGAGGTAGCCCCCGACGGAATTGTTGTAAGTTCCTGTTTTCTAAGCAACCAGTGTGTTGCAGAAAGGTTCAGTTTTATTTTTCCTCCTCACTGAGAGTTTGATTTATGGGAGTTCTGATAGGACGGTATCAATGACGTTAGGGATAATCAAGGTAGCTTTTGAAATTTTGTCTAGGGACTGACCAGGAACCAACCCAGCTTTGTGCCAATGTACACAGGAGACTTTTTAGGCTTTAAAAAATATTTTCAAAAGTGCTCTTTGAAATGGTAGACACTTGGATAGTGAAAGAGCATTGTTTTAGTGGGTGGGGTTCGTTTCTTGATGCTCAGAGTTAAACTTCTTAAACAAGGAGTGCCCATCGTATATTTATTCTGAGGGTGCCCAAGGGACTAAGAGGCAAGACCTGACACATGTGTGCATGCTTACTTGCTATGACAGTGACACTTGCCTTGTCTTCTTATGCCAGCCAGTCTTAGACGGCCCCCAACGTTTGCTGCTTTTATTGAATCTTCAGAAATGTTTACCATCTTAGGAAACACAGTGTGGCATTCTGTCTTCAATAAAAATGAATTGCCTTGAGGCCAAGGCTGGAGGCAGGGGCAGTGATAAATTAGCATGTTATTGTGGATGGGTGGATCTGTGCATTCATTCTGGAACTTCCGTTGTTTTTCTGGCTTTCTCTGATGAACACCCATTAATTTTTGTATTGGGAAAAATTGTTTTGTTTTGAGAAAAGGGTGAGTGTTTTTCAGTCTGTCTGCAGGGAAGGAAGGTGGAGAATATGGGATAACAGATGGAAACAGGGACATAGGGAGCCAGGGCTGCCATGGGAACTGTGTCCCCAGTTTTCTGTCCTCAAAGATGCCCTATTGGTATTTCATGCTATTTACTTCAAAATGCCCTTTGCTTTGAACAGTATTTATTAATAATATATCCCCCTTTGCTGGTTAAAGATAGCGGTAACTGCCTGTTGGAGTTGCTTGACTTGATTTAGTGGAGTTGATGGCTGTCTTAGCTGAGAGCAATGTGTAATATTTGGGTTGGCCTTACTCTTAGACATTCATGTGTCCTCTATCCATTGCAACCCCTGAGGAACTTTCTAGGTCAAGGACCCAAATTTAAGGTTCTGCAGTTAAAACAGTTTTGAGACCTGGGTCTCTGTATTCCTGTATGTGGCTCTTTCTCCCGTAAACCTGCCTTGATCTTATTTTATTTTGTAATGCAGCAACATCTCGCAACTTAAAATCCAGTAACACAGTCTTTTTTGTCATGCTAACCTTTGCCACCTCATTCTTCATTGTCCTTACAGCCAGCTGCACTGTAATGTTAGCTGGCGTCAATCAAGCGAGCCCTTTCTTTCCAGTGTCAGATACTGTGTTCTGTGTCTGTACAGATGATCTCATGTGATCCTTTCTACTCTTCTTGAGGCAATCACAGTTGATTTCTTCACCTCGGATAGAAACTGAAGCTCAAACATTGCATGATCTGTTGAAGGTCTCCAGGTTTGAAAGCAGTAGAGCTGAGATTTGAGTTGCTTCCCACCTCTCACTGTCTCTGTACTTTTAATCATTTCCCCATGTATTCGGCTCGTCCAGAACAGGACCTCAGCCGTGGATCACCTAAACATCCCAGGCCATCACTTCACCGTCCTGTGTACCTTCCGTTACTCTGCTGTGTTATCACAGATCCCCAGCAGATGAGGCGATGGGACAGCAGTGTGCCAGGAGCCTTTTCTTTCACACTCTGCCAGACTAGGTGGGAGCTGCATGTATGGGATTTGAAGCTGGATTTGATTTCCTCCTTTGTTGAGTTCTTCTCTGAGACTGGGGCCTTAAGCAATCCGGGGAGCCATTTCCCAACCACAGAAATGATGCTGCTTTGTGTCAGTGCAGTTCATCAGAATGCTTACTCTTTGCCCTGAAGATTCAGGGAGCAGCGACAGCCCCAGCCCCAATTAATTCCAGTCTCCGGAATAGATAAAGAGATGTGGGGAAATACATTCCCGAAGGATGGTCCTAGATCCATTCCTGGGGCAGGATGCTGAATAACAGCTCATACTTTTTATTGCATCATGAACTTTCAATATCGGATGAAGTCTTCAGTCTCTTTTCCTAAAAATAACAGCCTTTCCGTGGTGGGCATTGTCCTGAGCACTGTTGTGTGTGTTAACCCTTTCAGTCTTCTCCATAACTCCAGTGCTTGTAGGTCTTACTGTGTTGCCACTTCTCTGCATAAGGAAACTGAGTCACTGAGATGGTGAAAGATTTTCCCAAGTGTCCTTGTATATGGTTCAGTCCCAGTTTTAGCACTGTGGTTTCAGAGTCACTGCCTGCATGACATGAAGATAGAAATCCACCTCTGTCCCCAGGGCTGGTGACCAACCTGCCTGTCAGGGCAGTGGAGGGAAGAAGGTGGCTTTTGGCTTCTCTTGTCAGATTCTTCTCCTGTCCTCTTAGAATAGCTAAGTGAGTTTGTATGTCGGTTTCTAAGTGCCTATGTCTCCCAGGGATCCCACATAGTGACCTAATTGGCAATCCTCATTTGATGGGGAGTCTGGCACTGTGGACTTCTGTTTTGGTTCTGGCACGACCAAGGCTGAACCGGCCCGCTCTTCTGTAAGTCAGGGAGGATGGGCTCTGGCCTTGTTCAGGACGAGGGCATTCTCACCAAAGTGAGTGGAAGTCTCTGCCCTTTAATGTGCCTTCAGTGTGGCCCATAAGCAAAAACTGTAGTGTGCCCGTAGTTCTGTAAGATTAAGGGCCCAGGGATTGACTTGTGATCACTGACTGTGCTTGACTTTTGGTTTGGAGCCACAGTGAGTATTTTTTAGGACTATAATTGGTGTCAGTAATAACAGATTTTGTCATACTTCATATTCCTTTTTTGTCTTTCCTTCTCCCTACCTGTTACAATTCCCACAGCAAGTGTTGTAGAGTATGATGCTGCAAAAGAACTCAGATACCTGTAGACTGCCCTCCCATTTTGGGAGAAAAAGAAACAGGCCCAGGGATGCAGGAGTTTGCCCAAGGCTCCAGCTAATCTATAGCAGGGCTAGAACACAGATTGCAACCTTTCTCCAGCACCATCCGCTTTATCTTTTTCCTCAACTCCCTTCATAAGCAGATGTAGCAGGGAATTGCCTTTGCCTTATATGGCTCTCGTCCTCTATGCTTCTTCCTTTCCAGCAGAGGCTGAGTCAGTCCAGTCTCTCCTTCCTGCTCCAACTGCCTCCACACCGTGTCAGTGCAGGTATCGGCTGGACTTTTGCAAGTAGACACATCTCCACAGCCCTGTTTGGTGTAAGGCTCACAGCTCTTCATGCTGTGATCATTGCCCACTTCTCAAACATGAGGGTAGATCTGTGCTGTAGACTGAGACCCAGAATTACCTCTCTCCATACACCACTTTCTCCCATTTAGTAGGTGGTGGTCACAGCCGAGCAGGCAGCTGTTGGAAGCCTAAGTGCCGTGTTAATTATTGGCTGCTCTGAGGGTCTCTTCTCCAGCAGAGATCTATCCTGGATGATACAAAGAGCATCCTTCTTGAACTTGGACCTGAGCTGGTCCGAGTAGTGATGTTTAACATGCCTAGGCTGTAGCTCACTCCTCCTTATGACATACCTCTGTGAATGTCCGTGGGCTTCTCTCTGCTGAGGAGAATTCCATTGCCTATTACTCAGCTTTTCCAGTTACTCTGCCTTCTAAGGACAACTTTGTCTTGGTTAGCTGTTTCTGGGCTTCCTCATAGAGAGTCAGAGCAACCAGTAGAGGCTGAAATTGGAGGCCCAGGGGGTGGAGGAGATCAGGGTTTCCTGTGAGTGTGTGTTAAGGAATGGCTATACTTGTTTCTGGAAGGCCCAGTACTTGTGTGAGAGAAGGGCAAGCAGAAGCCTGAGGGGGAGGAGGGTCTTTAAAGAGCAGGCTGGGGCTGGGTAGGGTGCAGAACAGAGGAGAGTTCTGGAGGAGCAAGGCCAACAGCAGGTAGGGACGCCAGAAGGACTTTAAAGATACCTTTCTGTGCATAGGAACTTAGGCTCTGCTACGCGGAAGCCTGGTTGGATCTTGGACTCTCCAGCGTGCGCAGTCTGGAAGACAGAGGCTGACAGTGGAGTGTGGGTTTTGGAAATGCTCTGTGAGAGGTCCCAGTGCTGACACACTGGAGTCAGCTTGTGTCACTGTCATCCTGAAGAACTGCAGGTCCCTCTCCTGAACCTAAAGCACAGAAACACGCAGAGGGGAGAATGCCTGCCTAGAGTTCTCGACCAGACTGGTTCCATCCCAAGAATGTCATAGACTGGGTTTGGTGGTGCACTCCTCTTATCTTAGTCCTGAGGTTTAGTTGGAGGAAGGAAGATTGGAAATCCAGGGTTATCCTTGGCTACATAAGGAGTTGGATGCCAGCCCGAGCTACACAAGACTGGCTCAAAACCAAAACAATATTCGACAAAAAACAAAGCACAGAAGCGGCCTTTTCAGATTTAGTTGCATGTTCACTTCCTACCCATCTTCAGAAGCAGTTTGGTGTGGTTTGGATTTAGTTGGAGGAGTATGCTCATTCATGCCGAGTGTGTGCTTACCACTAATAGAAAGGAAATTTGCTTTAAGGAAGAAAAGGTTGTGTTTCTAGGCCACATTTTAGCCACAAAAATATTCTTGGGAAAGAATACTTTAATTTTTGTTCTCCAAAAGATATTTCTCTTTTGTGCTGGTTTGAGGTAGGGGTATTTTTAGGGCAAGAGAAGGAACAGGGACTGTTTGGCTTAGATAAAAAGTGCTTTCTTCTGGCAGCCAGCTTCCTGGGGTCCAATTGATCTGTGCATGCTGCCTGGCCAACATTCATGTTCCATGACGATTCTTCTCTGAAGCTAAAGGCCCCAGATCCACATGCTGCTGGGACTTGCAGGTCTGTGCATAGAGCCCTTTGTATTGGCTCTGGGGACAGCAGGAACACAACATCTGCAGAAGAGTGGCCTTCAGAGGGCTCTGTCAAGGCTTGGTGCCACTGGGTTACAGGCAAGAGCAGAAAGAACATGTACTCTGAGCCTCTGTTATGCTGCTGCTGGAGGATCACATAGCACAGTATTATCAGCCTGCTTGCTAAGCCATTGGGTGCCATGACATTGTTTGTAGTATATATATGAAGACTATACGTGTGTGTGTGTGTGTGTGTGTGTGTGTGTGTGTGTAACTATGCAGGTATGTATGTATGTATGTATGTATGTATGCATGCATGCATGTGTTTTGCAGTGCTGGTGATCAGATCCATGGATTTGCACATGAGAGGTAAGCACTGTGTCACCTTGCAATACATTCAACCTTGTGTCCATACTGTTTGATCACCTTGACAACTTGTGTGAAGACAGGAAGTACCAGCTCCTTTCTTTCATTTGAAACAATATCCAGAGCAGATAATTATTTCCCACCTAGGTTTAAAAGACCCTGACAGTCTTCTGCTGCAGAAAGACTTGTGAACAGTTCCTTCTCTTTCCACAGGCCACCCTTCCCCTGTGCAGGCTGGCCCGCCTGACTGTTGGCCAGAGAAGCCCCAGGCACTCCTAATTACACTGGTCTCAGCGCCTGAGCTATGACTGGTTCCTATCAAAGCATCAGGATGCTCTGATCTGATTGTGTGTGGTGCAGATGCCACCTGGGTGGCTTGTTGGAAGACCAGTGGGTCATCCGATGCTGCTGTGCAGAGCTGGGTGATGGCTCAGAGATCAAATTTTGTCTCCTTAAGAAAGTAGGAAAGAAAGAAGGATGGATGTGTGAGAAGATACATGGTGTGTGCTTTCAGTTACCTTCTCTTACGTGCTTTCCCTCAAACCCAAGCCCATGGAAGAGCATGTTTTATTATGCCCGCTTAGGGAGAAAGTTAGCTACCTGGGAGATGGGTATCTTGCTTAGAATCAATCACATAGTTGGATCTGGGAGGTGGTGGCGGCTCATGCCTTCAATCCTAGCACTAGGCAGATGCAGGTGGATCTCTGTGAGTTTGAGGCTAGCCTGGTCTACAGAGAGAGTTCCAGGACAGCCAGGATGCACAGAGAAACAAAACAAAATGAAACGAAACAACAAAATCAGTGAGATGTATTTCATACATATATGAGCCTTAGTGCTTAATGTATGTACATATATATATATGTATACATACATACATACATACATACATACATACATACATACATACATTAGCTAGGCTTACATCAAATCATATTAGCTGTGAGCTAGTAGTTTCTCTAAAATACAGTATGGCTGTAGCATCTCTTGATTATAGAGATGTTTCTTACCTGATACCCAGGTGGTGTGTGTGTGTATGTGTGTGTGTGTGTGTGTGTGTGTGTGAGACAGTTTTCCAGATGACGGATTTGTAAATATCTCAGTATAGGTCAGTGCCAGGCATTCTACATGTCTGTCATCTGAAGGGGATATTGGAGTTTCTTCATGAGGCTGGAGCCCCAAGTGCTCCTCTGTACAGCCTAATTGGGACTGTCTGTACCTTAGACATTCACTGGGCAGTTTACTTGGCTTCCCTGTAATGATGCCCTGTCCCCTCTCCAGGGCTCTTGAGTTCATTGAAGGGAATGGTGGTGTGGTACGGAGGGCAGGGAATGTGCACCCCAAGGGCCCTTCCCCTCCCTTGCTAAACACAGCTGCAGTTTCTTATTTATCTACTTGTGATCACATATTAATGGCAGAGGAGCCTGCCAGGAAAGGCAAGGCCACGGAACCAGCATATTTAGGGAGTGCTGGATACTGTGTACTTAAGATTTCAAGTTTTTTGGTGGTTTGTTTGAAATGTGTTGACAGTCTAAGAAAGTTGGTCCTACAGAGCCACAGCTCAAGAGTTTGAAGCCTCAAATACCTCAGAGGCCAGGCCAGCCAGGTATCTTGGGAGGAAGATAGAAATGAGTGGAATGTTCTTCGTTTTCACAAAAATGTTGTGGTTGCCTTCTTTTGGGGTTGGGGATGGACGGACACAAGTCATTCTTGGTCCTTCTTGTTGATAAAGAAATAGTTCTCTTTAAGAGAAAACCAATGCATGCATCCATGATAACTGGCCATTAACACAGGACCTTGGTGTTGGACAGATGACCTTACACACTTAGACTGCCTAGAAATGGCTACTATGCAGCTTCACACCTGTGTGGCCCTTGAGGCTGAGCCTTACCACATCTTGCTATTTTTAAGGAGAAGCTGCTTTATAAAATTATAAAATCTTTGGCTTAATAATTAAAAAGAAGAAATAATTATAGATTGATAGGAAGCAGCAGAGTACCACTTCTTCAAGTATATATACACATTGTTATGTAAACTTTATTATAGACCCCTTTCCACTGGGGTTTATTTGTGCTCGTGTGTGTGTGTGTGTGTGTGTGTGTGTGTGTGTGTGTGTGTGTGTGTGGTCCTGCACTGTTTTATTATTGGCACCATTTGTGTAATAACAGCTACAATACAACACAATACAAATGTTTGGGAGCCAGGCATAGTGGCATATTCCTGTAGTCCTAGCACGTGGACACTAGAAGTAAGGGGATGAAGAGTTCAAATGTAGCTTGAACTGCATAGTGAGTGCCGAGCTAGCTTGGTAGGGCTATGTTAGATTCTATTAGGAAAATGCGTATACACACACACACACACACACACACACACACACACACACCACGGTGCACACATGCACTCATTTGACTTTTAAGTTGTTTGTGCAAATAAGCTGAAAACCCAGTTGAGGTCCACAGAACATGCCCCAGGCCTGATGAGTCTCCAATTTTAACCTCTATTCTAGTCTAGCTGTGTTTCTTTTTTAGTCAGATAAAATTCATGCTCCATATAATTCACTATTTAACCATTTCCAAGTAGGCAGTTTAGCATACACTAGCATGTTTGTCAAGTTGTACAATCATTGCCCCTTTTTTTCAGCCCCCTGTCCATTAGCCTTCCCCTCCACTCCTCTCTTCCCCATCCCCTGGCATCCAGTAATCTACTTTGTGTCTCTATGGGCTTGTCTATTCTGAACAATTTATGCAAATGGAATCATAAAATATACGCATTTTTGTTTCTGACTGGATGTTTTCATCTGGGCAAGGGAGAGATTTGAGGCCAGAGAGGGAAAATGACATTTCTACAATTTGTATGGCGGAGGAAAGGCTGTCGGTTCTCAGCCCCTTGTGCCATAGCTCTCTGCCTCTCCCCATTTGGTGTTCAGTACGATGATCATGTCATGACTTCTTTTGGGGAGGTTTGAACAAACATGCTTGGCAGTAGGGTACTTACCTTAGTTGTGTGGAAGTTCTTCAAGGAGTCACTGTGGATATGGGGATTGTAAAGCAGGAAATGGTGTGTTCAGGTCACCTACTGTGTGCCAGTCTTAGAGCCAACAGGATCTCAGCAGTTAGGGTATACCGCAGAGGTAGACATTGAAGCCATTATTTGAGTAGTAACAGAATTGAAGAATCACAGTTACAGGCATCAGGAGTCTCATCCCAGAGGCTATAGTGAGTCATGCCCTGGAGCATCTCCAGAGAGCCCCCAACCCTCTTCCAACCACGTGCTTACCTGGCTGCCTCATATTGAGCACATGTTATGTGCGGGAACTGTTGTGGTCCTGAGGTTATAGGAATGAACATGTTAGACAAGGTCCTTGCTCCTTTGAAGGAGATAAATATGATGGACTATGACAGGTTCTTCTGGAAAGAAGCCTTTGCTGGTAAGAGTAAGGTTCTGGAGTCAGAACTGGCCTTGGTCAAGAGCTAATGTTTCCTCTGAGCTCTCAATGCTGAGAATGCCCCATCCTTGGAAAGAGATTGTTATTCATTTTATTTTTAATGTAGGAGAAATAGTAAATGCAGATAGATTATAGTGTGTTGAGGGGGCCATTTATAGAGTGTGCTTGGCTTTGTTGAGACGTTCTCAAGGGCCCCAAATCAGACAGAATATCTGTGGAAGGAAGCCTGGGCCTGCATACCCCATCTTAGGATGGGGGCCAGGGAGGGAACCATCAGCTATGGGGAAACAAATACATATTCAAGTAGATGAAACAGCATAAAGCCACTCTGAATCATTTAAAGTAGGTGTGCTTTTATAATTTTTTTTTAAAACGGAAGCTAAATTAATATTTTTGCTAGTTTCCAGCTAATTCTGTTGTACTTTATGAGTGTTGTGTCATTCAGAGAACTTGGAAACATTCATTCTTCCTCCTACCAAATTTGTGGAGAGCTCAAAAAAGCTCCCAAAGACCCACTTCCTCTGCCTATGGATGTCGAAGTAGGCAGGGGTGGGTTGGCACTGGGACCAGAGTGGAGAGAGCCACACTAGTGTGGACCTGTGAAAGCCGCAGTGGAATTCTGTCCTTGAGGGTGTTGGCTCTGGTGATAGCCCCTGCGAACCCAGTCAATCCGTTCAAGGTTACAGAGGGGTCAATTTTTCAAGTTGTAAAGTGTTCTTAAATAGAATAACCAACGCAGTATGATATGAAGACAAACTGTGTGTGTGTGTTATGTGTGTGTGTGTGTGAAGTACTCAGCTTGTGTCCTTCCCAAGTTGGCCTTAAGACTGGTGCAGATTTTCTCTCCTGGACTCTGGAATTGTTGCTGTTAGGAGAGAGAAGTCTGCCATGAGCTCTGGACGCAACCCTGGCCTTGTGTTAAGGACACAGAGAGCAGCCAAGAGTGGCTGGGTGGCATGAAGTTTGGGGTACATTTTGATTGAAACCAGAGTTTTGAGGTACTGTATTGGAATTTGACCTGCAGTCAAACTTGAAACTAACAGCAAACAGCACCAATAAGAAGGCAAGGCAGAGTTGTATTAATCCTTGTCTATTAGGGGTCGGGGAAAATGCTATGTAAAAATAAAAGTAATCTGTGCTGTAACCAGAAGCACAGGCTTCTAAGGACACTGGGCATGAGGGCTCCTGTTGGCCTGGATTGTTGGCTGGTGGGCTGGCGTTTGTTAGGATTGAGGATATCTGAGATGGCTTTACAGCCGCTGGTACTGTGGGCTGGGGGTAGAGTAGAAAAGGGGATACAGATGAGCGAGGTGAGACCCCAAGGTTTCTTCAAGCACTGGACTAGAAAGTGTCTTGTTTTAGGCCAGGGTACATTAGAACTGCCTGAAATTGAACGAATCATTTAAAATTGAGGGCTACCAGAAATGGGGAAAGTCCCTTTGCTTTCCCTAAACTCTCTGCCATCCCATATCCTCCTAAACTCGATTTCTGACTCAAGTGGAGGATACTTAGGTTGAAGTGGGGTTCTGGGAGTGTCTCCTTGCTTTGTTGGAGGATAGTGAGGCTTGTTGTTTGGCCTCTTGTTCAAGAAGGTTGACCTTGACGGAGCCGTGGATTTCTCTGATGCTGGCTTTCTCGAAGGTCACCTGCTAGCACCTGGTGATGTCAGGAAGAGATCTCTCCAGGCGGCCCATTCAGGGAAGCAGCTCGCTCCAATCTGTCATCTTGGTGGCACATATATTACTTTACCATTTGGGATGGCTCAAGCCATTACGTGACCACAAAGTGGAAATCTGCACCGAGGAGTGCTCAGCTGGCTTGGCGGGTTTCCACACATTGCACTCATCTGCAGTGCTTGCCCTTTGATGGGAGGATGGACCTGATCAGAGCGCTTATGTCCTGAATCAGTTCCTCGAAGGCCATCGGATGGCCGCAGAGGTGCAGATTCTTTGTCTTGCTGGAAGGGGTAGCTGCACGGGTATGCAGAGACGCAGGTGTGCTGCTGCCCGGGTTTCATCTGCAAACATGCTGACTGGGTGTATGCCACTAAATAGAGGGAGGCTGGCCTCATTTCCCCGCTTGCCATTCTTGCTGCTGGCATTCTGTCATCGACTTAATGGGGTTAAGCAATGGCTGTCATGATGGAACAGAAATTAGATGGACATACTGAGAATGAGCAAATCTCTAAGCAGAACTCTTGGTGCTTTTTTGGAGGATGCTGAATTAGTGTCCTTGAAAAGACTGTTCTGGAGCTTCTGCGCTCCTGGTAAAGTACACCCATCACCAGCTGCGTGCCAGAATCGCCTGTGGGAGGGTTTTGTGCTGCCAAACCAAAAATAAGATTATTTTTATTATGCTCTTTTTAGTTCTCCAGGTGATTTTCATTTTCAGCCAGATACAGGAACCTGCCAACCTTTTGTGGTTCTAGTGAAGTTCTGTCACCATTCAGGGGGACTATGCATTGTGCCCTCATACTGCTAAGGTCAATAGTTTCTGGATATTCAGGACCCTGAGGTGGGGATAGGTTTCTCATTCTTATAGCTGATGTGAAGAAAAACTCTCATTTAGAGCCCAAGGTTTCTGCCACAGTGTTTCTGAGGCCTTCCAGACTCTGAGAAATACTAGTTGTCCCTTAGCTCCTGAACAGCCTTGCCAGAGGACAGGGCTGAGTTGGTATTCCTGATGTGGATATTAGGTGAGATGTATAGATAATGGTGCACATACAATATTCTCCTTACAAATGTTGAGTTAATTATATGTAAGGCAAGGGTTGGGTCTTTGTTTGCTTTTCTGTGTGTGTGTGTGTGTGTTGTTGTTGTTGTTGTTGAAGATCTACACGGTAATAAGAGACCTGGACAAAGCTAAAATAGAGGGCTGTTCGGATGTCTTTGGTTTGCCTTCTTTGTCCCAGGGGCTGGGATCCGCACCTTTTCTGCCCCCCTCCCACGGGCTTTGGATTTTCTCAGTCATCAGCGCTTGATACCCTCTACTGCACTGGGGCTTCTGTTCATGCTACCGTATCACCTGAGCATGCCTGTTTAGCATCCAGACCTGCCTTCTTCTCAGAACAACTTACGGGCGGTGTTGACTTTGTATCTCTGCCACCTGGTGCTGTGTGGTATGTAAGAGAGCTCAGTGGGCAAATTGATACATTCTTTGAGAGAATGATGTAAATAACTCCCACCATCTTAGGCTGAGTATTGTTAGTGTGTTACAGTGCTGGCATCTATACATAATTGTGTGTGTAGTCTTCTTTTTTGTTTTGTTTTTGAGACTCTTCTGGAGCTAGAACCCAAGGCTCTGCACATGCCAGGCAAGCGTTCCACATCCCCAGCCCTCAGGTTTTCCTGGTTAAAAATTTATCTGATATTTCTGAGTGTTTGCCTGCATGTGTATGTGTGCACCATATGTATGCAGTGCACCTTGAGTCCAGATGAGGGCCCCTGATCCCCTGAAACTGGAGTTACACATGGCTGGAAGGTGCTGGGCATTGGTCCAGGTTCTCTACAGAAGCAGAGGTAAATGAAGGCAGAGGGGATTGAAAAAGGCAGTTCTCTGTGTAGAGAAAATTCAGACTGCTGGGGTTGGTATTCAGAGCAGACAGGCTTGCTTGTGAAGGGTGACTGCTGTTTACTATCAGAAAGTCACTGTCTGGCAGGAATGTTGGCAGTGCTCTTCTGATCTGTTTGGCTTTGAAAGATAGGCCAAAAATGTGAGGTTCACCATAGTCATTGTCATCATCATCATCATCATCATCGTCTTAAGTTATTACTATTATTGTGTGTGTGCATGTGTGTCTGAGTGTACAGACATGGAGGCCAGAGGACAAATTTTGAGTGAGTTCTCTCCTTCCACTGTAGGTCCTGGGGATCATACTTAGTGCCTCAGGCTTGTGTGGCATGGACTTCTGTCCACTGAGCTACCTTGCAGGCCTAAGAGGTCTGAGATTTTATGTGACATTCCTGAGTTTTAACTTCAGGCTCACAGTTGCACAGCGCTGTGCCTCTGCAGGTTAAATGGCTCCTTGCTTTTAGCTTGTGACCCTTGCAGATCATCTCTGGAGCATCCTTGTGTCGAGATCCTGTCACTGCTGTGGGAGCCATTTCCATGTCTGAACTGAAGATTATCAGTCTACTATTATTGGAAATGGGACTGAACCAGAGATTTAGGCTGGATGAGAAGCATGGGATCTTTGGGTCTGAGTGGGTTCCTGTGGAGATGAGTTAGGTTGAGATGAGCCTCCTGGGGTAAGGACTCCTGTGGTTTACTCATGGTGTTTTATGTGTTGTTTTAGGAATTGGCATCCACTGGAAAAATCTGCAAGCCTCTCTCCATCCAGAGCTCCAGGACCAATGTGTCTTCCCGCCACCTTAAACCACTGGTGAATAAGTGTTTTTGTTTTTTCTTCCTGTTGCAGTGAATAGACATATTAAGCATTCACTGTGATTTGCAGATAACGATGGTCATCTCTTCTCCATAGAAGAAAGGCTATAGATGGCGTTTCTATTGCTGTGATAAAACCATCTTCTAGAAGGGAGGAATTATTTGGGCTTATACTTCAAGAGGAATAAGAGTACATCATGGTAAAGAATTGTGGCAGCAGGTGGCAGGCATGGTAACAGGAACAACTCAGAAGTTCCATCTTCAACCATAAGTAGCATGAAACAGAGGGAGTGAACTGGGAATGGCATGTGACGTTGAAACTTCAAAGCCTGCCAGCCAGCAATGGCATGCTTCCTGTAGCAAGGCCTCACTTCCTAACCCTGTTTACACAATACTGCCACCTGGCGACCAAGTATTCAAAGGTTGGAGCCTATGGGGGATATTCTCACTCAAACCACCATGGCTGGGTTTAGGCATATCTAGGTTCTGCCACTCTTACATTAGGGTCTAGAATAATTGTGTGGTTTCTGGGGTTCCAAACAGCAAAGTTTATCCTGATTTGTTTACACTGCAGGGTTGCTTGCTTTGAAGACTGAAAGAGATAATGTTTGTGAAAATACTTCAAAGAGAGTGAGGTGTTGGGCAGTTACACTGTAATACCATGGGGTGCTCAGATGCCTTACAGCTCTCTTCTCTCACATTTTATTCCTTTAAGTATCGTTTTTAAGCTACCCAGATGTTGAAAGAAATAGCTGGTATACCCAGATCACTGCAGCCCAGGGATGGATAGGGACCTTCCTGCCTTTGCACTGTGATGCTCCTGTCCACCCTCTTCCTGCCAGAGGGCTCTAAAGTCTGTCGTGTCTGAGTTAACTAGCACATTAAAATGAGATAGCAGACATTACCCTCGCATGTTTACAGGTTGGTAAAGTGGGTTTTAAAATACTTGTTTTTTGAGATCTCTAAGGTGCTTCTTTAAGGTATTTGCATTTTCTTTCCTTTCTAAGTTTGTTACTATCATTCTAGCTCTGTTTTATTTTTTGTTATATATTTTCTTTCCTGTTTTGGTCTTTTGAGACAGGGTTTTTCTGTGTAACAGCCCTAGCTGTCCTAGAACTTGATCTGTAGACCAGGCTGGCCTGAACTCACACTTATGCACCGCTTCTGCCTCCTGAGTGCTGGGTTTAAAGGAGTGCACCACCATGGTTGGCTCTATTTTCTTTTTTCCTTTTTTTTTTTTTTTTTTTTAATGTTCTTTTCATTGAAACTATTTTTTCATACAGTATGTTCTTATTATAGTTTTCCCTTCTCCAACTTCTTCCAGGTCTTCCCCACCCACCCAAAACTTACCCCACCATTAGAAAACCATCAAGCATCTAAAAAATAATAAGTTAAAACAACAACAACAACAAAAATCAAGCCAGAATAGGAGCAACAACAACAAAGAGCCGTGAAAAAGCACCTGAAAGACATACAGATGCAGAGACAAACACATTCACACACAGAGAAATCCGATAAAGATTCAAATAAGCAAAAGACAAAAACCTTCCAAAAATACCACTGAGTTCACTGTGGATTGGCATCTACCGCTGGGCATGGGGCCTGCCTTTAAGTGTGGACTGTATACCCAGTGAGACTCAATTGTTTATTTGTGATCAAATTTTTTCATGCTCCACAATGTTCTTTGGGAGAAACTTGTTCATTGCAGCGGGCAAATGTTCTGCCTTCATAGCAGCTGCAAGAAGTGAAAACACACCCTGAGCATCCTTGTGTTCAGTGCTCACATAGGAATGGCTGCAACTCTGATAGCGAGTGCGTGATGACAGTGTCCTGTCATCTCCTGAGGACAAGGACCACGGGAGCCAGGGAAGCTGTGTGACCCATACATTTGATTCTGGCCACTTTGTAGAGAAAATCTGACCTGTTTGATGTTGCTGCCTGGTCAGCATCCGTCCAATGGATCTGGTACTCTTGTGACCCCGTGAGACAAATCCTAGTTATACAGTCACTGGAGGAGCTTGAAGGTGGAAGTTAGTCAGGACAACCCGGCGTAGGGGTAGGGGCTGGTTTTCTAGACTGCGCTTGGGGACGTGTTAGGCATTCTGGGTCTCACCAAGTAGGAAGAAGAGTCTTCAAGGACACAGATGGCTGTTCTGTCTAGTCAGCAGATACGTGTTTATGCCTACTCCATGTCAGGACATTGTACAGGACACTGGAGATTCGCTGTTCACAAGGTGGACTGTGTGTCTTCTCTCTGGAACTTAGGCTTGAGCAAGGTGACAGACCTCAAGAGGGCTGAGATCTCTGCTTATCTCACTTGCTGCTGTGTCTCCGCTCCTTAGAATCCTGGAGCCTGATGGCTACTTACTCTGTACACAGTTAATGAATGGCATAGGAATCTGGGGGGTGGGGTGGGGTGTTCACAGAGGGAACAGCAAGGGAACGGCAGAGCCTTTGGTGTAGGCTGCACTTGGCATGGTAGAGGAGCAGGAAGGCACTGGATGAGCTTGGGCTGCAGGTGGTTTAGGGAGGGAGTGGTATGAATTGGGATGACCGTGTAGGTGGGAACCAGAGTGTATAGGCTATGATAAAGAGTTGGGATTTTACTAGAGAAGTCTGATGTGATCTTGTATTTTAAAATCATTCTTTTGCATCCTGAATGGATAATAGCAATGAGGGCAAGAGGTCTCATAGGGTAACTTTTGGAAGACCTTTGTTGCTTACCTCTCGCTACCACACCCTGGGGGTGGAGGTAAGATGGCGTTCGTAGAGTCAATGTCACAGATTCTGGGAGTCAGGCAAGTAGTAGAGCAGACTCCTGTTTATTGCAGGTGTTAGGCAGACCATTATACCCGCTCCCAGGACCTAGGTGGCGGTGTCATCTGGATGCTGTGTTGTCTCTTCTTCATTAGCTCAGGCCGTCTGATGTCATGGCGTCATCTATCTCCGGACTCAAGGGGAAGTTGCAAATGTGCATGCTCAGAGGAAGTTGAGCCTGCTTGGTTGTTAGCCTCCTCCTACAGACCTTGTCAGTTGTCAGGCAATGGGTAGGAGTGATGTTAAGTGGTCATGTTCAGATTATGCTTTAAAGATGGAATCTGCAGTTCAGTGTGGGATATGAGTCAAGAGAAGAGTCAAAGCTGAGGTGGCTGGGTAAATGATGCCACCATTTACTGAGATAGGGAACAAAGAGGGACCCTAAAAATTTGGTTTCAAGGTTGGTGGTGTATCTCTGTTGATTGATTGCTTAGTTGACATGCACAAAAACTCTGGGTTTGATATCTTAGCACCACAGAAACTTAATCCCAGCACTCAGAGGTGGAGGCAAAAGGACATACATTCAAGGTTAGCCTCAGGGGCACAGTGGGTTTGAGGCCAGTCTGGACCATATGACCCTCAGAAAAAAGTTGTTTGAGACTTATTAGTTTTGAGATGCCCATTCATCATTCTCATAGAGATATAAAGTTCCCTGAGGCTGGAAATAGTATCTGTGATGTTCATCTAATCTAGATGGTATGGCTAAGATTGGATGAGGCCATTTAGGGAGAGAAAGAAGATGTTAGGATTTTGACAGAGAAAAGAAAGACAAAGGGTAAATTTTCTGGGTAAAAACCCAAGAAGTAAATCAAGGATGGTGAGATGGCTCAGAGTGTAAAGGCACTTGGTGCCAAGCTTGATCAATTCTCAGGACCCACGTGGCGGAATGGGAGGACCAACTCTTCTCAAGTTGTCCTGTCTACTTACACTGTGACATGTGCACACACATATACATGTCCATATGTGCACTAAGTAAGTGTAATGAAATTTTTCCAAAGCGTAAACAAAGGATACATACATGGTCCTGGTATGATTCCACTTTGCATAACTAGGAACTGTGCAAGTGAGATAAAGATATGAAACTCACAACAAAACCTCACCTTATATAAAAAGGTAAAACATTGTGATTTCTCTAAATCAAGACAGTTTTTTTTCCTAGATTTGCACAATTTAAAATCTTGTCTGCTGAGAAAATTTATAAGCTGCATTTGTGCACTTGGCACATGACTGCCTTTGGCTGGCAAGCAGTAAGGCCAGCGTCCCCTGCCAATAACCTGTAAACTGCATTGTTCTTTGTATGGGCTGGAACTTTGACCAGCTGTATTTGTGGCTGACTTTAATTCACTTTCATCCCGTAATTACGTTATCCAAGAGTGATAAACTGAAGGCCCTCGGAGTGCAAACCACGTCTGAAAATTAGCTGGTTCTCACAGAAAGATGTGATAAAATCCTATGAAGAGGGAGGAGCTGGAGAGGTGGCAAAGCCGTTAAGAAAATATACTGTTTTGCTGAGGATCAGAGTTCGGTTCCCAGAACTCACATTAGTCGGTTTCAGGGGAAATCCTCGGAGTGAGTTTCAGGAGTGTGTGTGGGCCATGTAGTGTGCTTCCTTTGACAGTGGTCACGGCCAGTAAGACTTCAGTGGAGTGACTTTCGTGGAGTGGACATCAACCCTGATCTTCATTCTCACTGAGAATGAGATCTTTGTTCTCACAGAGCAGAAACTTAATGCATATGTAAACTAAACTCACTGGCAATTGTTAGGCAACATTGCTGCTCTCTGCTTTGATGTTTAGTAAGTGATCTCAGGAATTTAAAAAGAATGGAACTGTCCCATGCCCCTGGAGATCGAGAAAGACAGCATTTAAGACAGTTGTATCTGGTCCATAAGATGGCTTAGCTGGTAGGAACACTTGCTGGTCAAGCTTCACAGCCTGAGCTTGATCCCAGGAACCCACTGAAAGACGGAACGAGAGAACAACTCTATAGCTTTCCGTAGGCAGACTTTTCTGTGCTGTCAGCCGCTCCCCAAATGACCTCATGGAGACTTAGTGCTAATTATAATTGCTGGGCAGATAACTTGTTTTTAGCTAGCTCTTATAACTTAAATTAACCCATTTCTATTCATCTATGTGCTGCCCCGAGACTCATTTACCTCATATACGTACGAACTTCCCATTCTGCTTGCTCTGTGTCTCATGGATTCTCATCTGACTCCGCCCTTCTTCTTCCCAGCTTTCTCTCTGCCCCGAAAACCCTGTCTAGCCATCGGCCAATCAGCTTTTTATTAACAGCGAGAGCAACACGTCTTCACATTGTACAGAAGGATTATTCCAGCAGTTTTCCTCCACACGCGAGGCCCCATATATACATCATGTGTACATACGAAATAATAATCTAAAATTATATTTTAAAGTGTCATCCTCAGTTTGGGGGTCGGGAGAGGCTTAGAGCTTCAGACCATTTCCAGATGAGTGTGCTGGTGGGGAGGAGGCAGGGGTGTGGGAAGGGGAGTGGACTTCTCACTGTGCCTTTGTATTTCATGGTCTTCATATTACTCATCACCCTTCAACAGTATTATCCCTTTGATTTTAATTATTTAATAGGGTTTAAGTTCTTTTGTCTCTTGGTTTGGTCTGTAATTGTTCTTGTTCAATTGATCTTAATTTAGGTCATTGCCTGTTCACTGTGCCCATGGTCCTTTTTTTTTTTTTTTTTTTTTATGGTCTTCAAATTTATTACTGGTCTGTCACAAGAATCCGTAACTTGAGTTTCAAAGTTTTCCATGCACGGGGATAGTTTTTTTCTGCTGAACATTTTATTTCACTGCTTAGGCAAGTAAGTACTTAGGTGTGGTTTAGTCACCATGATCTGGCTCACAGATAAGGCCATTTCAACTGAACTTTGCCACACCCTTTAGAACAAAATCTTAAAAAAAAATTTTTTTAAAGTAGTTTTAATTATTTTGTTTGCTTGAGTGTTTTCCCTATACATACATACGTACGTACGTACATATGTATGTCTGTGCACCATGTGCCTGTGTAGGTCAGAAAGGGCAGCAGATCCCCTGGAGCTGGATAGTTATGAGGTACCATAACCAGCATGTAGGTGCTGGGAATCAAATCTAGGTCCTCTGAAGAACATCAAGTGTAGCATGAGATCTGACTGCACTGTAAAGCAGAACGTGGGATCAGGAATCCATTGTAGTTGATGGTTTCTAATCTCAGAGTTCAGGTAAATTAAGTTATAACGTAATCAACTTTTTTCTTTGTCAAATAAGTCTGTCTGGGCTGGATGGCTGGCTCAGAGATGGTGAAGAGCACTCGTATATGACCACCAGAACCTCCGTTCAGATCCCAGAACGCATGTAACAAGCTGGTTGTGTTTCTCTTGTACGTGTAACTACACTGTTGAGGATCGCTGGGGCTTGATGGCTGTCGATTAGCTGAGAAAACACAAGTCAGAGATTCAGGCAGAGATCCCATCTTGAAAGAATAAGGTGGAGAGTGATAGAAGATGACACTTGGCAGTGTCCTCTGGCCTTTATGTACCTGTATGTGCACACAGCTATGAGCACATGTGTGCATGACAGGCATACACACTCACACAATATCCGCCATCATAGGAAAGTATTCAAAACTTAGATACAAGAGCCACGTGAGAGCGGAGGTAGGACTTGGTATCTGGAACCCATCATGCCGAATCCCTTCCTGATGCTGACAGTGTGTGCTGTTGGCCGATTTCTGCAGCTTCATTGTCTAGAAGTATTTCTTAGGGCTGCAACTTTATTTTGTTACCAGAGGTTTGTAAGTCTGTTTTCTGGCCAAAACTCGGTTTGTGCAGCACTGACATTTATAGATATTGATGTTTTTCCAAGAGATTTACACATTTGATTTTACACTTTTTAAACAAGCGGGAAATTATGTCATATTTGCTGGACATGTGTAGAAACAAGATATTTTCTCCTCTGTACCATCTAGTGACTATTGGAACTACAAATAAAATATTTCTTGACTTACTTTCTCTTCCCTAGTTTGGGGACATAAACATTAGGCTGTTACTAGAACAAGGAGGTTGACATTATTATGTCCAGTGATTACTGCTCATCATAGGACAGAATCATCCCGATTTTTCTGGGGACCAATTAAGTGTCATCTGATGTTGACAGCACAATAGTGTCCTCATGCTGTAGTCCTCTTGTCAATAGAGATGACCCACTCAATGCTTCTGCTCTGGCACTGCTTCTGCCACACAGTGTCTCTGCTCTGCTCACCATAGCTTGGTTCAGCAAAAGGTAGTTTCTGTAGAGGTGTGATTAAAAAAATAAATGCACTTTTTGTGCTTGTCGAGTTAGCATAACTTCCACTGTTGTGATTGATTAGGTGTTGGTTCTTGGACCCTTGTGGGAGGGGTCAAGAACCCCTTTATGTCTGTATATGATCTGCACATAGAACCCTTGTACATTTCCAGGAGGTGACACTCCCTGCTGAGTTATGCTTAGTCACACACAGTTCTAAATGTGGCCACTTCTGGATGGCTCTGAGTGGCAGGCACCCACTCTAAGATTGCTTTCTGATTAGATGAAGCTGTGCTGAAGGCAGCCTAGTTTCAGTGCAATTTGTAGCTTCCAGAACTGTCCTGATATGGACTCACAGCCGGAAACACTCTCTTATGTAAGTTGCTCTTGTAGAGACACCATCGACATTTTTATTTTCTGACAGCCAGATTTCCCTCCAGGTTCATTTATTCCCTGTTCAGTCCCTTCTCTATCCAATAAAAAAAAGTACTTTCTTAAATGTATATGTTTTACTGCACATGGAGAGACCAGTCAATAAATCCATGGCTCTAGACACTGTATTGTTCCTTGGAGTTGTCATCTTTATAGCATGTTGTCCTCCGAGGCAATTGCAGGCTAGATGTCCACCAGCAGCAGCATCTTAAAGGTTTTGAAATGGAGGTCAGAATGTTAACAGTCAGACATTTTCACATGATTTGGCTTTTAGTTGATTTGGAAAAGCAAGAATATCTATCAGTATGGGGCTGAATTCTTGCCTGGGCATTATTATTTGCTGCTGTCTCTGTATCTCTTTTGGGCTGCCTGTTCTGATCACCCTGGCTTGGGTTTTGTAACCCCTGACCTAATGTTTTGTCTCAAATCCTATCCTGAAAAGTCTAGGGATCTTTAGGGTCAGCAAAACATTTTGTTTCCCCTGTTTTTAAAATTGGGAAAGTCGGTTTAAAACAACAGGAACAAAACAGTTGGAGTAGTTAGACAAGGTGTATGCTTTTTTTCTTTCTTAAAAGATATCTAAAAGGGAAGGAAAAAAGAAAGCAATAATGTAAGACTTTTTAGTGTTCTTTACAAATATGATGCCATTTAATTAGTTTTGAAGCATAATGAACTCTGTATAATTTGATTTGCTCATATAGTTACCATGTTGGAAACATTTGTACAAATTTTCTAATTATATTGTTTGCTCTTAAATATTCTTAAGCATTCTCTTATATATAATAAACTGCTGAATTTGAAATGGCTGACCATATCCTAAGGCATTTCTCTTGTTTTATAATATACAAACAGAAGACTGAACAATAGATGGTCACATCTCTTAAAAGCTGTAGCTTTGTTTCTATTTGAAATGTCCTTGTCTGTGTTTATGGGTAAAGAGTGATATGTGTGATAATCAGGATCGAGATGATGGCTTCTCTGTTGTTTCAGGTATTTATGTTTCTTTGCATTGGGAGCATTCAAAATCTTCCAGGTTCTTTGAAAATATTCAATTCATTGTTGTCAACTGTAATTATGCTGTTGTTAAAGAACACTTTCCATCAATGCCTGTTGCTGCTACCAGCATTTAAATTTCATTGTCTGTCTTTCTGTCTGTCATCCGTCTGTGTATTGCAGCACCAGGGATTGAACCCAGGGCCTCATGGATGCTTTGCGAACACCATACATCTGAGCTAAGTCCCAGCCCCTGCTAACATGTTAACAAGACATAGTATTTGGTATTTGGCAACCTTTTACTTTCCAAGTGGTTAGTAAATGACAGAAAGGGAAGTTCACAACCATAAGAAAAGACGACAGACTTAGCCTAAAACTTGATTGACCATGTAAACAATCCCAAATCCTTCATATCTTATGAGTTGTCCTGATCAAGAGTTTTCTGTTTTTTCTGTGCCTTTCCCCCTCCCTACTAGTCTTTACAAACCTGAACACTTTGAACAGGATGAAAACAACATCTTAGCCCCTTCCACTTTTAGCTCCTAGTTTGGGGGTTAGAGTTCACCATTCTCTTGGTATGCTGGGCGGGGCATAGAGAGACTGGAACCCTCCTCACCTTGGCCATGTGAGGCCCTGACTTCCACCTACCCTGGAACCACCAGCCTTCCCTTGCGTGTGCACGTGCCCTACTTCTGATAGAAAAATGAGACTCTTATAGTTCAAAATGCCCGTTTGTTCCCGTGGAGCACCCACTTAGGGGTGGGGGTAAGTTCTGGAAAACCTGAAGCTCTAGTTGTTTGACAGCCTTTGCAGGTTTGAGAGAGCAGAGTCTTGGCAGAAAGCCCCTAATTCCTCATGTATTCTGCATGGCTACCTGTAGTACTCAAAAGGAAGAACTAAGTAGTGAGCGCCTGTCCGTCAACTCATGTTGTAGCCTTTTAATAGCTCCCAAGGGAGGAAATTCTGTGGCAGATGGTGCAGGACGGAGCCAGGCAGAAGGGCTTTTAGCTCTCTGGCATTATGGGGAGACCTACAGTACTACATGCTCACCCATATTCATGGTTCTCATGAGACTTGGACCACCTAGTTCTTGAATGTAGGATGATACTTTTATTTCTTTGTGAAAGATTCATAGTCAGTTGTATACTGTCTCTTGGCTATGATAAGACAAAAGTCTTGCTCTGAACAACAAAATGATAAAGAGGCTTTAGCAGAGCAAATTTAAATGTATAGAACATGTTCAATATAGGATAGTGAAGTGGGCCTGTGTTACCAATCTTGGGTTGAGTGCTAAAAATATTGGAAAATGTACACATACGCACACTACACATACACACAGTATGGCTTGGGCAATAGCTCAGTGCTCATTCCTTATAAGCATGACAATGTGAGTTCTATAGAAAAATTGAGCTGTTGCCTAACTAGAAGGCTCACCTTACTGACTAACATTCATGGTGCTGTGTAGGAGCTTGGAGGAGAAAGGGAATTATCGATATCACCCAGTGACAAATTCTGTGCCCCACAACAGTGTCTGGCCTGCAGGATATACTGATGGGTTAGTGGCACAAATATTATGGAAGAAACCAGCCATTTTTTTTGATTGGACTTAAGGTTCATTCCATGAAATAGAACCCATACTTGGCACTGTTACAGTAGCCAGGAAACTGAGACTAGATATATCATGGGGCTGGGGGGAACTTGTTACTATTAATAGATGATTAGAGTTTGCATGGTGTAGATACTATTATGCTAAAAGAACATAGCAATAAAATGACTCCTAATGACATAGTGATGTATCAATAGATCAGTGTCTTGCTCACCCCACATGAGAGGAGCTTCTTCTTGCAGTAGGTGGGAGTTTACAGAGATCCATAACTGGACAGTGTGCAGAGAGCGAGAGACTTTGAACTCATCATTCGTACATGGGATGTCTTTATCAGGGATGTATGTGGAAGAGGGGGTGGAAAGATAGTGAGACCCACAGATAATGGATGGCTCTAGGAAAAAGACATCTTCCAGACACAACAGAACTAAATGCACATATGAACTCACAAGGACCGGTAGCACACACAGGGTCTGCAAGTTCAAGCTAGCCTGTGGGCAGGGCGAGAATAATGCTGGTCAGTCATTCCCAAGAACAGAGGAGGCAGGGTCTGTCTTCTGAGTGTGAAAAGTGGGTAGGTGGGATGTGGCTGTGTCACTGAGAAAGATGCAAACTATTTGGAACAGCTGACGTGGGTTAGGCACCGTGAGCTGCGTAAGAGTTGAAAGCAGGCCTTCTGGGAGCCAGAGAGGAAACAGCTACATTAGCAGGTGTGGGGTGGCTGTTCAGGAAGTCAACTGAAACTTTGAAAGTCCAGGTCTGGGGGCAGGGGCTAGGAACTTGCAGTGCTGTTGGTGTAAGTAGATCTGCAGAGAGAGCTATTTCTGACCTGAGAGGTGGCTGTTTAGGGAGTTGTTGAGGTGAACAGCAGGAGGCATGCAGGCTGAGTAAATGATGAGCTATAGCTCTTTCCAGCGTGACAGGTAAGGCCCTTCTCTCCAGCCATGCCACGTTGGCCATTCTTGACTTCTTCGGGACCTGCTGCTCCTTTTTGCCTTTCTTTAGCCCCATCCTTTCCCAGATGAGCTATTCTGGGCCCTTCCTTCTTCTCCTCCTTTGGCCTACTTAGCTCCTACTTCAAGTCTTGGTTAGGCTCGTTCCCGGGAAGTTGTTGACAGTTGCTTCTTGCTCTGTTTCTGCGAACAGCCTTTCACCCTGTGCATACATATGTGCATTGCCCAGGCTTGTTTTGACCTCTTGTACTTGTGGGTTGGAAGGGTTCCTCGAGTGTTAAGACTGTCCGTGTTCCTAGGAGCGCCTGACACATGGAGTCCAGTATGTGCTTGCTGGGTGGATGTGTGTCTCACTGCAGTATTGGTGGTAAAGTGAATGTTCGAGCTACAAGGAAACGATGAGATTAGTGGACCTAACTCGGTTAATCATGTGCATCTGTGTGCATCTCTGTGCGAGAGAATGTGTACATGAGCTCAAGGGTACAAGAGGGTTGGTTTGATTGGAGCTGGACATGGGTGCTGGGAATCGAAATCAGCTCTTCACCACAGAGCTAGCTATCTTTTCTCCTAGGGAGGGAAACGGTGTCCCGACAACACTGAGAGCTTTTCCTCTGCATGGTGCCAGGGTTACAACAGCCCCTTACCTCACTGTTTCCCCTTCCCTTTCCGGGTTTGTCCTGGTTTATCTTGGGACAGGGTAAGTATCAGCAACTGTTGCTAAGTAAATAGACCGCTTGCTCATTCAAGGTTCCGTGGTGTCAGATACTCAGTGCCTTGGCTTTCACCTGTCCTGGCTGTCCTCACTGCCACTCCAAAAAGCCCCGACTTAGCACGTGTTGAAGAACAGCACGCAGTGGATGTTTCACCCATAGGATAAGGGAAGCCTTAATGGAGGAGGCATCGGGACACTTTTAGTTAGTGAGGGTATGAATCTGTTCCCACCCTTGGAAATGGAGGTGAGGTGGTTGTCTGGAAATGGACTGCTTTTCTACTCAAACCTTACTGTGAAGTTTCTGGACAAAGTGACTTTACCATGTCTAGGGTGAATCTTCAGCCTGACTCAGGACAGGGCGTGGCTCCTTCCTTTACTTCCTGGCCTCGGATGATGCAGGTTTGTGTGGTTGATTCCAAATTACCATGGCTCGTGTGAGCCTCCCATCACCACTGATCTCAAGAACTGAGGATTTGTGTCCAGTTGACTGTTGGGGGTGACATGATTTTGAACCTTTGGGCTCCTTTGCTAACTAAACAAATAGTAGATGGCTAAAATTGCCTGTTTTCGGGTAAGTACTCTTGGGACCAGAGGCTTTAGGAGTTTTGCTTTTTATTTTTCTTTTGATTTTGTTTGTTGAGATAGGGTCTCATACTGTAGCTCAGGCTGGCTGGGGACTCCAATCCTCCTGCCTCAGCTTCCTAGGATTGTGGCCATGGGCCACTGTGCCCGGCCACCTTCCTTTCACTTCTTATGGATTCCTGCATCGTTGTTCCCCCAGGCACTTCTGTATGCATTTTCTTTTCTTCTCTTTTTTAAAAGTAAGAACTACACACTGTACCTTTTAGCTCACAGGATTTAGAAATCCCATGTCTTGGAAGAAGTCCAGTGTCCTTGGTCTTAGGGATTTCTGAAGCCACGTTGGGCCTTGTTGGCTTCCAGCCACATGGGAGTGTCTGGTCCTCCCTGGGCTGGTCTCGAGTTCCAGGCATCGAGCTGGAAATGCATCAGCCAAGGATTTGGGCTGCATCAAGAAGGATTTTGATTTGCTATATTCCCTGCTTGGCATCTGCTTATTTCCTACAGGGACATCCCCTTCCCTGGAAAAAATAACTCCAAAGATGCCTTTCTGACGACAGGCAGATTCAGCCACGCATTTCCACTCAGGGATTATAACTTGTCAGTCACAGGTCACTGGGTGAGCAGTGCCACCAAACTTAAACTGCTTCTGACATTCCCTTCCCTCTCCTGCCCATGGGAGCCCTCGTACTGGCTAGTTCCAAGAATCACTGTCTGAAATCTTGAGACAGACTAGTCAGCATTGGTTCTAACAGGACTCAACCCATAGGAACTTGGTAGGCCTTGATGTCTGTTCTAGGGGTAGCCGTCCTTGGGCCCCAGGCTCTAGCCCTCCTCCAGGCATGAGTTAATTTTTACATGTGGTAATAGGGAACTGTGGTTGTAGATGGGAGGGTTGGAGGGCAAAACTACCCTTAGAACTGTGTGCTGAAGTAACTGTCTCTGAGGGTCATGATAAGGATCTCAGTGTATCACAGACATTACCATTTTCTCCAGTAAGCCAGTGGCCCATGAAAATGCTCCTGTCTCCTGCTACATGTAGACTTTTTTTTTTATTCATCTTTAATTTTTACCATATTAGTTTTAATTCATTAAAAAGCCCGTGAAGACCTTTTATAGTCCAATAGTAACAGGTCTTAACAGGGTAGTTAAGACCCTCATTTGGTCATCTCTAGACACACGTACAAGACAGGGCCAAATTCAGGTGCCTGGAGCAAAATGGGGGCTTAGTCGTCTGTGTAAGTCTGCTGGATTACTGATGACTCTGTCATTCATCACGTTCACAGGGAGATGGTAGAGCTCTGTTAAGGACAGGTTCAAGTGACATTACATTCATCTGAACTATTGGACAAATACATCTAAATTTACAAGACAACGGATTAGCTCCGTACTTGTTCATAGTGAACAGGTGTCAGTTCATGGCAAGCAGTGTTTGCTTTTCTAGATATTCATTTATTTAATTTTCTAGGTTAGAACTTTTCTGGATGCTGGTGTAAGACTTCTTGGTATGCTTCTAGAACCTTCTTTCAACACCATTCTCCAACCTAAGGGTTTTTGGGAGGTTATTGATAGTGTCATTTTTTACTGTCAAGGATCTGATGGACCTGAGCCTGAAAGCCTGCTGTAGCTGTCCTAGCTCCACACCTGTCTTCTGCCTCAGTTGTTCTCATGGGTTTTCCCTTTCCGAAAGATCCTTCTTGTAGCTGGAGGGTTTAGGAAAAACATGACAGGTTTCTCTTATCATCTTACATTGTCCACTTCAGCAAAATGTTACCGTTTTGCCATGAGAAGAGCATTAAAACTGTGTGGTGGTGGTGGCGGGGGCTCAGGGGGCCCAGGGGGCGCAGGGGGTGGTGGGGTAGGGCTGGAGAGATAGCTCAGCTGCTACCGTGCTTGTGAGAACCTGAGCTCCAGCCCCAAAACCCACATAAAAAGTCAGGCAGTGGCTCATTCTTATAATCCTAGCACCGGACAAGATGAGAGCTCAGCTTGCTGACCAGCCAGCCTCACCTGTTTGGTGAGATCCGGGCAAGTGAGGGATCCTGTCTTTAAAAACCAAAAACAGTGGGTGGTGCCTGGGATCAGCAGCCAAAGCTGTCCTCTGGGGCCCGCTTGTAGCCCCTATCTCCTGCAGCTTACCTAACTGTTTTAACTCATCCAGGGCCTTATCTTTCCAACGCACTTTGTTCGGCCCCCACTCTGTTCCCTTTGTTGTGGCTCAGGCAGAAATAGAACATTCCAGTGTTAGGAGTGCTTTGTAAGCCTTTGAAAGGACATTCCCAGAGCTCTGCTGCTCTTAGCCTCCCAACCCTCTCTGAACCGAAGGAAAGGTTTTTCTCTGCGCTCAGATAAACGTGAGTTGCCTGTTTTCCTTCCAGGAGCTTAGCATCTTACTTTCTCTGCCCCCTAGTTTTGTGGCTGGCTTTCTGGGCTGCAGGGTACAGCAGCAGTGCAGGGCAGAGGTAACGACTTTCTCAGGATTCAGCCCTGCTGACCACCGGGAACTTTTCATCACACCCCTACTCCCCAGATGACCCATCCCTTAGGACTCCCACCCAGGGCTGAGCTGGGCTGGGCTGTGTTGGACTTGTTTGGGCTTTTCCACTGACATCTCCGCTGTGGTTGAATGTGCCTGGAGCATGTGGGCCTCTCCCTGAGCTGAGGCCCTGGCCCAGTGGCTCTGGACTCTCAGGTCAGAAGCCAAAGGGAAGAACAGGCTAGGGATGGGCTGCTAGAAAGTTCAGTAGCCTGAGTGGGAAGTAGAGTGTGTGAGGAAAGGAGGAGAGGAAGGTTGGGAAAAATCTGTGGTCACCCTGAAGACCCCCATCCTTCAATCCAGGCACTCGTTTACTGTTGCACAGCTTGGGACCCAATTTATTTTGGAATCACTAAGTCCAAGGAGTAATTTTAAGCTGGCCTAATAGACAAAAGAAGTTCAACTCTATTGTTATAGCTCTGGAATCATTAAGACTCCTAGGACTATTGAAACTGATCTCTTTACTGTGTATGGAAAAGGATTTTAAGAGGCAAATCACGGTGAGGGATGTTTGATTTAAGGAAAGCTTTTAAAAGAACCCAGTTTAGGAATGTTCATTTGCATACAAACAATGAGAGTGCTAATTAAAATGATTCTCACATAGTCATTGCAGCAGTGTGGAGACTGCTGCTTGGCAACACTTACACTGTGGAAGTGAGTGCTTTGAAAACCATCTTGTTCCATCAGTCTAATCAACTAAGATGTATTGTGGGCCTTTTATCTGTAAGGCACTGTGCTAGAACCACTGTGTGTGTGTGTGTGTGTGTGTGTGTGTGTGTGTGTGTGTACCTGCCTCCTGCTGGGGGGACATGACACTACAGCATGTCCCAAGTAGAACCTGTGAGTTGAAAGGTTCCTAGGAAGGAATAAGTAAGAGAAATGTCCCACCTGCTAAGACAGGCCACACCTGTTCACAGCACTTTAGTAATTGCTAGCATTCTGCCCTTACAGCATTTCCCCCTCCATACTGACTTGTCTAATTCGCCTTGGAAGCCATAGCCCAGCATTTAAAGTATTTCTGTCATCGTTCTTCCTGGCTTCAGCAATCACCGTGCATCTGCTGTTTGTGACTGGTTTGGCCTTTGCCCCGGGGAGTGTGGGAAGAGCTGATTTAGCCTAGAAGTAAGGTGAAAACCCTTTTAGCTCCTGGAGGAACCTGCTACCTTTATCTTTAAAATAAATAAATAAATACATACATACATAAATAAAAATTAAAAAAAATAATAAAATGTTTTCAGTCTGGAGCTCAGCTGGTACAAAGTAAAATTTGTGGATTGAAGTTGTTCGCTAGTCAAGAGTCCATGTTTTGTTGTCATGTGCATTGGGTTTCAAATCCTGGCCACTTGCCAGCCTTATGATCTTCCTTTCTGAAATTGGGTGATCATCCTGTAATGAAGTATAACAGTGACAGTAGTAGGCTGCACAGTGTAGTGCACAGTAGCATATATCCTGGAACTAGACTGCTGAAGTTCAAATTCCATTAGGTATGTAGCCCAGAAAAGCTGCTAAACCTCTCTGGCCTTGTTTATCTGTGAAAAGGAGTAAATACCAGAGGGTTGTTAAAAGTGAGAATTGTAAAACATTCCAAGCCTGTTATGACAACACATTTAATAATCATTAAACAGGGAGAGGGAGAGGGAAGATAGTTCCAGTTTTCAGGATTCTAGGTTTTGCCCTGTGCAAGTATTACTCCAGCTCTTTTAGCCTGTGTTGCTGTTTTTGAACAGAGGAGATAGCCACTATTCTGATGGGTTAGAACAGTTTCCTGAAGGAATTGTGGCTAGTAAATGTCAGAGCTGGGGCCAGAACCCACGTACTTGCTTTAAAAGTGGCTGCAGGCATACTTGTAAGCATTTGTGCAGGCAGATGGCTGTACATGAAAATGCTAAGATTTTCATACGGTAAATGTGTTGATGAGTGAAGAGCCTCCTTTTCTGTACTACCTCCCTCCTGCCCCACTTGCCTGTGCTCTTATCTGTGGTGCTGTTGCTATCTGGTGTCCCTGTCAGCTGTGACTTCCAGGCTGTGCCCTCTAATGGTGTCTCTGGGGCATACCAAGGTAACTAGCTGTTTGCACTAGTGCCTCCTCTCTGGCTGGACTTGCTTTGAAGACCAAAAGAGTCTATTGTATTGCGAGACCTGATTTTAGGTATCACATCTTTCAGGGGAAAGGCTAATTGGAAGGGTCCTTCATCCGCTGCCTTCATGCTTGGGGTTGAAGCTGTGAGAAACTTAGGAAATCAGTGTGTTGAGGAATAAAAAACAAAAACCAAACAACAACAGCAAAACAGCTTTAACACGTTTGCTCATTTCTTGTCACCACTTTTTAAGATGCTGGAACATAATGTATTAAAATACAGACACTCTCCTATATGAGTGGTGAAGGGTGCTTTAGTATTCAAGTCCTATTTTGGGCCTCTGGAATTCAATTCCTTCCTGTTGCCAGCTGAACCTGATGTATTAGATGAAAATATATTCCTATCTTCAAACGTGGACAGCAGGACATTCTGTCCTCCGAATTTTAGTGTTTGACTTGGGTGTTGCAGGAAACTTGGCACCCTCCCTCTTCAAAATAATAAACAGACATGATGTGGCCTCATGTTTCATCTGATGGGCTTAGATGCTGTTGCCTCATAAAGGCTGATTCATAGACAAATGGGAACTAATTATAGTAGCTTAAAAATAATACCCCTGTTTAAATTTGGCAAGGCAAGATGCCGTGCGTGTTTTGCAAGACGTGAGAGACTCTGTTTCCTTGGTGTCGTGAAGGTGACATACACTTTTCTATTTCAGCTGCTCAGTGGTTGTGCTGGCTCATTACCTGCCATCTTCATTTAAAAATTTTAGAGCTCTCTAGCACCCCCTCTGTGTACCAATAATGATGTGCTTCTTGCTATAATCTTGTTAGCTGTCCACTGTATTTATTTACTTTGTCTGTGCTGGGGAATCTAGCTCAGGACTTTGTACATGCCAGGCAAGTATTCTACCACTGGCCTATATATTCTTAGCCCTGTTGATGACATCTTAATGAAACAGTGTCTTGTTTGAAGAAAGCAAGTGTTGTTTGTTTGTTTTATCAGTTCTAAATATTCAGAATCTCTGTATGAAACTGCAGGTAACTGTTTACTTGGTCATGGAAAGTTTAAAGGATATTTTAGAGCATGCTTTAAAATGGGGTATGTTACTATTTTATGTGCACATGTGTGGGCCTGAGTGTATATATGTGCACTTCATGCGTGCAGATGCCCTTAGAGGTCTGAAGAGGCCATCCAATCCCTTGGAACTGGAGTTATAGGCGGGTGTGAGCCACTGAGCTTGGAGCCTCTGCAAGAGCAGCAAGTGCTTTGAACTGCTGAGCCACCTCTCCAAGGGATTTTACCATGGGTTCCTCTCATCACTTTGGCTTCACTTTACCCACCTCATTGCACATTAATTTTACTTTGATTTAGTTTTCTTTAAGTAAATAGATGGTATGTGGTCATGCACAAAAATTTAAAAATATCCGCCCTTCCTGTATTTGGACAGCTTTCCTAAGAGGTTGTGAGGGACATTGCTTTCTTGCATTCTGCCCTAGAGATGTCTTCTGTGGTCAGAAGTATATGTGTGTTTTCTTACAAAGATGCCATTGCACTCTCTACTGTATTTTTAACCTTGGTTGTTTTGTGTGTGTGTGTGTGTGTGTTTTTTTTTTCTCTCCCCCATGATCTTGGAGATCCATCCATTTGGCCAGTTGAGTTTCATAGTATCTGAAAACTAACTGTTTTTAAAAAGTAGATGTCAGATGTGTAGTTATAAACAAGCAATTGTTGGCTGTTTTAATCGTTTACTTGTGAAGCCATGCATGGTATAGTGTGAATATTGGTGTTCACCTGCTGAAGAATGATCTATTTTGGTGCTATAAGCAGAACTCTAGAACTCAGGGGCATGAGTTGAAATATTACTTTCTTCTGTTACAGTTACACTACATTGTAGTGTGCATGTTTTCCGCCAGCCCGCCCGCTGCTAGTCTGGCGCACCGGCCCCAAATAACACTCAGAGACTCTGTATATGATACAATCCTATTGGCCAGTTACCATAATTGTTTATGGGCTAGCTCTGTCTTAATTATTAACCCATTTCTACTTATCTAAGTATTTCCACATGGTCATCTGATGGGGAGCCGCTGCCGGCATCTTCGTTCTCCATGCTGACCCCTCCTTACTACTTCCTCTTTCCTCCTTGTCTCCTAGCCTCGCCTATCTTGCTCTCTCATTGGCCAAACAGTGCTTTATTAATTAACCAGTATGAGAAACATATTTACAGAATAACATCTCCCATCACTACATGGCTTTAGCCAGTTAATATTTTTGTGCCTCAGTTTCCCACTGATAAGGAGATTTTTATCTTAGTGTCAGGATGTGATAATTAAAAACGCTAGTCTCTATTGAGTGCTCAGTCCTGAATGGTACATCTACATTAACCTTGCCCCTCCAGGGAACATTGATGAAGAGATGGTGGAAAGAATATGAGCCAAATTGGGGTTGCGGGTATAGTGCTGTGAAATATGTCCTTTTGATGTGTCTGTCCTGCCTATTGTACTCATAGCTCTGGTTACCTCCGTGAGATCAAGCCAACTGATCAAGCCAGTCATTCCAGTAGGCAATGTTAATTGCATTCATGGATAAAACAAAACAACCCCCTGCCAAAGCAAACAACAACAACAACAACAACAACAACAACAACAACTAAACAAACACCCCAAACAAAATAGCAGAGGACATGAATCGGGAAGGGGGTTTGTATTTGGGGTGCTGGGAGGAAGTGAAAGGGAGGAGCTTGGATCTATATGATGAAGATGCATTGTTTACATGTATGAAATTATCAAAGAATAAATAAAAGATTCTATCACAAATAAAAGCATCTTAGTAGTCTATGTAAAACTGGTAGGCCAGTGCTGGGCATATTGACATATGTGGGAACACAAGTGGCCCATGATGAGCTTAACCTCTGCATGTTTCTGAACTGACTTCAGTGACTTTTATTGGGCCTATGCGTTACAAGTGCCTTAGATTTACTCAGATCCCATGTTCATCCTCCCCCATGTCCTGTTGCATTTGTATAACATCCTAGAGGAAAAAAGTGGAGATGGTGTTTCAAGTCATCAGACTCATGGGTTCATACTCATCAAATGCATCTCTAGTAAGTGATTTCCCCACATTATGACTAAGACAGAGCAGAGCCTTAGAATAATCAGATGTTTATAGTTAGGCAACTATATATCATGTGTGCATATATGCATCAGCATTTGTACAATGATTTCAGCGTGTTTTAGGTTACAAATCGGATCTTTAGAAATGTCTAGAAAGTGCTTACTCAGATTCGCTTGTCTTTGGCAGTGAGAGTTCAAGGGTCTTTTGTCTTACAGTAACAAAGATCATTTCTTTTTGGATTCATGATGAGCTGGAGTTAAAATCCCCTTGCTGAAGTGTGTTGGGTATTTGACCTAGGAGAATCACTTAAGCCTCAGGGGTTTGGTTCTCCCTTTACAGGTAGGATGACAATGACAGAAGACAGATGAAGGACCTGTGGCACAGAGCACGTGCTCAAAGGCCACCTGTTCTTTCCTGCCATCTCCTCTATTTTAAATCTCTGCCTCAGTCTCCTGGAGTAACCTCCTCATCCTTAGCGTCTTATGCTGTGTTCAGCTCTGTTCTCCTCCTGCCTCGTGCCCTAGATCCCTCCTTTGCTTTAATGTGGGGTGGCGGTGGTGACAGCAGCCACAATAGTTGTTGTCACTTGCATTGTACTAGTTTCCTCTCTACTCGTGAATCAACCAAAGTTTAATAAGTGCCTATAAGTTTGTGATGAGACAGAGGTATAGCATCTCCTATGGCATTCAAGTCAGTATTAGCTCTTTGAAAGTAGTGAGGCACGGAACGGGGCACGGTGCCTTGTGGTAGCCTCCAAAGTTCTTTAGAGAGAACTTTCGGCCTTTGAGGCATTTGACTATGCCACATCCGTGAAAACCCTTTTGCCAGTATTGTCCTGTTGGAGGAGAGTGGTACCAAAGAAATAACTTCATCAGTGCTCTGTTAGACCTTGTGGTAGGTCACATTGACTTTCTGATCTTGCTTCACTTTTCTCCAGAAAAGCACAGGTTATTTGTCTTTCAGACCTAGTGGCCAGTGTAGCTTGGTTCAGCAATGGGATCTTAGGTCAAAGGGGTGAGTAGAGAAAGGGAAGGTACAGATGGCAAAGGGGCAGAAAGGCTTTTCTTTGCTAGGGCTACTTATTTGGACAGTAGCTACTCTATGTAGCAACAAGTGCTTTGCTGTGAATTTTTGAAATAGTGGTTACCCCCTATGTAAGTGTAAGAACCAGGGAGTTCTCCAGAGACAAGCAGGCCAGGCTCTTCCAGCTCTGAAGTCTTGGATATCCTAGAAACATTTTTTTTTTGTCACTTGGAGGCTTCTCTTTCTTTCCTGGGTCTCTCAGTCCTTCAAGATCTACCTCAGTTCCCACTGTCCAGCCTTTGGAGTTCTTTGACCTGGGACTACTTGCTTGGTAATTAGATATAATGTTTCCTGTAGAACTGTGAGTTGTTGAAGCCTTTGTCATTTTAACATGACAGCAGCAGCCATGAGCTAGCTAAAAATGCACACCATAACTAAATTAGGAAGTATGTTGTGATTCCACTGCCTGCAGTGTAACAGACTTGAGTGATTTTACTGTGGGCCGAAGTTTGGGAGCCTGGAATGTAGTGAAGAACATGGCAGGGCTCCCAAGATCTGGTGATACAGCCAGCTCCACCATCACTGAGTGTGAGAAAGTAGTTTTTCTTCTCTCTCTCTCTCTGGAATACTTTGTTGTATAGGTTGCTAATGGTTGTCCCACTTACAGGAATGCTTGTGGAATTCTGGGTAAAATAAATGGAGTGCTTCTTTAGTTCATTTAAACAGGTTTTGAAGATTAGGGGCAAAACATGGTCCCCTTATGTTGCTCAAACTAGTTTTGAACTCATGGCCTCAAGCGATGTTATTGAGGGTTACCTTCCTAGGAGCTGGAACTGTGGATGGGTGCCATTGAGCCCATCTTAAGAAGGAGTCTTTGTGGTAGGATTTTTCAGATGTCTAGATGTGTCATTGGTGGTCTTTGAAGGTCTTCTAGGTAAGATGTTACAACCTTGCCACAGTTCCTTTGCTGCACACCTGCTGACTCCTCTGGGAACAGTGCTTTGTGGGACATAATATTAGGATGCTGACGTTGCAAAGGTTGACTGAAGAATGCTTTGACATAAAAGGTTTACGAAGTGGGTTCCACGACAACTGGGGGTTGTTATACAGAGAAACCCCGTCTCAAAAACAATCAATCAAACAAACAAACAAATAATAAAAAAAGGGGGGGCTCAAAAAGAATGCTTTGAACCCTGAGGTTTTATGACCTTATAAATCATTGAGCAAAAGACTTCCAGTACAGGTTAAGCCAGACTCAATGGAAGTATTTGCAATTTGGGTGAGCTAGACTTCTAGAGAAGTTGAACGTTGAGATGGTATGTGAGTGAAAATAGAAAAAAGGAGGACATGGCTGCTCCAAATATGGTGGAGGAGAAGGTTTATTATTGATATGGGGGAAGCATGGCCAGAGACAGGGATATCTGGGAGAGTCCAGAGTGAACATGACCCTGAGCTGGACCACGTGAGAAGACTGGGCAGGAGAGAGAGAGGAGGAGCCAGGGGACCAGGAGACCATGGAGGCCAGAAAGGTAAAGTGTAGACAAGTGTAGACGAAAGAACTGGGTAAGCAGAATAGCTGGATTATGTGGGGGAAGGGTGGCGAAGTTCCTGGGCTGGAGAAGTTTAGGGTAGCAGGTGGGGTATGTCAGCCATACCCTGTAACAGGTGGGGACTGAGGGATGCTGGGAGAACCTGGCTGCCAGATCTGCTTTGATATTTTAAATAGGCACCTCGGTTTTTGAACTTGGTTTGAGACCAAACAGTATGAAAGTAAATAAACAGTGAAGTGTGAAGGTGTGTGTGTGTGTGTGTGAGTGATTTATTCAGTGAGTGGTTTTCGTCTGCATATACGTATGTATTATGATGTATGTATGTATGTATGTATGTATGTATGTATGTATGCATGCATGCATGCATGCATGCCATATGCATGGTTGGTGCCTGGGGAGGTCAGAAGAGGGTGTCAGGTCCCTGGGGACTAGAATGAGCTATCTTGTGGGTGCTGAGAATCAAACTCCTGGTTATCAGCAGGAACAACCAGTGCTCTTAGCCAATGAGCCATCTCTCTAGCCCCAAGGTTTTCTTTTTTCAAAAAGAAGCAAGATCATCATCATCATTATTATTTTTTTTTTTAAGGAAGAAAATGGTACATTTGAAGGAGGTAGGGAAGATGAGGAGAGGAAAATATCACTTACTGAGCTTATGTGAGGCCTGGCAGGAAACATATGGTACATTCAAGTCGGGTAATTTAAGGAAATTTTAATAAAGGAACTATTTTTAAAGGGCGTAGGTAGGAGTTGGGGAAAGCAACAGCAGTAACGGTGACGCAGGACATGATTTCTCTCTTACCCAAGGCTTTCTCTGCGCCACATTTAATCATAATAACAGCCAGGGTAGGTGTGATGACATCACACTTTGTAGGCAGAGGAAAGGAAACCCCACATAGAGGGTCGGCCAGGCTTGCTCTCTGCCCTGTTGGGTCTTCAGGTAGCCCTGGGCTCTCTGAAGACTCCAGCCATGGACCACATTCATAGCTGGGATGCAAGTGGCTAGTGAGCACCTTTCTTCCTCAGCTCTCCTCTGTATGCTGGGGCTTTATGTAGATGCTTATGTTCAGAGCTGGATGTCTTACACTGGGAAGTCAGGGGATGACAGAAATGGTACCTTAGATGGATGTGTACATAAGCAATGAAAGCAAGCGTGTTTCATGTGTGAGAAAGTTACAGACATGTAGTTGCCTGGCCAGGTGGACTGGGGCTGTGACCTCTGTCATCCATCCTAGAACATTTTGGAGAAGATGGAGACAGTTAAAAGGGAATGAGTGAGATGGCTTACCTTGCAGGGGCTGGGAGAGGGAGAGGGAAAATGATTAAGACCTATGGCCCATCCAGGGTGGGCTTGGCCATGGGAGAAGAACACAGGGCACACTGTACATCTGGTGCCTTAGCCAGCTGGAGAAAGGGGCAGGCAGACAGATTATAGAGGGAGTCATTATGGGATGTGTTTTTGAACTGGTCTCTAGTCCAAGCTGGCCTTTGCTAGAAGTTGAATAAAAATTAAAAATTTTAAGTTAAAAAATTAATTTTTTTAACATTTATTTATTTGTGCATGTGCTTTTATGTGGAGGCTTTGGGGGGGGGCAAGTTCCACCTTGTGGTGGTCAACGTCTTTGCCGTCTTTTGACCTCAGAAGTTGGGTTTTCTTCTTTTTAAAGAACTGCTTTTTATTTCTGCTAGGAAGTTTCAGAGTATATGAATACGTCATTTCTCCTAACCACTAAGACAATTTCAATAGTACTTCTGTGGGGTCCTCACATCAATCTAAATTTGGGGTGGCCTTTAGTACTCAATTATGGTATTACTCACTGTGAAATACCATCCACACCAAAAATAAAAAATAAGGAGATAAAATACCTCTCAGACACTGTGCATAAGACCTGCCTTTGAAAACATCTGGGAAAAATAACAAGTTGTTTGGAAGCCCGTGATTGTCAGATGGACCCCCACCTCGGTCTCCGCAGGGACTCTCTGGAGTAAACCTTTATTTCCTGTTGCTTCCACCCAGCAGGCCCTTCATGGAAATATTTCACATGTTTTCTCAGGCAGCAGGAAACTTTGAAGGGCTGAGGCCCCAGATAGGAGCAGACCTGGTCTTTGCCCTGTACCATCCCAGGGTGCATGGGGAGCCAGCCTGGCCTGGCCTCTTTGAAGTTGGGCCAGTTCCTCGCCCCAAACTCTGAAGACTCCAGCTCTCCCTAGGCTCCATCAAGGCCAGAACTTGTCACACCTTCAGCTCTTTTAAAAGACAGGCATATTGTTAAATGGTCCTAAATGTCAAGCAGACCCTATCCCCCACCAGCAGAGAATAAAGGTAATTGGAATTGCTAGAATTCAAGAATTCTGGTCAGTGGGATTCTTTCATCTTAAATCCCCCCTTTAAAAAAACAAAAACAAAACAGTCATTGTTCCAGAGGGGTTTAAAAAAAAAGTTTATTTTAAATTCAATGAAAGAAATAAAGTTATATTTTTATTAAAAAAAAGGAAGGAAGGAAGGAAGGAAGGAAGAAAGAAAGAAAGTAGAGGAGAGGCTGGAGAGGTGGCTTAGCCATTAAGAGCACTAGCTGCTCTTACAGAAGACCCGGGTTCTGTAATTGGCACCCTCATGGCAATTCACAACCATGTGTAACTCCATCTCTAGGGAATCCAACACTCATTTATTGCCTCTCTGGGCACCAGGCCTACATGTGATGCATAGACATATGCACACCCAAAACACTCAAACATAATAAAACAATTAAAAAATATAAAAGAATCTCACAAGCTAAAAGCAGGAACAAAAAGAGCAAGGGTAGTGTTTCTGGAAACAGAGAGAGATCTAATTAGCTGTAGGAGGGAATCTTTCCTGGTTGCTCAGATGAACAAGAACTCACCCTTCCTATTTCTAAGGCACCAATATCACTAAATGAATTAGTTATTTAGGCATAAAAGCTTTGGCCCTTTGGTGGGGGTTAAGTAACATCAGAAGCTACTGCTGTTTGTTGTATCAAATTATAACATTTTCCCCTTTCTTTTCCTCCCTCTAAGCCCCTTCATATACCCCTCCTTGCTCGCTTTCAAATTCATGGCCTCTTTTTTCTTAAATTGTTGTTGTTGTTGTTATTGTTGGTGGTGGTGGTGGTGGCGGCGGAGGCTGCGTTGTGCTTGCGTGCGTGTGTATGTGTGTATCCCTAAATGTATATCCAGCCTGCTCAGTCTGCTGTTACTTGTATGCATGTTTTCAGGGCTGACCATTTGGCATGGGGTAACCAGTTGTGCTCTTTCCTGGAGAAGACTGTTTGTTCTGCTTTTGCCATTCCTTTACATACACTAAGCACTGTATAAAATGATTGCAATCATGGAACTGCATTTCAAAAATCGGGTCAATATTTTAGTAAAATCTTACTATGCTTTGTCAAGAATTCCAAAGGATCTGTGGTTGAAAGTCTCGGGAAGTGCTGTCTGATTGTACCATCTTCGACCACAGAGCGTCATAAAACGCCCTTTGCAAGAAGCTCAGGTGCAGCAGAGATGTGCGCTGCAGCTTCACCCCCTAAAGCACAGACCTTCCGCAAAGTACACACATCCCTTTTCTTCCATTTCAGTCTGGAAATCCTAAAGCACCAGACCTTGCACTAAGCACACACATCCCTTTCTTAAGCACATGCAGACCTTCTGCAAAGCACACACATCCCTTTTCTTCCATTTTGGTCTGGAATTCTGCAAAGCACATGCATCCCTCTCCTCCTTTTCGGTCTGGAACTCCTTGAGGTACATATTACAAAATAGCTGGTTTTCCAGAGACCAGGTTTGCAGCTTTCTTTGAAAACTGAGATCTTGCCGGGCATTGATGGCACATGCCTTTAGTCCCAGCACATGGGAGGCAGAGGCAGGAGGATCTCTGTGAGTTTGAGGCCAGCCTGGTCTACAGAGCTAGTTCCAGGACAGGCTCCAAAACAATACAGAGAAACCCTGTCTCCAAAAAAAGAAGAAAAAGAAAATTGGGATCTTAGCTGGGCTGGGTGATGTTTTCCTTTGATCTCAGAATTGGTGAGGCAGAGGTAGGCGAATCTCTTTGAGTTCAAGGCCAGCCTGATCTGCAGAGTGAGTTCCAGGACAGCCAGGGTTACATAGAGAGAGCCTGTGTAAAAATATTAAGAAGAAGGAGGAGAAGGAAGAAAGAGAAGAAGACAGAGACGGCAAATGGATCTTTTAAGTTCCTTTATCATGAGCTGTGACTGTCTGAAGAGTGTGACATTTTAACATTTGACTCTGAGAAAGTTTTTGGGATGATTGAATCGCTGAATATAGAATGTGAAGGAGTTTGAGCTCAGATTACACCTAGAAAATGTTTCTTTTGGGGGGAGGGGTGTTGTTTTAAAAGAGAGAAATCTTTTATGCGTTTTCTTGCATTTATTTCTCATTAATAAGGCTGATCTATTGATTGGTGAATTTATATTGTCATGCTTTTTTCCCTGGGCACTGGCTGCATAGTGGGAAGTCTAGTATGTCTCATGTGGCTGTAAACACCATCCATTTTGGCTTCTGCAGATTAGTCTGTGGGTCTGCCTTTTGTGGCTTGTCAGTTGGTTCGGATTTGCCTTCATTTTAATCGTAATGCTTATTGACCTGATTCATTCAGATACCAAGTTCTGAAAAATTAGAATTTAGGGGGGAAAAATGAATCACTGATACAAAGAGATGGAAACTTTCAACCTAAGGTAGTTCTAATAACCCTGGGACAGTCATCAATATGAGGCAGTCATCAATGTCCACAGTGATGCCATACTGTAGCTATCACTCTCAAAAAGTGGGATTTCCCAATTAACCAGCGGGTCTTTCCTTATCCAGAATATTCTGTTAGTTCTTTGTGGAAAGTAGGTGTTTGTATGTACAAAGAATTTACAGAGAGAATATTTTCTATTATCACCTTTCTTTTCATGTAAAATCAAATCCACATCATATTTTATTACCTTTTTATTATACCCATGGCACTGTGTTAAAATTCAGAAAGAATATTTGCAGTGAATAAAGAATTTGGGTCTTTTTAAGCACAACATTCTCCTCCCATCTGTTCTGTAAACATAGAGGGAAAAGCTTTGGGGAAAAGCCTGTCTTCTGTGTCTGACTCAGAGCCTGGTCCTCAATGGGGAGAGTGAGGAACAGGTGGGGAGAAGCTTGCTTTAGTCCTGCTTGGGTCCTAGATTCACTCATCTTGTGGGGAGTTTTCCCCTTTCTTACTTGGACTGCTTTTTCATTAACACAGTGAAAATATGAAGTGAGGCCATTTCTAATGTGTTCTAATGAGGACATTTCGAGAGCCAGTGATAAACTTTTACAGTGGGATCCCAGGATTGAACTCCGGTCAGGAGTGTTTGACAAATGCTTTTCCTGTTGTAGAAATTATATGCCTTCCCAAAAGTTCTTCAGTGTGCTTGTCCAGCTGTGGCTAACGCTCAGAGAGGAGCTGGCCTTGAGTAGATCTCACTAACTTATATGCACCTGAGGCTTGGGCATTTTACATATGCCATCACCCTTAAGTCTCCTCCAGCCTGGGACTGCAAATCTGGCCAGATGGGCTATTTACACAGTAAAGATATTACCAGAACAACAATGTTGTGCTATTTGAATAGTTGTTCCTTGGGGTCCTCTTGCCCATCTGACAGAATTATGTTTTTCTCAAGAAGAGAACTGGGTGCTGTAAGGCAGGCCAGGACTTAGCAATGGTTGCAACCCTGTGCCGTCCTCTTGAGTTGCCTGTTAAGAGCCATGTTCTTTGGGGGATGGGCCTAATGGCTGGTCCATCCTGGTCAACAAACATTTGTACCCAGGCTTTGCTTGTCTCTAACAGGCCTGTTAGCACACTAATCTTTGTAGTTGTTTTGGAGACAGAGTTCCCTTAGCTAAGTTCTACTTTATGTTGTTTAATGTCTCCTAAGCCAACCTACTAGTAAATCCTTCATAACATCAATTCTATTTCTTTCCGTTTCTACCTTGTTACCTGATGAGCCTTCTCATGGGCCATAATCTACATTCCTTTGGGGTGGGCGGGTAGGCGAGTGGGTGCTGAGACAGGGTCTCACTATGTAGCCTCACCTGGCCTGGAACTCAATGTGTAGACCAAGCTGGCTTCAAACTCACAGATATCTATTTTCCTGCTCCTCCCTCCCAAGTTTTGGGATTAAAGACATGTGTCACCACACCCAGAATAACCTATGTTCTTTTTCTTTTTTTCTTATTTTGGAGACAAGGTTTCTCTGTGTAGCCCTGGCTGTCCTGGAACTCATTCCGCCTTTGTCTCTGCAATGCTGGGATTAAAGGTGTGCACTACCACTGCCTGGCTGCCTATATTCTGAATCACCAGGTGTGCTTTTGAGGGGAGAGGATAGCGTGACAGGCAGCAGCTTTGTCTTTTTAAAGGAAAGAACCAAATTGTCAAAGGCTGTTGAATAGTTTAAAACCTTCTCCAAGACACCATTAAAACAGATGCCACAGATGGAGGTTTAAAACCAAGCGGGAAGTAGAAGGACCCGGAATGCAGGGAGTGCAAGGCTCAGCCTTGGAGTTCAAGGCAGGATTCAAGGTCAGACGGACAGGACTTCACAGCTCTAGATCTTGTGGGCAGTGTGTCCCCAAGAATTCAGTCACTCTTTTTTTTTTTTTTTTTAAATTGATGGTGGCAATTCCTACATCAAATGGTTGTCAGGATTAATAAGATAGTCTTTGAAATGTGCCTAGCACAAGAAAGGAGCTCTCAATGGTAACAATAGGGTCCCCTCACCTCCCACTAGCAGTAAGTCAAATACAGCAGATTTGGATAG
Source organism: Cricetiscus sungorus (assembly GCA_030556225.1). Classification (NCBI taxonomy): domain Eukaryota; kingdom Metazoa; phylum Chordata; class Mammalia; order Rodentia; family Cricetidae; genus Cricetiscus; species Cricetiscus sungorus. The sequence goes on along the minus strand of JANBXA010000007.1, from coordinate 136,451,616 downwards.
TTTAAGAGGCGCTCGAGAAGTGGTTTTGAGATTATACTACTTTCCAAAGAAAAAGCAGGGAGGTGGGAGGAGTTTCCAAGAGGAGCTTTGCCAAAGCCTCTGTCAGAGGCAGGGAAATCAGCGAGTGATACGGTATTTTGGAAAGTTGGTCTTACATTTTTCTGGGAGCAACTTGATCTACAAGGTGAGCTCCAGATCAACAGAGCTACAAAGTGAGGCCTTGTCTCAAAAACAAACATAGAAATTTCTGAAGTTGAGAAAACTAGAAAGAGAGAGAGAGAGAAAAAGAGAGAGAGAGAGAGAGAGAGAGAGAGAGAGAGAGAGAGAGAGAGAGAGAGAGAGAGAGAGAACACGCATCATTAGAACCTTCAAACCTTTCATAGCAAGAAAGAAATATTTAAGAGGAAATAATATACACACATTATTATCATAACCAGATAATGTAACAAAGTATAGCAAAAATCACATGATGTGTGTTAGGTGGTTTTTAAAAATGTGTCTACCTAAAGAATCTATTGTTTTGGAGTGACTGAACTACATTCAGTGAAAACTGGAGAAGTTGGGAATTTTAAGAAGGGAGGTAGGCATGACTTCCTACCCTTAGCTGAGAAGCTGTTGGTGGTGGCTGATGGGGAAGGATGAGTAGGTTTTCTTTAAGAGTGTGGGTACCCCCTAGTAGGTTTACATACTCCATAGATAGCTGTACATATCCAAGAGTACCTGGGCATTACTTGGCATTGGAATCAGTGGTTTAAAAAAGAATGAGGACCCAAAATTGGGTGAGTAGGAAAGCAGGGTGAGCCTATGAAGAGTTATGGGAGGCTGGATGAATGGGGTCAAAATACATTGTCTCAAGGATTTGATTGAGGAGAGTTTGCCATGTGAAATTTAGCCCTTACACTATGATAAAATTATATGGTAGGATATAAATGGACAGTTAGAAATAAGCAAAACATTTATCTTTTTGTTTTGTTTTTTTGAGACAGGGTTTCTCTGTGTAGCCCTGGCTGTCCTGGAGCTCACTTTGTAGACCAGGTTAGCCTCACAGAGATCCACCTGCCTCTGCCTCCGAGTGCTGGAATTAAAGGCTTGTGCTGCCACTGGGAGACTAAAAACCATTTGCTTCTTATGTTGTGTCAACAGTTTAAAGGTTTTGGCCGTTATGGATTACGATGTGAAATACCTTACCTTTAGGGCCCATTTGAATTCTTAGCTTTCCCAAATGTCCAGCTGAGACATGTTGAGGTTTTTAAAAAAAAAAAAAAAAAAAAAAAAAAATTCGTGTGCTTTTACTAAATTTCTTATCTGCAGCCCAGTGCCAGGCTGCATGCAGATGGGATGGCAGTCCTGACTGGCAGGCCCTGTGCATGGAGCTGCATTCACACATGGTTTTATTCACTGTGAACATTTTGCAGAGAAGAAAGGAAAGCTGTTTTCCTGCTTCGGTGAAAGCCTGACATAATCAGGACAAATTATAAATACTATTTACATCAATGGAACAAATTCCTAAACATCTCCAGCTCTGTGTGATGGCTGTGGTTTGGGCATGGACATTGCATGTTCATGTTGTATGTACTCGGCGGTATCGTCAATGTTTCTCAGGGTACAGTCTCCAGGAATGGAGATTGCAGGGCTCTCCAGTCAGCTGTCTGGGAGCAGACCCTACAAGTGTTTTAGACCAGTGCTTCCCCAGACCTGCAGTGTGAGCAGTCCCTGATAGACACCCCGTGGTATCTGTGTCCTCAATTGAGCGATTAAATTGATTTTTAAAGAACAAGTTAAAAATTTAGTGGAAGGGCACAATCAGGGTACTGTAAACAAAAATGTCACTGCGGTTTTTCTTCTGAATTCTGTAATTCATCAAGTAGCAACTTAAAATGCATTTTACTGTCCATAGGAAAACTGCTTGTAAATTTATTTATAAAACAGCAAATGTGGAGGAGACTGCTAAATTTAGGGGAGGGGGGAACAATGGGACTTAGTGATTTGGCAAGGCTCGTTGCCACTGCTGAATTCAGTAACAATGCAGTGTAAATTTGTATGGGCATAAAGTTAAGCTGCTATTCACTTCTGGGGGTGAGGGACAATGGCTTCATCAGTGTCCTCCAACCCATACTGAACATAAAGCACCCCTTTTGCATTACTTCTGTGACGAAATCAAAGCCAAAGAGGAAATTTTGAGTCTGGTCATATCTTGTGTGAAGATATTACTGTTTATTTTATTGGTTTTCTCAAGACAGGGTCTCTCTACATATCCCCAGCTGTCCTGGAACTCTGTAGACCAGGTTGGCCTCAAACTCACAGATATCCACCTATCTTTGCCTCCTGAGTGCTGGGATTAAAGGCATGTGTCACCATGCCTGGCTAAGGTGTTAGAGTTATTATTATCTTTAAGAAACAAAAACATCAGGATATGGCTATGTGAGAAACAATCACTTTGATTATCTTTGACTCAAAAAACCAAAAAAAGAAAAATAAAAATATTCCACATGACCATAACTGTTTGTAAATGAAACAGGATCTCATTATGTAGCTCAGTCTGGCTTTGAACATGTGTCTTCCCAGCCTCTTGTCCTGACTGAATGCTGAGATGATATGTGAGCCATCATGCCCGGCTTGAATGGGAGGTGTTTGTTGGTTTATTGGTTTGTTTTGGGATGGAGCCAGGACCCTGTGCATGCTAAGCAAGCACTCTACTGTTAAACTATGCCCTCTAACTTGTTATTGTCACATGTGTCCATTTCACTAACATAAATGAAATAAGGCTTATGTGAAATTTAGAACATCAATTTGTGAATAATTAGATACATGTCTAAATCTCTATAAGTGTGGCCAAAATATATGGTATACTTGAGATAAATTGCCTTTATGTAACTCATCACCATGTAAATACATATCAATAAGAAACAGTAAATAAATGCCAGTAAAATAAATCTCTAATTTTAATAATTTAGTAGTTGGTCTCCACCCCTGCCCCCATAAATACTCGAGCCAGGGTAAACATTGATCTACTACTCACTCATTGTTTCCTTTGCCCCCTCCCATTCACCCTGTCCTCTATTTAATCCTCTTTAATGGCAGTGGGTGGAGGGGAGCAGTAGGAATCCCCCAGCACATCCCAGATAACATTTCTCCCCCTCAGCTCCTTGGATGGAAAGGCCACACTCTAGGATGACATCCTTATCTCTCCAACAGTTGCTTTCCAGCCCCAAGATCTGAGTTCCCATGACCCAGGCACTCTATTTATTTTCTTAGCTAGGAATTTCCAGAGCCCCAGCTGGGATGCCCTTTGCCTTCCTGGCAGCTGGCTTCGTTCTGAATTTAATGAGCTTGCTGAGTTGAGTGGCCAAGGAAGGGTTTCCCTCGATGGAAGGACTCTGACACTTTTTCCTGTAAAGTAAGTAAATGCCTGTGTCTGGGTGGCTCCAGGAAAGGTCCTTCCCAGACACCTCCCCTAACGGTCCAGGGCACAGGCCTCAGCCTTCCTGCTCTGTTCCTCATTAGTTTTGGGGTGAAGAAGGAATATATTTTAAATCACACATATGCACCCTTTGGAATTCTTGGCATTTTTTTAGTTCCTAGTGCACTGAGGACAGTTGAGCAACTTATTGGTGAACTTGTGTCATTATTCTGGATTTCCAGTTACCCAAGCCCACTGCTGTGTCTGATTCTCCACATTTGAGTTTGCTGGTTAGATGGCAGAGCTGTGATTTTAGCAGATGCGAACTTCAAGTGCTTCATTACCACTCAAATGTGTTTTCATTTCTGCTTTTAGTTGGGGCCTTAGGCACGCTTTATTACATATTTATAGAAGAACTTGGTTTTTGCACTGTTTCATCAGAAGAAGGTCCACAATTACAGGCTGGGTTTCCTCAAGCGATGCCATCTAGTCACCCGAAGTCTGCAAACCCTGAGGCTCCCTGTGAGCAGAAGGGAACCAACACAAGAGATCTAAAGTTACATCCTTCTGAGGGAATTTCACTGCATCCTTACAGAAAGGGAGTGAGGGTTCTTAAACAGGACCTTTGCCCTTTCTCACATCTCTAATGTTTTAGAGAAGCCCCCTGTTAAAATTTTCCATGGTTTGTTCCAGATAAGGAAGATATACTATAAATTTCAACAGTGACACATGTGGGAAAAAAAAAAAAAAACAAAAAAAACAACTTTTTTTTTTGGATCCAGGATCTCATGGAGCCCAGGCTGCCATCAGTGTTGCTGAAGAGGATGTTGTACCTCTTATCTTTCTGCCTCCACCTCCCAAGAGCTGTGATTATAGGCAGCAAAGCGTGATTTGAATGATTTGAAGATCAGAGGCACCAAAGGGCATTTTGTTGTGGATTTGCCCAGTTAATGTTTACTTTTTTACAAACAGGAAAAAGTCATTTATTCCCTTAGTACTTAGGAATAAGATTTTATGTTCAGGTATATTTGAACTCATATAATAAAATGTTGGTGGTTTTATTTAATTTTGGGTTTATTTATTTTTATTGGGGGAGAAGGAATGCCACAGTGGAACTTAGGAAACAGTTCAGAAACTACTTCAGTGCTCTTGTGAATTCAGAGTAGTCAGTGATACCCTCAGACACAGGCGCCTGTCTTCAGGGAGTCCGGTGTCTACAGCGTAAACCTGGCCACAGAGGTAGTAGCGCATCTAGTGTATGCTGCCCCCACCCCACCCCCTTGCTCTCTGGAAAGTGCTTGGCAGAATGAGAGTTTCACAGTGAAGGGAGTGTGAAGCCGGATGTTTTATTTTCTTTGGGGGAGTGGTTTATGTATGATTGTGTGTGTAGTATGTGTATGTGTGTGAGTGTGGCATGTGTGAAGATGAGAGAATGAGTCCCACCTCTTCTGAGTTAAGGATTGTTTGTTATTCACTTCTGTATTCTCCTGTCTCCCTGTAAGAGTGCTGGTAGGATGCATACTGTCCTGTCTGGTGTTATGTGGGTTCTAGGCATGCACATTCAGGTACTCAGGCTCGAATGACAAGAACTTCACCCACCAAACCGTCTTCTAAGGGTGCACTTTCTTATCTCAGCACATGGGTCAGGACTTTAAGGCTGGTTATGTTCATAAACCTCGAAACTCTTTGATCAATCCACTGATATTTTTAAACAATCAGTCAATTAATTAATTGTGTGTGAGTTGGGGGAGGTGCTCACATCTTGTTGTACATGTGGATGGAGGTCAGAGTGCACCTTTGGGAACCTAAAATTCTAAGATGCTCAGAGTTCTTAGGCCACATGAAACCTTCCTAAAAACAGACCACGTTGGCTGGATGTTTCTCCCAGTCCCTGTTGAAATCAGGGATTAACCTTTGTTACAGAAGGCCAAGGACACTGCTGTCTTGTAACCTGCAAACTCCTGTACAAATTTGGATCCTGGGAGGAGTCACCACAAGGTTTGAGTTAAATATTCTCTGCCTAAGGCAAAAAGCCTTCATTCCTGGCAGTGGCACTTCGATCTTGATGCCGGGCCCAGTGGGCTGCCTTACACTTAGTTAAACAGTGACTAAAGAAGCCTTTCATTAACCAGGGTTTCCACTCATCTCCAGCCCTCTTCTTTCTACTTTGGAGCTAGAGGAAGACAAGAAGAAAGTAAACCAATCATGTGAACATGCAAGCATCTATGAAGTGCTTCCTGTGTGTCTAGCAGTGTGTTGCACAGACAAATGGTCCCAAGTCCTTGTGTCAGGGGTCTCAGTGCTGTTTGGCATGTGGGGACACAGATTTACAGTGGCAGGGGAGCCAGTGTAAAGCACTTAGAACTCTTCTCTGCTGGTTAGAGCTGATGTGAAGAAGTTAATTGTTCTCTTATTGAAGACTTTCCACTCCCACTTCTGCTGTCTCCTGAAGCTAACCACAGAAGGTAGAGTTCTTCTCATCCAGTGTCTTTTGAGTGTGCTGTCTGTCTGTCTGTCTGTCTGTCTGTCTGTCTGTCTGTCTGTCTGTCTTTCTCTCTCTCTCCCTCTGTGTGTGTGTGTGTGTGTGTGTGTGTGTGTGTGTGTGTGTGTGTCTATGTACATGTACATACACGTACTAGCTAGAGGCTGATGTCTGGTGATCTGGTGTCTTCTCTTTCCACCTGTTATTTATTTTTTTTACAAGTATTTTTAAAATTATATATAGGTGTGTTTGACTGCATGTGGTTTGTGTAGATGGCTGCAAGTGCCCTTGGAGACCAGAGGTGTCAGATGCCCTGGAGCTGGAGTCACAGAGAGTTGTAAGGCTATACGCTGGCTGACCAGGGTGTTGGGAACTGAATTCAGATCCTCATGTTTGTACATGGATAGGGTCACATGTGCCCAGGCTGGCCTTGCACTTGTACAAGGAATGCCCTTGTACTTCTGATTTTCCTACTTCTGCCCCCCCCACCCCTTACTGGGATTGCAGATGTGTGTCACCAACCCAGCTTATATAAGGTGTGAGTTGTGAAGACGGAACCATTTGGGGTTAAGAACCATTCTCTTTAACTTTTATTAGCTTAAAAATGATCCTGTAAACATCTCTAAGTTGGTTAGCTGTGTGTTCTGTTTTGGTGAGTTTATTCTGTTTTCAGTTTTTCTACTTAGCATCTTTGAGTTCTACAGGATTGTCAACACCTTTTAGTTCCCCGTAATTTTCTTGTCAGCCATCAAGGCAATTGGGCAGAGGGGAAAAAGTCACCCTATGAGCAGCAATAGCAGAATGAGATTTAGGGAGTATGCCTAGATGATCAAATTCTTTCAGAATGGCAGTTTTTGTTGCAAATAAGCAAAAAAGACAAATGTAGAAATTGTCACTTGTGGTTGCTGAAATCAAGGCTTCTGTGCAGCTTTTCAAAGCCAAATTGCAGGGAGCTTCCCTCACAGGCAGAAGATGCTTGTGCCTTTGGGAATTTTTGTACGTGCCTCATGAAAAGCAGCAGGCATCAATGTGAATGCCTCATGCCCTCCTGTCCCCTTTGTCCCCACTGCTTTAGTGCATTCTGCATGCTTCTCAACCAAGGGTGGATCCTGGATTAGGGAACTTCTGTGGGACCTACCTTGAGTTTACTGGCCTGATGGAATGTCACTGCCTAGGGTTCAAGGCCATTCTGCGATGCCTACCTGATAGATTGCTGTGAGCTCTTCTGCATGCTTCCCTGTGCTCTGCGAGCTGAATCAAATGCCATGAGAACAGCTTGTTAGGATCAGAAGGCATAGGAGACAGGTTTACCTGCAAATCAGGCACCACTTGTCAGTAATGTCTGTGAGGGGAACCAGGTACTTCACTTGTTATGGAAATTAATTCACAGAGCAAATCATATTAGGAAAAGGCAGGGCATGCTACCTTATAAGGGAAGAAGGGAGGGCAAGTTGTGACTGTGTGTGTGTGTGTGTGTGTGTGTGTGTGTGTTTTCTTTCTTCACATCTAGAATATCTCCTATCTGAGGCCAGGCCCTGTATCTAATCTTAGTTGACAGAAGGTGACTGCTCAGTACAGCAGCTGGATAAGATCCCCTGGTGTAACCCAGCTGTGTGTGTTCTGAATGTGTGTGTAGGAGGAACATCTTGCTTTGGGTAGATGCTATTTTACAACTTTAAATTTGTTTATTTTATACTTTTAAACTTTTATGTGCATGAGTATTTTGCTTATGTGAATGTGTAGGTACCATGTGTATGTTTAGTGCCCACAGAGGTTAGAGGAGGGCTTTGGCTGCCCTAGAACTGGAGTTGTGGCTAGTTGGGAACCACCATGTGTGTGCTGGAGGTTGAACCCAGGTCTTTTGCAGGTACTCTTAACAGCAGAGCCTCTGTCCAGCCCCAACATTTTGATTCTTCATTGACTCTTGGGGTTGTTACTGAAGCTCAGTTTTTCCATTGTAAGGAGATGTTTGGGGATCAGAAATGACATTTGCAAAGTGGCTGGTTCCCAGCCATCTTTGGGGGACAGCAGATGGTTAATCTGTTTGTCCAGTAGTGAGCATTCAGGGACTTTACATGTATGTGCCATGTGTACACAGTGACAGCTTGGTTTCTGGAGACCTGGCCTTTAGAGAAGATAGTTACACATAGAACACACATGTACCATGTGTACACAGTGACAGCTTGGTTTCTGGAGACCTGCCCTTTAGAGAGGACAGGTCTGTAGAGAGACCTGCCCTGTAGAGAGGACAGTTACACGGGAGTCTTTCATTACCTGTTCTTGCATGGGAAGATAGACTTGGGGACCCGATGCCTGGTGCTTGAATCCTCCTGTAGTTGGTTAAGCCTCTTTTTGGGTGCAGATAGCAGTGGTAACATCCACTTCAGCAGTTGTCTAGACAATAAACAGAGGATCAGAAGGGCCAGCCTAGCACTTTCTCTGTTAGAACACTCCTGTTACCCCACAGTTATCATGTAAAACAACTTATTAAATGAGATATTATTAATCTTTTCTTATAAATCAGTAAAGTGAAGCAGACAAATTAAGGGGTTTCCTAATTTAAACAGACCTGGCCAAGTTTGGTCTAGATCTATTTTTTCTGGCTCTGGCCAGCTTCCAGCAGCTGCCAAGTCAGAGTGGTTCCCAGATACCAGATAAGCTAGAGTCACTCTGCCCAGAACTTAGATGTTGTTTTGCGGTATATAGACACACATATATTAATTGTATACATTAAAGCATTAATGATATTAAATGCCTTGCTATTTCAGGCAATCTGGTTTGATAGATAACATAACATAAATTTAAAACAAATACTTTGGTTAATTATTTGTTGTCAGCTTGGTACTATCTTGAGTCTTTTGGAAGGTTTATTCTTAAACAAGATCTACCTCAGGAATTTGCATTATTTTATCGGATGTTTGGGTGCATATTTGATACCTGGTTGTTTTAAAGAAAACCCTAATATTAATAAAAAAGGGAGCAGGGATTTGAGAAAAGGAGGCAACATGATCCTGTGTGCATAGCAGGGGTGGGGCAACCTCGTGGTTAACACAGACACTAATGAACCTTGGCCTCATAATGAATTTGGGGTTATTGATTTTCGGCCTGTGTGTACTTGTTCCACTTCAGTTATTAAACATTGGGAAGAGAGATCTTCCCAGAAAAAGACAATGTTCTCAGTGTTTCATATTGACTTTGTGGTGGGTCAGTATACTTTCAGTGAAATTTGAAAATTTAAGGAAAACGAGCAACTCTTGAATAAGCCAGTATTATGAATTGAGGCATTTAGGTTATGCATTTGCAAAAGACATCCCGTCTTTGTAGTGAATGGAGTCTGTGTTCTCTCATTCCTGAGTGTGGCATTGCTTGCACCGTGAAGGTCTGTGTATGGCAGGATGTGGTGAACAAGTTGCCTCAGGGATTTCATAGCGTGTGAGCTGGCGCTATGTGGGACTGTCTGTGAGAGCAGACAGCTCTGCTGCGTGGGAGACCCACCCTTCTACCATTCATGAACTCCAGCAGGCCCCTCTTCAAAAACGTTCTCAGTTTGCTTTTCACACAGTACTCACTGTGTAGTCTCCTTTACCTGCCTGTGGCCTGTGTCCCAGCCCTGACTCCCCAGGGAATAGAAGATGCTTCAGTGGGTTCCCATTGCGTAGTGACCCCTTCAGAAAGAGTCGGGTATCTCTGTCCTGGGCTTGCCCTTATTTTAAGGTTCTGTATTTATAAATCTTTGTAATGATGCTTTGTTTCTATCTAATGAGTTTGGGAATCTGCCGTGCTTTGAATTCTCTAGATTGTCTAAGGGAAGCGCTCCAAGTTCACTGGATGCCACAGTCAGACAGCTTTGTTTGGGTTCTGTAGAGACGACCATATTTGGGAAACACAAATGGGCCAGTTTTCACTTTTAGGGCTTGTCTTGGTTAACAATGCAAGTTTAAGAACCTTTGTGCACCCAGAATGGCACACGCAAAGAGGTTTGGAAGTAGCTCAGGGCTTGGGAATGTGGCCCGGGGCAAGGTTAAGGTCTAAGGGAGGGACTGTGTGTGTGTTGTCACCTGGCAGTTCCTGCAACTCTCTTAAAATGAAATATTTGGTGCAGTTGCTTCTTTAGGAAGTCTGGCAGAACCTTCGAGTCATTCTGTGTCCCCCGAGTCCTCATAAGGAGCTAGACTGGAGTAGCCTGGCCTGGAAAGCAGAAAGAGTTGTGTGATTAATGTTAGAGTCTACACTTGAGGCCGCTGCTGTTAATCCAGTGGAAGAAGGCATTGTGTGCAGTTCTCAGAGGCAAGATTGTAAGCGATAATTTTTACTTTGCCTGCTAGAATTTTCTCTTGAAAATTCTAAAGATTATACAGCTATATACCAGATATCAAATATGAGCTAAGAAAAGTTAATTTTCATGAAACAATTGTCTTACAAGTTGAACATCCCTGATCTTAAAGCCCTAGATCGGAAAAGCTCTAAAAACTTAAAACTCACCAACTGCTAACATGATAAAAGACCTCGTGTGATGGGTCAAAATCAAGTGTAAACATGCTGAAAATGTGTACAGTTGCTTCTAGGCTTAGAGACATTAGGTGTAATGAAACACCAGTGAATTTTATGTAGATCTTATATGCAAATACTCAAAAATCCCAAGATGTAAAAATACAGAATACTCTACTTTCACACATTTTAGGTAGGCAATTTTACTGTTTTTTGGTTTGTTTTGTTACCTTTTTAAAACAATGTTTTCAAATATTTATTTATTTGCTATGCACACAGTGTGCTGACATGTAGATAGCCGTGAGCCACCATATGTGTGCTGGGAATCGAACTCAGGACCTCTAGAAGACCAGCCAATGCTCTTAACCTTTGAGCCATCTCTCCAGCCTGATTTTTTTAAATATTTATTCATTCTTCGATTCTCCTTAGTCTCGTGTAGTGCAGATTGTCATCAGAAGAATCGTCTGACTTTATTTGCATCTTCTGGACACACCTCTTGTCCTACATCTTGTGATAGTCTTAGGGACAGTAATAGAGCCAGGCACTGTCCTCATGTAGGCACTCAAGGGACACTGTTAGACCAAAAGATTTTGCTGATAAATTTCTCTACTTTCTGTGCTGCCTGACTAATTTTGGGTTTGAAGGGGCCCTTGTTGGGATCAGATACAGGAGTTCTTTCTTGCTCAAGTCAGGACATGGCAGTCGTGTCTAGGAATAGATCTGAAGCTTATTAGGGTGAGTTCTAGAACTTCAAGAGTGGGCAGAATGGTGTGCAATGAAAATGAAGAATTAGGAGAAACAGCTCTTCCAGGTATGAGGGTGAAGGGGGATACAGGGAGGGAGTGAGAGTGGTACCCTTAGATACTCTCAAGGGACAGATCTTCTTCCCTCACTAGCATTATTGGATTCTTGCTTCTACCCCAGGCTTCATACTAGATATTAGGGAGTAGAGATGAATACTGGCCGCCCTATCAGCCCGGTGAGTGCTGTCTGGTGGGCTTCTTGTGAGGCAGCAGAGACAGGGCAGGCAGGGAGGGATGAGGATTCAGCCAGGTCTTGAAGCTCATTGCCTGGACTTTGAATTGTGCATTGAGGGTTGGGTACCATTGGGGGGTTCTAAAGTGATACAATTTGTTAGGTAACCATAGAGGGCTGGAATTCAGCATGCTGGTGGCTGAGGTTGTCCTGGCAAAGCTGATGGGCAGTAGCAGGCAAGGGCTGGAGGGATGGCTCAGTAGTTAATGTAGAAGGGCTGGAGGGATGGCTCAGTAGTTAATGTAGAAGGGCTGGAGGGATGGCTCAGTCGTTAATGTAGAAGGGCTGGAGGGATGGCTCAGTCGTTAATGTAGAAGGGCTGGAGGGATGGCTCAGTCGTTAATGTAGAAGGGCTGGAGGGATGGCTCAGTAGTTAATGTAGAAGGGCTGGAGGGATGGCTCAGTAGTAATGTAGAAGGGCTGGAGGGATGGCTCAGTCGTTAATGTAGAAGGGCTGGAGGGATGGCTCAGTAGTTAATGTAGAAGGGCTGGAGGGATGGCTCAGTAGTAATGTAGAAGGGCTGGAGGGATGGCTCAGTAGTTAATGTAGAAGGGCTGGAGGGATGGCTCCGTAGTTAAGAGCACTTGCTCCTCTTCCAGAGGTCCCAAGTTAGAGTCTTTGTTGGCTGGCTCACAACTGCCTATAACTCCAGTTCCAGGGAATCTATCACCCTTTTCTAAATAAAAACAAAAATAAATTGTTCCCCAAAGCAGAGAAGGTGTTAGAAGGGAGACTTACAACAAAGTAAAAACCACAGCTCAGTTTTTGTACCCAAGCAATAAAGAGGTGGGTAGAATCCCAGGCTTATGAACCCTTTAATTTGTAGCCACAGAGCTCATTTATCAAAGGAAAACTCAGGAAGTAGAAGTTAACGAATTAATGAAAGCACAGTTACCACCGTTGAAATGACAGATGGGGAGTGGGTGGGTGAGTGCCTGCCCAGTGACCTGAGGGGGCTCATGGAGCCTCCTTCCAACACAGTTGGGAAACTTTGGAAATGGTCCAGAGGGCCTGCGAAGCATCTTGTTCTGACCCTCCTGATGAAGCCAGAAGGAAATGAGTGTGAAGTTGGAAAGGGGCAAGGACCAGCTCATGACCCTGTGGCCACGAGCTCCTAGAAGATCCCCAGAAGCCCTGTTCTACCAGGAGGATCCTCATTGCCCAATGGAAGTCAGTTTTTGGTGACACTTAGGAGTTAGGAAGTGTTTGTGGGACAGAAGAAGGATCCAACTGTCTAAACTCTTGTCCATAGATCTGAGAGACCCTGACTAGTACAGAAATTGTTGGACTTGGCTGAGTATGTTCACAGGAGACATTTCTGAAAGCCATTTCAGATAATTGGTTACAACGGAAACTGAGTTGGAAGGACTCCAGGAGGAAATGGTAGGATGTCGGGGACCGCTTTTTTTTGACATGCTTTCCTAGTGCTCCCTCCCCAGAAACCAAAAAGCCTGATGTGTTCCAAGCCCTCAGCCAAGTCTTGGGATTCCAGATGGAAGCTAATGTCAGGGCCAACCCTATCCCAGTTTCTTCCTCTTGAAAGGAAATGTTGGTAGTTTAGTCTTTGTCCTTTGCTCTTTCCAAAGAGCCTCTGCCCTCCCAATAATGCAGAGTGAATTTGAAGAGAAATGACATTAATAGAGATTGAGAAGGCACCCGAGAGAGATTGGAGAGATTCTTAGGCTGTGGGATAAGCAAGTATGGAGAAGTAAGGCTGGACATTTTTCTGTGGCTTCGCAGGCTGCCTAGTCTTTTCATTGGAAATAGCTGCATGTACATGAAGTCAGATTTGATTTCAGAGACTGAACATAGCTGATGTTTTGTTCGGAAGGGAGCTGGTTCCCTTTTAAGCATCTGCAGTAGAGTGGAAGAGAGCCTTGTCTATTTGAAGGAAAGATCCCTGGCTAAGCTGGGACAAGAACAAAACCCATGGCAGCATCCTCAGTACCGAGGAGGGATGTATTTCTTCCCTTCCAGTTTATATATAGTTTTGTCTAACCTAGGGGACATAGAGGAACCAGGAAGACAAAACAGCGTGGTGCTGAAGAGAAACTGGGGTGTGCTGTGTGAGGCAAACGGAGGCTCCTTCTCTGATAGTATCTGTGCCTGATCTTCGTTTCTACAAATTGAGTTTCTCTAGCTGTGTATCCCCAGACCGTCCACATATGGACCTTCCCTTTGCAGTCATGTTTAGTTATCTGATCCTGTTTCAGCTGGAAGGATGAGTGTGATTTTTTGCTGTTTTGCAGATGATTCATTCTTAGTCATGAAAGCTTGTCTTAGAATGGCAGGATCTTAGAAGTGAAGAGGTCTCCAGCAGAACCCTAGACTATTTGGATCATCATTCTGAACGCTGGCTGCTTCACAGCTTGTTCTTTGGATGGAATGTCTGTATTGATGCCCAAGTATGGTTAGGCCTGCAGCTCCAGGTGTAGGATGGTGGCTTGACTCTCACTGGCCCATCCACGCTGGGGCACTCTAAGTTCCTGCAACAACAAGGAAATAAATGACCATTTGCAGTTGATTGGTTTTGCCACTCGGTGGAATCATTTATTCTTTTTGGCTTTTACTCAAAGATGCCTGGACTGGGAGAGGCCTTATTGGAGATTTTGAAGCTGTGCCATCATTTGTTCAGCCAAATCATGTTTTAGAGCATGGAGTTTGAGTGTATGCATGAACATATATGAGGAAGCGAGAGGTCAGCACAGGGTACCTCTGTCAATCACTTTTCTACCCTGTTTTTGAGATGGGGCCCCTCACTGACCCTGGTGCTTACCGATTGGTCTAGTTGGTCAGCACACCTTAGGGATACTCCTGACTCCACCTCTCTAGCACTGGCATCCTAGGTACCTGACATTTTATTCTGTGATGGAGAGCCACACTTTGGTCCCCATGTTAGGGGACAGTGCCATCTCCCCAGTGCTAGTATCAGAAGTTTATTATCTAAAATAAACACTTGAGTTCTACTTCCGATACAGTTTCTTTATTATTTCACTTCACAGCAGAGAGTACTGATGCCTAGCGCTCATCTGGCTTTCTCTATTTTATACAGTCAGGGAGACCACTGTCTAGGAATGGCGTCATCTATTACAGGGCAAGTCTTCCTACTCCAGGTAATGTAATTAACAGAATGTCTCACAGGCTTGCCTAGAGGCCTGTGATTCTCAGTTCTGTCAAGTTGACAACTCACTATAACCCTCACACTGGTGGACTTTTTGTGATATCATGGCCTTTGGTCTCATTTACTGCTTTAATTCTTTTTTGCCCCTCACCCCTGGTTCCCTAATGCCTTCCAATTGCACTTTACACCTGGGTCGGGAGGTGTCTTCACATAGTAGTCCTCTTCTTAGATTTTGGAAGAACCTCTGCTGTGGTTTCCACAGGGCCTCACTAATTTCCTTTTCCACCAGCATCTGGGTTTTGTTTCTTGATGGTAGCCTTTCTGTTGGAATATCATTCTCCATCCTATCAGCTATGTGTGTCTTTGCCAGTGGAGTGAGTTTCTGGCAGGAAGCAAACAGCTTGATCTTATTTTGGAAAACATCCATCCAGTTCTTGGCATCTTTTTAATTAGCACACTATGGTGTTTAGATTTAGGTGACTGTTGAAAGGTTGGACTGATTTCTTCTTCATTTTATTCTTATTCAAGTTTGCTTTTTTACTGAGTTAGCAATGTTTGGACCTACCCTAATTTGTGTTTGCTAATCTGTCCTTGTGAGAATGGTTCTTCATAAGCTCTTAATGCTTGTGTATTTTCATCTTCTCGGTGTAATATTTCTTTCAGTGACTTGTGACACACACAGACTCAGC
The DNA here is from genome assembly GCA_030556225.1 of Cricetiscus sungorus. Lineage (NCBI taxonomy): Eukaryota > Metazoa > Chordata > Mammalia > Rodentia > Cricetidae > Cricetiscus > Cricetiscus sungorus. The sequence goes on along the minus strand of JANBXA010000007.1, from coordinate 136,436,400 downwards.
AGTTATGAATTGTTTTAGTTTTTCAGTTTTAAAGGATAACTTTTTTTGGGTACAGTAAGTAATCTTGGTTGACAGTTACTGTGTTTGGGGATTAAAAGATACCAGCTCATACTCTGCTGGGCTTAATGATCTTCGTGGAGAGGTTTGCTGTTGTTTGAATGGCTTTATGTTTGTAAGCAGCTTGGAATCCCTCAAATCTCTCAACTGCAGATTTCAGTATTGCTTTCTTCTGTGTTGGCATTTTAACTAATGATTCTATATTTTGGGTATTCTAAAGGGCAAATATTTAGATGGCCTTTTCTTTCCTCAGATGTTTCTGCCATAATTTTAAAAAGATTTTTAAAATTTTATGTATATGTGTATGTTTGAATGCTGTGTCTGTGCGTTTGCATGTGTACGTGTCTTCCCATAAAGGCCAAAAATGGCCACCAGATCCCCTGGAGCTGCAGTCATAGGTGGTTGTGAACTGCCTAACGTGGGTGCTGGGAACCAAACTCTGATCCTTTGGAAAATTAGCAAGTGCTCTTACCCATGCACCCATCTATCTCTCCAACCCCTCCTTGAATAGATTTTCTCTGTGTTTTGACTGTGTCTTAGTTCCCTTGACTACACTATAGATTTGTGGATTTGGTCTGTTAATTGTATCCCAGAGGCCTTAGTTGTTATGGTCATAATTACAATTTATTTTTTAGATTGTTATGAATGCCATAGGTCCTCCATGTTATTTTCAGTCTCTGACAGTCTTCCCACACATGGTCTAGTATGTGGGTGATGTTTTCCACTGTGGTGTTTCCTTTTTCTTTAAGCTTCCTGTTCCCAACATTTGCTTGAATGTTTTCTTTCAGAATCTGTCCCTGCATTTGTAGTTAAAGTCGCTGAATTTTGTACACAAATTCATGATTGACTTCTGCATTTTACCTGTCTTAACTTGATCGAGCCATTTTTGATGATGTTGAAAACTAGACCTGAGTGCTTTGTCGAGCATTTCACCTATTTCATTATCCTTGGGCTTAGTCACTGAGATTACAAATGTTTGGCGGAGTTATGTGGCCTTGCTTTCTCTTGTTGGGTTTCTGTGTTGCAATTATGCACCTTATAGGATGGATCTATCTTTCTTTTTTTTACATGGGAGTGTTCTTAGTGAGCAGCCCTCTCCTTAGGGCTCAGTTCCCTCTTCCCTCCGGGGACGAGAAAGCATGCTGCTGCCCAGATGGATGGATGGATGGACGGACGGACGGATGGACAGACCTGCAGTGAGCATGAGGTGTCCTGTGTGGGAGTAGCCAGTGGATGCTCAAGGCCTTTACTTTGAAGCCTGTGAGACATTGGTGAGAGAAGTCAAAGACGACCTGGCTGAAGGGAGAGGCCGTGCTCAGTAGCTGGGGAACTCAATATTGTGACAACATCAGCTTCCCCCAAGGAGACTATAGAGTCTACAAAAAGAAACTAGAAAGCCAACAGGCCTTTTCTTTCTTTTCTTGGGGGGTGGGGGCACAACAATTTAAAACTTCACTTGAAAACACAAAGGACCTAGCTGGGTATACCAGCACTTGAGAGGCTAAGATAGGAGGACCTCAGCAGTTTTGAGGAAGGTCTAGACTCCAAAAGGAGCTCTTGATTGGCCTGGGTTACAGTGTGAAATCCTGTTTCAAAAATAAACCAAAACAAAATGGGAAATGCAAAGCACCAAAAATTGCCAAAAAGATTTTGAATAAGGATGAAGTAGGAAAACTTGTATTGTCTGGTTTCAAGATTACATAAGAAGGAGTAATCAAGCAAGTGGGTTATTGGATAGAGATAGCTTACTGGCTAGAGTGGAGTCCAGAAGGAAACTTTCATATATGTAGCCATTTGTTTAAAATAAAAAAGGGGGGTTATATTAAATACAAGAAGGCAGGCACAAAAGGATTCATATATGTGGTACCATCTGTAGAAAATAGTGGGACCATAGTGATGGCAACTTGTCAGTGGTTCCTAGGAGCTTGGTGTGAAATACTTGACTGTAAGGAGACATGGCACCTTTTCTGGGTGCAATGGAAATGCTTTATGTTGTGACTTTGGTGGTAATTATAGGGTATGTTTGTTTAAGTATTATAGGTTTATATGTCTTGTGTTTGTTTACATATAGTTTCCCATCTGAGTACAAATCAGGCCCACCCCACTTAACTTCATATGAGACTGAGCATGCTTAAGGTGATATGGTTGTAGACAGCATACCATCTCATATAGTGAAGACTGACTGCAAACTTAATATATAGCGAGGATGACCCTGAACTGTTGATTTTCTCCCTGCATGCACATTCCTGGGGTTACAGGTGCCATCACTATATTTATTTGTCAAAACATATTAATACAGTTTGCTCTGAGCATCCGAGTAGCTTAGAAGTTGAGTCTTTGGTTAGTGTACCCTTGAAGTCTTGGGTTTGATCTTCACCATCAAAACCAAGCAAACCAAAACAGACGGATACCTTTTATTAGAGACAAATGATAATAAAATGCCAGCACATTGTAAGCTTTCTTTGGTTTGAGACCTCCTAACTCTGAGGGCTATTTACTTGAGCATTGGTGATGGTGATGGTTTCTGCTCACAGGTGAGGAGGGCAGTGCCTAGGCTCCTGTCCGGTGATTCAGGCTACCCAGTTTCCATGATCAATTCCAGCACAGATGGGCATGTTTCTTCACTTCCCTGTGTCTCATTTGTGAACTAACACTGCATTAGTGCTTGCTGTCTTGAGTCAAATGAATTATTTAAATCACCTAGAACATTTCCTGATACTTTGTGAGCTACCTGTAAACATCCACAATTACATATTACCCTCTGATGATAGGGTTTATTTTTTTTTTTAAACATTTAAAAAATTTTAGTTGACTTGCTGCTAGAAGAGATCTGGAATTGCATCTAAACATAGTCGGGAGACGAAAGTGAAGCAAGGAGGTTTCATGAGATGCCCGCCCCCCCCCCAAAATCTGTGAATAGCCATGATCTGGAAGCCTGGCAACGCGGCTCCCAGGTCAGCTCTGTTTGAGCAAGGGTTACAATGTGTGCATTTTTAACACTAACTGTGGGATTTATCGTGCAGCTGCCACTCATCCACTCTATTGTGTGCTTTTCTGCAGAGCCATCCGGAACCACAGCTGTAGAACACTTGCCCCACTACCAGTATGAGTTCTGGTAAGTCGTTTCAAAGCCTCTTTCTCTTGTCATTTCTACAAAACTGTGTGGTGTACTGAGATTGCCACATACGCCTCAAAAGCAACATCACTGCTTACAATGCAAATGGTTTCTCAACCCACATCCATGAAGAACTCTACCGTATACTATGTATGCCATGTCTGTCGTTACAAGAGCCCCCTTTCCTTTTAGTAGGATAGAATCAACATATAATACACTGCAGTTATTTTAAGTAGACAGATTTGTCATATTTCTACACCTTAGTGGCATTTCTTAATCTAGATGATTGATGCAAAATACACAATTTCATCACAATCTTCCCCGGATGGAGGCGAACTCAACACTTTCTTTATCCGGCTTGCAGAACAGCTAACTTATGCTTTTAAGAATTAAGATCTAAATAAATTACTGTTTCAAGTATTTTTAGTACTGAACTAAATTGGGATTGAAAACTTGGAGCAGGGAAGAGAGAATGGGGACAGATAGATCCCTGTGCCTTCTACAGCTGAGACTTGTCAGTGTCCTGCCTGGAAATGTTTCCTTCTGGAATTGGTCCCACCTTGGCTTCCTAGACCTGCAGGTGGTGATGGGAAGTAGGGGACCACGAGAGTATCGCATCCAGGGTCCTTCTAACCCTGCACCATATTCAGAGGCCTTTCCCATTTATTTACATACAATGCTCGTTTAGTCAAGTCCTGAGCTGTGCAGGACTGGGTGTGGTAAGGCCTGGGAGAACTATGGAGTGGAACATCTTAAGACTGTACCCTTCCTCATATACTTCTTGTGCAGTTTGGGTCTAGATGTGCTTTTTCTCTGTGAAGTGGACATTGTATTAGCACTGATCCATTGGGGTTTTCTGCGACTGAGTGTAGCAGAGCTCTTAATGTATTGAGCACTATGCCTACATGAGTATCTTGCTGTATTTAGCCCAGAGTTCCTCCTTGCAAAGTGAGGTTTGTGGTTTGCTTTGAGCCCCATTGATGTTTTTTTTTTTGTGTGTGTGCCAAAGTAGACACAGATGCTGCTTACTGACTCAGTTTCTATTGTTGATTTGTCTTTTAGTTAGTTCTTTTGTTATTAGACACAGTGTCATATAGCCATGGCTGGCCTTGAACTCTCTATATAAGCAAGGATGACCTGGAAGCCCCATTCATCCTGCTTCTTTGTCCTGAGTGCTGAAGCTACATGTGTGTGCGCCCACTCCACACGTATGTGGTGCAGGAGATGGAACCCAGGGCTTCGCACGTGTTAGCAGTGGTTTTGACTGATGAGCCGTGTCCTCGTTCCTGCCTTTGGCTTTTGTTGTCATTTGTAGCAGGCTGGGCCCTCTTTCCTGTTTCCTTTTAAAAACAAACAGAAACTTTGCTCTGCAGCCTGAAGTCACTTGCTCTTCTAAGCCTGTTTTGCTACTCCTGACAGTTTGAGAGTCAGGAGAAGGAGGAGGCCAGGTGAGGGTGTGCCGAGGCCCAAGGTGTACTAGGATGCTCTTCCTCCCCCGAGTCTCTCAGACAGATGCTGGAAGGAAACTTTACCCAGGAACCCACAATCTTAGACACTTTGCCCTGATAATCCTGTCTTGGGAATTTCTATATTAATTCCAAGAAAACAGAAATGCTACCATGAAGGTGGGAATGAGAAGCAGCACGCTGTGTGTTTACATGTTACTGAAAGTGATCATGGGGAGGGGAGTAGCTGCATGGGAAAATATTTGGTTGCATCCTTAGTGGAAAGAAGGGCAGTAAAACTTGCTGCTATTATTTCAGTTGCTCTTGCGCTGCCACTGTGAGGGAGTCCCTGTCTTTGCAGGGTCTTGTTTCATTCTCCTGGAAAGCTGTCCCCACTCTGTAGCACGACAAATACAAACCCAGAGACTGATATTGGGGTTCAAGCTTCAAGCTGAAGATCAGAAAATCTAACCTCTACCTCAGTCTGAAGGGACTGGTCATGTCTCCACGAGCTCTCTCCACTAACCCTGAGACTGCTACCTCTCCTCAGCGTGGCTGGAGAATCGACCTCCACACGAGACCCTTTGCTTTTTATATCTCCCTAGTGCTGGGATTAAAGGCTTGTGATCTCAAGTGCTGGGATCAAGGGCATGCACTCTGCTACTCTTCACTCTTGTGTAAGCCAGAGTGGCCTTGAACTCAGAGAGATCCATCTGCCTCCCCCGAGTCCTGGGATTAAAGGTGTGCGCCATCACTGTCTGGCTAGCTAGTGTGGCTGCTCGGGTTAAAGGTGTGTACCACCACTGACTGATCTCTATAGCTGGTGGCTGGCTTTGCTTTCTGAATCCTCAGGCAAGTATTAATAAATCATAACTAGTATATCACCACCCCACCCCCTCACACACTCCCCACTCCCTGGGGCTGGGCCTGGCTTGCTGCCTCTGAGATACAGATGGAGAAACTGAGCTTCAAGGAATTAATCACCTGCGTAGGAGTCATACACGGGCTGCTGTACAGCAACATAATTGTTGCAAAAGCTGAGCTTTGTTTGAGTGTTAATTACTGAATACCAAATGCTTATTCCAGTTTGGTTGATATGTTTTATTTAAAAAGGGAAAAGAAGGAATGTGGGCCTGGTGGTAGCTCACAGGCACCCCCCCAAAACAACAACAACAACAACAACAACAACAACAAACCCAAAGTGGGCTCAAGGCAAGGCCAGCAGTCAGAAGGATGTGATCATGGGGCCTTGGTGCAGGGTTAGGTGCAGGAGGACAGGACAGGAAAACCTATGCCATCGGATGCCGGAGCTTTTGGTTCCTTTTCTTAATACTCCCTTCTTCTGTCCATTTCTGAAATGAGGGGTCAAGAGAGACTTTCTATCTAAGAGAGTGAGCGAGCCCGTGTCTACAGGTGGTTGTGAGCCCCAACCCCATGTACCAAGGGCTGTCCTGGCCATTGTTGGGGAGGGGCTGCTCAGGCTGTGTAGAGGCAGCAGCTAGGCTGTCCTGTGACTGGTGTTCATCACTTGCCCAGCCTTTGGAGAAGCTGGTTATTAAAAGCCTCGGGGTGACATAGTTTTAGACAGGTTTGCTAGAACGCTGTGAAGTGGGTTGTAGGGTTGAGGAAATATATAACAAGTCAGTTGGGGAAGAAGATGGGCTGTGAGTGGGGCGGTTCGATCTCAGCCTAGTGATCTTTGGTAGGCCTGTCCCACTGAGCCTCAATTATCTTATCAACAGGATTGCAGTTCCTAATTCCAGCTCCCAAGGACTGGACCTGAAGAGACGATGCAGTAGTAATTGTGGAATTCCCAACAGAGACTAGCAATCTTGGCAAAAACATGTTTAAAGAACTGTAGTTGTGATTGTGTTTGTAGCTCTGTTGGTATTCTGCTGGGTACGCTCTTCCAAGCCACATACCCGGGGCAACTTGGTCTTCCTGTCTCAGGTCTTCCCTGAACTGTTTCCCAGACTGATTGATTGGGGGGAGGAGGGGAGTGAAGCGCCATGCTAGGCAGGAGGGGCTCAGTGTTGTCTGCTGCTGAGCAGAACTCTGAAAATCTGTTCGTCTTCTTTCTCTCAGAGTGTGATGGTGGAAGCTCTAAAGCTGTTGTGAATGGCTTGGCAACTGGCAGCCATGGGCAAGACAAAGGTAAGGCTGTTGAAGAGAAGCCTGGCTTGGTATGGGGAAGCATTTCTACAAGATGCAGAGCGCATTGGGCAGGGGCCATTCCCACCCTTCTGGGGAAGACCTCATTGGCCTTATCTTAGGAGAGGCCTAGTTCCCACCGTGGCTTTCTGAGGCTTGAGTGGTGGTCCCCTCTTCATGCATCTGAAGCTGTCTTTCCCAGCTGTGAGGGGATATGCTCACAAGGATGCTGGGATGTCAGAGTAGATAGACTATGCCTGGTAAATGTCATGCCCAGTACACATGCCACTCATTGGCTTGGAATTACCTGTATATGGCATGCCACCTTTACTTATCATGAATAGGGACACATCCACAGTCCCTATTGGAAAAATTATTTCAGTGTCATCAGTTTTATGTATGTTCTCTTACAATTTTAACATCTCCACCACCACCCTGCCCCACGCTGGAGATTCAGTCAACAAAGAGCTTTGTACATGTGGACAAGGTGCCTTCTTGGCCCTCATATTTTCACTTTAGAAATTCTCCCAAATAGGGGACGGAAACATGAGCTGAACAATGTGGTAAGAAGGTGTCTAAGGACCGCAGCCCACTTCTGGGCCCCTCTCTGCTGCTCCCTCTTAGCTGCTGAGGACTTTATTTTTCTCTTCTACTTAACAAATCCCTTTTGCTTTTAAAGAAGATGACTCTTCAGGTCCTGTTTGCTCAAGATATTCTCATCCCAACTTCACATCAGAATTGTAGTATGAGGTGGCAGGAAGCAAGTTGGAGTAATTAGATAAACTTCAGTCCAGTTCGGCCCATGACAAACAGACATGTAGGGGGCCCTTTTATCTCCGCAGGTGACAGTTCTCTTATCTACAGAAGAAGGGAGTTTGAGCTCAGTGTTTATTTCTGTATCCTATCCTGGGCTCCACTGACACCATGGACTCTCATCTATCTGTGTTCCATAGTATCAGTGAGGAGAGGCTAAAATCCCAGCATGGGGCATTGAAGTTAAAAAAAAAGAAAGAAAGAAAACATTTCCCAAAGTGTAATTTCAGAGTTTGTCATGTTTAGCCTTTGTAATTTTCATCAGATGCCTCCAAATAATCCTTTTGAGAAGGCAAGACATTCACCCAAAAGAAACCCCTGGAGAGAGAAGGCAGAGGGTAGAAAATGGAGAGTAGGGGTCTGGGTGGATTGAGGCTGAGCTCTTTGGAGACAGTGCTATCTTGGTCCCCTCCTGCATTCACTGTGTCAGTTCAAGAGGGCTGTGTTCTTGAGGTCTGGCCCATCTTGGCTATCTTGCACTTCAGGAATATGGAGGGATAGGGCTGTGGAAAGGCTGCAAGGGAGTATTTAAACCAGGAACATGGCAGGGGCTTTTGAAATCTTGGGACTACTAGGTCCACTCTGTAAATCTGTTTATAGAAGAAATGAGAGGTTTTTGTTGTTTGTTTATTTGTTTTGGAGGGGTTGAGGGGGGGACACAGTAAGACTCACCTTTGGTAGGAAACAAGGAGGCAGGCATAACCCAAGGGTCATTAGTGGCTCGCTAAGGTCATGGAGCTAGGATAACGGAGCTCCTTTCTCTGCACTTAAGAACAGAGAGTGTGGTTGGCTTATTCTCTTACTTCTTCCTCTGAAAATGGCCCCTCAAATTTGCCACCGACCCAACACAGTCTCCCAAATGATTGTAAGGTGGTTAGTTAACAGGATTCCCGTGAAAGTTCACTCTATGTAGATACACGCAGAATGATCACTTGTGACTTAGTTATTGCAGACATATACTCCTTTACTATGTGCTTTGCAAAGCAGCAGCATGATGGGCAGGGGTGTCATTGTCCACTTTGAAGGAGCCTCCCATCCTCCTTCCTGCCTCCTTGACAACCTCAGTCATGTGATGCTGAGTCAACGGTCTCTTATTTCCAAGCAGTCCTACTCCTTGGGCACAGTCCGTTAGGGTCACTTTGGCATCATAGCCACCTTTCTTTCGTTGCTGCCATTAAAGAGAAAGTGAGGGAAGCCTCACAAGAGGTTTGAGGATGGGCCTACCGTTGAGATGGGGGTCTAGGCAGGCAAGGGACAGAGTCTCAGCATCCAGCACTGGGTACTGTGCTGCTTCCCAGAGCCTTAATCATCCTCTTGGACACTTGACACCTCTTTTCCAGGAAAGGGTGGGCTTAAGAGAGACCATCTGTTTCCCAACAGATGCTTGAGGTCAGAGGGTGATGACTGTCAGAGCAGACACAGGATCCTAAAAGGTGTGATTTGGGAGAAGCAGCTATGGGGACTGAAGGGACCTATGAGAATGTGCCTCCTGTTGCTGTACTCACCCGCAACCATGACCCTGTCCTCAAAGCCCAGATTACATAGCAGATGACCCACTATTACCAGGGGACACCTTGTACTCTGATTGCACCCCCTTTCCCTACTTGCCAGACCATCTGTGTCTCTGTACATCTCTTTGTCCAGAACCTTGGCAAGCTCCTGGTGTGCCAGGAGGTGCCAATAAACACCAACCAACTCTATCTGAGTGATGGCTGGAGAAAGGCTTCTGCTGTCTTGGCCCAGAACCCTAGAGAAAGAAAGCAGGCTATTTTTAATGACTCCATCTACTGCTCTTTGCATTGTTCTTTTAGCATGGGCAACTTCCTTCTATTGTCTCTGCACAGTTCCTCGACTTGTGTGAGCGTCTCCCAAATGCTCTTTGTAGATGCACCATTTACCCTTTTGTGTTTTCAGCAACTGCCGACCCTTTACGTGTTCGTTCTATTTCTGCTGTTAAAATAATTCCTGTGAAGACAGTGAAAAGCCCTTCAGGCCTAGTACTTCCTCCAGGTATCTCTCTTTGGGGCTGTTTCTTTTCATTGTCAGATCATGCATGGTTTCTTCTCTTCTCTGCTTCTAACACCATACTGTGAGCCCTAATCCTTGCATGTTTGCAAGGCATTTCCTTCCCCTTAAATTGTTTCCTTTCTCTCTCTCTCTCTCTCTCTCTCTCTCTCTCTCTCTCTCTTGTCTCTTTCTCTCTCTGTGTGTGTGTGTGTGTGTGTGTGTGTGTGTGTTTGTGTGCGCGTGCGTGTGCATGTAATCCAGGAGTTAGGGAAGAGTCTGAGGCTTGCCCTCCCTGCGTTAGAAGGGTTAGTTAGGGCAGAAGCTGAGCATTCATTCTGGGATGGGTGTTTCCTAAGGACTTTGCAACTCCTGAGACTGTGCAAATGCAATTTTCTGGGAGACTTAACCTGGCCTCTCAGAGAACTTCTGAGTCAGGCTCCTATAGATGTCTGAAAGTTGCTTCCCTGTGGGATACTCACGGCCATTCCCCAGAGCAATCCAGCCCCTCTTAGCTTCACCTGCAGTTACTTCCTGCCTCGCCTCTCCAAGAGGCAGGGCGAATGGTTCATTTGAGGCTCTGACTCCAAGTTTCCTGGAGACAGAGAGGCAAGCTCAGAAGTTGCAGATCTGGCTGTGTGGCCAGGACTGCACAGATGGGCTGTGGATTTGCCAGTTTGCCTCTCACCCCTTTGAATTAACCTTGGTCTGGTTTCCCAATGGTGGGTAACACCAACCACTTACTACTCTCTTGATGGGGTTAGGCGCTGTGAGTTTGCCACATGCTTTCCTTGCCATGGAAGAGCACTGCTGGGCAGGGACTGAGAGCAGGGAGGAAGGATGCTTGGCTGCATACTACCCTCACTCAGGAACAGACACAGGTAGCATGCCGAGTCCTGCCCAGAGACACATTCTGAATTTCATCCTCTCATCCTCTCTGTAGAAATTTTAGATCAGGAATTCTGAGGAGTTTGGGGGTTTGGGAAGTGAGTGTGGGGCTGAGTGTTGAAGCTGGATTCTGGGCAGTTTAGGGTCTGGGAAGTGAGTGTGGAGTTGGGCTTAGCTCAGCTGCACATAAGGAAACACTTGGCACATGTGCTATGTGAAATTGCATGGTTTGTACCAGTTTCCTGCCTCATCACTGATTTTCCTGAAGGATGGGCTCCAGGCCTATTAAAGCAGGCAGGCCTCTCTATTAACCGCAGTGTCAGTGAGTTATGGTGAACCACAGTCAAACATATTACATGAAACTTTATGGAAACTCCTCTCAAGTTTTAAATTGGGTAGGAAAAGGTGTTGCTCATGTATGCTGAGTATCGTCTGTGGTGTAAGATGTCCGGGGAGAGACAGGGGACACAGCTCTGGATATGGGTGACGGCTTTGAGAGTCTTCTTAAAGATGTCCAGGGTCTGTTATGGACCCTGGTGTCTCTGCAGGTGGATGGTTGGGAGCCTGTGTAGATTAAGCGGAGGTTCAGAGGACACTGCTGTGCTGTATGGGGACCGAGCCTGTCTGGCCATCTTCTTGGCTGTGAACAGCGCCTCCTCCTGTCTCAGAGTTCAGGGGCCTTGACCAGCGAGAGACACAAGCAGCTGCCATTCTCTTCAGGATGTCCCCGATGCGCCTCATTGCCTGCTGGCTCTTTTGTGAGAAGGGTGGTCTGTGAGCTTGACAGAGCTTTTCACAAACTCTCCCCTGAGCCTTACTAACTGGCCAGAAATCTGCTTAACAACCCGAACTTCATTTCATAGAAGGAATGAGCCAGCTACCATCGGGAAATGTTTTCAACTGACATCGCAACTCATGCATTGACTCAGCATATACCTTGCCTCTTCTCCCTAATCTCATGATGCTGCCGCAGATTAATTTTCACTGGTCATAGATTGGTCATAAATGGTTGGAAAGTAGGTATAGACATACCAGGTTCATCTCATTCCTCTGCTGTAACCATCTGATAATGGACTGTCATGCAACTCCCTCAGGAATTTTGTTTTATCTAACCCTCTCCTTTGGATCTTTTCATTGCAGACATGGACCCTACCAAAATCTGCACTGGAAAAGGCACAGTGACTCTTCGGGCCTCGTCTTCCTACAGGGAAACTCCAAGCAGTAACCCTGTGAGCCCCCAGGAATCTCCGAAACATGAAAGCAAGTCAGGTGTGCTGCCCTGGGATCCGGGAGGGGACATGCTCAGAAGGGACGGCAGATATCCCTATGGTTCTGCGGGAGTTCATCAGCCACATCCTTCAGGTTCCCTAGGACCGTGACTTCTGTCCCTTCTATGATTATTAGTGGGTCAGGCCCTGGGCTGAGAGGTAGTCATGTGCTTTGAGTGAATGGCCCAGCCTAGTGATTCTTAACTATAGTTTGGGGTGGTTTAGTCTCTAATCGGGATGCCATTCTCTCTGCATCATAGTCATCAGAAGTAGACAGGCCTGGAGTCTGAGACTTGTGGTACCGTCTTGTAAGTCTGAGGTGGAGTCTTTGATTTTGTTGATTTATTTTTAAAAGACATTATTTGTTTGTTTGTTTACTATGTATATAATGACCTGCCTGCATGTATTCCTGCATGCCAGAAGAGGGCACAAGATCTCATTTTAGATGGCTGTGAGCCACCATGTGGTTTCTGGGAATTGAACTCAGGACCTCTGGAAGAGCAGCCAGTGCTCTTAACCTCTGAGCCATCTCTCCAGCCCAGAGTCTTTGATTTTATATTTCTGACAAGTTTTGAGGCCCTGCTGTGGAGCTGACCCAAGGACCACATTTGAAAATGGCTACAGGAAATGGGCTTTCTTTTCTCTAGAAACTGGGAAACTTAGCACACTCTTGGAACCGGGGTATAAAGGAAACAGGGCTTGCAACTTTTGATCCAGTGGGAGGCGAGTGTTGTGACATGGTGGAATTATGTAGGATGTAAATGAGTAATGCTCTCTTCTGCTGACTTCCTGATCCAGCCACCTATAATGGGTACCAAGGTAGATGCTTGAGAATGAGGTCAGGCTAGGAGCTCCTTAGAGGAGGTCATGATCAAGAGATGATCCAAAGAGAAAAGCCAGTGAAGCAACCTTAGCTGACCAATCCTTAGGCAATAGAGAGGGCTTGCGCAAGGCTCAAAGCTCCCTCTAGTGGTTGTAGCTGGCACTAATTCAGAACACAGTTCTCTCCACTATGTTGCATGTTATGGAACTACTGTGCTACAGAATTTTGTGTGCGGTTGAAATGGTCTAGGAAGCACCATCTTTTGTCCTATGGTAATTCCTACAAATTTATTCCAGTAAATTCGGTGGGAAAGAACTTAATTCTTTTCTGCAAGTCTTTAAAATTTATTACAATACAAATACTTGGAAGAACTAAGAGGCAATTACCAATCATGCATGTTTGTTTTTCCCTTTTGAGGGTCTGATTTTATTTCTTGCACAAACACATTCTTTTGCTTGATGCAAATATTTTTTAAAAAATAAATTTATTTTTATAAAAAAAGATTATGGTAGCCAGGGGGTGGTGGTACATGTCTTTAATCCCAGCACTTGGGAGACAGAGACAGGTAGATCTCAGGAAGTTCTAGGCCAACTTCATCTACAAAGTGAGTTCCAGGGCATCCAAGGCTACATAGAGAAACCCAGTCTTGAAAAACAAAATAACAACAAAAATTATAGTATAATTTCATTTTACCCCTTCCTTTTTCTTCCTCCAGCCTCACTCATGAACCCCAAGTCTTTGCTCTCACTAAAATCATGGCCTCTCTTTCTTTGTTGTTATTGGTGGTGGCCGTGGTGGTGGCAGTAGTGTGTACACACACGCTCATTTCTAAATATATGAATGCAGTCTGCTCTGTCTGTATAATGCTACTTGTATGTATGTTTTCTGGGTTGACCCTTTGGTATTGGGTAACCAATCAATGAGCTCTTCCTTGGAGAAGACTACTTCTGCTGCAGCTTTCCTTAGTTGCCTGAAGTTTTTTGTCTAAGGTTAAGACTTTGTGAACGTTCTCCTTTCCACCTTGTCATATCTGTTGGTGTCATCCTTGACAGGTCATGTTTAGGCAGCCATCTTGGTAAGATGTCATAGATTATAGCATCTCTGACGATACTAGGCAACACAATCTCACAGCAAACTTACTGTTCCTCTGGCTCTTGGAATCTTTCTGCGTCCCTGCCCCTGCCCCCACAGTGATCTCTGAGCCATAGGTACAGGAGATGTGTTGTATTTGAGTCAGTTAGGACTGGACTTCACAGTTACGCATTTAACAGTTTGAGTTTTTCTGTGATGGTCTTTGTCTGTTGCAAAGAGCAGTTTCCTTGATGAGGGGCGAGGACCACACTTACCTGTGGGTGTAAGGATAAATACTTCAGTGTTGTTAGAAGTTATGCTGGGTTAGTAAAGTGATGACCCATCTTAGAGCAAGTGTTTTCTTCCTGGTAAACGGAGGTTGTTGGACCCTGTGCTCACCTGTGCATCACCTGTGCTCGTTATCTTTGCCACCTCCACCCATCCCTGTAGGTTTCCATGTTGCTGGCTGTTTGCCTGGTCTACCTTCAGTCTTTAAATGGCCCCCAACACCTACGTTACAGAGACACCGCCCATTTTCAGCCATTGCCCTAACTCCCTCTCTTGAGAGAGGTAGTATAGCTAGACGGTCAGAGTCTCCTGTCTTTGGCTTTGGCGCTTGCTGTCTTTGGAATGTAGGCAAATTCATCAACCTTAGGTGGCTTCAGTTTCTCATCTCTACATTGGGCACTATTGGCCAACTATTGGAGTTGGTAGCATTAAATGAACTAAACAACGAGCATTCAGCACAGGCCTATCATAATCACCTCGTGGTTGCCGACGGTCAGGAGGTCTGCTAAAGGTTGAATCCTCTGAGTTTGAAGGTTGATGTTCTAGGCCCACAGTGAGAGCAGTGGAGGTAGAGGACAAGATAAAGGGTCTTTGAAAGAATAAAGTAACAGGGCTTGATGTGAGACTCAAGGACTCCAGGCCGACAGGGTGGTTTTCTAGATTATATTGCTCATGGAGATGGAGAATTGATTCGTGAAGGAAGTTGGGAGGGGATGTTTGTTCAATTTCATCATTAGCTGTGCTGGATTTCTTGACAAGAGAAGAGCTTCCAGGAGGATTTTTGGGAGGCATTTGGAAATTAAAGTCTGTAGGGAGGATATAGGAGTCCCATACAGCCACATGAACTCGAGGAGCGTCGGGAAATCTTCTGTAGGAGATTGCTACTACCAAGATGGAATGCAGGTGTGAGCATCAGCCTAGGGAGAAAGAAGCTGGGGCCTTAGAGATGGCCTGGTTAGAGCCACTATTCAGACTCCTGATTTAAAATGTACACATTTAAAATTTAAATGTTATTTCTGACTGTGTACATATGTGTCTCTGTGTGGGTGTGTGTATGCCGTTGGACTTGTAATTATAGGTGCTTGTAAGCTTCTCCCTTGCCCCATATGTGCTAAAAACTTAAGCAGGGTTCTTTGAAAGAACAGTAAGGGCCCTTAACCAGGGAACCATTTCTGTAGTCCCAGAGTTCTGTTTTTGAGTGGTGACTGGACCCCAGGTCCCTGATTATGGACCTTGGACCATTAGAACTACCTGAGAAGAATGGAAATAATTTTAGTACTGACTTCCCAAACCCGAGAGAAGCCTCATTATGTTTATCCTTGTTTCATGACATTATTACCCAGCCATGTCTGGGTGTTGGCTGTGTCAATTCAGAGCGACCCCATCAGTGTCCTAGGCTGGTGATTTTGTTTTCACTTTTGGAAGACCAGTGATCGAGTCTGCACTGGTAGTGGGTGCAATTCCTAGTGTCTTTCTGGTGTGGCCTGGCGGCAGTGTAGCTTGTTACCTTAGAGGCTGTCCCCGGACTCATACACCATGCTCTATGTTAACATTTCCTTGCATTCTGGGAGCTGTGCTAGTTGGCCCCAATGTTTGCTGCAGTGTTGTCCTAGGACAGAATGACTTGCAGCCACAATGAACTCATTTCCTCTTGTGTGGTTCTCACATTTTCTGTTCTGCAGATGGACTTTCTTTGGGACCACCAGCTCCCCAGTAATGACACAGGGACTTATTATTAAAATAATAATATAAAATTATAAAAGCTTGGCCTTTAGCTTAGGCTTGTTTCCAACTAGATCTTGTAACTTAAATTAACCTGTTTCTATTAAGTCTTTTAATCTATGTTCTGCCATGTAGCTTTTTACCTCGTTTCCATTTTGTATGTCTAATATGCTTGTGTCTCTCACACCCCTAGATTCTAAACCCCCAAGTTCATCTCTCCTTTGTAGCTGTTGGCCATTCAGTTTTTTATTAAATCAATCACAGCAATACACCTTCACATAGTGAAAAAATATCCTGCAACACTCTTCTGGTTGGCAGTAGCAAATGTCTCATAAATTACATCCTCTTTACCCACTAAATCAGCCTTTATTTTAAGTGTATGTGTGGGAATCAGGGCCAACTGAAAGTTAAAGGAATGACCCTCACAAGACAGCACTATTCCTTCTGACAGCCAGCTGCAAATTTAGGGGACTCCTCAAACCATCTCAGGCTCAGTGCTAATGCTAGAAGGGGTCTGTTTGTTTATTACAGGGGAAGGGTAGAGAGTAAAATCAGCCCAGAGAAATGCATGGTATAGGCTCTGGGAAAATGCTAAAACATCCCAGACACATTATTTCCCAGCATCAGTGTGTAAGCCTCTATCTAAAGTTGGGACTCTGGGGCTCTGAACATAGGTGAGCACCATTGTCTTCCTTGAAGACTCGTATCTACTCTAGTAAGCAGTAAAGCTCTTACTGGCTCAAAGCCCTGGCTCCAAATCACATTGGTGTGGTTCAAGTCTTCAGGTAAACAAGACATTCCTATTCAGTGTAGCATTCCAGAGACTTGGCAGTTACCTACCTAGGGTAAAGACCAGACCTTTTAATTCATGGTATGAATTCCTCCACTAAGTCACATAAATAAAAGGAGAGTACAAGTGCTAGCTGAAACAGGTGTAGACCTGCCTTTAGCACATATCATCTACCTTATGAGTTCTTTCCAGACCATGTTGAGTCTGTCTTAGTGAAAAGCATCCTAAGACCCCAAGAAGAACTGATTGTTTTTAAAAAAAATAAGTAAGAAACCAGAAATGAAATTAAAAGTGAATAAGATAAAAGCAAATACCTGGAGGCTTTTGGCCACGGGGCAAAAAATTACATAAAGAGCAGATAGCATACAAGGCAAGGTAGATTATGTTTTTTTTACCAGAAGGTTGAGGATCTTCAGACTGCAAATCCATCTACAAGCCATTTTATTGGAGGAAGCATTTTGACAGTCTCTTCCATCAGCAGTCGGTAATTGATGACTATGTATGTAAAACTTCACCTTGTGCTCTCAAATATAATTGGCCCTGGGCTGCTACCAACCTTCCAGGTTCAGAAGAAAAGATAATGGATGAGGGCTGACAAAATGCCAGAGATTTTCTCTCCCTCAGTAAGTAACCAAGCTGCTTATTGAAATCCTGGGAATTACCCTTTTGGGCACAGTGAAGAAAATGGTTTTGAAGATTTGAAATGAGAAGGGAGAAAAAAAAAAAATCCAAGTCATTTTCCAAGGACAGTATGACTTTGAATTTACTAAATGGAGAGATCCTATACTGTAATTTATATATCTTTGGGTATTTTCTGGTGTTTTAGGCTGGATATGGTGGTGCACACTTACAGTCTCAACACTAGGGAGGCAGAAGCTGGGGGATTGCTGAGAGTCCGAGGCCAACCTGGGCTACACACTAAATACCACATCAGCCAGACTGCAGTAAGATCCTGTTTCTAAAACAGACAGGGCTGTGGCGATGGCTCAGTACTTGCTGAGCAAGTGTGAGGACCTGAGCTTGGATCCCCAGTACCCATCTAAAAGCCCAACATAGTTATTCATGTCTGTAACTCCAGTGCTGGAGTAGAGAGAGACAAGAGGGTCCTATGGGCTTCCTGGTGAGCAGTCTAATTGAATCAGTGAGTGCCGAGTTCAGTGAGAGACCTTGTTTAAAAAGCAAGATGAATAGAGACTGAAGGAATCTCATTTGTTGACCTCTGGCCTCCACATGCACACATATATAAGATATATATGGATATTCCACACACTGATATAAAACATACAAAAACCAAAACTGTAATAAGTAACACACATATACCCTGTAATTTATGCCTGTGGGGAGTTCTCTCTGTGTGTTTTGGACTCCAATTTTATATGGATGTTTTGCCTGCAGAGGTCAGAAAAGGGCATCAAATTCCCTAGAACTGGAGTTAGGGTTGGTTTTAAATCACCAAGTTGATGTGTCAGAATGCATACCCTTAAAGAAAACGCACTAGCTGGGACTGGAACCTGGGTCTTCTGCAAGAGCAACCAATGTTCTCATGAGCCATCTCTGCCACCCCTGTGCTGTATACTTTTATTTAGTTGTGTGACTGTTTTGCAAATGAGAATATACAGTCATCAAGGCAGACGATTGAGCTCACAGGAAGTGATCTGACTGCATGAGGATGGCTACCTTCTGATGCCTATAAATTTAGAAGAACAGACATTCCTCAGTTTTCATGACATGACTGTTTGCCAGTGTGACTTGAATAGAACCAACCCAATGGGAAGCCAAAAAGTAGGCAAAATAATGTTCCTAAGTGTGTGTGTGTTGCGTTTACCTTCACCATCAAATAATCCCTCACTTGAAGCCTGTTGTTATTTGGTGTATATGTAAACTTAATACATTTGAGAAGAATGTCTAGAAATACCAACTTGTGAAAGGTTATGCAGCCAGTACACGACAATAACAGTAGTGTGTGTGAAGCTCCTACCCTATGAGTGTCTAACATGGTGGCTATTGGAGAAGACAGATAGCTATGAACTGTCTATAAGGGAATGCCAGAGATGTAATAGGCAACCTATCTACACAAGAGTATATATGACTGAGTCACCTTAAAATTCTGGATTTTGGGGGCATGACAATAAGTTGTTTTTCCCTAAATAAGGATATTTTAGAAATAGTTGTATTAATTCTTTGAGAAAATCGTACAGTGTATTTTGATCATATTTACCTTCCCAACCCCTTGCAGACCCGCTCCCACCTCCCTACCCATCCAACTTTGTGTTCTTGTTGTTTTGTCTTTTAAAGCTCGTCTAGTCATTTGAGCCACCTAAAATAGTCTTGGATGTGGGGATTGCCCTGGACCTACCAAAGTTCGCACCCTCAAAGAGCTAACTAGCTCCTCAACTCCCCTATTCTGAACTCAAATTTCCTCTGTCTCTGGATTGCAGGAGGCCTTCTCAATACTGTTAGAATTGCTGTGAGTTCGTATGTGCATTTTTCCTGTTAGTCGGGACCATGTTTTATTGTAACTCCCATTACCTCTGGCTTTTATAGTCTTTCTGTTTCTTCTTTTGAGATGATCCTTGAGCCTTGAGGGATGTCCCAAAATAAGGATATTTTTTAATGTGCCATCTAGTAGTTGTTAGAGTTAGGCTATGAGCTGCCAGTGTCAGCATCACTGGGAACTGTTAGAAATGCAAACTCTTGGGCCCCCATCTCTCTTGCTGGATCATAAATACTGGAGTAAGTCTCATCAATCTGGGTTTACCAACACTTCTCCTTGACTGATGCGGCTAGACCATGCTATTTGTGCGACATAGGCCACCCGCCTTGCCTTTTGCTGGCCTCCAGCATCTCCCTGGCTACTGGTATAGTGGTAGCTGGGGTACTGTACTGCTTTGTTCCTTCCTGTGTGAAGCTGTCTACATGGCAAAGCATTTGGCCTCTCTATTTGCTCATCCATGAAGTACATTAAGCATTTAATTAAATTAAGTACTAAATAGGTGTAAAGTGTAACCACGTCTGGCACGTGGTTTGCACATCTCAATAAATGTTTGCACATCTCAACTTGTCATCTGAGAAGTCTACGGTTGGTCTGAGAGACTCACAGAGGAGGCTTGGACTTCAAGGACAGTGAGTCCCCTGCTTGTATCTACAGGAGTGAGAAAAGGAGGCTCATCAGGAAACAGAGGGATGGATTGTGGAAGGATTGTAAGAGTAGGGGTAGCCAAACTGGCCAAGAGCAAAACCCAGCTTGTTGGCTAAGAATGACTTTTATGTTTAAAATGGCTGATAGAAAAATGCAAAGAAGAATGGTATTATATACCATTTGAAAGCCTTTGAAATACTGAATTTAATGTTCATAAATAAGGTGTTTGGGACACAGCTCAGTCATTCATGGGTTATCTGTGGCTGTTCCTTGTGGTACAGAGACACAGAGTCATGGGGTTTTATTCGAAGTGCTTAGTATTTCCAATCTTTTTCTATTAGATTTTAGGGCATTTGCATTATAAATAACGAAGATAGCTATGGAAGGAACCCAAGCCTAAACATGAGATTCATTTGTGTTTTACATAACTTTATGCATGTAGCCTATTTTTATCACACCTGCATTTTGACTCTGATCTGTCATGTGGATCCACATCCAGATCAGCTGTGGATCTTTAATTTTTTTATTATTATTATTAGATTTGTGTGTGTTCTCCTTCCCCCATACCTTCCCACCATCTCCTTGGTGGAGGCAGGCATTTCTGGGATTCCTGGCTTACTCTGTGGGTACTGGGATTTGAACTCTGGTCCTCAACGATTATGTAGCAAAGCCCTCTTAACTGCTGAGCCATCTCTCCAGCCCATATTGTTAATGTTTTTGAACCTTGTTTAATGGAATGGAGACCGGGATTAACAAACAAACACCCCCCCCCAAACAAAACCATGCTATTGAGGCTTTAGTGCTGGGACCCATTTAACCTAGCCTGCTAAGGTGCACTCATGCTGAGCCTGCAGCAGGCTCTGGGATGGGGAATGAGACGAGAAGGACTGGACAGCAGAGAGTTCTGTTTGTTGCCTTTCAGTCTGCAAAGTAAGAATGTCAAGGAACAATTGTTTCTTCATTCCTGTGAATGTAGCCTTGTGTTCTCAAAGGTCAGGGCCTGTGAACACATCATGGTTTCAAGTGGGTTCCTATGGTAATGGGGCCGTGGTGACTGAGGGTGTTTTGTGTCAGACGAGGGCTGCTGATTTTCCTCGGCTAGTGTGTTTCATGCTTGCTTCTCGCAAACGTAACCCGTTTCTGCTTTCCCCTTTTTGTTTTCATCCTTCTTGCTCCTCATACAGGCCTGGAGCCAGAGGAGGACCCTTCAGCAGGTATGGCTTTTCTTGCTTTCTTATCTTCTGTGCCTTGGGGCACCGGGGTATTAGAGGAAAGCCAGCGGGTGTTACCTGTGAGTGATGAGGGTTTTTGTTTTCTTTTCTCAGATGAGTGGAGACTTTCTCCCCGGGGTGATGCCAATGGCAATGCCCAGCCCTCCCCACTTGCTGCCAAGGGCTATAGAAGCGTGCACCCCAGCCTTTCTACTGACAAGCCCCAGGTAAGTGTATGCCACAGGTTGGTGTGGGGGTCTAGTCTTTGGTCATCTTTGAAGAAGTTTTCTTAGGAAGAGAGTTGGGGAACAGGAGTATGGGATGAGATTGGTCTATGTGCGTGTTGGAAATAGGCCTGCTGTTTTCCAGGCTTATATGCATGTGGGAGGGTTCTAAAAGAAGGAGTTCATTTAGCGTTGGACAGTAGGAGGAAGTCTGAGCTTACTTTTAAGGAATTCTTCTGAGTAACATTAGAGGAGTGCCTCTGGTGTTGACTCTATTAGCTTTCTAAAGCTGAGACTCTGAACACTGTCCTCACAGCTTAACATCATGTAACATCAGCCCAAAGGCCTGAGGACAAAATTTTCACAATGGCAGCACAGGCTGGCTTGCCAGTCCAACTCTGCTCTACAATAGAAAATCCCCTGTCTACAGCCATCCCACCCAGAACAGGCACAAACTGGTGTGATTTTTGAAAGCTAAGCAGGGTTATCATGGCTAGTACTTGCATGGATGGCTGCCCTCTGCAGCTATTACAATTTGGAGTGGAGATGACTTTGGTTGTGGGTGCTGGATGGTTTTCTACCCTCTCTTCCTCCCTGCCCCCATACTTTGTTATTTTATTGAAAAGGAATAGGGCCTGTCATTGCAGCGGTGTGTGAAGGATGCTGTGTGAGGAGGAACCACTTACATGGGATGGAGCCATCTTCCTTACAGGAGATGCTGCTGCTTCAAAGATCCCTGGGTGGTATAAGCCCCCATGCTTCCTTATAGTGCTCCTAGAACATACAAGGGAGTCAGGTGGTATCTTCCCTCTGTGCAGACCTGTCTCCCCAGGTCTATAGTTGGTCCCTCATCTGTCTTGTTGATGAGCTGCACGGTAAAGCCTTTCTGCCAACTGCCATGACTTAATTCCCCCCACCCTACACTTTGAAACTTGAACATCTAGGCCCTGGTTGGAGCCAGGAGCTGTGGATATGCCTGGCTTCCCAGAGGTCACTTGTCTGTTAAGTGTCTTGCCAGAATTTCCCCATTTCTGAGTATGTAATGTGCCATCTGTGGCAGCTGCACTGCCTTCCTAGCCATCTCAAGGATGGATGCTATTGTTCTACCCAGTTTAGAACACGGTCAGGATCAAGTCAAAGCAAACACTGAAGTACACTGTCTTCCAGCATCAGTGACTTAGCCCAAAGGCTAACCCTCCAATGCATCTTGGTTCTGTGAACACAAAAACAGCGTGGTCCAGGATAGGATTGTATTTCAGGGGTGAAAAACTTGCCTAGTATGTATGAGACCCAGACAGGTGTCATTTTCCAGTACCATATAAGTCAGTGACTATCACATGTGAGTTAAAGATGAATCCTTTGAAAATACATGTATTTAACACAAATTTACTAGGCACTTGTACTGACCACTGTGCTAAACATTGCCCTCGAGGAGTTCATAAGGGAAGCTGTTTTGTAAGGTTGAGCATCCTGTGATATCCCCACCAGCATGTTTTGATCTCAACTTCATATTTTGTCACTCAACTTCAACTTTTCTGGGCTGTCTTTAGGGAGACTGGCAAATAGCTGACGCAGGAATTTTATTCTGTACATTCAATGCAAGATTTGCCATTTGAATGTCAAGAACTTTATGTCCTGTGTTACTTTGCAGAGATTTATTTTCTGAAAGTAAACATAACTCCTTAGCTGTATAGTACTTGCTATAATTACACACTGGCTTCAATAAAGGTGAGGCAGGCTGGCCAATAACTTGGCTTTATTTTAGCCCCATGGAGTTTATGGATCTGTTGGCAGAACATCTTCCTTTAAGGACTGAGTTGAGGTTTAGAAGATGGATGGGCTAGGTGGAAATTCTATGTTCTGCCCACCCAGGTTTGCCTCTCTCTTTTCCTAGGTCCAGGGAACCTCAGTGTCCCTTTCTGTGATGTCATCATCAGCATGATAGTCCCAGTAGACGAGGCTTGGTAGTTTCTGGAAACTACATGCTATGAACACACATTTTCCAAATAGCCTTCCTCTCCTGTAGACCCATAGTCTAAAAAGATAAGTGAATTTCATTAGCGTCAGTGGGCAGGTTGGACTGCAGTACTTAGAATGAAGCAAAATCTGCTCCTCTGTGTTCTTGCTCGGCTAACTCCTCCTTCTCTAGAGTTAAAAGAAGCCCCAAGACAGGAAGTCCTTTGACTCTATGTGTATTGGGGACACTCTGGGGAAGTGTCCTCTCTGCAGGGTCACAACCCTTGGAGGGCTTGTGCCTGATGTCATGCAATCCTGGTACCATACATGGCCATGACTGAATTAAGTTTAAAACTCATAGAAACAGATTTCTATCTTTGGACAAAAGAAATAAGATACTCTAGTGTGAAGTCAAAGTAAATCTGAGCCCAGATCAGAATGATTTTCTGCGTGCTTCTTTCTCATCAGCCCTATTTCTACTTGATAGTCCCCATGGTGGGAGCTAGTTCAGTTGTTTCTGGAAATTGTAAGATTACTGCAGTGTCCTAGCACTCAGTCCGCGTTCATCAAACACGATAGCTAATGTGACAGTTTCTGCTGCAGAGGGGCTCTACACCAAAGGGGCTCTTTCTTTGTTGTGTTTTAGGGCTGGTATAAATGGCCAAGCTCCGTTAGCACTGTTGCGGTACACAATGGGACAAGGTACCGTCCTGGTTAACCGAGAGTACCCAAATGGTCACCCCTCACCCACAGTATCACCTGTCGTTTCAAACTTGCCTTGAAGGTGTAGGCTGTTTATTCTTTCTGGATGGCAGTCTGATCACAGTCTTGAATGCCCTCCTCCCCACAGTGAACTCTGTGTGCTTGTAGAATTGAGAGCTGGGGGCTGACAGAAGACATCTGCCTCCAGTGAATACACATAGAGGAGGGCCTTGCATTTCTCCTTTTCCTATAGGGAAAGGGTTCTTGAAACTCAGACAATCTGATGAACTTAACTCTAAAACCAAAGACTTCAATAAGAGGGGGGTTGTGGGAACGAGGACCCGAGGCTTCATCCACTTGCAGATTGCCAGGGACTCAATAGAGCCAAACAAACATTGGTGTTGGAGCCGGCTAGGCCTCCCTGGCTTGTGAGTCAGGCGAGCCCTGCAGGTAAGTGAGTCAGTCCTGAGAGCTGCCCAGACGACAGCTGTGGGTACCGGAAGAGTTTGCTGCAAAGTCCGTCAAGAGTTGTTTTGTCTTTTATCATGCTGTGCTGCTGTTTCTAATGAGCCTTCTCTCCATCTCCCCTCTTCTTTCTTTCTCCCTGTTCTGATGTCATGTCTTGAAACCACTACTAAATGTTCTGTCTCCCCCACGCCTTCCTTTCCCTCAAAAGGACTGCTTTGCATGGCAGCCCCCCACCGTCCACTGCAACTACAAGGACTCCCTCTACATGAGCTCACCAAAGCCTTACATCCCATCCAGCACCCCCATCCAGCAGAATCCCTCACTGCCTCTGCCCATCTCTATTCCCTTGGCAGCTAGATTGGCTCCCAAAGGTGCGATGTGTCCTGGTTCATTGCTTTTGGGGTCCATGGTCCTTGATGCTTCCTCTCAACCCCAGCAACACTATGTAGCCTCCAGATTAGTGTACAGTAAGAATGTGAGCTCTAACCCACGTCATGAGGCCACAGGGAATAAAAAGGTCAGCAGCTTATATGTCCCCTGTTTATCCAATAACATTTGCCAGGCAACATTGGAAAACTACTCTCCTGTTGCACGTGACTCAGCCAAAGACACTCCCTCAGAGGCTGCAGGCACCCAGGCACCAGCTCCTAGCCTTTTCCCTGGCACAGCCACAGCCAGCACAGGAAAACCACCCCCTGCTCCTCCTCCTGACCCTCCCAAGCTATTCTTTGACCACTGCAAAGATGCTGGTAACCTTGGTGAGAATCCCACACTGGGCACATGGGCCTCGTTCCCAGATGCAGTGAGGCCTCCCATGCTAAGCCCCCAGGTTACCTCTGATCCCGAAAACCAGAAGAACAAAGAAACTTACCTTTTGCAGCCGAGTTATCCAGCCAAGGCAAGAAACTAGGAATGTTTGTGTGTCTTCTACGCTGTCTCTTTCAAGTGGCTCACTTGTTCTCTGGGCTTTCCTATTACTCCTTTTCTCATTAGGGCTACGGTGCTTGAATCTCTAAATCTCCCAGCATAGCATCTTCTGTCTCCCTGTCTCTTCTCTGTAAATATCTCAGTATGCCAGAGCGTGGAATTCTTTGACTAATACTGTGGTGAGATAGAGTGTTTATATCCTATGACAAGGTGCCAAAGAAGTTGTATTTACTCCCAAGCTTGCGGGCTCTGTGGTGGTTTAGTGGCGTTAGACACTGCCTGCTTGCCTGCCTGCATATTCTGTTGTTTGCTCTTTCTCTCTCATAAAGCGTTAAAAGGATTCAAAAATAGATGGATGGAAAGTGAACTTGGACGAGGCTCCCTCTGTGTCATAGAGTGTCAGGAGGCCAGCTGGCTACCACTGGCTAGCACTGACTGTCTCATGTACTCTGAGGAAAGGGCACTGATTAAATATTTCTCAAAGTGCATCACTGCATGTCGGTGCGCAACTGTTTAAATGTGGAATTCCTGCCTCTCTGCAGTCCCCTTTGCATAACAACCCCTTATTTCCCACAGGATGCCACCTCCTCCAGCCCAGCCCCGTCTGAGGTAATAGTTGTCCCTCTCTACCTGGTTAATACTGACAGAGGGCAAGAAGGCACTGCCACAACTCCAGCATCTCTGGGGCCACTTGGCTGCGTCCACACTGTCCCGGCGACCACCCCTGCTGCCTCACCTCTGACCTTCCCGACATTAGATGATTTCATTCCCCCTCATCTGCAGAGGCGCCCCCAGCACAGCCAGCCAGCCAGTGCTTGTGGCTCCCTCCCCCCTGCTAGCCAGAGGCCACCACCCTCACCACCACCTCCGCTGGTCCCTCCCATACCGGAGGACCTCCACAGAGCCTTGGAGCCTGATCTCCCGGGAGCTGTCTCAAGTACCGTAAGCTTGCTGGACCCCCTTCCCTGAAGCTTCCCTGAATGCCTGCTCCTGGCAGTAAAACCCTCCCTTTCTCACTGAAGTACTAAGTTCTGAGGAGGCCTTGGCCACTGTGCTTGTGTGATGGCTGAACCTGTATTTACTATCTCCAAGTGCATGCGTCCCACGTGCATCCTTGGGCCCACCTGTGGCTGCTCTTGACTTTCAAGAACCTTCTCTTCTCTGTTCTATTGGGAATGCATGTCTTCCCGATGGAACTTTGTCTTCCCTTTGAGAAGCACCTGTGGCCTTTACCTTGCCTGGTCCTGGTCTTCCAAGGCCTAGCAGATAAAGCAAAGAAGGCTGAGAAAAGATGTAGGGTCCTGTGGAGAGCCACAGGCAGGTGTGATGCTAGGAAATGAGGGAGTAGGGAGATTGTGGGGAGGAAACATTTCACTTTTGGCCAATTTCATAAGTGGGCTCAGAGAATGGGGTAGGGAGGCATGGGGGGAGGTGGGAGGGAGAGGGGTATGTGAACTGAGTAAATGGATCCACAAATCTCTGTGTTATGGCCTTCTCATAAGACAGACAATTGCTAGGGCCCCTGAGGAGGAGGCCACTGTGGTTTTGGTAGCAAACTTGTATGTTAATAATTGTGGGAAGTTAAAAGGTCTTGCCTGTTCAGTATAAGTCTCTTCACAGGCAGCCCAGTTGCTTCTGGCACAGTATGTCTCCTTTCCTGTGAACCCAGGATGAGAGAATCTGGATGAATGTCATCATAAATAGTATGAGGACACTCAGAGGCCATAGGGTTCAGTGGTGTTGAGTAGTAACTGTTCCCATGATAGGAACTCATGGCTTAGCTCAACATAGGTGAAGTATCTGGTTACTGTTAGCTGCATTGCTGAGGACTTTGCCTAGTGAATGGAAAACTTAAAGCAACTGGTTAGTTAGTGATGGCTTCATCCCTACTATGTTCTAAGCAACAAGCCAGGGCTCCTGGTCTTAAATGATCTTGGAGGAGTCATAAAGTACATGTGCTCTCAACTTAGAGAAGTCTAGTTTACATATCACAACTTTGATTGTGTGGGTCTGGGAAGGGGCTAGGGCCTCTCACTTGATCATAAGAATCCAAGGGGTTTTGATGTTGGGGCCGTAAACACCACTATCCATGTATACAGTGAGCTGAGTATCATGTACTTACTGACCTAACTAAACCTTTATTAGCATCCTCAGTTGGAAGAAGTATGCGCAAGAAACTGTCTTAAATGGCTTGTTAAGCTGAATCAGAGAACAGGAAGGAAACTTTTTATTTGGCTCCGTAGGGAAATTGTGCACATGGAAGCTGGGAACGATTACATCATGGGCTGGACCTCTTCTCAAATCTCCAGACACAGCCCAGGGCAGTTAGACCAGGACCAGAGCAGATATAACCATGAGTTTGACTCTTCTACTTGAGCTTTGGATCTCATCTCTGCTGCAGCGGACTGATGTATACCCATCCTCCTTAGCTGAACCTCTAGGGAAATTTGAAGGCATTTCTGCTTTAGAGTGTACTGGTATCTCTCCAGTGTGTTTCTCTGTGCAAGCAAGTATAGCGAGTCTTACCAGAGAGCACTCAGATGTTACTGTAAGCCATCCTGCTGTTAAGAGTTTGTTTAGCTCTAGGTTTGGGTATTGCCTTTGTTTTTTGTGTGTACCAGGACAGATTAGTTGGGGCAGTGTACACAATTTGTCCAATTGGCCTAATTGTTTTTGCAATAGACTCTCCAGAAGTTGGCTTAGTAAAATTTACTTTTGGCTTTAGGTAACAGAGTAAGAGATTAAAAACAGATAGCTTGATTCCCCTTCTAGATGCCCCATGGGTGGCATCCAGGTCATAAGTTGATACAAACCCCTCAAGCCTTGGAAAAAATATCTTACTCACAAAATTGAGCTCATAGAAGTGGCTATCCAGGGACCATCTAAAACTAAGCCCATCCAAGACATCAGCAGCAAAGTCCCTACTGTGTGTCAAGAGCTGTCTGTGGTGCTGAATTTTGCACCTCTCCTGATGAGCATTCTATTGCCACAAAGCTTAGCCCACACACTCCCTTGCTGGTAAATAGCTTCTGTCTCTTATATAGTATTTCTCTGAGCACGTGCTATTTGCAGGGCATTGTGTTGTATGGTGGCAGAAGAGGGAGACATGTGGTCCTTGTCTTGTAGGTGATGCAGTGGCTGCCTCTGAACATAATTGTTTCAAAAATAGCTACCAAAACTCTTGTTCTTAAAGCCCTTTAAGAATGCCATCTTGCCAAGCATAGTGATGCATGCCTAGAGGCAAGTGGATCACTGAGTTTGAGGCCAGCCTGGTCTACATAGGGAATTTCAAGCTAGCCTGGGCTAAATAGTGAAACTCTGTTTTTAGCAAAAGAAAACAAGAAAAAGAATTGCTGCCCTGAGGATATAGAGTGTTTTCCTAGCCCAGCCCTAAGTTCAGTTCCCAGAACTGGGGCATGGGGATTGCCATCTTTGCTTTAAGATTTGAATGACATCAAATAAAAACTTTGCAGAACCTATAAGTACAAAAGACTGACATTATCCCCATCATTGTATTTTAAAAGTGTTAGTCATTTGTTGGTATTTCCAGTGGCAGTCTGGGGTTTTTAAAGTCAAAGTTCTCCCAGTCTTGATTCAGAGTACTTCCGTTGTTTGGAGCTGGAGAGAAGAAGTGTCCCAGCAGAGAAGGGTCCTGCTCAGATCTCAGAAGCCACAGCTGCTGAATTCGCACAGTGATTCTGAGGTTCACAGTAACTTCTCTGAGAGCCATCACAAAGGGGCTCCTCTTTGTTCCTATCTCAGTGACTTGTCTGACAACTCTCCATGAGTTTCCTAAACTTCCCTGGCTTTTCCCAGTTAACCAGCTCTCATTCTTGGATCGCATTTGGAATTGCATGACTTTGCATGCTGTTCTATTTTGATTTGGATTTGCTTTCTAGTGACCAGATTGATACACAACTATTACTAGGTGAAAATAATGGGTGGTACTGAGACTTTCAGCAGCATTTACTTACCTTTCTTCTCTTCCCCCTTACTAATACCAACAAGGAGAATACATTTCCGGTGTAACTGGAATTGACTCATTGGTTGTATTTTTGTTTATAAATAACGTCTTTGTAGAGAGTTTCATTCCTTTTTCTTACAGGGTCTTCATTCTAGATGGCCTGTGTTCACACTTCTTTCTAACGTTTTGTTTTTCAGGGCAATTCTTTAATAAATGAAGTTTCTTCTTCCCATATTGAAACTGATTCCCAAGCCTTCCTTCCAACAAGCAAACCATCATCTGCCTACCCCTCCACCACAATCGTCAACCCCACCATTGTGCTTTTGCAGCACAATCGAGGTAAGGCGGCCTCTTGCAGGGTGCTGTGGTCAGCAACTCCCCCCAACCCTGCCGCCCCAGGCCATCTGCCCCACTTCCTTGTAGGACCCACAAGGTCTGTCAGCCCTAGCAGGGAGATGGAGATGCCTGATCTGGAATGATGTCAGGTCTCTATAAAGCTGGGCTAGTTCAAGTGCGTTGCTTATACCTTGTCTTTTGTGTTCACCTTCAGACAGTTAATGTACAAAAGTGAAAGTTTATGCCTCCTGGCTCTTCACTGAATGGTTTACAATGGTGCCTTACCTCAAACATGTGTCTACAATATGTCTTTTAGGTGATGTCATAAATGACTGACTTGTTCAAAGTAGTAAGTTTCTAGAAAGTGCAGTTTTAAATGCAAGATTTTAGAAAAGGAAACACTGAATAGATGATTGTCTACAACGTAAAGCTTTTTTTTTTTTTTTTTTTGTGCTTCTGTAACAGAGGCTTCTAGATTTTCTCCTGGTTATTGGCTAGTCCTCTTCTCCCAACAGATTCTGTTGTAAGTGGCCACTCAATGGCAATCTCTGTGGCGGAGACTTGTATGTCTGTTTGCACTGATTCCATCCACATGGCCCAGTCAGCTCTGCTTAGGGGTTCGGATGGATTCCTATAGTTTCTCTGGCTGTTCTAGTTGGTTCTGCTGCATCTCTGAAGGGGCCTCAAGTCTTTAAAACCCAAGAGCTTTGAAATATTCATTATATAGTTTTACCTTTCTGCTTTAAAATTCAGGCAGTGGTTCTAAATCCCAACTTTTCCATTTTGGAGTTGCATAGAGGCATAAAGTTTGTGTTTATGAAAGTCCTTTTTCAAGATGAAACGGGACATTTTCAGGGTATCTCTCCCTGGAAAGGACTCTTCTACGTTGAACTGTGGGAACAATGCAGGGCTGTGTACTGTCTATAGCTCAAAGCTTGGTTTTAAATGGTTTCTTGTCACCTTTCTCACCCACTTCATAGTCTCCTCCCCTTCCTGCCCCTCCCTTAGAGAAGGTGGGCCTAAAACCTAATTTCCATCGCTTTCCATACTGAAGAGAGCTTTCTCTTTTCTGCTTCTAACTGGAAAAGTCAGTACATAAAACATTTTCCCTCACTTAAAACATGTTGTTTCAGTGGTTTCAGGTTTTGTTGCTGTTTTGTACTGTGTGCCCCAGTGTTCTTCCGAAGAACGGAAGGGCCCTACATCTAAGTGTCCCTTCTCCTTCTAGCTTTGCCACCCTCCCTGGCAGCAGCTCTCCCCGCCAGTGTCTGTCATGTAGAACAAAGAAAAATGTAGCAAAAAAGCAAAAGCCGCTCTGTGAGCTCCTTCATGACTCATTATTCTAAAACGCAAGTCGGTTCCCAGAAAGAAAGGCAGTTTCTTTAAAAAATGGGATTTATTCCCAAGGCAACTTGGTTTTTGGGAAATGCCAAGTGCAATGTCAGTTGCTTTTGCCAAGTCCCTGTGACAACACCTACAGGGATGTTTTCAGGCACCAAAATGCCTGAGTTCCCTCTTTGTTTCTTCCTTGAATAAGTGAAATTTTCGTATTCATCAGAAAGGACTTTTGGTTCTTGCTTTTCTCTTGACCTAGTCCTGCTTCTGGGTTCAGAAATTAGAACTGTCCTTCAGAAAAGCATGTGAGTAATGATCCTACAGGGGCTTTTAAAAATTTCGCTGTGGTTTCCTGTAAAGAGAGAAGCTGTGGGCTCATCCCAGGTAGGGCAGGGAAGGTAGGGAAGGGTGAAGGAAGCTGACCATTAGTGGGGTTTAGATCAAATACTTTTGATACTGCTTTGGCATGTACTCAGCCTGGCATCTCTGCTTCTCCTCACAGAAGAACGGTTTCTTAACTATTGCAAAGTTTCCTAAGTGGTGATAACTTTGCTCTATATCTGAAATTCTAGTTTAGTCATCCTAAAAAAAAAAAAGTTCTCCCCCCCCCCCTTTCTGTCTAGACTGTCACAGGGCTCAGTTTGGCAGTGATCCTGTCTCCCGCAGCCAGCCCGCTGACATGAGGGACAAACAGGCACTGAGCCTCTGGCCCAGCTCTGGTGGTTGTGGGCAGCACCGTCCTTGTCCCTTTTCTACCCTTCCTTTCATGCCAGTGTGTTCGTGGCATTGCTTAGCCTCGGTCAGGGAATCGGGGCTGAAAGAGGCACATGGTCCCCTATTCAGGATCTTTCTCCCTCTTCTGTGTGTTAGATTTTGAGAGTCTGGTTAACTTGCAGATTCGGGAGCTGTGGGGATAAGATAGAAGAACAGGGTTCCATAGTTCAGAAAGTTTGCCAGGCCGTTGTGGTTGGTTGTGTACCACCTTGAAAGAAAGACCTGTCTGCGGACACGAACAGTCCGAGGTTCACTGCCGTGCTGGTGCCACTGTCTGTGTGGTGTCCTGGGAAAGACCAGCCATTGCACACCTTTGATGTAGGAGCAACAGGACTTTCTCAATTGCTTCATGAATTTCTGCTGGCAAAGGAGGACCCCGCTGTATCTTGCAGAATAGAATGTGGCACCCATAAATCCCTTTATATGCCATAGTGCCGTGACATCGTATGCAGATGAGGAAACAGGCCAAGAAGTTACCCGATTGGTCATTTCATATGGCAAGTTGTCTGCCTAGCTGAGCTTGCAACTCCACTAGGCGTCTAGTGCAGGAGGTGCGAGTCCCATGCATAAAGCTTTGATGGACAGCTGCCGGTCCCCTGGCCTGGAGCTCCTACACCACTCTGTTTACTTCTCCCCTACACCAATGCTCGCATCAGGATAGGAATTTGGCCATGGGTGACGGTGACAGTGTGCATGGGCCAGCATGGTCTATTTTTATCTCTCTGCTTATTATTCGGCAGCTGTAGAAGGTAAAGATTATGTCTGTGCTTATCGAATAGTGAGTGCACACAGGATGCTGCCAACAAGACCCAGGCCTCCCCTGTACATGATTACCTAGGAGGGTGCATTAAGGACAGTGGGGACTAGGTCACCAAGATTGGAAAAATGCTGGAGACTGTAAGCTGGAGATTTTCCTTCTAGAACCAGATGGGTGTTGGTGTGATCTTGAGTGATCTAAGGCCCTTATCCCTTAGCGAATACTGATAATTTTTAGAATTTCTCCATTGCACTGGAGAGGGCAGATGTTCAGTGACCAAGCTACAGGGTAAGGATGCTCATTGAGGAAAATAGCTGTACCCTAGCAGCCAAAGCTATTGCTAAGATTCCAAATGCTAGATGAAAAGCTCTTACAACAGGACTGTCACTTGGCAAGCTAGGAGATGGCAGTTGTCAAGTCTGATTCTTAATGTGTCTACTAAAAGTTGCAGTCTGAGATGTTATGAGGTCTATGTGAGCCCAGAGGGGTTGGGAGTGTCATGAGTGATGGATGAGTCACCTTGAAACAAGAGGGAAACTACTAGAACACTTTGGTGGGCCCAAGTCCTGGTGCAGATCTGTAGGTCAGGGAGCTTGGGGGCCTCTTGCTTCTATTTTGGGGATAATAGGAGCTACATCATGACCACTGCCTTAGCGGGCTATGCATTTTATCGGCCAAGCCCAGAAAACAGCAAGGACCAGAGTATGATGTCCTCATTATTTATACTGGGACTTCTCTGTCTTGCCAGGTGCTGTATAAATATCACTTACATTGTGTTCTTTTCTCTCATCACAGAACAGCAAAAACGACTCAGTAGTCTTTCAGGTAGGTGAGCCATCTGTTTATTTGCTAACTTCAGATCCTGTTCAAGCTGGCGCCCAATCGGCACAGTCTTCTGAATGTCTCTGTGTGTTGATTGATGGACCTCAGAGATAATGCAAATCAGAATTGTAAATGGAGGTTTGTCTCCTGCCCACCAGTTCCCACATACACAGTCAGAGGTTCATTTTATTATTAATTACAACTGTCTAGCCAGTTGTTCAGGCATATTGCTGACTAGCTCTCACAGTTAAATTAATGCATTTCTCTTAGTTTATATTTCACCATGAGGCTCATGGCTTGTTACCTCACATCTTGCTTCTCCGGCAGCTACATGGGCCTCTTCCTTACTCTTCCTTCTTTCTCTCCCTATCTTTATTTGAAGTACCCTCCTGGCTCTATTCTGTCTGGTCATTTGGACAAATCTGCTGTATTTATTAACCAATGAAAGGAACACATTCAC
Source organism: Cricetiscus sungorus (assembly GCA_030556225.1). Classification (NCBI taxonomy): domain Eukaryota; kingdom Metazoa; phylum Chordata; class Mammalia; order Rodentia; family Cricetidae; genus Cricetiscus; species Cricetiscus sungorus. Next base: position 136,402,890 of record JANBXA010000007.1, on the reverse strand, counting down.
AGCCCGCATCACCAGAATAGTTTCTATACCCTGAAGCAGACAGACCACAGTAGTAAGCATGCCTTGTGGGACTAGGATGTGCACCCAGGTAGCGAGACCAGACTGTCTGTGCACAGACCAATGGAAGGTCTCCAAAGATCACTCTGTTGCTGTCTCTCTCTCTGATTAAATGAATCAAGGGTTGGTATATGTGGGAAGTTCTTCCCTTTTTGGATGTAAAACAAACAAACAAACAAACAAAAAAAACAGACTGACAGTAGATGGATGACTGTTGGTGACAGGTCTAAATGAGAACCGCCAGACCCACACAGTGCTTGAAGCTGCCACTTGAACTTGAGCTAGTGTCAGTGTCCCCTGGAAAGCTTGTTGAGACTCACTTCAAGAGGGTCAGATTTAATGGACAAGGATGACAGTTTGGATACCAAGCAGCTGATGCTTCCTTCCTTGCTGACCACAGCCTTAGGTAGAGAGTAATCGCCAAGATCCGTGATTGTGGAGTGACCACAAATTTAATCAGTAGTCAGGGCTCACTCCTAAGAGGATATGCAGGATGAGACAGTGCTGGGCTAGGGAGGCTTGAGATCCTGGAGAAACGCAGGGATAGAGGTATTCAATCATTCCCTGCTGCTTCCAGCCCTGGTTTTCACACTCCAGTTCCCTTCTGTGAAGGAAGAAAGTAGCCATGTCTCCCACATTGTGGGAAACCGCCGGGACATTCTGCTAATGGGTGGCTATGCCCCAAGCTCTGTGCTAAGCGCTTAGTAGACACAAAGCTCTGTTGTCTGCAGGTACTTGCATCGACTCTTGTCTGTTACTGAGTTCTACTTTTGTCCTTGGTGCAGAGTCAGTCTCTGGCGCTGCCCGTCAGCAGCTGATGGTGTGGTATGATGTCTTACTACTGTTTGGTCGTGGGCTCCTTAGGAGGAGCTAATGCAGGCAGTTGGTTCACTCTCCAGACAAAGCCGGGGTATACACAGGGCACATGGAGCAAAGGCTCATGCACGCTAGCACTAAGAACCTCTGATCGAGCGAGTAACTGAAGCCACTGTTTTTGAGCAGCTGCTGTGTGGTTTCTGCGTGACTTAAGCATACCGCTGCTCTTGTGATTTGGGCAGAGCCTGAGTCAGGAGGACATGAGGTTCTCACACCCTCTCAACTCTATCAGGACTTGGCTACAGGACCAGAACAGGCTGTGGTTAATTTCAAGGTGCCCTTCACAGCCCTTCTTAAACCTTCAGTGCATTTCATTCCCCTGGCCAGCCCAGGTGGCTGTGGGTGGAAAACACACACACACACACACACACACACACACACACACACACACACAAGCAAGTGCATGTGGAGGTGGGCAGGAGAGAGGGAGGCATCTTCTCCTCCCTTTGGTAGCTTGAAAGGATTGGCGAAATCAATGGAAAGTCTCTAGCTACATGTTGGGAGACCCAGAGGTTTTTTGTTTGTTTGCTTTTATTTGTCTCCCCCCATGGAACTGTTTGTCCTTGGGTAAGTGACTTCACTTCTCTTACCACAGTTTCTTTGTGAGGGAAACGGGGTGCTAATTCTTGGTTCTGCATACAGGTGCTGATGTGTATTGTTGAAATGGAAATCTGTCCACACTAGAAAGGGCCTTGTTCGTGGACAGGCTTGTCTTCTATACTGGCAGGCTTAGCACACAATGCCCTTGGTCTCCACTAGTCTCCAGGAGCTTCCGAGGGTGGCATTCTCTAGCCTCTAGAGAATTCTCTAGAGCAAATGAGTGTCTACCCCACACTTATACATTTGAGACTCAAGCCTCCTTCCCTTAGTGAATGTCTGTGGATCTCAGCAAGGAGAGTGTTGGGCTTTGCATTGCTATTGCGGGTACCTGGTAGACTAGCTTAAGGAAGGAAAGTTGGTTGCTCATGGTTTTAGGATATTCAGTCTGTCATGGCTGGTAGGGCCTGGTGGATCTGTCCGTACCCTGGTGAACAGCAAGCAGAGAGAAGCAGCAACAGGACAGCACCAGGGCAAGATGATGGCTCTAGTGATGTGTTTCCCTCAACCTGGCTTCAGCTTCAAAGCCTCCCAATCTTGAGTTCATGGATGAATTAAACCATCGATAGGGCAGAGTCCTCCCAATGTAGTCATCTTTGAAAAATGCCTTCATTGGCATAGCCAGAGATGTGCTGCACTAATATTCTAGGTATTTCTTACTCCAGTCAACTTGGTGGTCAAGAGGAGCCGTTGTGGAGAGTTATCTGGGGATGGCGCCTTCGTGCTATTTGGCCTTGTGTGGTTTGTGGTGCCCTTGATTAAAGACTGCAGGGACTGACACGGGGTAGGGAGGGCACTGCTATTCCCCCAGGGAAATACAAGAATTGCTTTAGACTGTCACATAGCTTTGGGTATACAGATAATCTGTTCCACCTCCTCCTGAGAGAGACTCCATTTGAAATTGTCATTATCATTTGTTTACTGATTCAAAACTTAAAGAAAAGACTCATTTTTATTTTATGTGTGTGAGTGTTTGCTTGCATGAATGTATGAGTACCATGTGTGTGCCTAGGGCGCATGGAGTCTCAAAGAGGGCAATGACTCTCTTGGAACTGAAGTTAAAGACGATTGTGAGCTACTGTGTGAAGACAGAAAACAATACCTGGCTCCCTGCAGTTCCAGCACGTGCTCTTAACCACGGAGCCATCTCTATCCCCCAAGCCAGGACCTTTTGAAGCACACTGTAAAACCAGAAAGAAGCAGCCAGAATATGCTGTAAAGGGTCAGAAGGTGTACTGTGAATTCAGAGGTTGCTCTGATTGATGTGGGACATGTCAAAGTCACTTTAGGGTTTTACCATATCAAGTAACATTTTTCTTTTGGGGCCTGAGCTCTCTGTGCACTAGAATTCCATGATCTTAAAACTTCTAAAGTTTAAATAAAAAGGCAATGCTGATTTTATGGATCAAAGTAACTGGAAAAATCCATGAACTCAGTGTTGCAATTGTTAGAATCACTTGCCCTAATTATTATTATTATTATTATTATTATTATTATTATTATTATTATTATTATTATTATTATATTATTATTATTAAAGAAATCTTGGCCAAGTGTCTGTGGTCATCATCTCATAGTGTCTACATATGAAGTAAGGTAGAGTTTGGAATCAGCCCACTGGCCCCTTTTTTATGTCAGTTGAGGAAGGCCTTTCCAGGTGGGAGGAGAATGTTTGGAGACCCAAGACAAAGTAGACTGGTAACTCAGAATCTTCTGGCATCTGAGTTTTCTGGTAGATATTTGGTCTTGCATTGAAATTTCCTGAGAAATTCCAAAAGTCCTAGATAGACAGTCTGGTCTGACATCTTTGGAGATGTGTGGTAATGATATGGGGGATCAGGTTGGCAAGTGTATTTAGAAATCATTCTGCACTCATAGACAGAGCAAGGCTTTTAGAAGCATGTCTGAAGTCAGGGGAGAGTGACTCTGCTGAGTAGACTGAATGTTAGAAACCTGAGCATGCGGACTTCACTGTTCCCAACCCCTCAGCCGCTTCTTCATACATCGACACCTCTGGCTTTGTCACAGCTTTGCATGGAATCCCGAACCCCACCTTCCTGCCAGAGTGAATTCATTCCCTTGCAAGCACTTTGCACTTCTGCTCAATCACGGAGTACTTACTAATTGATGGAGGGTCGGGAGAAAGACATGCTTTATTCTTCACTGATAAGACTTTGGGCTCACTTGGCTTAAACCCCTTTGCCATCCATCTCTTACCATCTGGCACACTCCTTCCTCTGTGTTGAGTTCACCCTGTCATTCTTCTTCATTCACGTATCCCTTTCTCTGCAATCTGATACCTGTTGTTGTTGACCTCCTGAAATTACGCTCAGTGGTTTTTTTTCCCTTTCCTTTTGCTCAGATGACCCCCACATAGGCTTGGGGATTCTCTGCTTCTCTGCCTGTTTCTTTGGTATTTTCTGTGTGTGATTTCAGCCCTTGGCTCTGCTCTCACTCCCTTTTACCATAGAGATCTGTCATTATTCTTGTGCTGGTGGCTGTAAAACTCCTTCCTAGCAAGACATATCAGCTGGGTCCTGCAGCACCTCCTGGATGCCTCTATGCCTCTAAGGCCTTTAAAAAACAAAACAAAACAAACAAACAAAAAACCCATAGGGTCTTCTTGTCTTATTGAAGAGTTTAGTGCAATGTCAGGCACTTAATTAAGCCAGAATAGTTCAAGAAGGCACATAGTGGATGATGCTATTCCTTCTGCCAGGAACACCCTCCACTTTCTTTTCATCTGGTTGGCTCCTGGTAGACAAGTTGGCTCTGAAACTAAATCCTGCAACTAAGCTGGGTGCTGACTCCTCTGTCGGCTGTCACTACTCTGCATTCTTCTTGCTGACCCACTAGAGGATAGGCTCCCTGAAGACTAAGAATCTGAGAGGTTCCCCTTCATGTCTACATGCAGAATACCAGGCATAGCACCTGGCAGGTGCTTAGGGAACACCTCTTCAGTAACTGCATGGCCTGACTTGGAAAATCAGACAGTAACTAGTGACCCTGTAATCTGTAGACCACACGTGGGATGCTTGTTGGCTCTCTGTAAGTGCCAGTCGTGAACCAGGTTAAATAAACTGTAACAAGCACCCAGCAATGTCTAGATTTCTGAGCACTTTGGCTTACAGCATCTTTGTGAGCTTGCCAACGGAAATGTCATCCCCATATTTTTTGAATAAGAAAACTAAGACATGAGAAAGTTAAGTGAGGAGAGTTAAGTGCCTCCCAAGACAAGAAAAAAAAAAGTTATCTTTCCAGTAATGTTTTACCACCTCCTTAAGGATTTACCTGCCCCCTTATCTTCCCAGATATCTTCAGAACCATTTCATATCTCTGCAAGCCTCTCTTAAAGAGCCAGGTAACAAGTATTTGATGCTTTGCAGGCCATGTGGTCACAGCTTACTCAGCTCAACTATGGTAACACAAATGCACTCATAAATCATGGGTGAACAAACCTTCCTGGCTATGTTCCAGTCAGATTTTACTGGCAAAAGCAGGTGACCAGCAGTGGGCTGGACTTCACGGACCCCTGGCCTACATGGGGCTGGTTCCAGTGGGAAGTTAGCAAACATCCCTTTCCCCTAGCTGGATTGTGGAAGAGAATTTTGCTTTGGAGTTTAAGCTCGTGATTGCTTTTCCTTTCCAGATCCTGCCTCTGAGAGAAGAGTGGGTGAGCAGGACTCAGTGCCAACCCTGACAGAACTCACCTCGCCCAGCAGGGCTGCTGAGAGGAGAGCAAAGGATGACAGCAGGAGGGTGGTGAAGAGTGCCCAGGACCTACGCAATGTGTCTATGGATGAAGTGGGCATCCCACTCCGGGTACGAATGTGGGCCTTTGGGTCCTCTTGGGCTTCAGCTTAAACAAGTGCTGGCAAGAGTGTGGCCTTGAGTGTCTGTGGACTCAAGGCTTGGAGGAGGTCACAGTGGCTTGGAGGGGAGGGTTTTTCTCTTTGACACCAGTACAAAACCACACCCCAATGAGTTTTTCCAGACTTCTCCAAAGTGGGTGTAGGATATTAAGTCTCAAAAGAGAAGGGGCATCTGGGCGGAGCAAAGTTGAGGAACTTTTGTGCAGCAGAGCAGCTGATGGGCTTGGGTTGCACATCCTCTATGGGCAAGGCCGTCATTGCTGTGGAACCCCATTAGCAATTCTTGTTCCAGAGTTAGGGGCATCCCTGGCAGAGCGAGGCTGTGTATCTGGGTTCAGGAAGAAGATCCTTGGATGAGAGTTGCCCCATCAAGTAAGGTGAACAGGACAAGGCAAAGGAGACCCTTCAAGGCCTTCAAGACCACCAGGCTTCTTCCCGAGGCCAGGTGTGCCAATGCTCCCGAAGGCCCCAAGGAGCTCAGGGAAGCCTGCCCTTTGTGGCTAGATTCAGGGTAATCCTACTCCTCCTTATGTGTCCACCAGGCTGCTGGCTGCACTGTGTGTCTTTGATTCCCATTTGGAAAACAGGACTTCCTTTTGCCCTTGCAGAAGGTAGATAAAAGCAGCAGTATTGTAAAGCCTTTGAAGGACTCTACAATGGTCATATATAATAACAGAGAAAGAGAACTGTTACTAAGAGTACTTGTGGCTACCTCTGCTGGACATTATCTTACACCGCCACGTGAGCGATGGGAGCAGTCCTCATATTCATAGGTTGCTGCCGCTGTCAGCCTAGCTGCGCTGTAATGAGCACTTAGCACAGGCTGCCCCTGGAGTAAGGACAGGCTCATGGTTGTGGAGGTCTGAGTCCAAAATTGAGCCACCTGTTGTGCAGGGACCTGTTGTGCAGGCAAGTCTAGCACACATGGCAAGAGTGTACGTCAAAGGCAGTGCATATGCTATGTGCCAGGGAGCAGAGAGAATGTTTGACTGGCACCCCAAATGCCTGTGGGGAAGTCATCCCCGATACACTAAGGACCTCTCATTAGGCCCCACTTCATAAAATACCTCAGCACCTCTCAGTGCCGCCACCCTGGGAGACAAGCCATTAACTATGGGTGACACACATCAAAACAGCATCAGAAAGGCATGGACTGCAGGATATATCACTCTCCCAAGATCTCACAATGTGCAGGTGGCAGAGTGTCTACAGCTGTGGCTTTAGTTGGCCCTCCTACTTTTTAACACCTCTCTGCCTTGGACAGTGCACTTTGACCTTTTCTGTTTGATTTCTTCATCTATAATGGGAGTGATACTATCGTATGTAGCCACCTTGCTTTACTTTTCATCTTTGAAGAAAGGCTCAGCTCCGGGTGAGACTGAAAGCCCTGGAATTAGGTGCCATTTTGGGTTCCATTTTAATCTATGTGTTCTACATGTGGCTTTGTGCAAGGTGATTTACAATGCACGAATAATCCAGAAGGGACAGAGATAGATTGTGCGTGGTAAGCAATGTCTCACTGACTTGTGATTCTGGGAGGGCTTAACATCAGTTTCTTGAAGCCTGTGTGTAGAGAGAGATTGTCTCTAAAAAAGAAAGTTTAAGAAAGATTGGGCACAGGGCCAGGGAGATGGTTCAGTGGTCAGGAGCACTTTCTGCTCTTGCAGAAGACCGGGCTGGTTCTGACGCCCTCTGCTCGCCTCCCCTGACACTGGGAGCACATGGTGCACATAAATTAATGCAAGCAAAGCATCCATATACATAAATTAAAAATAAGTACATCTTTTTCAAAGAAAGAAAGCATGGGCATATTTCAAATCTGTCTGAGTCTGTTACATCTTTAGGCCAAATCACATTTTTCAAAATCGTATCTGACTCTCTTTTTATGGCTCAGCTTTCTCAGAACTTTTGCCTTAAAAAAAAAGTTCTTAATGCTGTAGCTAGGGATGCGTGTGGTAGAGCACTTGCCTATCATGTGCAAGGCCCTGGGGGCTATTCCAGTACCTCCCTGTTTGGTTTTGATTTTGTGATCATAGATCTTCTAAAATGTGTTCAGTTTTCCATTGTTTTTATCCTTTGCTTATGTTTTTCTCCAGAATACCGAAAGATCGAAAGACTGGTACAAAACCATGTTTAAACAGATCCACAAGCTGAACAGAGGTACCGATTTTCATTTGTAGAAGCTGTGTGATGCTGTGGGAATTTATTGACTGTTGGTTGTGGGCCTGTTCACAGTTCACTTTGACTCTGGGAGATGGGCTCCTGTTGTTGGATGACATTAGGTACTGGCCTGCCTGACTGTGGCCGTGTGCCCTCAGAGCACAAGTGGGAGGGTTGTACCTGTGCCTGCCCCAGCTTTGGATCTTGAGGTCAGCTTGCAAGTCCTCCCTCGCAGCTGCTGTGTAGTGCAGGAGGCTGAGCCAAGCACTCCACTCATGCTCCCACACCTATCTGCCTGGGGAACAGACAGCTCCATCTCCCACCTGCTTCCAGCTTCGGGTATACCTCGTGTCAGCCCAAGACTGTGTTGTGAAGAAATCAAGAGCAAAGCCCTGTTCTTCTCCAGGGCCAGTCTCTGGACACTTGTGTGCTCTTAGGTGTACCTTGTATCTTTCTGTGTCTGTCCTGTTTCCAGTCCTCTGAAGGATGTTGTAGGCATTGAGATGGGAACACGCTTGGCCTTGTAAAGTGCGATGCATTGTGCATCTCTGAGGCTGTGCTAGTGTGCGAAGTCAGCTTTCCCAACTGGGAGCCAGAGCTTGGCAGGTAGAGGAATCAGTCGTGAGCTGACACACTAGAGCTGCTCAGGTTGAAAGAGGTGCTCACAGATCAAGAAGCCCCCTGGGCTTTCAGTGAGTAAGCCAGCATGATGGCAGAACCCCAGACTAGCGCTTTGGCAGATCACAACCCTACTAGCTCAGCCCCCATTGCTGCCTATGCTGCCAGTGAACTGCATTGTGGGAAGGGAGCCACACTTCCTGGGAGCAGAGCATCCTGTCTTTCTTTGTATCCAAATCCAGTCTGGCCGCCTGCCATGAAATGCACCAAAGAAATAGTGTTCTGGTCAGTGTTCCCATCTAAGTCACAAATGTCCAGTCTCGTTGCCTAGCTGTATATGCTAAACATCACTGTTAGCTTCTGCTGGGTGCAGGGGTGCAGAGTGGCCCACACTATTTCTAAATGTTGAGGGTTTACCTTCTCTGAGTCAAATGGATAAGCTCCATCATGGTGGACTGGGTCTCCCTGGTAGTCACTGCCCATTTCTTCCAGCTGCCTGTGACTGCCCCACATTCAGATCTGGTTTGGGAAGGCTAAACATACAGTTGAATGCACACATATGCACAGAACGTGTGATTCTGCTCTAAGGCACCAGTGGTCTTCTTGTGCTCTAGTTATTAACTCAACAATTACAGATTCAGAACAAAACTTCCTGTCCTAGTGGAGGCAGAGGCACCCAAAAAGCTTAAGCCTCACTTGCACAAAACAGCCTTTGATTTGAAACAACAACAACAAACTACACTTTAGGGTAATGTTTTCATTTATCATATTTCATATCTCTAACCTAAAAGAAATGTGAAATTTGAAACTTTGGGTTAAGTACTTATTGCCTATTGGAGCTTAGTTTCTATATAATTCTTTTTTGAGGTGTCTTAATTTTGGGCAAAAAGACTGGATTTTAAATCTCTTTCATATCAATAGTGAAGCTTATTGTGTTCCACAATTCAAGGAGTATAAATTGTGTGTGGATTTCTACTCATTCACTCTCTCCATTTGTGTCTTCCTCTGTTCTCTGTCTCTCAAACCTGCTCCCACTGCCTAGACTCTCCTGAAGAAAACCCTTATTTCCCTACGTACAAATTCCCTGAACTTCCTGAAATCCTGCAAAATTCTGAAGGTACCATAAGTTTAGACAGTGCATCCTGTTACCATAGCTTTAAATTAGTTCTTAGAGTTCCTTTGTAGGTGTACAATTTGGCTTTTAGATTTTGTTTTTAATAGTCATTTTCGGCCTGTGAGCATTTCGTTTCACTCATTTGCATGGTGTGCTGTATTAAAATAACTAAGTCCTTTCTAATTCCTTAACCTAAGTGTGATGCCTGTGTGCTTTAATAACACTAAAATAGATGATCATTGGAAAATGTCACCCGGGGGTTAATGGTTTCCTCTACTTCATGGTGGATAGCGTCACACGCACTGCTTTTCTCTGCTGCAGAGGGCAACCCTTACACTCCCACCTACCAGTTTCCTGAGTCTACTCCTAGCCCTAAGTCTGAAGGTAATTACAGGAGATGGTGTGCCTGGCTGAACTGCTGCTGTCACTACTCACCTTGGGGTTTTTGCTAGTAGCCGAGGAAAGTGTCCCTTTAACCTTTTGTTTTGTGACATTGCCTCTGTCCTTTCTGGTCTCTCCAAGTGGTATTTTAATCCCCACCCCTATAGGGTTTTCATGGCTTAAGGGGTAGCTTTCATAGCTTACTTAGAATGCTCTGGATGTGTGGGGCCCTGAGGAAAGCTACTTGTACCAACTACCCAAGGCCTGGTGTCTGGGGTGTCACTTAGTGTATTCTGATGTCTGGGCAGTGACCTCATGAAGCTGAGGATGGAGTCCTACCAGCTTTCAACTATAGAAGCTTACCAGTTTCCCACACTTCACCCTGTGGTCACCAGGCCATGGGTCCTTGGGGTATCTCTTTTTGATTGGGAATTCCTGAAGAGGTATGTAAGTTTAAGTGTCAGTTTTGGTGAAATATGGTAGCCCTTGAAGATTTGGACCAAGCTGGGAAACATTTCATGGAAGGCTGGATGGGAATATGACCTGATATGGACTACAGCTATGCCTATATCCTGGAGTTATTCTCTTTGTGTTGGGGGTGCAGTGTGGGGGACTGTAGGTGTCAAAGAAGGTTGTAAAAAGGGAGTGAAGGAAAGCATCTTGGAGAAATCCTGCCACACCCATGGGATCAGAAGATGGCCCGAAGCCTGTCATAGGCAGGGCCCTTGGCTTCCTTCACCTTCTTGGCTGTGATCTCAAGGCCTGATGGCAAGCTCCTATGTCACTAATCCCACACCTTGCAACCCTGGCTGACAATAGGGTCTGTTTTTTGTTACATGTGAAGTTTGGCACAATAGGAAGTAGGGCTGTTTTACCTAGAGACATAAACTGTAAGAGAAGGCAAGACAGTTTGTCACACATATTTACAAATGGGTATGTATATGTGTGTCTGTGTATATACATTGCGTATATACGTGCAATATTTTCAGAGACCGAAAAAGGAAGAAATAGTCTCAAAGAATTAAAAGGTTAAAGAAATTAAATTGAACATAAAAAATTCATAATGAAGATAATTACACTTCAACTCACGCTTTGAGGGCTTTGTCTTCCCTAGAGAGCTTTTAAAAATAGGGTAGATTCTGTCTCTCGCCCCCACCCTGCCTAGATGACATGTCTAGCATATTACTGATGTATTCAGTTAGATAAAGGCTTTTTACAAATGTGAAAAACACATGAGCTAAAGCATTTCAAAAATGTTCTGGGCTTAATTTTTTTTTTTTTTTTTTTAATGTTCAAGAGGTTTTCTGACTTTCTGAATCCTTGGTTTTTATGGCGTCTCAGCACTACCAGCCCATGCCTGTGAGTGCCAGCAGCCCACCTTAACTCTGTCCTTGGCACCACTCCACACAGGTAACACATTGCAGCCAGACCAGCACCAAGTGCAGGCTCTGCCATAGCTGTTAATGTGCACTGAGAAGTAGAGGTGAGTGCCTGTAATTCCGTTGCTCAGGAGGTCGAGGAAGGAGGATTACTATGAATTCAATGCTGAATTGGGCTGCTTAGTAAGTTCCAGATTAGCCAGGGCCATGTAGTGACATCCTTTAAAAGGAAGGAAGGGAGGGGGATTCAGCTGAGCAAGAACCTAGAAGTTGGAGTTACAGGTCTCATGGGTGTAGTGGGGGAGGGGGATTGATGCCACTGTTGTTTTGTTGTCTTGTAATTCAGAATTTGGAAGTAGGGTTATCTGTAAGAAACCTATGACAGCCTATCTGAGGGCTGGCATGTCTGTCTACACTGTAGGATTTTTTCATTTTTATTTTTTTTTTAAGAAGACACTTGTAAGTATCTCGAAGCTGATTGTCCTAAACAGTGGGGCCTGTGAGCATGTGTTTATACCAGCTTAGAAACCTTCCTTCTCCCTGAGAGCATGTAAACCGGGCAGATGCTAGAAGATAAACAGGATGGCCATGTTTTAATGAGGCTCAAATGTACTTTTAAGAAACAAACCTCTGTTCATTGCAGCAAGGAACCTGGGCCTTTTATAATACTTAAGGCAGCTGGTACTACCCTACACCACCTACTTCCCTCTGAAAGGGGGAAGCCTTTCTCAGGGAGGCAGCCTTCTCCCTCCCTGAAGTTCTCTTTAAGGGACAGCAGTGTGGTGACTGCATGTGCTTACTGAATTTCCACCTGAGATGAAAGCTGCTTAAACATTTCCATTGTATCCCCCTTCACCCGGGAAACTCTGCTTCAGGTATATACATACCAAACAGTTAGTGATAATAAATCATACAGAAATTTATTCTAAAATAATCCTTCAGTGTACATGTAATTTTACCATTTATTTGCATGCTAATGAGAAAGATGCTTGTTTGTTTGCTGTTTATTTGTTTGTGTAAAGACAGAATTTCGCTATGTCTGGAACTCATTATATAGATCAGGTTGGCCCCACACTCAAAGGTCTGCCTGCCTCTACCTCTCAAGTGCTGGGGCGCCACCATGCCCAGCATTGGTTTATCTTGTCACATAAAGTTAAATCTTAGTTGAACATTCGATGCTAAGGAACATAAATCATCCTTACTGTCTTCCATAGTTGATCAGCTTTTGATTTTATAGTAATCAATGCTGAGAATGTAACATCACATAAATAAGTAGTTCAAAAATAGCAGAGTGTGTTTGTAACCATTTCTGAAATTGGAGGAAATTCTGTCATAAACTCAAGTCAGTTAACAATTTTTTTTTTTTTAAATGAAATGCAAGTCGGCAAGTCAAGTTTTAAAATCAAATATTCTCATATAATACAATCCCAGCATAGACGTATTTGACACTCAGATACTGAAGAATGCTGACAGGAAAATAAAGTGTAATTGGACCATTGTGGGTCTATAAAAACAGAAACCTTTCTCTGTATAGTCACAACACTGCAGTTCAGTCTGAGATGGAGTGTTTCGGGCAACCTTGGGGTTGTGTAGTGTGATGCCAGTGAACTGTTCAGTGAGTGGGTGCCAGAAATGCCTTGAATGTGTTACCTTTGATTTTGAATTGGTTTTTAGTCATTCCATATTTTAAAACTTTTTTACTGATTCCAAATTTTTCACAACCCCCATACTCAGTTAAGTGGTCCCCAGCTAGTTTTAAAAGCTGTGGTGTACAGTATGAAGCTCTGTGCTGAGCACATCACCACCGTTGACCTCATTTTCATCCCCCTAACAGCCCACCATATGAGCCGAGAGAGCTTGGGGAGGCAGGGTAGCATGTGCAGAGTTACACCGGAAGTGGTAGGAAGTTCTGTGGGACTCCGAACATGGATTTTTGCTCTGCTGATCTTTATCCTCCTGATAGACCTGTGCACTTGGTTGCCAAGAACTCTCTGATAACTCATGGCAGCTTCTCTTGAGTCAATCCTGTCTTGGGCTGCTGAACTAGTGACTCTTAGGATCTATCTGGGAACATGAGATTTGGAAAGCTCCCCAAGCGATGGGACCATGACAGACCTACCGAACTGTCAAGATACCATCCTCAAAGCTCCCGCTGCCCCAAAGGACCAAGATAATTGCCCAGATGTGATTTGAGAGTTTGAATACAGGACTGGAATGAGGGATGGTGATTCAAAACTCTGACCTGGTAAGGACAGCTGACTTGGCACATTCGATGTCAAGAAAACAAGATATTTATACACAGTGTTCCAGAATCGACAGCAGAGCCAAGTAGCTGATAGTTTACTTCGTGATCCATGGCCTGTGATACCCATTGAGCCACAGGGGTGAGGTCAGAAAGCAGCTTCCCGCCCAGTTCGTGAATGGCACCAGCACCCCTTCCGGTTGGCGGTTGAGTATGCCACACTCTGTTGCTGTGACTCATGGTGCCACTTCCAAGCATCTCTAGGCTGTGGTGTCACAGGGGTCTGTCTGTCTTGTGTTTTTCCTCATTCCTGCTCCAGCTTGCCCTAAGGCAAGGCTTGTAGAGGGCGGTTTTCTCAGGCACAGATATAGTTGAGTGAAAATAGCTTTCCTAGCTGTGCAGGACTTCTAAGAATAGCCTTATTTTGCTTGAGTTTGAGTAAGTTGTTCTGTTGTGAGGATGCTTGGCTGACTTATGCCTCCTGCCCCAAACTTTTGCTAGTTCTGCCCATGGGAGGGGCCAGGCGGCTTGCAGCAGCCACCTTTGTTCCCCTTATGTGGCTGCCCAGAAGGTCTCTGGCCAGCATGTGCAGAAGCCTTTGGTCTGCAGCATAGTTAAGAACTGAAGAGTCATCCCCTTCCCACCGCGGGACCCAGAAGGCCGGGTGAAGATGGGAATGGTGAGCCTTCTCTAGCCCGTGGGTCCCTCCAGACGGAGGGTCCCACTAGTCCATGGATCTCTCCCTTAGTTTGTTTCTTTCCCATTTTTGAATCATGTCTGAGAAGTCTTTCTTAGGAGTATGTCTTCTGAAACTGCTCTCCACTATCCTGTGACCTCTGCTTCCATCCCTTAATAGATGAGTCTTTAACCAACATACATAATCTGTGACTTCTCACAAGCCCCTAGACTTGGCTTCCTTGTCCCCCAGACTCTGTCTCCTTTTCCTTGGCTGTTTTCTGTGAGGTCTATGTACTTCCATCTTGTATCCTTGCTCTTGGTAAGCATGTGGGGTGAATGACGGAATAAGATCGTGATCAAGTAAATTGTTATTATCACAGAAATAACTTTAGGGTTAAAGACCTATGAAGTGCTAAGCGGAGATTGAATGACACACAGCTTGTGGTTCTGTGAATGATGCTTTTGACTAAGCATCCCATTTTGATTGTTATGCAGAGCTTTAAATGGTTTGGTCCAGCAAGCTCTCTAGTTGGCTTTCAGAATTGTATAAATTCTAAACAGCAACCGTAAAATCAACCCTGGAAGAAAGCTTCTAGAAATTTTGGGTTTGAAAAGGCAATTATGCGGCTCCTGGCAGCTCTTGGGCTAGCTGCTGTGCTACTGAGGCCAGACTGCCAAAGCCCAGGGGGAACCGTTGGTGTGTCAACACCAGAGTCCTTAGGGGCCTTCAAGGCACCAGAGTTAAGCTGTTCACCTTGTGTGTGCTGCGTAATGTTCAGGCTTCCTGGAATGGTTGGCATGGGAAGTTCTGAGTGTTGGTGCCAAGGTTTGATGTCAGTTTACTTGGTTTCCCAAGGGTCAAAGATAGCATGTGGTTCCATTACAAAGTAGGAATCACAAGACCCCAGCTCAGCTGAGTCCTCCGTGGCATTATTGTCAGGAACCCTTGGAGGATGTAACGGTGGGCTTTGTGTCGCTAGTTCATTGTGTACTTATGGTTGAACACATGCACCTGTTTACTACTCTGTTTGGCTATGGCTAGCTCTAGCCAGACAGGTTGAAGGTGGGCTTTCTAGTCCTTGGTTATTCTAACTGTATCCAACTTCCTTATTGTGGGCTTGCTTACCAGGAGAAAGTTTCAAACAACAGCAAGTGCGGGATGTAGCAATGTTATCCCTGGAGACCAATAGGGAGCAAGTGAGTGTGGTAGAGTTGTTCAATTAATCCATTTGACGTAGGTATGCTTTCATAAGGTTCCTAGATCTATGTCCATGTTAAAGTCCTGTGGACACTGGAGAAGTGAAGCCCACTCACAGAGACACCCTGGCCATGTATAGCTTAGGGTGCATGAGACTCCTTCTCCCATCTGCACCCAATAATAGCATTAAAATTATCAACCACAGCCTGGCATGATGGCACACCTTTAATCCCAGGTAGTGAGGCCTTGTCTCAGAGGGAGAAGGAGTGTGTGTGTGTGTGTGTGTGTGTGAGTGAGAGAGAGAGAGAGAGAGAGAGAGAGAGAGAGAGAGAGAGAGAGAGAGAGAGAGAGAGAGAGAGAGAATCAGCCACTTAATTACTGCTCTTGCCCCGCCCACATCTTGCTTTCCTCTACTTTTCAACATACCTAAGTCAGGCTCCTTAGGCTGTTTTTCTCCACCACATAAGAACTATTTCTCACAGCCTTATAATAAGCTTTCTAGAATTTAACATTAGAAATGTCTAGAGGAAACGGTGTTTTTAAAACTTAATCTTAGCATTAAACTATATTTAGTGCTGTCCCAGCACCCATACATTGCTTCCGGTTTAGTGGCCATGTGATAACTGGAACTGACCTTCCCACCACCTGCTGCAAGGCTGCCATCTTCTGTGATTCAAAGAGGTGTAGAGTTTTGAGCTAAAACATTAGGTGTGGTTTAAAGCAGTGTATTGTTTTCTAAGTTAGCTTGGGTTGGGGCAGGCACTGTTTTTTTCCAGCCAACTGTCCTCAGTTAAAGCTGAATTTATTTATTTGTTTGTTTGTTTATTGGTTTTCTGAGACAGGGTTTCTTTGTGTAGCCCTTGCTGTCCTGAACCTTGCTCTGTAGACCAGGCTGGCCTTGAACTCACAGAGATCCCTCTGCCTTTTCCTCCCAAGTGATGGGATCAAAGGCGTACTAAAGCTGATTTTTGATGTCCTTTGATATCATAGGACTATATGAATACATAATTAAATCCCTTAAAAAAAAAAAACAACTCCCAAAATAAACAAGCAGAAAGCCAGTAACACAAAATTCTTCAGAACACTTTTTCCAAAAATACATTTCTGATTCCATTTCATCTTTCCACTGCCCTATTTTTAGAAGGTAACATAAATAAACTTAAGGTACTCAGTTTATAATAATGAAAAAATAGTGGATTGTGGTGATGCATGCCTGTATGCCCAGGACTCAGGAGACTGAGGCAGGAGGATTGTATGCTAGAGTCAATCAGCCTGAGCAACATAAGACCCTCCCCACCCTGTCCCACCCCATCCCACCCTACCCTAAAGAAGAAAGGGTTGGCAGTGTTGGTAAAGTTTGTCCCTGACAAACCTTGGTGTTGTGCAGTTCTTCTTATAAAGGCAGTGGGAGCTGGAGGGAGAACAAGGTACCTTGTGATGGACCCCTGTCTGGATTTTTGGCTGAAGGACACCTGGGGCAGACAAAACTGGGAGAAGTACATGTTCACAAAGGTGGAAGTTGCCTTTACATACCGCTGCACTCAAAATAATAGTAATGTTAGCTATGTTAACGTTTCACAAAACATTCTGAGCCACACGGGCAGCACACGCCTTTGGTTTCATCACTCAGGAGGCAGAGGTAGGTGGATCTCCATTGAGTTCAAGGCCAGCTTGGTCTACAGAGTGAGTTCTAGGGCAGCCAGAACTGTCTCAAAAAACAAAAGCAAAACAAAAACATCCTGGCGGTTCTTGCTCTGATACTTAACTTGCCCAGAAACAAGGGCTTGATTAACATTGTCATTAATTAACACAGCATATCAAGTCCCTTGACTTGACTTTGCTGCTTAGGTCGTGTGCTTTACCGAAAACGTGTTATGGATCTTAAGGGAAGGAACTGGGTCTTCATTCTAGATCCATGTACCCTGAATTCAGATGAGCAAGATATTAACTCTCAGAGAAGAAATGTTTAGGGAGGATTACCGTGGATGCCATAGCTTGTACTTGGGACAGATCTGTCCTTGTAAATGGGCTTGTGATTTGATTTTTACTTTGAAAATTACACCCCCTCCCATAAGGGGTTCAGATCTTTTCTTGGTCATCCTAGAGCCCGGGATTCAGTTTACCTAGGGGTGTGTACACACACACAGACATGCCTGCAGAGCCCATCACACACCATAGAAATTCGTGTGAGTTTGACTTGTTGCAGACTCAGTTTAGATGCTCACCCTGAGTGGTACCTTCACAGAAAATCACCCGGAGTGGTACCTGCACAGAGCAGCCCTTACATCAGTCATGGCAGTGTTGGGTCCTGAGAAATCTGATCACTGAGAAAAGCTGAGATGTAATCAAAACAGATTACAATGTGGGTTTTATCCAACTCTTTTGTTAGGTGTACAACCTCTTTGCCAGTTGTGTTATCTGAAGAACATAAAAAACAGGTCAAAGCTACAGTAAGGAGCTAGCATTCACATTCTTTGAACCTCTTTTTCCTATCCAGTCGTAGCCCTGGGCCTTGGAAAGAGGCCATGGCACTCAAAAGGCAAGACTAAGCATTGAGTGGCCAGACCCATCTCAGCCCCCACTTCCCACTCGGAGAGATACAGAGCCCTGCATCCCAGCTTTGGTGCTGGGCCTTCTCCTTGTGAGGAGTCTTACTGCTGTACATTCCCTGATGTCTGAAAGCAGTTCTGCTGGGCCGTGTTGGGACCATGGACTCTTGCGAGCCTCACTGCTCTTCAGTATAGTCTGTGTGATGTATCCCCAGGCCCGAGTCTCCTCCCTGTTGGGCCCCTGGTGTGGCCGGATGTCATGCAGGACTGTGGAAGTAGGGCTTGGTGTACAACCTGGACCTGTGGCTTGAGTCTATTCCCCCTGATTTTTTCTGTTTTGTTCACTAGATGATGATTCTGACCTGCACTCTCCTCGATATTCCTTTTCTGAAGACAGTAAGTGACTGGAGCCTCTGCTCGTGGGGAGGAAAGGGGGGTGGTAGAAGAGACATTTTCAGGTTAGGTTTTTATTTGAGCTTAAAGCGTTTTATATGTACTTTCTCTCCAGCAAAGTCTCCCCTTTCTGTGCCTCGCTCAAAAAGTGAGATGAACTACATTGACGGGGAGAAAGTAGTGAAGAGGTCAGCCACACTCCCCCTCCCAGCCCGCTCGTCTTCACTTAAGTCCAGCCCAGAGAGGTAAGTGGTCCATTAGATGCTCACCCATGCCTCCCAGGAGCCTTTGTTAGGAACAAGACACTTGAATCTGCACACTGTCACCTGTCAGCAGTGACTCTGAGTCTCCATATCCTTATCTGTGAAATAAGGATAAAAATAGCCAGACTCCTCCATGAGAGTGTTGCAAGGATAAAATAGGTGATTACACTTGACCTTCCTTTAAGGGCCTGGCTCATAACATGGGTGTAATTACTGTTGTCTATAATTATTATGACCTTTTATCTAGTCAAGAGAAGTTTGTAGTATTGGACCCAGAGTCTTCCTGAATGCTAGGCAAGTGCTCAGCCACAGAGCTTGTCCTCAGTCCTCCTTTTTCACTTTTTTTCTGACAGTGCCTCAGTAAGTTACCCAGGCTGACCTTGAACTTGCCCTGTAGCCCAAGCATAGCTTTAACTGTCAACCCTCCTACCTCAGTCTATAAGTGGTTGGGATTACAGGCCTATGCCACCAGGCGCTACTATGGGGAAAATCTAAAATTGGAACTAACATCATTTAAATATTCATAGTTAAGACTATAATTCTAAACCCAGCTATATTCAGAAATGTCTGTTTAGTGATATTGTTGTATTGTTGAGACAAATGTTCCTCTGGAGTAATAATCTCTTGTCAACTGGACAGTGTCCAGTTTAGTGATATAACATGTATTGTTGAGACAAATGTTCCTCTGGAGTAATAATCTCTTGTCAACTGGACAGTGTCTCATGTACCCTCTGACCCCAGTTTCTTTCAGTTTTCACAAACTGAGAGGTCTGTGCAGAAGAAACTTACTATTTTTTCTTAAATTCACATCCAGCTCGAGGACCTATATTTGTGCTTTGCACACATTGTGTGGGAGTTCAGGCGTGTTTGGGGAATGTTAAAGCCAGAAGAGCAGAGCAGGGTGAAAGATTTTTTCCAGGACAAGCCTGACTCCGTTTTCCTCCCTTCCTTCTCTCCCTTCCAGTCTTTGCCTCCTGGTGCCAGGACTTGGGCACAAGGTACCTCATGCCCCGTGTAAAGCTAAGATGGAGATTTAATTGTATTGTCTGGAGAAGCAGACTAACATAGCTAAATTGCTAGCCTTGATTCCAGTTTTATGCCTTGGATATAAAAATTCTTTGATTAAGACTACAGCTAACCAGGTTCAGACTGTATGGAAAGCTGATACCGCCTTCATGAAAACGGGATTTTCCTTCTACAGAAACGACTGGGAGCCCCCAGATAAGAAAGTGGATACGAGAAAATACCGAGCAGAGCCAAAAAGCATTTACGAATATCAGCCGGGCAAGTCTTCCGTTCTGACCAATGAGAAGATGGTAATGTGCATATGAAAATTCTCTTGTTTCCCTCTGCCCATGCCATCTAGTTTGGATGCGATGTGTAGCTGGAGCATATTTTTCCCCCACTTGAGATAGGCTTGTTTAGACCAGTGTGAAAAATTGAAATATTTTCACCCTCTGCACTTTTTCAGGTCTTCATGAAATGAGTCCCGAGTCCGCTTTTAAACAACTGTGTTTTCTTGTTTTGTTTTGTTTTGTTTTTGTGGCCCTGTTGTTCCATTTGTGCATGGTTTATGGTTTTAACTCATTTTAATTTTCTACTAACTAAGTTTGATCCTACTTCTGGTTTTTTTTAGGGAAAAGCATCTTTTACTTTGTCAGGCTCATTGATTAAAGGTCTTTCTTTTTTTGTACACAACTTTTGTTTGAAACGGATAGGATTTACAGAAATGATTAGTTTGCATTAAAATCATTCAAAGATAAATAACCAATAGAATGTTGTAACTTGGGGTAAAGCCCTCGGCTGTTAGAGTTTATGTTTTAGGTCTTCTGTCTTTGATTGTCATGGTGTTGCGAGGTAATTTATCAAATCAGCTTGCATTCTTGTCCCTTACACAAATTTGCATCTCTGGAATATTGAGTGGGAAAATAGTGTGGAAATTCCAGGCCAACGTGGAAAAGTAGCCACTTGTGTGGAACAGGAAGGATTTACAAATTGATTAGTTCCATATCTGCCAATCATGTTTCCTTTTATTCACCCTTCATTAGAAAAAGCTGGTTCAAATTTTGGTAAATGGTTAAAGAGATTCTCCAAAGCTGCATCTGTTCGAAGCCCTGTGGCTCAACCACAGGATGGAGAGGTTACACTGGATGCTGGCTTCATTCAGAGAGCTGTTAGCCTGCTGTTCTATGTGTTTTTAAGGGGTAATTGATTTGACTTTTACTGAAATGAAAATGCGATGCCTTGGAAGTGCTGTCATAATTTTAATTAGGAAAAAGGTCACCAGTTCACAGAAATGCTTTTAGAGTTGTCATTCTTCAATGTTTGCTGGGCACCACGGGTACCTTAAGCAGAGAGTGAGAGACAAGCTGAGTGACTTCCTTCTGGTTCCTTGCTTTGTTGGGAGTTCTCTGCCTGCAGGAAGCACCCCATACATAATAAATGTATATGGCAACCTTCAACCCAAGGGTTCCTGGAAAGAAAGCCACACTGCTTAGTAATTAGCATGCTGGCTTCCATTGTGCACTAATACAGTCAAGTGATTTCAGGGATTCTGGAGGCCCCTGGGTGCTTTTATTTGGGCAGTGGCCATTCATAGATTGTCCTTGCTTTTACTGAAGACACATCCTTTTTCTTAATGTTGTCTTTGTTTCCATTTTTTCCCCTTGGTCTCAGTGATTTTTACCTCTATTCAGAACTAGGGAAACAACATTATTTTGATTTCCTCGTTGGTATCACGGTTCTCAGGATAGTTGGCATTATTTTCACAAAAGCTAGGAAGTGCCCCACGGCGCTAATGGGGGATCCTTCTAGGGAGTGGTGGGGACTGTCCACTCGGATAGCAAAACACCATCTGGGGTTTCAGTACAGATGCTCCTCTGTGTGTTCCAGGCCTCAGGCCCATCCATAGCAGCATGTGGGCACCTGCCCAACAGTTTAGTTCAGTGCCCTTGACCCCAGCTAGCTCTGTCCTTCCAAAGAGATGTTGTTGATTTTAGAGAGGAATTTCGGTTGAATCTTAATTTCTTAACAGGGCTTGAATTGGCCCATTATGTTTGATCTCTTTTAGCCCTGCTATTTTTATCACGTGAACAGAAAAGCTGCTATGTGAGTTTCTGTGTGAGCCTTGCCTCTTGGCATCTGCCGGCTGGCTAGGATTTGAGTGGCACCCTCATTCATATGGTTTTTGAAGAGAACTAAAGAATCGTTTCATTAACTATTAAATGTGGAAACTGGTGACAGATGCAGAATCTAAGTTAGACTTTATTTTAGTTTGCTTTGTCTCTTCATGAAGACATGGGGGGGGGGGGGGGGACTTTTTCTTCCATTTGAGTTGTACATAGCTGCTTAATTCTGCCAATTCAAAGACTAGGCCCAGGCACAGCCAACTGTTAACATTGGAAGAATGTTAATGGGCTGTGGGCGTGCCTCTCGACTTGGAGCATGCTCACACTACTACCTTCTGAATCCTCAGGTGACTCGCAGCCTTGATGATTTGTTCCCCTGTTTGTCAAATTCACAAAGGTCTACATACTTCTTGCTTCCCTATCAAAGTATAAGTCAACCTTTTCTCCCTGGCCTTGGACTGAGAGGTGTGGTGGTTGGTCCCTGCTTTGTCAGGAATGTCTAGTCTTTACTCCTTTATATGTATTTTTCTGAAATCTCCTATAGGACATGAACTTAGGAAGAAATAACTTTTTCCGTGCCAAGCTTTGGGATAGATTTGTAGTTTCTATTCCATAGGTGTGTCGCAGCCAAGGACAGACACTAAGATAGCAATGACCGGCACAGAAGCATGAACAAGTGGGTTTGCCCAGCCCTGCCTCACTTGAGTTCTGTCTCTGGCATTTAAGCTGGCTATTAGTCCTGTTCGGTTTGGTGTCACCTGCACTCTCATAGAAGGACGGGTGGGGATGTAGTGTATTTTCAGAGTGCTGACTGGACGAATAATGGGGCATCTGACCTCCAGTCCTGATTCTGCTATATGTCTTCAGGCAAGGCAATTAACCTCCTTGAATCTCAAGGTTTTCATTTGTAAATAGAAATACTATCTGGCCCTCCAGACTGCTGGTGAGGCAGGTGATAAGGCCAAGATGGATAATATAAGCCTAAGAGTCACAAAAACTGTTAACCATGGTGTAAGTGAACGCACCATATTCAGATGACTTACTTAATTGAAATCTGAAGCTGGTCTTTGGCTCCTATTCAAGCAATAACATTGTCTTTGAGGAGATGACATTTTCCTGGCAAGCTTCTTACCCTTTCCATGGATTTTATCAAGCTGGAAAAAGAGCAGCCCACAGCAGGGAAGACCAGAGCCTGGCATTGTGGAAGAGTCATGGCTATGGGAACATGGTTCCTCTGCTTCCAGAAGGCTGTTCCCTGTCAGTCTGTCCTTGGTTGTATGTACTGCTCAATGCAGGCATGAGTGCAGTACCTTTTTCCTTTATGTCTGGGCAGCTTGAAGAACTGACACTCTGGGCCCAAGTTATTTGACAAAACCTGTTCTTCACTCAGCATTAACCTTGGCAGTCAACTCTTCTGCAAAGAGCATTCAAGAGTAAAATGAGTTCATTCTTTCAGGGCTGTAAATATCATAACTCTTAGGCAGCTTTCCAAAAGCATTGGTATGTTTGTACATTTTATGAAAAAAAAAAAAAAACCAAACCAAAAAACCCAAAAAAAACTAACCTATTCCCAGGGAACAGTTTATAAAGTCTTTGTAAAAATAACAAATATGAAGTAGGTTGCATGAAAAGCCATCACTGCAGGTTGTAGCATGTACCAATGTTTTTAAGCCATCATTTGCTGATTTTTTTTTTTTCTTTTTGGACATTGTGCTTTGTTTCACCAAACAAAGGCAGAAGCTGGGATGGGAAGATGGCTCAGTTCGTAAACTGCTAGAGGACCTGAGTTCAGTTCCAAGAAAAAGAGGAAAAGAACCAGGCTTGGTGACTTGTTCTTACAGTCCCAGCACTGGAGAGGCAGAGCCAGGCAAATCCCTTAGAACATGCTGGCTGGCCAGCCTAGCCCAATTGCAAGCCCTAAGCCAATGACAGCCCTGGTTCAGAAAACAAGGTAACTGGCCCCTAAGGAACAGCACCTTAAGTTACCCAATGATATTTACATACATGTGCATAAATATATAAACACACCTGTACACACATGTGGCCCACACACACACACACACACACACACACACACACACACACACACACGGCAGGCACTATTAATATCTGAATGGGCAGGCCTTCTCCTTCGAGATGGAAACTTTAGAGGAAGCTGATCTAGATGTAAGAGGATGGAGTTCAGCATGTATTCCCCTCAAGTTTCAAATCATACATCAGTTAAAGAAAGTCTCCGACAGGTGCCCATATCTTCCACCTGTAACAGCAAGAATGAACGGATGGTATAGATATTTTCAGGGGCTTGGCAAAAACTCCCTGACAGTTTTCAGACTTCTCTGCAGTAGTGTTGGTGCACCCAGGGAGGACCACTGTGGCGGGGAGTAGCGGCGTGGAGTAGCACCGACGACCTGTAGGTGGGGCTAGCTGAACGCTGTCCCGTGCCATCCACATTATGGCCAAGAGGCCTCTTTGTTTCTTGTGTGATATCTTCAGTCTCAGAAAGTGTGCTTTCTTATATTTCAGATTGTTTTTTAAAAAAGAACTCACATCTCAGTCTTTTGTAATTTTCAGCGTTATTAAGAACTTAAGCAAACCTTGAGCACCCAACACTTCTGCCTCATATAACTCCTCTTATTGGGAAGCTTGGTTTGATTCCTAATCATCCATTTTTCATGTTTTCCAAAAGTAGTTGATACTCCCTAGATAAAGTGCCAGAACTTTGATACACATTTGGTGAAATATTAAACCACAGAATCAAATCGTCAGTCTATGTGACTCTTCTTAGTGTAATGTAAATGGAGGAATCTAACTCTGGAATGCACGTAACCCAGAAGTTTTCTCCCTCCCCCTCCCCTGTTCTGTTCGCTGTCTTGTCAAGCTTTCCTGTCACCTGATTTTTTTTCTCAATCCTTTAACATTTCTTTGTTAGAACACAGAGTATATTCTGTCTGTACTCATTTCCCACAGATGCTTGTTTAAAATGTTTTTCACTTGTGTCCTCTATTTTGACTTACATCATTTTTCACTCTGCCGTGTGTGACACATGGTATCTCACCTGCTCATGTGCCATTAAAGATGCAGTATTAACCAATTGGCTTTTCTAAAGTGTCGTTATTTGCATTGATTTTTGAAAACCTTAAAGCAGCCTTGCAAATAAGTACTAAAACTGTCCTAGCCTATAAACACTGTGCGTTTTATTCTGACATAGATGCTGAATGTTCGGTGTACTCACCAGTTTATATGCTCACAGCTAATATTTCTTTACAAGAGGAGATAGGGGTGTTCTTTTCCCAATGCTGGAAAGATTGAGGAATACTGTTCAGCCCACATTTAGCTCTGTGGTGAAGAGTCGCAGTGTGGTGCGGAATCCTCCATCTCCGGTCCATCTGCCTCCGCTGTGGGGCTGAAAACGAATCCCTCATGGCTCCCTACCTCAGTCTCCCTGTTTTTATGAACACATCCCCTCCCTCCCTTTTTTGCTGGTGTCAGTGAGACTGGACGGTCACCGCTGTTGACGCAGGTGCTGTGCAACCCAAAGCCACTGCATCTCTACTGGCCTGTTCCTGTGTAATCTTTTGCATAATGTTATCCTTCTCTTTCCCCCATTTCCCTTTCACCAACCCTTATAGAGTCGGGATATAAGCCCAGAAGAGATAGATTTAAAGAATGAACCTTGGTATAAATTCTTTTCGGAATTGGAGTTTGGGAAACCGGTAAGTGTGATAGCTTCAGTGGATATACACCTTGGGAAATAATGCTGTTGGTGCGTTGTTGCTGATGCACAGTCAGCAGTGGGAGCAGCCATGATAGTTGTCAGTAGTCGGGATGTCTTATCTTATTACAATCTATAGGCTTTCACACAAGAAGGGATACATCTTCCTAGAACATCCAGAGAGTATGGCCAAGGTATCAATTGTCCTGTGACCTCCCTCTGCCACAGTCCACAAATAGCGCTTTTTTTTTTTTTTTCTCCTGCCACCCAGTCACTGTTTGAACCACTCTTGAAGGGACAGGTGTGGGAACACGTCACTCAGAAGGCCAGCATTGCTGTGCTTCAAATCATGTTTTTATAGCATGCATGCGAGGCAGATGTCCGAGCAGGCCAGCAAAGGTGCTTCTCTGGGCAGCTGCATCTTCAATCCAGCCCGGTTAAAGACAGCTTTTAGGGAGTGGTTTCCCTGAGTTGTGCTAGCGTTTTCCAGGATTTGGAATGGAGGGTAGACTTCTAAAATATTTAGTGTTTGGCAGTTTCCCTGAGGTATTTCTGAATTGGCAGCACAAATTGACTTTGGCCCTTAAGGAGGGAGTTCCTTAGTCCTGTGTCCAGATGAGTTTCAAGCTTGAGGATAATCTGAACTCATCCTTCCACCCACGGTGATGGACTTTGACCCTGTAGTTACTTTGAATTCCCAATTATAACTGTGAAAGAAATCTATAGGTGCAAGAGTTAAGCACAGAAGAAGGAAACAGACAAGTGTGTGAGACTCTGACCATTGATTTTGGATGACATTTTGTTTGCAGATAGGAATTGATTTCATAGCTAAGTAAAACGTTAAGTCCCGTGCTTTGTATTTTTCATTAAGGAGTCAATGGAAAGTCAGGCTGTGCTTTGGAGTTGCTGAATTGGTTTAAAGATGCTGAGCTTGTAAGTTCAGGTGTCTTCTGAGTTAGGAGGACCCAGTTTCCTTCATTTGGCTTGTAGGAACAGGTAGTCCTCCCTTCTGGGCCCTCCTCCATGCATAGCCTCCCCGCCCCCATCCCATCTGTTATTGATGAAGAGCGCCACCTAGGGACAATGGAGGGGAAGCATCTAGCCCAACTACCTTTCTCTCCCCACCTCAGAGCTTTGGTGCACAATGCACAGCTCATTTCTTCTCCTTTATCTCTCCTCTTTTCTGCTGTTCACCATTTGGACACTAAATTTAATGGACCCAGTCTTTTACACTTGCAAAAACCAAACAGTATCCCTATCCTTTTCCTTAAAACCTGCTCAGTTATTGAACATATTGATAGGTGTAGTCCCCGCCAAAGCACAGTGATGTCATACTGTACTCACAGAAAGCAAGATTGCTTTCTCCAGAATCCATGCCAGTGATTTTTGAAATCCTTTTCAGGATCTACAGATTGATTGTTAGCCATCCCCTCATCTACCAAATAACTAAACTAGTTTAATCTGAAATACTACCTTTTTGCAAAAGCCTGAGAACTTTCTTTGAAATTATTACTAGTAATCCGTTTTCATACATCTATCACTTCAAACAATTTTTGTTGACATTAGACAGTAGGTCAGCCCCAGCCTTTGGTAAACAGGCCCTGAGAATAACTTGATAAATTAACAGTTTTGCAAAAACTGTGTAAGTTACCTCATATAAACATGGAGGACACAGGCCATTTGTCAGATCACTCCTTCTCTTCGGGCGGGGGTGGGGGACATTCTTCTTGTATGGCCTTAACTTTTGAAGACTTGCCAAAAGATCATGGGCCATAGCTGTAGGACACCCGTGGAGGAACATTTACATATGGTTTGAGACTCCCCAGGGTGGGCTTGTTTTCTGTTTGAACCAACGGAGTTGAGGAAGAAGCAGGAGAGTGAGAACTTTGTCTCCTCTCCCTGTTATAATGAAGCACGGAGGGTACCGATAGGAAACAGGCATAAACCATGGAAGCTGCTTTGGAAGACGTGTTAGCCACTCACGACAAGAAGGCATCCGCAGACTCACACGGGTTATCGTCTCTACTTTGCTTTTGGTTCCCACACCAGCTTAGGGGCATCACTCCTAGAGCTTTGGTACAGTTGCTGAGCTGCCTTTTCTTTCCCAACCTCCTCTCCTAAAGTCACTCAAAAAGTAGGAAAATTGCAGCAAGATCCGGATGGCTGCCACAAAGTAACACATAGTTCAAGAGTCCAGGGAGCATTGGGGGTAGGTGGGTGACTTATTCAAAGCAAATTTAATTTGTAGACAATTGCTTATGGAATTTTGTGACAAAGAAAGGAAGGAAGGAATAGGGATCACACATGGGGAAAAAAGTCCACTTCCCAGACAGCCATTGAATGTGTTGATTGCTAAGAGTGAGTAGTAGCTGACCTTATCACAGAGCTCACATGCACGGAGGACTTGCTGCTGTCAGCAAACACAGCCAGAGTCCGTGTGCCTTACTTTTGGAAAAGTGTTTCAGGGAATGTGAGGGCTCTCCTTTTAGTCTCCCTTCCCCTCCAGTTTCTACAGAAATTGATTCCGTTTCTAGCCACAAACTCAAGACGATGTTTCTCAAATAGTAAGCCCTTCAAATGCTGCTGTAGAGTTAGTTGACATGAAAATTGTGTGCCGTCTGAGGAGCTCTTAATGATCTCCTGTTTCTGATTTCCCAGAAGTCACAGTTTGAGAGATCTGGAGTGTACACGGTCACGGTCAGAAAATCCCTTCTGTGAGAGAAGTTCAGAGTTAGAAGTCTCTGGAAGCTCGAATAGCTTTCACTCCACACACACTCTTGTTAAGCCTACCGCATTCCCCTGGCAGATTCTCATCTCTCTGATTCTCCATGAAGGGGCCCAGAGCAAGCACCATGACTCTGATCTGCTGAGGAGGATGGGGTGTGTCTCTAGTGATAGCATAATTACTGAACTCTGCTTACTTGCCATTTAAGCTGCTGGTATGAAACGGTCACGTGCTCTCTTTGAACTCCTACTGTGGATGCCATTGAACCCCACTCTGGATGCTGTTGCTACAAACCAGAGTCACCTTAGGTTCATTCTGGTTACCCTCCATCCGCCAGATCTGTAGATTTACACAACTATTGACATGCAGTAATTTTTTTTTTTAACAGTAGGCGAGACTATTTCAAAAATGTAAACTCTCCAGTGTCAGTCTTTGTGTGAAAAGAGCATTAAGGAATTTGAGTTTCGAATTTGTTCAGATTTGTATTGATGCTCCCCTTTTTAATTTTAAATTCCCAATATTGAGGATCTGGGGTTGATTTAGTCTTGAGACTTAATTCACTACATTTATTTCCTAGTTAGTGTTTTCGGTCCCCCTCCCCGGGTGCAGACAGCTTTGTACCCCCAGGCAGGACCCCAGCCCTTTGCTTTGAGTTCACCTTTCTGTGTTGGTCTGGTTCCTAGCGTGCCCCTCTTTGTTTGAGAGCCCCCCCCCATGTTTGTCTTTATGTCTTTATGCTCATTTCTTCATTTCCTCCTCTGCTTCCCGTCAGCCTCCCAAAAAGATATGGGACTATACTCCTGGAGACTGCTCTATCCTTCCTAGAGAGGATAGGAAGGTAATCCCGTGCCTCCTCCGCGGACTGTGTGATAGACCTCTAGCTTTGGGTGCCGTGAGTGTGTTGTGGCTTTGTGTTATTTTCTTACTTTTATTTATTTATTTATTTTTCTTTTTTTTACTTAGTAACTTGTTTGGCCTGGTGATGAAGCTATATTTAACAAAGTCTGTGAGACATATACTAATGTTTAGAGGTTTTTTGTTTTGTTTTGTTTTGTTAAAAAAAAAAAAACAAAAAACAACAACTCTTGTCACAGTCACTATACTCTGACACAGAGGAGGCAGGCCTGTCCTCACAGGTAGGTTTGTGTGGCATTTTAGTTCTCATTAGAAGTAGAATAGATGTCTGAAGTTCTGACACCCAGGTTTCATTGAGCCTGCCTCATATTGCTCTCTCTGTTTTCATGTCTGTAGACTAATTTCTAGTGAGCTCTTGTGATTGAGTCAGGCCTTCATTAAAATATGAGTCTAAGAAAAAAGAAAAAAAAAACCCTCATTTTCAAACTTAACCTTCCATTCCTTCTCCTGTTCTCTAAACTAAAACATTCTTTCTCATCTTTTCTTTCTTGAACCAGACTAATCTAGAAAAAGATCTCAACTTCTGCCAAGCAGAGTTAGAGGCAGATTTAGAGAAAGTGGAGACGGTTAATAAGTCACCCAGTGCAAACTCGCCACAGGTATTTCCCAGTTTTTCTCTCTGTGTCGGTTCCTTTCCAAACCCTGCTTTGTCTCCTTCTCTGTCCTTTGGCTTTATGTTGTAGAGATGACAGAGGGTGATGCTGCTAGCTTTAAGATGCATGGCTTTCTGAATCCTGTTTGCACACATACACATATGTGTGCACACACACATACATGCATGCACCTGTGTTCGTGCAGACACACATGCACACACGATCAATTGTTTTCTTTGGACTCCTTTCGAGCTTGGCATCTTCCTTAAATGGGTTTTTTTCCAATACATACAGGATAGCTGATAATTTGGACTCTCCCGCCATGCCCTGTATTTTTTTTTTTTTTTTTTTTTTTTTTGGTGATCTTTTAAAGTTCTGTCCTTTGCCTTCTTTGAATTTCCAGAGTGCTATTTGGGGTGGGGGGGCGTAGTTTTTCTTATCTTCTTTATAGCCCTGGGAGATGCCAACCTCAGAGGTCTTTTTGAGAGACACAGCAGCAGTAGCTGGGCTCAAGACAACAGAAATAGAAATGGTATTTGTCATTGTAGAGGTTAGCAAGTTCTCAATAGAAAACACACTCCAGATAGCAAACAGCCTGGAAACACACATTTGGAACTGGGCCTGTGTTAAAATGTAGGTGTTAAAAGGTAGGAAGGGGTAAGGAGAGAGCCAGTCCACGATACACAGGCTTCTAGGAAGAAGCTGAATGTTTCCTGAAGAGATTCTTATGAGAAAATAATGGCTTTAGAAGAAATAAAACTTTTAATGTGAACACTGCTGCAGTGGCCAGAAAGGGCCACAAACTATGAGAGAAAGTGTGCAGTTGATATTGGATCTGGGCTATATGTAAGCATTATTGAGACAGGGTCAGACCACTGTGCAAGGAAGTTGGGCACAAAAGGCAGGTTTGTGGTTCCAGACTCAAACCCAGGACGGGGCAGAGAAACCACTGTTTTATGGTAGCCTCCTTATGGGTCTGGGACAAAAGGGTGGGAAGCCAGTGAGCTGTGGCTCTCATGGCTGCCTCCCTGGGGTCCATAGAGGAAACAGTGGATGAAGTTAGCAGTGGTTAGGCCCTTCTCCATCGGAACTGAAAGGAGGCAAAGAGGTAAGTTGTCACACACTCAGTTGAGGCAGACAGGTTGTCAGGGTGGAGAGAGGTAGAGTGGGGATTCTAACAGCGTGGATACTGGGACCTGGTATAATTACTGTAGGACTGAAGATTCAAGGAAGAGACTATCCCAGCCTGTTCTGGAATGAGTTCTGGCTGTGGTTATGGCCTGGTAACAGTGGCTCCCATGCTGGATGAGAGGTCTGTAGTAGTAGGCAGGGTAAAATGAATCAAGAGATGCTTTCAAAATAGTCACATGTAACACAGGAACCTCTGCAACTCATGCAGAGATGGGGACACAGTAGAGCTGACAGCTACCTCTGTGAGGGCCCAAACCCTGCCAGGGACACCGTGGTGCGAGGAAATGTCTGATGCATCCACAAACCATTTTCTGTTGTTACTGGACTGGTGCTCTTAGTCTTGACCATATGTGAGACATGCTTGCAGGGGCTCTATACACACACAAAAGAGGCTGACCGCCTTCAGGACATGACAGTTGAGACCACACTTATTGGGGATACCCATTTTGAGGTATTAGGGAGATATAGAATATACACATTCAAAAGCTGGGAATGAGGGGATGGGCAGGTTTGGGAAAGACGTAGACTCAGGAGTGTGACTAAGGAGACCTTGGGTTTCCTTCAGTCACTGGTGTAGCTAAAGATATTTTTGAGTGAGAGAGCACCATTCCCTTAGAGAAGCTGAATTGAAGGCAGAAGGCGGGACTGTCAGAGGGTAAGGAGGCCGCTGCAATAGTTCAAGCAGACCATGGTGGGAGTCCACTTTGGAGGCACCAACAGGGTGGAGCCAAAGGGCAGATGGAGAGAGGCTGCTAAGGGAGTTTTATTGGGTTAGTTTACGTAGTTGGCATGATTAGCTGGGGAAAGGGAGAAAGATGGGTAACTTTAGGGTTTGGGTCAAACAGCTAGAAGAGTGTGGATATCAGTATGTTGAGGAAGCTAGAAAGAGAATCAATGCATAGGTAAAGTCATGGAGTTGGTTTCAGGTTATTTGGCTTCTGAGGTGCTTGTCAGAGACCAGGTAGGGATATCCAGGAGACAGTAGGAATGGTAAGACTAGATTTTAGGAAGCAGGAACTGGGATGGCCGAGTGGCTAAGGCGTTGGTTGGACTTAAGATCGTGGGAAGCAAGCAAGGGCTTAAAAACCCATCAGAGTTGCCTGCAGGAAGGTGACTGTGGGGGTCTTGGGAGTCGATGAAGACATACACCTGTCATCAAATGAGAGATTGAGATGTAGGGAGCAGCAGCTACCCACTCAGATGTTAGATGGTGTTAACAAGACTAGGTGAGGCACAGGAAGGATGCTCAGAGAGATGGAGGGATGCATGATGTGGAGCAAGAGGAGAAATAGAACTCCCCAGCTAGCTGCTCCAGAGAGATCAAAGGGATTTGGGGTAGGAAGATGGCCCAGTGAGTGAAGATGCTTGCTGTCCAAGCCTGACAACCTGGGTCCCATCCCTGGAACTGATAAAGTTAGGTGGAAGGAGGGAGCTGACAAAGTTATTCTCTGATCTGCACATGGGCACCAATGCACATGCACCCTCCCCGACACAGTAATAACACACATACATAATTTTAAAAAGATAAACTCCTAGGATAGGTCCAGGGAATGGGTTGTAGAAATTTATATAGACTTCGGTTTCTTATGAAAAGGAATCTGTCCTGCTGGGTGTAGCATTATTGAGGACATGTGGGTTAGAGACACATGGATGGAGGGAAGGAGACAGGAAGGAGTAGTGGTGACCCAGAAGGACTTAACAGGACCATGTCAAAGTTTTTCATTATGGAGTTCTGGCAAGGTTTTCAAATCCAGAATGGGGCAAGTGCCAAGAGTGCCCACCTCATGGCTGGGGTGGACACACCAATGTAGCCAGGAGGGACAGAGGATGATGGGGTGGGGATGGGGATGAGTAAAGCCTCTCTGAGAGGCAATGGCTGTGGGGAGGAGACCACCTGGGGGACACCAGTGCCTCCAAGGGAAAAGGACCCAGACTGACAGCTCGGAGCTGAAGGCTAAGTGGGTCACCATCAGTGAAGTCACCTCTCCTCCTGTCATCTTCTCTTCCCTAATTCAGTCTCTTCCTCCACTCTCAATGCCCTTCTTGTCCTTAAGTGGCTCTTCTCCAGGTAGTTTGCTTCCTTAAAATGGGTATGGGGAGAGATGATAGTCATTATTAAATAGGAATATCTGTAAAAGTTAACTTCTATGTTGTTTTACTTAACACAAATATGTTGAACCCTTGGCAGTGGTTTTGTTTTTGTTTTTCTCTAATACAAAGAATCTCTGAGTTACAGAATTACATTGCTTTCGCTTTTTAGTAGCTCTTGACTGACTTCTTCCATTAGTGGTGTGTAATCTTATGAAGCATCCCCCAACCTGTCCTGACAGATTTTGTAAAGTCCTGTCTCATTCTCATACTGCTCATCTACAGGCATGAATGGATTGTGTAAACGTGGTGTGATCATCTTCAAATGCATTTTTAAAATGCAGTTTCCACCTAGAGTGTTGTGTGACCCTCCTGAATGTGTCATTTGGGGTGCATGAAAGGATCTACAGTGGGCTTGGCAGGGTTTCAGAGGACTGGGGAGGCACACGTGAAGGGGCTTCTGCTCCCTGGGGATGCTGCTGAGGATAATGTGAGCTGGAGTCCACCTCTGTCTGGTCCCACCTATGTTGTGGCTTCATCTCCTGTCACCCCCCAGAGTCTTTGTGTCCAAGCTTCTTGTACCCAGGGGCATTGTCACCATGACCAAACTGAAGTGGCTTGTGTCCTTTCCCTTGCTCTGCAGCCTGTAGTCCACACCAATCACTCTTCCCCTTTTCTCTTTTACAGAGCTCAGCCATCAGCCCAACTCCAGATGCGACCTCAGAGCCTCCTGGATAGTAAGTAGCCACTCGGGGTTTTCAGGGGCCAGTGTATCACAGGCTAGACAAGGGTGAGAGGGGCTGGTTTGGACCCAGTGTCTTCATCTGTGTCTGCCTGTGTCTGGTGGTAGGTGGCAAGGGCTTTGGTGCTGAGCAGGGCTCAGGGCAGGGGGCTGTCCCAGGCTTTGGGCTTCGTCTTCCAGTAGTTTTCTTTAGTTCTCTCTTTCTCCGAATTAATTACGACGATTCAAGTTACTTTCCGTTAGCTTTTCTCCAGGTTGGTGTCTTTACCTTTTGGAATGTCAAGTTATTTGTCTACATTTATTTTAATTTTATTTATTTTGTGTGCGCGTGAGTGTGTGTGCGCGTGAGTGTGTGTGTGTGTGTGTGTGTGTGTGTGTGTGTGTGTGTGTGTGTTTAAATGTGGGGCGTGGCTGTGGAGGTTAAAAGACAAGCTTTGGGAGTCAATTCTCTTCACTGTGATCTCTGGGAATCTAACTGGGCCAGTCATCAGGCTTAAACAGTAGGTGCTTCTTTCTTTCTGCTTAGTCTTCCTATTGGCCTGTTTGTGTACATTTGAATCGAAATTGCCCTCAGTGTATCCTTGTGGGGAGGGAGTATAGCTACGATGTACCAGACTTGGAATAAAGATAGAGGGGCAGACAGTGAGTTTAGAGCCTTAGGTCAGGGCCTACATTTTCATATGGACATGGATTCCCCCCCCCATTCTGTCAATTAAGATTTTGACTGCACAATGCACACACCTCCGATTCACTTCTTCATGGAGTAACTGATACTGTCTAGGGGTATAGGAATGGGTTTTCTCTGACAACTAATTGAAAGGCAGGAAAGAAATGGAAATCTTGGGGCGTTCCAGAAGGCTACCATATGATACCTGAGAGATTAGGGTGCTATGGATGTATGGAATCACAATTCACTCAGTACATGTTAAGTGAGGTGCATTCTGGGAGAAACAGGTGACCGCCACAAGTTCCCTCTTCAAGGATCCACCCAGGCTGTCCTGTATGACCCCACCAGAAGCAAGAGAGTGAGCCACCTGTCCTGACCCCAAACCTAAGCCCACACCCTTCATGTCCCAACCTGTAACCATGCCCAAACGGGTGTGGTCGGTGCTACAGGTGTGGGCGGGGTACCCTCTTGGGTTTTAGTTTCATTAATAAAAGAATTTAAGAATGGGTAGACAGAAGCCTGAGGACAGCTTACTAGAACTTAAAAAGAAAACCCCAGGGCATCAATCCTAGCTGCCTGGAAGGAAGGAGGAGGACATCGAAGGGACAAAAGCCATGCTGCTTGAGATAGGCCCTTACAGGTCAGCCACCTGGAAGCAGGCAGCCACGTGGTCAGCACGGGAGCTTTTGAAAAAGTAAGGAAGCCCAGAGTGTGAGTTAGGGAGTTAAAAAGCACACTTAAGTTCTGGCCAGCAGCTGACAGAGAAAGACAAAAGAGAAGAAAACACAAAAATAGTTACACCTTTCTCTGTCCGGGTTCAGAAAGGCTTACGGGTCCAGCTGACCCTCGTGGCTAGATCCACAAGGAGTACATTGGAGGTGGGAATTCTGGGAAGGAAAGGACATTATCATAAGGTAAAACTGCCTTACTACAGATGACCCCATGCCCAAGCCCCCCACCTGCCCCAGTCCATCAATCTTTATGGGAGGAGATAAGGGCATGTCTCCAGCTAGAGGGAGATCCCATTCTTTACGGAACAGTCCTCCCTCTAATCCTCTCCCAGCCCAGCATGCCTTTCCCAGGGCGTTTCCAAGCAGTCATATCCCAGCTGAATATTTTCACCCTTATCTTACCCCCAGTAGATCCGCAGTAGATAACAAGCTCTTAAGCTGCAAAAGCAAGTACTAACTGAACTTTCTTCCTTATGGCCAGGCTCGTGTTAGTGCTTCTGGCCTCTGCCTCTCTGCCAACTATCTGAATTGTTTGTGTATACTTTCCTAATTGCTAATTATAATCTCCCTAAGGGCGAGGCCTTCCATCTCCAGGGTGCCAGGTAGACTTGATAAAATTGAGATAAGGTAGGTTTTGGTTGCACTGGTTGTTTTAATCAGAGCTCTTCGCCCACTTGCTTCAGGGTTGCCTGGAGTTAACCACTGCTGCCTGGCCTTCCCTCTGCCTCTCATCTCCCTGCACTACGCTGGGCAGAGAAGCCTGCCTCACCGCGTGCCCCCAGCTTAGTAATTTCCTTAGTTCTGTTAGCGCTATGCTCCTTATCACAATAGGGATTTTGGTATGGTCCCTTGATGTCCCCCACAAAATGAGTATAGTAATTGAAAGGACAAAGTGGCAGAGGAATGAAGTGTGTGACGGTTAAAAGTAGAAATCACTTCTGTGACCAGAACACAGGCCTCAACATGCTTGTTTATTGAGCACTTAGTGTACACCGGGTCCTCTCTTCACCTTTATTCCTCTGAGCGACCCAGGAGCAGGTGTAATCATTAGTCTCCAGTGTGTGGGTGTGGATGTGGGCACACTAGGGCAGTGTTCTTCCCAGAGTGTCCTCGTAGCTGCTGGTGAGTTCTCTACCCAGAGTAGGAGCAGTGATGCTCTGGACCAGGTGTTGGTGTTAGTAGTAGAACCTCACCTAAACTGTACTGATCAAACCTGGAAATAATGTAGCTGAAGGCTTAATAAAGCTTACCAATTTTGAGGTTTTAAACGCGGTGTAAGCATCTCCTTGCAATACTGGCCTAGCGGGATTGAAGGTGATGAATGTTAAGTGCTTAGCAGAGGTCCCCCCCTTTCCTTCAGGCACTTTGAGCCTTTATGATGATATTTGATGTGATGTTTTCCCAGGCAATCTCCCTCCCTCCCTCTCACTCTTTCTTTTGATGGGGTCTCATTATATAGCCCTGACTGTCCTGGAACTCTGTGTAGACCAGGCTGGCCTCGAACTCACAGAGATCTGCCTGCCTCTGCTTCCTGAGTCCTGGGGTACCTCCACAGCAGGCTTCCAGTCTAATTTATATTATTGAAATAAGTCTCCCAAGACTTCAGTTTTATTTTGGTGGGGGGTGGACATCTCATCTGAAATACTTGGTAGGACAAACTGGATCACATGATAAGAACTGACATAAAGGGAAGGGTGCAGTAAATGGGCCCCTAAGTCACAATTAACAGGACTACAGCTTTCCAAGCACAGAGGTAGGCTGTTTGCAAACTGCAAGTGGAGTTCCATGATGGAGGTCCTGGGGTGACACGATGAGGGAAGCATTGTCAAGGAATGTTTACCAGATTTGTGGAACCCACAAAATTAGTTTTAAAGCCACTTTCTTGGGTAGATTGAAATGTAGAAGTTTGTTCATGAGTATTGACAACTTTAACAGAGCTGGGTGTTGCAACATGCCAGATGATTGAAAGTTTGAGGCCTGCCTAGTCAACCATAGTCCTAGTATCCTAATACAGTGAACAGTTCTGTCCCTCAAATGCATTTTTTATAGTTACTGTCATAGTGCATGCCTGATTTTATATTTTTTATTCTCCAAGTGTTTCCAGATCTTTAAAGGCTGTAATTTTCACCTAACCACTACTTATCCTTTCAACATACTAGAATGGTCTTTGCTTAACCAAAAGAGCTTTACTGTATATAGCCACCAGGTGGCACTCAAGGAAAGCTTCTCTTTCCGAAACCGCAGAGAGCAGCTTCCTTTATCTGGGAACAAAACACATCCTGAAGAACTATGTAAAACATTGGAGATCCCCCAAGCCCTAAAAATACACTATAAAGTTATGTGTGTAGGAATTTGCGTTTAGAGTCGTTTATTCCATCTTACTAGGTCCCTGGTTTAAGACGATTAATGCAGCGAACGATCTGCCAGGGCTCACTGTGTTGTGAAACAGATTTGTTAGCAGGAACTTGAACCCAGTGAGAGTGAATGTAAGGCTGGGGTCCAGGAGGGAGTGGGCACCTCTTACTGTGTGGAGGGTGAGCGGCCAAGGAAGGCTTTGCAGAGCTGGGGCGGGGGGGGGGTTATGAGCAACAGGAATGTTATAACACTTTTAAAGAAATACATTTTTATCTACTCCAAAGTTCTATAGGATGGAACTTTAGAGAACTGTATAGACTCCCTCCCACAAAACTACATTGATGACAGTTGCTTGTTTTTCTTCCTGATGTTGTCAAATGGTTTTGAACAGAAAAAAATTTAAGGTTTCTTTTCTTTTAAATTATGTGTGTGTGTCTATGTGAGTTCACAAGAGTTCAGTGTCCTTGAAGGTGAGAAGAGGGTGACAGACCCCCTGGAGCTAGCATTATAGGCAGTTGGGAGCTTCCTGACATCTGGAAGCTGAACTCAGGTCTGCAAGAGCAGGGCGTGCTCTTCACTGCCAAGCCCTCTCTCCTGGGCTCTTTGGTCGGTTATGTTCCTTGTTGAATCTCTTCTGCTCGATAAGTACTTGGTTAGTAAATAGCACACATTGAATTGCCATATATCATTCCTAGACATAAATACCAGCAGTGATTGCAGGGGTTAGAGCTGGGGACTGGGAGGGGTTCCATGAGGCAGGACTGTAGATAGTGGTGGTGAAATGGCAGCCTCGGAGTAGAGAGAGCAAGGGGTCTGTTGTAGACTAGTGAGACAGCTAGCTGATAGGGCTTAGGAAGAAAGGAGAAGGGTCTGATGCCTTAGGCTTTCTGCTTGAGTGAAGGCAGATGGCTGAACTAGCCAGGTGTGGTTGGGGATGTGTTGGGTTGGAGATGTCTGAAGAGCATCCAGGTGATGTGCCTGGCAGTCAGTTTGGAGTCTAAAGGAAAAGGTGTACAGGTGCGATGATGGATTTTTCTAGATAGTCACATAAACAACTTTAGTTTTACAAATGAAAGAAACCAAAGCCAAGAAAGCCATCTTGTTTGCAAGCTTTTAAACAACTTACGTAATAAGCGTGTCTCGGTGGGTGCATTCCTTTTTGGAATCCAGCTTTTCAAAACCCTGCCCACTGCCTCCAGACCTCTCTGTTAGTGCGCGTGAGAGCAGCTCTCTCGCTTTACTCTTCCAGTGAGTGTGTTTTTGTTGAAACCTCCTAAAACCCCACGGCCAGCTCTGCATCTCAGCCAGAGGCTCACTTTTCTGTCCTGCCGCCCGGCTCGCCCACTCTGAACCCGAATCTGACTCAGCACTGGCATCTCAGAGCTGAGCTTTCCAACTGCACTGGTTTTCTTTGGTGTCCATAGCTGCTAATTCTTTCATCCAGACAATGAGCCAGTGTGACATCTCAAGCCTGGTCTTTTTAGATATAGCAAAGACCCAGGAACTCTGGGACCATAAGCAAATGCGGCCACCACTCTCGTCCTCGGTGTCCTCTTTTGAGCAGTGGAACAAATGACCCAACATTAGGGATGCTGTTGGCGATGGTGTCTTCAAAAACACGTGCTGAGGCTCTCTAAATAAGGTACCTTGGCTGTACCTTGGGCATCTGGGGAAAACATTCTTTTGTTAGCTTTGGTATCAGAAAGAAAACATTCAGCTGTAGCAACTGCATTCCCAGAGGTTTCCTGAGTGCTAGGCTGTCCTTCTGTGGGAAGCAGGAAGAAATGGGTGGGGCACAGAGAACAGACAGGCGGGGTGGGGGAGTACTGAGGGCTGCTGAGGGAGAGGTCCTAGGTCAAGCCAGGCAGCTGTGAGAAAGTAAAGGTGGGTTGGAGGTCTGCCTGAGGCTGAGGTGATTCAGACGTACAGGTGGCAGGTGGCAGGTGGCAGGGTGGAAGTTGTCCAAGTTACTTTCTAATGCCGCCCTCACACCAAAGTCCTCAGTTCCCTTAGCTGGAGGTTAAAGAGTCAAAGCTGTATGTGGATAGTTCTGCCATTGAGATTTGTATAAAAGGAATAAATTATGGTGTTATTGCTAACTTTTAATTAGGAAACCCAAACAAGTTTAAAAGCCAGTTTAGATCGACTTCCAGTTTTGAGGTAGTATCTATAGAACCATCCTTTGGGTCCCCCTTTTTAACAGCCCATGAGTTTTTCTCGAGATGGGATGGGGGGAGGGGGAGAATTTTTTAGTGAAAACTGTGGGGCCCAAAGCTACATGGACAGGAGCCAGTGTCTCCAAGCCTGACCCCCAAGCCTGAGAAAGCCAAACCCTTTTCTCTGGGGTATGGATAGTACCTGGTTTGTGGGGACCTTGTGATGACAGCCACCTGGATCACCCTGATTACTTACACTGAAGCCCCTTCCACTGTGATTATGGTTCCTGGTCACTGATGTCAGGGTCAGGATCTCTAAATCACTTTTTTTTTTTTTTTTTTTTTAGGAAGAATTTCTAAATTCATGGTTTT
The DNA here is from genome assembly GCA_030556225.1 of Cricetiscus sungorus. Classification (NCBI taxonomy): domain Eukaryota; kingdom Metazoa; phylum Chordata; class Mammalia; order Rodentia; family Cricetidae; genus Cricetiscus; species Cricetiscus sungorus. The sequence goes on along the minus strand of JANBXA010000007.1, from coordinate 136,363,138 downwards.
ACATGCCAAGACATAGCATCCAACACTCAACTCAAAGTATGCCAACTTTTACATTTAGAAAGTGTAACCTTTTATTCATTTAGAGCATCCACTGGGTATCCTCAAAGGCAATATAGTTCAGACGGCTCTTGGAAGTCAAGGCAAAGCATAGGGAGAAGGTCAGCCCAGCCTCAATCTCTCTGAGTTTTCTCCGAGTGAGAGATGAACCCAGAGGCTGCTTGGTGCTTACATGGTTTTTAACCTTGAGACTTGGTTTTCTTGTTTTGGGTTCCAGTGTTTTGTTTTCATTTGTTTGTTTGTTTTTTCTATTTCAGATAACAAGAAAAAAGTCCCTTAATCCAGGCCATAGAAAATAGGAAGGACCTGTAACCTCAGGCTGGTCCCCTGAAATTGTTGTTAAGCCCTTGCCATGAGGTAGGCCTAGTTAGAGGCAGCAGCTATGAGAACTGTTGCTACACTGGAGGCACTTAGGGACGGTAAGATGCAGCCACCACTGCATCTCAGGGACTCGCTTCCTTGACTCCTGGGTTCTGGTACCACTTGTTCCTGGGGTGGAGTCTGGGCAGATGATACTTGGTGATGATGATGATGAGACTCGAATACCTTTCACCCCTGTAGTGCATGAACCACTGCCAGAGGGAAGTATTCTAAGACACTATCAGAGAATACAGTGATGTGCATCCAATGGTGTGACTGGGGTTCTGGCTCTGCAATCTACTAGACCTGCATGCTTTGACGGGCTACCCAATCTACCAGTGCTTGCATTTTCTTATCTGAAAACTGAGAGAAGAGGTGTACATGTGGGGTGTGTGTGTGTGTGTGTGTGTGTGTGTGTGTGTGTGTGTGTGTGTGTGCATGGGTGTATATGCACCTTCCACATCATACATTTTTGCCATTGTTATCTGTAATTATGGGGACTCAGAGGCTGAAGCTTTGCACAAAATGAAGGATTAGGTTCGTGGAATATGAAAACTTCTATCAGTGGGTAGGCAGGAAGACCTGAATTTTCTATGCACACCTCAGTACTCAGTATCTTCTGCTCATGTCCCTGGTGGTGCCATTGTGTTTTTAGCCACTCAGCTCCTTGCTACCCTACCTACCCTTTTTCTTTTTTTAAAGATAGGATCCACTGTGTAGCACAGGCTGGCCTCAGACTTAAATGCCTCCTGCCCCAGCCTCCCAGGAGCTGGGATCACAGGCCCTTATTTATTCTGTAGAGCACAAATGGATGGAGTCATTACAACTTGGAAGTTTGATTGCTTAGCTAGTGACCCTGTGCACCCATAGCATGGTGGCCTGCCAATCTGCAGAGATCTATGTCTAAATGAACAAGCCCCAAGAGAGCCCAGGGCTTCAGCAGAAACCAGAAAGCCGTTTTCTTCTCAGCTGGTGACAGACTTTTTAGAAGAATATCGAACAAGCTAACTTTGTATGTTTTTCCTCCCTCCCCTTTTCTCTTTTAAAATTACCTGTTCGTAGTATATATTCTTCCAACTTCCATGCAGTGAAAAGAGAATCGGACGGGACCCCCGGGGTCCTCACTAGCTTGGAGAACGAAAGGCAGATTTATAAAAGTGTCTTGGAAGGTGGCGACATCCCTCTCCAGGGCCTGAGTGGGCTCAAGCGACCCTCCAGCTCAGCCTCCACTAAAGGTAACCAATAGGCTGAAGACCGCAGGCGTCTGTGTGTCTCCTACATGCCTGTGACCTGAGTGTTGGCAGCGGGTGGACCTCCAGCAACAGGGACAGCTCTGCCTATTCAGGTCCATGTCTGGGCCTTGGAGCCTTCTTGTGCCCCTCATCTATTTTCTTGCCGGCCATTTTTCTTTCTGGTATTAATGGTCCCCATCCCCCACCCCACCCTTACTCTCTCTGAAACATCTCTCTCTCTCTCTGTTGTTCTAATACCCTTTTCCTAGAGTTAGCCGAGCTTCAGCCTTTCCTAACCGGCAGGGTGGCCATCTCTTTTGTTGCATCTTTGCACCTGCTTTGCAGCACAAATTATTTTGCTTTTAGACATCAATTGGAGACTTTTGAAAGCCCTTATGACAAATAAGCATGTTACCTCTCCTCCTTTTTTTCCCCCCCTTCTTAAAGGCAGCTTTCAGCTTTAACCTAATGGGTGTGTTTATTTTATTCTGCATGCTTACCAGTGGATCGTAAAGGCGGGAATGCTCACATGATTTCTTCATCATCAGTCCATAGCCGAACGTTTCACACTAGCAATGCTTTAGGCCCTGGGTGTAAGCACAAGAAACCCCTGTCGGCTGCGAAAGCCTGCATTTCGGAGATCCTTCCTTCTAAATTCAAACCCAGGCTCTCTGCTCCCAGCGCTCTTTTGCAGGAACAGAAGAGCGTCCTGTTGCCCTCAGAGAAGGCTCAGAGCTGTGAGAACCTTTGTGTTTCTTTGAATGATTCCAAAAGAGGCCTCCCACTCCGGGTTGGGGGAAGCATCGAGAACCTGCTCATGCGCTCCCGGAGGGATTACGACAGCAGGTCCAGTAGCACCATGAGCCTACAGGAGTATGGCACCAGCGCCAGGAGGCCCTGCGCTCTTTCCAGGAAGGCTGGACTGCACTTCTCCATGTTCTACCGGGACATGCACCAGATCAACCGAGCTGGCCTCTCCTTAGGATCCATCTCCTCCTCAAGTGTGCGGGATCTTGCCTCCCACTTTGAAAGGAGCAGCCTGGCATTAGCCAGGGGTGAGCTGGGCGCTAGCCAAGAGAGCTCAGAACACATCCCCAAGCACACCGTGTCTTCCCGTATCACCGCCTTTGAGCAGCTCATTCAGCGGTCCCGCTCCATGCCATCCCTGGACTTCTCTGGCCGGCTGAGCAAATCCCCCACACCGGTGCTGTCTAGGAGCGGCCTGATTTCAGCTCGTTCAGCCGAGTCCCTCCTTGAGTCCACCAAGCTCCGTCCCAGAGAGATGGACGGGTTGAACTCCGAAGGGGTCTATGCGTCCCCCACTTGTAGCAATATGGCGGACCATGCCTTGAGCTTCAGGAGCCTGGTGCCTTCTGAGCCCCTTTCTCTCTGTTCCGATGAGCTAGACCACTGTTCAAATGTTTCCAATGACAGCAGGGAGGGCAGCGGGGGCAGTGTGCATGGAGACTTCCCCAAACATCGCCTCAACAAGTGCAAGGGCACCTGCCCGGCCTCGTACACCCGCTTCACCACTATCCGGAAGCATGAGCAGCAGCGGTGCTCCAGGCAGCCAGACTGGAGCTCCGATTCCAGGGGGGACAGGAACAGTCTCCTCAGAAATATCTACCTGATGAGCCCCCTCCCTTTTCGGTTGAAAAAACCCCTCCAACACCACCCTAGACAGCCTCCCCCCAATGACTCCTCAGGGCCCTCTGCCGGCCAAAAGGCAGATGTCCCCAGCCAGGGCCCTCAGGACCAGCCCCACTCTGCCGGGAAACCCATGGTCCCCACCCGCCTGTCTTCCCGACACACCATGGCAAGGCTTAGCCACAACTCAGAGCCCTCTCTGGACAGATCTGCAGGCCTGGAGGATTGCACAGGGGCCATTAATAACGGAAACCCTGTGCCCTACTCAGACCATGGCTTGGACAGGAACAACAATCCACAAAGTGAACTGGCAGCGGCCCGTGGAGGTGGCATTTTGTGTGTTTGACCAGTCTCACCTCCCCTGTCTCCACTTGGCTTGCTCTGTCCCTCCCCCTGTGTGCCCTTGGTGCTCATCTTCTGCCTCGTCTTTTGCTTCTGTTTGTTTTGCTTGGCAATTAACCATGGCTTGTAGTGGCTGCACTTCTTTAAAAAACAAAAACTCCCACTTCATTTAGACTAACCACCAAACTGTTTCGAAAGAAAAATTGGCCGTTTAGCTCATATCCAAGAACTGGGTCCACTTGAACTCTCAAACCCCTGTTCACACCAGTCCCCAGCCTCCCTGTGGTTTTTTGAGAGGCAGCCTCTCTCTCCGTGGCCCCATGTGTGTGAGTGTATATGGTCTGTCCCTGTTAGAGCCTGCACGCCTCTTTGTAGGGATGCTTAAAAGAATGTCCCTTTCCTTGCTCACCTTTGGCCTTCTGGTGAGTCCTCTTTGTATTAAATCCAAAGAGCAGGTGGGGTGGGGGCTTGGGGTTTCTCATTCAGAATTTGTTATTGAGCATTACTCAGCAATGTTTACAAACTTGACCTTAATAATAGAAAAAAACCTGGCTGCCGACTAAACTGCCCCATTTTAACTCTACTGTGTTGTTTTGAAGATTCCGAGTCACCAAGACATTTTATACCAGCTGATTACCTGGAGTCCGCAGAAGAATTTATTCGGAGACGGCATGATGATAAAGAGGTAATTAATGCTCCTGTCTTAACCTTATTACTCTTCTTCAGGGAGAAAAAAAAGGAGGGAGGAACTGAACTTTCTAGAAACCTATCAGAAGCGTGATATGGTGCAGTGACCAGCGATGATAGCTTTGCATGAACAAGGTTTTTAAAGATACAGGCTCTACTTTCCCAGTAGTCTACTTTCCCAGAAAGCAGGGCCGACTGATTTCTCTCCAGTCACTGGGTTATAAACGCCACCTCCCTCCAGCCTATTGGAGGGAGGTGACATGGCCTATATTGTACTTTGCCTTGGAAGCTTGGAAACTAGAGTTTACGTTTTCATCCTTCCTCCCAACAGTGTACCCCCACCCCCTTATTCTTAGGCACTCATAATTGGTACAAAGCATACTGAAAATTTAAGAAAAACCTAGGGAAAAAATAGGGGAATGAGAGTACTGGCCACTCTACATTTCCTACACCATTTAAGAAGTTGCTTGTAATTCTGCCAACTTTAATTCAGAAGGGAGATGCCACATCAGTGCTGGCAAACTCCACACAAGAACTTCGGAGTCTGGACTTTTTTTGGAGCTACTGAAATGTCTCTGTGTGGGATAGTGTTCAGGGCTGGAATAGAGCCAGTCCTGGGAACATAGGAAAAAGTCGTCCTGTATATTGGCTGGGTGGGCAGAATTGTCACTTTTGCTGTGATAAAGCATTACAGTATGCAGGTTCTGGCTGCACATTCCAAGGGAAGGGGAGTCCCATAGATTAGGTAAGTTCAGTGTCCACTTTCCTGACGTCTGTTGAGAGATGCACAGATACTTTGAACTACTGGCAGTGGGGGAAGGTGTTAAAATGTCATCATCCCCTTTTCCTGTGTTTGTCTGGCTCCAGTGGTCCCAGAGTTTAGGTGGAGTTTCCATAAGGATATAAGACAAGGCTGACTTTGAGTACTCTGATTATAATCATTGCTGTTGTACCATGGAAAGCAAGCTTGTCTCTCCTGTAGACACCACATCTGTCTGTCAGAAGCCAGGGAGGCGTTTGATGCCCAGAATTGTTTAAATCACCAAATCCAAAACTCATAAATGATGTCAGGACTCAGAGAAGATTCCTTTCCAGACTTTTCTGTACTTGTTGTGTCAGAGAGACAAAGTTCTCAGGCCATCAGAGGAAAGATTAAATTCCACTTTAGTAATAAAGCCCTAGTATTCCATATGAAAGATTTGGTGTGTGAGTCTCATTGAGAGGCATGTTTTACTAACTTGCTTTAACAGCGAATTCATTGAAAGCTGCATACTCAGCCTCAGCGTGCGAAGCTTGAGTCCTTGGTGACGCTGGTGCACAGATCTTGAAGTGGTTTGTGTTTCCTCATGGATATGGGCTATGTGGTTAAACCACAGATCTGATGGATTTGCTGAGTCAAATTTAAGTACTGGTTTTAGCCTTTTCCATTCAATATCTGCCCCATAGATAATGAACCGCCAGCCAGAGCACCAGTGCTTTTCAGCCGGGCCTCAAGGATGTCCATTCCACTGCTGTAGAAACAGTCCAGGAGAATGTTAGTCTGCTCCCTTTTATGCAAATCCATTCCTGTTGACACTGGTGATAATGGCCTTTCAGAAAAGGAGAACCTGTTTGTTCTTGAAGGGCCTTCAGTGACACCAGGCCAACCTTCTTGTTTTATTCAACAAGGGTATTGACTTGAACAGGGACACCTCGGGACTGTGCTTGGAAAGAAACTAAAGCCCCACCTTCCCACGGCACCTTTTCTGTGACACCGTGCTTTGCAAAGCACTCTCTCATCTTGCTTACTCTTTACTATAGGTTTCTGAGCATTTGTTGAGTTGGGCTTTTTGTAGACCCAGAGGAAAACTGGGCCATTATACTTTGGAGCTGAATGTCACATGAGTTATTTAACTGTCTGCTAGAAGAAGTCTTACATTTAACTGAGCGTGTTAAGAATTACCAGTTCTAATAAATACTTTCCCACAAGGAATATTAATCCCAGGAATGAAAATTGCAGTATTATGAGGAAAGGCATTAAAATTCTTTTTTGTTGAGCCATTAGAATAAGCCATGAATGGTATTTGGTGAAAAGCAACACTGGATTGTTTGAAAGAGTCTTGAAGAGCTATAGATGGTTCTTTTCTTTTTAAAATATATTTCTTACTTATTGTTTGAGAATTTCATGCAAATATACATGTTTGAATCAAATCCCTCTCCTGCTCTCTCTACTCTAACTCATCCTATACCCCTCCCCCAACTTTACCTCACAACATTTTAATTTTCTTAATAGGGGTGTATGTTTCTAATTCCAGATGCCATTGTTTTTTCTATTGTATCTACACCATTCCCTAAAACTTAACTCCATTTTACCCAATGTAGAAACAAGTCAGTGAGACAGTAGCAAGACCCACTGTCAGTCACATGGAGAGCCTTTGCTGTATATCCTGAGGCCTCCTGAAACTTATGCCCAGGGGAGAGGTTGTTCTAGGAGAACAGGTGCCACGTTCTCTGAAAGGGGTAGCTTAGCTATGTGGAGAACATGGGGGGAAAATGGCCTAATAGTCAGGACCCACAGTCTGAGAGGCCTGGCATAGTCAGGGGAAAACAGCACACCCCGATCCTATCTTGGAAATACTGTATGACTGTATCATTCATTGCCTAAGGCAGATGGAGATGCCAGTTACTCCAAACATGACTACAGTGCCTAAACTGTGTACCTTTGGGTCACCTGGCCTTGGTTGCCAGAAGGCTCAGGCTTTGGACTGAGCCCAGGATTGTCAACCAGACAGAGAAGTCATATAGAATTATGTGTCCCAATATCCCAATGCCCCCAGTTTCTTCTGGGCAGTACTCTCTCCTTCCTACAAAATATATAGTGGATAATTACCATGAGAACAGAGGAGTTGTGGCCCTAAGTCCCTTTCACACTGACCCCTAATGTCTTCTCCTTATTCACCCATACCTCCTTCCTTAGTTGCTTATATGACCATTACCCATTAAGCTGGACCAGATAATTCACTGCCCATTTTATGCAATTTCATGGCAGAAACTTTTAGCGGACCAGAGACGACTTAAGCGAGAGCAAGAAGAGGCCGATATTGCAGCTCGACGCCACACGGGTGTCATCCCGACACATCACCAGTTTATCACTAATGAGCGCTTTGGGGACCTCCTCAATATAGATGATACTGCAAAAAGGAAATCTGGGTTAGAGGTCTGTTTTGGTCGCCGCCAACTGCTGCTTGACCTAAAGCAATATTTGCCTTCCTTTGGCATTGCCCTCTGCAGGCCAGTTTAGTTCTCCAGTGTCTGTCACCCTGGCTTCCCTGGCCTTGCTTTGGCTCTTTTGTGGCTGGTGAATAGACATGAAAGAGCCCCACTATGTCCTGTGCTCTGTATGTTCAGCATGCCTGGCTGTGGGACTGGGATCTGCTGGCGCACACTCCTACTGCATGCTTAGAGCACTGGCTGCCTCATGCGTCCAGTTCTCTCCATCTTGCATTTGACCATGGTAACATGCTGCGTTGTGTCCTGCTTAGAAACCGTGTCCCTTTGGCCATGTGTCTCAGAAGCTTGGGTGTGACCAACCCAAGAGTTTTCTGTGAAGAGATGGTTAGTGAAGCTTTCATCATTAAGGTTACCTAGGGACCTTGTATGGCATTGACAAAGACCCCCAAACTTAGTGGCGTTGCTGTTGAACACTCGGGGAACAGTACTGATTGCTCGGTGGTGCTGAAGCATTTCACTGAGGTTTGGAACTCTGACTTTTGGCAGCTAGGATAAACCTGTGGAGAGGTTAAGAACACTACGTCTGCTACCTTCACTTTGACATTACTAAACTTAGGCCATAAGAGTTTAATATTATACCAGGAACGAAGAGCAAGAGTGTAGTGATTTTTATCCAGGTTTTGCTTCCCACATCAAGGTCAGTGTGGTAGATCAAAGGCTACGCTCTTGAGTGAAAGTTTATGCCCTGCCATATAACCTTATATAGTCCTGCTGAGAAGTGTCTTTGGCATGACTGGGCTTGCTGGAACCAGAGGAAGTAACACCAGACCTAGTTTTATTTATCTTTCAGTATAACTAATATTTCTGCCTTTCCAGTGACAGAGGCAGCCTTAGCTATTACTGTTTGTTGGTTGGTTTTAAAGAAATGAAAGGAGAGAGACAGAGACTGAAATAAAAAAGGAAATTGGGGGACAGGGCAGATTCTGAAGTCTGGAGGAAAAGAGAAATGTCATAGAGGAAACAAGTTAGAAAGTCTCTGTCCTCTGTGAGTGACAGGCAGCCTCTCTGTGTTCAGTGTGATTGATCCTTCTCAGAACAGCCCTGCTCCAAAGGCTCTGCTGATGGTTTAGCTCCAAGCACAGGCCTGCCTGTATGCGAGGAAGAAGAAGCAAGCCTGCAAAACTGCCTTAAGGATACATGGGCTCATCGGGACTGCTCATCTGGAGTAGCTGTGACAAGGCAGGCACATGCTCCTTAATTGACCTGGGTCCCCTCCAGAGTGGTGTTTCCCAAATTGTGTGAGACCCTCTAAATGCAGAAACCAAAATTCAGACTGCTGCATCCCACCTATGATATTTGATCTGGAGTGGGTCTAACAATTTGCAAGTTGTAAGTGTGATGCTTTGATGTATTAAGGTCTGAATTTAAAGAATCACCATCCTTTAGTTGAAGGACAGTTGAGGCAGGGAGACCAGCAAGTGTGGTTACACTGTGCTGTGTAGATGCATTTTACTCTCACTCAGCAGGAGTCAGTTGTCACTGATTCTGCTTAGCACTCTCCCTGTACAGCAGAAACAGCACAATCTATGTCTTATGGAAAGATCACCTTCATGTATAGTTACGTCAGCCAGGTGAGATGGCACATACCTTAATCCCAGCGCCTGGGATGTGGAGTTAGCAAACTCAGGAATTTGAGGTTATTCAGACAATGAATGTGTGCTGCTGTGGTACACATTTTATAATGTTCACACAGCTATATAGCTGGGTGACATGGGTGACCCATCTGTTTACCCACACCTTTTTTTCTATTGTGATTTCTATGAAGTTTTTATCCTTATCGTTTTGGACTTTGGGTCTTCTATTAGGAACATGTTATTTATCCTCACTCTCACATTCATTCTGCTCTTGTTTACCTACAACTGTTCAAGTATGCCACAAATATAGGCATTAGGATTATATGATGTTTACTTGACTATAAGATGGTTATTTGGTTGTCTCCTAATATAACACATATGTAGACAGATAGACAGGAACAGCAGCACTAAAATGCAGGATGAAAAATTCTTATGGAGAGCCAGTTTCACCACATACCTGTGATCTCAGCTTGGGAGGAGCAGGAAGGAGGATCCAAAGCTCAAGGCCAGCCTAGGCTCCAGGGGAAACCTGTCTCCAGTAAAAACAGAACAAAACACAAAAGTTCCTGTGATGCAATATGATCCCTAGAAGATATCTGTGAAAACCAAGCGAAGAAGCCTGGAAATGCAGAGCATATGACCAAAGGATGACAACTAGAGTATCCTGATGATGCTTTTCATGCCTTTTCTTACCTCGGGGGTCCATTTCCCCCCTTCCACTCTGCCTGGGTCTTCCAATGGACCATTCACTTTTTTTTTTTCCATGATGTTTCCCTAGGCAGAGGCCATAGCAGCTAAAGAGGTCAGAGTTATACCTAAAGAAATAGCTTGTGCATATGATCTTAACAATTTCATTTGTCTATAAGAAACTTAACGGCAAAGAAGAAAGATCTACAAGCAGATAAAGATGAAGTTCTTGCCAGGTGGAGCTGAACAAGTTCCAGGCTGAGATGGAGCTCACGCACAGGGGGGTGTGACAGAGATAGACATTTAGGTGTGGGGGGGATGTGACCCACAAGCCTCCACCCAGGTTAGAGGTAAAGATTTGATCTGCTAGACAGTCCAGAGCCCAAGACAACATCAAAGCAAACGTCTCCCCCCAAAGTGAGGAAGAATTTGAGGAATGTTATTTGTGCTCCTGGGTGACAGTAGACTGGAGTGAGGAGAAGGTACAAATCAAAGGAAGCTTTGTGTCTGTGGGAACTAGAGGTCAGACCCGGAGCAACAGGGTTTTAGACTGAGGGCAAGCAGACACAGGCATGACTTACCGACAACCTTAATGAGAATGTGGAGATGGCTAGGTCTGGCATTCCAGGCTTGAGTGTCTAGGAGAAAGGGTTTGCCACAGCCAGGATGAAGTTTCAGAATGTAGAGATATAGTCAGGGTTTCCCCTAGCTGGCTTTTTGGATGATGTCACAGACGGTAGGAGCATATGGACTAGAAGAATCATGACAGGTGAACCAGAGTTTGATCGACTCCCAGTTCACACCTTACACCAAGCAAATAGGAGATGTCCCACAAGAAGACAGTCGGTAAGACTTGTCTAAAGACCACTGGCTGACAGCAGCCGTGGTCAGCATCCCTGAGGGGCTTTTCAAACCATCTCTTACCTAATGTGGCCTTCTTGAAGGGGAATTTTCATGCATGACACGGCTGGCTAAACATCCATCTGTCATTCTGATGAGGTCAGGTGATTTCTAAACCAAAATGAACTGGTTAGAGTGGATTTCTCTGCTTCGCTTTCTAGAAACCTGTGAAAATGTATCCTTTTCATTGTTGTTCATCGTGGTTTTTAACTCAGCTTTGTTATTTCTTGTGTTTAGATGAGACCTGCCCGAGCCAAATTTGACTTTAAAGCTCAGACACTGAAGTAAGTGCCACCTCGTTCTCTTGACTGCCTCTTGTTTGCTTAGGGCAAAGAGTTGGGAAAAACAACGAAGACAGAAATGAATACAACAAAGAGTAGACTATACGCCAGGCACTGTTACATTGCCTACGTTAATTCATTCATCTCGCAAGAATAAGGCCTGTGTCCTGTGGAGTAGATGCTATTACTCCCACTTCCCAAATGTAGGAAACCAATATGAAAGAAAGACTTAGCCCACCTAGGAGGTGATAGAGTCATTGTTCAAACCCAGCATCACAGCATCCAAAGCTGCCTCTTACCTGGAAAGCTGCCTTTTTATCTGGATAGGTGCTCTGTCTGGTTGAGTTGCAGCATGATCTGACCCAGTTGTTAGTGGAAGCACCAGAACCGGTCTCTAGGAATATAACTTGGCCCATTTTATATAGCATTCCTGAAGGAGAAAGCCCACGTATGCTAGCATTTCTCTAGGTGTGTTCCTCAGAATGTTCATCCTGCAAGATGTTCTAAAAATGAAAACAAAAAAACTAGTGTTGTAGAAATGAGTCAGAGAACCGCTGTGTACTATGTTTGGGTCCCCTCCCCCTGGGGGAGATGGGCTGCTGTTGGCATGTTGGTGGCCATGGAACTCTCTCAGAGGCTGAAGCTGATCTGCTTATTTGGCCCAAACGTTCTCTAAATTTAGGTGACCTGGAAACCCTACTGTTTTCTATGGAACACGGTTTTGGAAATGCTACCAAAGACAGGTTCCAGAAGGACTTGCAAGCCTTCTAGCTAATTATGGATTAAAGCAGACCATGCATTTTCTTTGGCAGCTAAAGATAACGTGGCCAGCCACACCCCGTTGTCTGGCTGACAGGAGGCTTCCTTTCATGAAGCCCTCAATCATGTTTTTTCATTTCCTCCAACACAAAAGGAGAGGCCACTCCAAGTTCCAAGAATGCTGGTGTGGTTGGACTTGATTGTTTTACCCCAGCCCCTTCGTTTACTAAAAGAGATGGCAGCGGTGTGGGCTTGAGAACCAGGAAGTTCTGACTCTGCCACTAACCATGGCCAAGTTGTCCATGTCTCTCGCCCTCAGTTTTTCTCATCGCCAAGATGCAACTGGAAATGCTTCCCTTGCAGAGAGACCAGCCAGGGTAGAACCAGTAAGCGGTTTTACACAATGTAGCAGAAGTCCATACTCAGAGTATATTATCTACCATCCTCATTTTTCAGCTAGAGAGAATAACAAAGAGATATGAATCAATTTGCAGTTTAATCAAAGAGATAATATTTTTTCTTTAAATTGAAACTTTCTTAGATTTCATTTTAAAAATCCCCCCCCCGCCCCCTTCTCCGAGCCCTTTGAGTAACCCTATTGGATAGAAGAAGTGAGAAGGCTTGAGGGCCACGGGATTGTCACCATTTGTTAATGCCAGAGAGAAATTCCTTTCTCCTGGCTCTTGCTCTCATGCTGATATGCTGCTTTCATAACAAAATCAATAGAACTTAGTAGAAAGAGTAAATTCCAGATTCATAGACAGGATTATTTTTAAACCTCAGCCATGTGATTTTACCTCTTTCTACAGTGTGTTTCTAAAAAAAAATAAAAGCTGTGCTCTGGGGCCATTTGATTCAGCCAAGTCTCACAGGCTTCATCTCCCTGTACTCAGGGCCACATACGTAACGACATTCCAGAAAGCATCTGTATGTTCCATCCCTAGTGCTCTATGTAGGGTCAATAATACATAGTTATGAATGTGTTCCCTTTTGTGAGTTTAAAACATTATGAGACTGTTGTATGATAGGGACAGGGGCTTCATGTGTGGCTCTGGAACTTGAAGTCTGTAGATGATGATATTGCATTGCAGCAAGAAAAGGCTGCACACATCTGAAAGTGTCTTGTACTCTTAATTCCCGGTCCCCTACACTAGGCCTAGTGTGTAGATCCCCGGGAGCTGAGTGTGGTCTAAAGGAAGGCACTGGTGAAACCACTTTCCTGGAGACTGGCTCCCAACTCCTCCCATCGAAGGGGTGGGTCAGACCAAGCTGCCACCTAATGAAGCAAACAGAGCCCTTATGTGGGAAGATGTCAGGTGCCACAGTGCCTAAGAACCAAACTTCTGGTACTGGGGTGCCTGGGTTCGAAGCCTGAATCTGTCACTTTGCAGGTGGGATAGGAAAGACACCAGCCTCAGGAGGCCTATTGTCTTTATTGACCACAAGTACAGACCTGCCCATGCCCATCTGACTCAGAGTAGTGGTTCTGCTTAACAGTGGGGCCATTCCAGGTCTCCCCTGCTGCCACACCATATGACACTCAGACAGGGGATTTAGAACACTTCAGGGAGAGGGCTTTGGCATAAGTGTAGCCAGAGACATTCCTTTTCACAAAGATGAGAGTCCAGGATCCTCTTTGTGGGTTTATTTAGGATTAGAACCAGTTTCCCAACACAAGATCCACAAAAAGCCTTCTCATATACTTTTCTCCAGCCAGAGTCAATGTTTTATACATTTTCCAGATGTTTAGCCAGCATCCCTCATGTGGGTCATTCTGACATACTGCAAAGCTGCCACACCCCTTCCAAATTAGAGTAAGAAACCTTCTCGTGGTTTTGGTGCAAAAATGAAAATTATTTAGACATTTTTCTTTTTAATTCAAGAAAATTTCAAATTATAATTGTGTTCTGTTTTCATTTTGTTTATAATTTATTTTTTTTCTCGTGAAAACAAAAAGAGTCCTCATTAGATATGAATACTGTCGTAGCTGAGGCAAACGAAGAAATGGGTATGGAAGAGTTGGGGGAAGGACATAAACAGCTTTTGAAAAACATCTATTGTCATTTCTAATTTTCATTTTCCATGTTAAGAAGGAAGGCATGGATATAGAACACACACTGGGTGCTGGGTGTTTCACCAGCAGTTGACAGCTGCGTTCTCCAGCTTTGGAATAGTGTCATTGAGAGCTCAAGCTCCTTGTCCAAGTCCCAGAACTAAGTGACTCTTTGAACTTGGCTTGAACTCAGCTCTGCCTAAGTTCAGAGCTTTCTGGTGTAGGTTGATGGGGATGGATGGTGAAGTAGGGGCTGCAAGGGTGAATGAGTGGAAGATAGGGTACCAGAATGGCACAACCTGAGCCATACAAGGGGCAAAGGATGTATCCAAAGGGAGACATTTCACCATCGAATAGATGTAAGTTAAGACTGTTGGTATTGCATTTCTAAGATGAAATCCCCCCCCAATGCATTAAGAAAATTACAACAAACTAATTAGGCCTCTGAGCACTTTCTGGTGGTACTAAGTTTAATGTTGGTATCCATCCCATAAAAAATTAGAAAAAAAAATGCTCAAGGTGATATAACTTCTTGAAAGTTGGAGTTCTCACTTCCAGGTACAGAGCCTCCCCCCATCTTCTGTAACTTTTTCCCCTGTCTCTGTTAGGATTTTATTGCCATGAAGAGACACCATAAGCATGGCAACTTTTGGAAAGGAAAATGTTTAATTGGTGCTGTCTTACAGTTTCAGAGGCTTAGTTCATTATTGTCCCAGTGAGAAGCATGGCAGCTTGCAGGTAGACATGGTGCTGGAGAAGAAACTTAGAGTTTACATTTTGTGCAGGCAGCAGGAGACTGAATGACACTGGGGTAGCTTGAGCATATGAGACCTGAAAGCCTGTCCTCACAATCACATCCTTCCTCCGACAAGCCACACCTCCTGAAAGCGCTACTCCCTGTGGGCCAAGCATTCGAACACACGAGTCTTTGGGGGCCATTGCTTTTCAAACCACTACATGTACACACACCACCTTGACTCTATGTGAAGTCTTCTTTTACAAAAACCTGGAGTGCTTTCACTTCACTGGGCACACTTTGAAACATCTGCTAAAAAGCTTTGCCCTTCTGTCAACAGGGAGCTGCCTCTGCAGAAGGGAGACATTGTTTACATCTACAAACAGATTGATCAGAACTGGTACGAAGGCGAGCACCATGGCCGGGTGGGGATCTTCCCACGCACCTACATCGAGGTACCACAGCCCACAGCTCCCTTCTCACAAGAAGCCCAGCCGCGGCTGAAATGCCATGTTCTTACCATGCCCTTGTGTTTCCTTCCCTTCTGTTCTCCTTGCCTTTCCCTTTTGCTTCCTCTCTGTTCTCAGCTTCTTCCTCCAGCTGAGAAGGCTCAGCCAAGAAAGCTGGCGCCTGTGCAGGTTTTGGAATACGGAGAAGCCATTGCTAAGTTTAACTTTAATGGTGATACACAAGTAGAAATGTCCTTCCGAAAGGTAAGCTCCTTGTCTCATCCAGGCTTTGGGCCTTTGTATGGTGCTGTTATCTGGGGAATTGTGATGGTGCTATAGAGTGCCTTAAGAACGTGGTGAAATGATCAAAATGTGCAGGAAGGGGAATCAGAAGCTTTTCTAGGATGCGATTTTATTTATTTTTATTTTGTGTGTATGGGTGTTTTGTCTACATGTGTACCATATGTGCGCAGTCCCTGTGAAGGCTAAAGAGGCCGTTGGAGTCTCTAGAACTGGAGTTATACAAGGTTGAGAGCCACCATGTAGGTTCAGAAAACCAAACCCGGTCCTCTGGAAGACCTGATTTTTTTTTTTTTTAATAACACAATTCAGAGTTTAACCACACTGACTTCACCAATTAAAGACAGTATTCACAGCATCTTAGACATTGTATATTAACTGTGTTCAACCAGCATTTAGTGATGAGCATTGTGTTGGTGACTTGATTTAGCTTTAATATATATATAGATATAAATATGGAGATAGAGGATAAGGTAGATAGATAGATAGATAGATAGATAGATAGATAGATAGATAGAGTGGGGAATCAGGAGGACTTTCAAAGGCTTTGAAGCCAAAAGTCAGGTTATCAAAGTATGATCTGTGTGGAGCTAAATACTTGATCTAAGCCTTCACTGCCTTGTCAAAAACACTGAGACAGAAAGCCTCTCTAGAGTGTTCTAAGGAACCTGAATGAAGCAGCGTATTTGTGACTTGGGCCATTGGTCAGGCTGTAGCAGCTGCCACTACTGCTCTTGTTGCAGAGCAGCTCAGCATGCTTCATGTGGCCACAGTGACCTTGTGGGTGGTGGGCGGGAGCCAAGTTTCTTCTTCTCACTGATTAGACATTTTCTGTATGTCACAATTCTCCAACTTTCCAAAGCTCTTAGAATTACTAATTTTATTGAGGATCAAAAGATGTTAGCTCATGCCTTGGGAAAAGGTAAGCAACCTTATACAAAGAAAACCTAGAAGTTTCCTAACTGCCTCATGACAGGGAATCTGTGATTAAAGAGTTATATATGTGGAAATAGAGTATCCTGGAGTGGTCAGTTAAGTTGTCTAACATCTACACAAATGAAGAATTATGTGAGGCTTTTTTTCATATACTTGTAATCCTACCGTGCTGCGAGGCAGAGGCAGGTGGATAATAATCCAAGGGCATTCTGGCTATATTGCAAGTTTGTGTGATATGTGTGTGTTTCTTGATAAAGAAGATTCACTTTCATTAAGTATCAAAAAGTATATAGGGGCAGGATGCAGTACCTTATCTGGTAAAGTA
This sequence comes from Cricetiscus sungorus, assembly GCA_030556225.1. Taxonomy (NCBI): domain Eukaryota; kingdom Metazoa; phylum Chordata; class Mammalia; order Rodentia; family Cricetidae; genus Cricetiscus; species Cricetiscus sungorus. Next base: position 136,346,543 of record JANBXA010000007.1, on the reverse strand, counting down.
CTTACCATGCAAACCTTAAGACTTGAGTTCAATCTCCAGAATTCAAGAAAGTGCGTGTGTCCCCTCATACCTACCATACCCACAGTATAATTAGTAATAAGTGGAATTTTGAAAAATAGCATGTATAAAAATCAAAATATTATACATACTCATACTCCATAGAGAAAAACTGGGCAAGTCTAATTCATACACATTGAGGTAAATCTGGGAAGCACCTATGTCAAAATATTAACAGTGGTAATCCCCTGTGATAGGGGTGATTATCCTTGTTCTAACTTTTCAGTACAGAACATAAAAATAAGAGGAAAATAAAGAGAACTTTCTGAGGGTCTGGTGAGATGGATAAAGGCACCCAGGATTGAGGACCCAAACCCAGCAAGTTGTTCTCTGATGCCCACCTGCATGTTGTGCCACCGGCACTCCCCAACCACTAAATATAGAGAGAGGGAGAGGGAGAGGGAGAGGGAGAGGGAGAGGGAGAGGGAAAGGGAGAACCTTCTGACCTGGGTGCGATGACTCTAACCTGTAATCCTAGCCCTCAGAAGGTTACATTAAGGAGACTGGTAGGAGTTGAAGACCAGTCTGGGCCAAATAAGTGAGTGTGGGCCCTGTCTCAAAAAAACAAAACAAAAAGCAAAGACTATAGAGGTGGTTCAAGGGTTAAGAGCCTGTTCTTGAAGAAGATGCAGGTTCGATTCTCAATACCCACATGGTGTCTCACCACCACCCATAACTACAGCTCCAGGTGCTCCCTTTTGACTTCCACAGGAGTCAGACAAGTGCATGGCACACTTCCATGCATGCAGACAAAACATTCATACAAATAAAATTAGTTTAAAATAATATAATCCTAAAAGAACAACCCCAAACACAACCCTCCAAAGGTTTTGCCTTGCAGATGAAGACTATATGCAGCTGCTTTGTTCTAAAGGAGCCTGAGATACTACAGTTGTCTTCTGGCTTGAGGGAATACATCTGAGCTCTTACTGAAATGCTTAACGCCTTGGTTAAGGAAGCGCTACTGTGTTAGTATCCCCAACCCAGTATCCCATCCATGGCCAATAGAGATGGCTCTCCTGAGCATAGAGTGTGATGGACGGTACAGGACAGCGCAGGATGCAGGCAGGGACCTCAGGTAGGCTGTGCTGTGATGGTATAAGGATTCTTGCTTGGCTGTGTCTTACAGGGTGAGAGGATTACGCTGCTCCGACAGGTGGATGAGAACTGGTACGAAGGGAGGATCCCTGGGACATCCCGCCAAGGCATCTTCCCCATCACCTATGTAGATGTGCTCAAGAGGCCATTGGTGAAAAACCCTGTGGATTACATAGACCTGCCTTATTCCTCCTCCCCAAGTCGCAGTACCACTGCGAGCCCACAGGTATCTAAGCTTTCATCCTCAGCTTGGAGTTTGCATCTTCAGCTGTGTCGATGGCACACAGCCCCTCTGGGGTGGCTCTCTGATGGCTCTAATCAAGAACTGCCTTGATCAGGGAAGTCTGGGGCGTATTTTCATACATGCCCATCTAAAGATCTGAAGGAAAGGGAAGAGTTTAAGATAGTTACTTCCGGGAGAGGGGGGAGAGAGGGGAAAAAGTGACATTATGAGTTTGTGCATCCCTGTGAAGCTGGTGGTGTGGAGGCCACCCTCGTATGGCCTAGCATGCTTCCCTTTGTAATATTGCCCATCGAGATTGTCTTACAGTTGACAGTGGTTGGAAGATAATTTCACATCCTTACCCTTAGACATGTAGACCCGATTCAGAGTGCTCTTGCTAGCATTCTCCAGACCCAAGTTGGAAAAGAAACTTAGAGGGTGTCAGTCTCTCCTGGGTCAAAAGGGAGTCGTTTATAAGCATAGTAACATGCTTGCTTCCCTGAACATTAATTATGAGCATAATTGTTTACAGTGTTATTACAAATGATGCCCTCTTTCCCAAAGCTGAGAAAAATGAGAACTCTGAGTTCAAGAGAAATATGGTAGGGTGGCATCCTGTGGAATGAAGTTGAAGGAGGATGGCTAGAGACTGTGGGGCTCTGTGCTGCTGACCCTCTGTCTTACCCTCTGTCATTCCCTTCCCTCCCCATGATGGTCACAGGCACAGCTGACAGCCCTTGGCCTGAAGCATTAGGTTTGGTAACCAGTAAGAAATACATTCCGCCTTCTCACATGAGAGGCTATGAGACTGGAGCGGGCATTCTGCTCCATAAGAGCATGTGGAATTTGTACTCAACTGAGGCCAAGAGTAATTGTAATGCAAAATGACCACACAATCCCTGCTTCCATCTGGAGAACTCTGCAGAGCTGAAGAAAAAAGGCCTGGACAGGGGCTGTCCGCCTAACGCTGCAGTTCTGGGTCTGGGCTGTGGCTACAGAAATGGTTTAGTTGGCTGGGGTGGGGCACTTCCCCCCCCCCCCCTCTGAAACGGGACTCTGCAGAGCATGTCAGCACTACCCACAGCTATCCAATGGGAGCCTCTCCCTTCTCTGTGCCACATGCCTCTCCTCTCTCCACCCTGCTTGCACACACTCAGCCACTGGGAGGTTTCTCTCGCAGCCTCTCCAGATGATCTCTGTTTTGGACACCGGGGTGCCCTGCTCATCCTCTCTATCTCATTCTTCCTTATGCCCCTTGTGGTGATTCTCCTCCTCTCTCCTTTATGCTGACACTTTTATCTTTGTTTCTTCCTTGTGTTTTCTTCCCTCTCTCCTTTTTAAGTGCACTAGTCACAGCAAGCTCGTCATGCCAGCCCCTTCATCTCTACCCCACCCCCGCCGAGCCCTCTCCCCTGAGATGCACGCCATCACCTCTGAGTGGATCTCGCTGACTGTTGGGGTCCCAGGCAGGCGTTCTCTGGCCATGACACCACCCTTGCCTCCTCTGCCTGAGGCTTCTGTCTATGACACGGACCGCTTGGCCTTGTCAGCGAGGGCCCATCCCGCCTTGCCACTCAGCCTCCCCTATGCAAGTGGGTCAGTGGTTTCCCCGCTGGCCCTGCCTCCACCCCACAAAGCCTACTCCCTGGCACCAGGTGCCCGGGCTCCTCTTCACATCAATGGAGATGGTGGCATTCACACCCACCAAGATGGCTTCTCTCAGCCACCACTTGGGAACTCTGATAGGGTCATCTCAGAGCTTAGTGATGCCTTTAGCAGCCAGAGCAAGAGACAGACCTGGCGAGAAGATGGACGTTATGAGAGGAAAGCAGAGAGCGAGGCAGGTGAGAGATACCCTGGTGGACCCAAGATCTCTAAGAAGAGCTGCTTGAGACCTTCAGACGTGGTCAGGTGCCTGAGTTCTGAGCAGAGACTCTCAGAGTTCCACACTCCTGATGACAGCCAGTCCTTCAAGCCTCTGGGTAGCCCTATCCCAGCATGGGAGGCTGGGCCACCAGAGCTTCACAGAGGTATCGAGGCTGACAGGAAGGCTGCTCAGAGTGGTGTGAGCCAGGTAGGCCTGAAGCATGGCTGGTGGTGCCTTGGCCTCTTGCTTGGCATGGTGGAACATACCAGATGTCTCACCTCTGGTCCATTAACTGAGGCCAAGTGGGTGCCTGGGAGATCTGTCTGCTTGCCTTGGAAACAAAGGGATGGCCAAGAGGGAAGGAGGAGCTGTGGACTGAGTTGGCTGGGGATAGTTCAGGGAAACATATTCTAGCCTCCGGAGATGATCTGAAAGTATTCATTCCTCCATTGACATCTGCTACCCTGGTACCAAAGCCCATGAGCAGGGACACCTTCCTTGTGTCCCTTTCATGTCCTAGAGATAGTCCTTGACTTGCTTTGACTAACACAGCTGAGAACACCAGGCTTTGGTGTGGCGTGGTGTGGTTTTCTTGTGAGATGCACTGTTTCCATAACTCATGATGCTTAATTTTGTCGGGTCTTTGTCTCGTTTTGTGTTTGTGTGGGACTAAAGGGCCATGTTTACAGTGAGCGAAGATGTTTTGGTTCTTCATAGATGGGAGGGTACAGGATGGAGGGGCTTCTGATATGCTTGGGGTCACTGAGTAGGTATCATAGCTTGTGAGTGGTGGTTCTTCCAAGTGAACTGCAAAGATTTCAGCATATAAACCAAGGTAGACTTAGGGTGTTTTGAAGGGATATGAATTTGATAGCTAGACAGATCATTAGTCAGTTTTGCCTGTGTTATTTATTAAAGGACTTTGGGCAACATTTCAATAGTAACCAGATTTGAGTACCAACGCTAACTGCCATTAATGGAAATTGTTCACCCTCTTAGAGACTCAGTTTTTGACTTCTGAAATGAAGATAACCTCCCTCCTAGCAGGCCCAGAAAATCCCTTGAAAGAATGCATGCAGGTGTTAAGCACAAGCACTTTCTAAAAAAAAGGGAGAACTGCCATCTCGGGTGATCTGAAACTGCTCCAAGGACCAGGGACTTTATAGAGCCGTCTCTAAACTGTTGATCATCTGTATGTCGTATCCACAGTGGGCTGTGCTGCTCCCTCAGACCTTTGGTCCTGTTTATCCTTGGAGCTGTTTGCTCTTTGACTATAATTTAAGGTGTGCTGCTTGACTTCTGTGGTCTGTGGGTAGGGTCCAGAGGGTGTTAAATCCCTTTCTTGAGGAGCCCATATCCAGTGACAGTGACAGACATAGTCATGTCACCAGGCCAGTAACAGGAACCCAGAGGCATGAGATGTGTCAGGTTGGACCTCCACATGGCAGTGTGTCTGGTGTGGAGATCACTGAGGGTGATCAAGTGTGGGATAGTTTATGTGGAATTGGGCTTGGACTACAGAAGGTTAGCAAGCACTGCAGCCCTACCCCCGCCCTGCGCCTCTGTAGTTGCTCATGTAGGATTAGAACTAGGGGTAGAAGCAGACAGTCCGTTCCTCCCTGGAAGCGCTATTGTGATGGTTACTAAGGTAGTGGCCATCAATAGGGTACTTGGCACATGTTCAGTCTCTCTTAAACACGGGCTTCCTGCTATGGCTGCTGTACATGGTTGTCCCATCTCTTAGCACGGGGCTCTGGGGACAGATGCTCCTGACCTGTGTACTCTAAAGAAAAGTGTCTGTCTGCTTCAGAGAAAAAGATAGTTTGCCGGTTGAAAAGGACGGAATGTCGATCAACCTCAGGTGCCTGGAGTCCTCCTGATTGCAGGCGTGAGTCATCGCTGCACTGTCCCAGGGTTCCGTGTGGACGGGAAGTTCGCACAGTACTGAAGCACCAGTGAGGTTCAGGGTGCACACTTCCTGCTTCCTACCAAGGACGAGTGGAGTGGCTGGCAACTGTGTTGATTGGAAGGCCAGGCTTGTTGAGGATTGGTTCTCCTTTCCTGGTGAGTGTCTGGACACCAGGTTATCACTTCCTGTCCCCCGCCCCCTTCCTCCTGCTTTCCTGGCACAGCTCTTTCCCTGTGAGTATGTAGGAGCCATGGTCTGGTTTGGTTCTTTTGAGAATTAATGATGTGTACACATCCTTTTCAGCTTCTCGCTTCACCCAAGACAGCTCTGGGGATGGGTCCTTCATAAAGGGCTCCGTCCTCTTGGGGTCTATTTGGCTGACAGGCAAGCTAAAGATGGAAAGGACTTACTTCATCGTCTGTCCTCTAGTGGCCCTGTCAGGACATGACCTCAGGCTGTGTCACTTGTTTGGGTAAATGCATTCCAGTATCAAGAAACTTGCCAGCCACTCTTCCCCTTGATGAACCCCAAGTTCCGTTTGTACTTTTTTGTACTTACTTGGTCAAGCATCCGGCCAGTAAACAAAATATTAAGTGAAAGGCAGGCTAAGACACGGTGGTCATTTACTCCTTCTTCTAAATATCTAGTATCCAGCAGTGTGCTAAGTGTCACAGGGAGCCAAAAGGCTGAGACATCACTGCAGACATCCTCTACCTCTCGGGAAAGTCTTTCCTCCTGGGCTCAGAAGGCTTCCTAGTGAAATGGCCATTTAGACAACAGGCAGCTTCATCCTCCAAAGTCTCCCCAGCTCTTGTGCCTGGATGTGTACAGAGCATTAGGCCCTACAGTCAGGGACCACACACCTGATACACAGAATGTGCTCTGTAAGTATGTGTCAAAGAAAAGATTAAAAGATAACTGAGCAGAGCTAGAAGAGTTCATGCTATTGACTGTGGAGTCAGCCCTGTTCAGAAGAGAGAGACACAGTCTATCCCGGAAGTTCAAGACAGGAAGACATAATAGGTATAGGAGGAGGAAGGTGATCACAAGTCATATTTGTTGTGGGTTTTAAAGAATAGGCAGTTTCCCCACAGATATAAGTGGGATGGTGACTGATATCCAAAGGCCCAGAGGTGGGAAGTACAAAATGTATATTGAAGAGGGGTATATTAATACATTCAGCAAGCTTTGGATGTGCCTACAGATCAACAGATCAGTGAGATCTACCAAGGACACTGGGACCGTAGGTGGGCCTATGCCTGTCTGTGCCTCGAGCATTTGCCACACCTTTTAACAGCACAGAAGCCACCTTCCTTGCTGTCCCTTGACCATTGCCAGTCAGTCCCTACCCTGCTGCTTTCTCTCCCCTGGATCACCTGCCCCCATCCCAACTGTCCGGGTGTGTGACCTCTTGCGGAAGATGCTCTGATGTCTCAGTCATTTATACTGTCAGAATGTTTTACCTTGGGCCGGCTGCTTATGTTTTTATGTTTGTTTTCTCTGAACAACAGAAGGGATAAATCAGTGCCAGAGTGTCCAGGGGAAGCAGGGAAGGGCACTGGTCTCCAGGTTCTAGTTCTGGCTCTGCCATCAGTTGGCTCAGTGTCTTTGGATGAATCACATCTCCTTCCCGGCAACTTCCTTGTCCATAAACAAAAGATGCAGACGTAGGAACTGAGCTTCCTTTCAGCTGTGGCATTCTGTAGTGGGATCCCATGTGAATGTCAGTTGAAATGAGAAAGAACATATAAAACATTAACTATGGGCTTTATTATAGACGTGCAGAGCTTCACCACCGATAAACAACTACTTTGCTTTTACTGGGTCTTGAGTGACAACTTTGTTGACTCAACAAAAACACACATAATTTGGGTGTACACAAAATGCCCAGAAGGTTAGGATTGACTGGAGTGTGTTTGGGATTCTGTTTGGCATAATTTTGGCTAATATTATGTAGAACAACAATCAAGAAAGTAGAAGTGGGAAATCGTGGTTATTAGCACCACCAAGTAGTGACTGCCTCTCCCCAAGGGAGAAGCAATTACTGGAATCTAGATTTCAGTATAAAAATGCTTGGTGTTTGTGAGAAGCCTCATCAAATTTCTGTATTAAAGCCTGAATTCCTGTAATTCCAGAACTCAGGAAATAGAGGCAGGAGGATCACAGAGAAGAGAGGAGCAACTTACCTAGAGACAGAAAGATGTGTTATGGTAACCACATAGGAATTAAGTCAGTTCCCAGAAAGCTCAGAACAAAGGCAGGGAGGATGGAAATCAGAAATGGACGGGAAACACGAGATGTAACTTGTAAGGGCAGAAGGGAAGTCAGAAGCATTAAGATCACACACATACACACACACAAATACTAAGATGTTCAAAGATGGGAAATGTTTTCCTTTGACTCACTCAGAAGGGAAGTCTGGAAGCACAGCCAGCGAATGTTAACAGTTTATCAGAATAGTTGAGACTGGACACCTCTAACAAAATGACCTGCTAGTGTTCTTTCACCAAGACCAGTGTCCACCCCTACCTGGTGCCCGAAGAAATAGGGGTGCCTCTGTAGAAATTCAGGGGCCAGCAATAGAGTACTGGAGAGGTGACCTCTCCCACATTGACTGGCTCAGGGTTTGTGAAGTCCCCCTCTGGCAAGACACCTAAAGGATTGATGAGGGGGTGAATGTGCCTAACTTAGGAGTCCAGGAAACAGATGGCCAGATAGACTGCAGATTGCACACTTACCACAGACCACGTAATTGGGACTCGGCTCAGGCAGTGGCTCTTGTGTGATGCTGGGGATGCAAGAACAAAACAAAAGATGCCCCTGCACCCTAGAGAAGGTGGTGGCTGGGGGTGGGGGGGAAAGGTGCAGGGGGCGGGGCTCATTTTGTTTGGGTTGTATCATTTAAGAATTTAGGGATCTGGGGACCAGCAAGATGCCTTAGTGGGTAATAAAGGTATGTGCCATGAAGCTGGTGAGCTGAGTTCGAGCCCCAGGACCCATGGGGTGGGAGGAGAGAAGTGGGCCGGACAGTTGTCCTCTTTTACCCTCTTTTACATGCACTCTACGTACGGTGCGTGCAGTCTCCTCAACCAATAATCTTAATTTAAAGAGAAATTAGAAAACAGGGGATTTGTCCTCGACACATTAATGCCTCTCTTTATTCCCTCTTGTTTCAAAGAGGGGGGAAAAAAGCATGAGGTGCCTGGAAATGCTTTCCAGTTCTTCCCACCTGAGCCTTGCCCTGCCATCTTCCCTGCTATGGTAGAAACGGGGAAGGAGGCTTAGTTTGGATGAGAAGACTGAGTGTCGCTGAGCGTTAGAAACAGATTCAAATTGCAGTAAGTCCATGAGGAGCCCAAGTAATTGTCAGTAACTAGCTTTATATTGGAACTGCCATCTGGTTCTCATTGGATGCTGTAGGGGAACTCTGCGAAGCCAGAAGCCTCTTTGCTGGTTCTCTGGGGGCTTCCTGGAACAGAAACCCAGGAGCCTGAGTTGTCCAGGTCTCCCCACTCCGCTGGCAGAGTTGCTCATGTTCCATGAATGGTCAATCTTGTATCACTGTCCTTGGGCAGCACCTCCGTCTGTGTCTAGGGGCTGTGATCTAAGAGGAGCTGCCTCCTTTGAGCCTTGTCAATGCTACCCATTCCTAATTATTAATTCATAATAATTCATAGAGCTGGGGCCAGAAAGAACATTATGAATCAAGCATAGCCCTATTGTATATTTTGGAGTTTGAAATCTTTGCTCAGAAGTCAGTCATTATCAGAGCCTGTCTGGGAGCTCAGGATGGTCATCATCCCATTTGGAGGCCAGTACAGGTGCTATAAGGTAGGGTGGAATCCGAGGAGGCATGATATAACTAGAGTAATGCCATCTCAGAGACCCAGGTCCAGTGTCCTATCAACAAAACAGCAGATTCCTGATGTTCATGTGGGGACCAGGGCCACATAGGGGCTGGGTGTCTCTCCCATCTAGTCCTCCAGGGTTCTGTGTGTGCGTGCGTGCGTGCGTGCGTGCATGTGTACGTAGCTTATTTTGGACTTCAGCCTTTGGCACGCCCTAGAGCTGGAACAGGATGCTGGGTAACTGTAGGAGCGCCAGGTGTCCTGTCCAGCGGGGATTAGCAGCTCCAGCGAAGCCAAGGTCAGACAGACTACAAGCTGAAGGCAGGCAACAGGGAAGCGAGCAGGGACACCCCAGTGTTCTTGGGGACAATGGAAAGAGCACCCTAGCTCGCAGGCAGTCAGTGTGAGTCCAAACAATACAGTTTCTGCATCCGCAACTAGTTCCCGCATACAGAAGGGGGAAGTGTGTGCTTGCCGCATGTGTGTACACACACACCTTGCACGTTGGACTGATTGCTGTTTTTCCAAGCACATGGAAAGCTGGAATGTGGCTACAGAAGTCAAGATGTGCGGAGCATGAGTTAATACTCTTTATTCTTAGCACCAGCTGGGCCCTGATGAGAACTTGGATTTATCTGCTCTTGGGCTTCAGGAAGGACAGACTGAAGCACTGAAGGAGGGCACTGCCACCAGAAAGGGAATGTGAAACACACAGGCAATTGAAAATGTCCTAGCAGCCACAGTGTAACACAATAAGCGAATTAATAGCAGAGACCGTTTAACCCAACATACTCAAAAATTATTTTGCACTCCTTATTTCGAGCCGGGTTTTTGGAAACCGCTGTTTCTTTTGCATTCATAGCCAATTTTGCGTCTTACTGTATCTCCTATGCACACAGACAGCACAGGCTGAGGAGGAACTGCAAAGCCGGCAAGGGTTAGAAAGTGGAAAGTGGGACAGGAAAAGTGAGCGTGTGTACCTAGAGGGGGAAAAAAAATCCTCTGAGGGCAAACAGCCTTCTAAGGGAAGGGCCTATCCAGGTAATTGGTATCAGTGGTTTCCAGCTACATGGGAGCCCCGCCCCCACCACAGCTTTACACGCCAGCTGTGTGAGATGCCTCGATGCCCCGGTTAAATCGAGACAGGGAGAAACTGAATCTGACCTTGTTTACCTTGAGTACTTTATTTATCCGACACTAAGTGGGGAACCCATCCTCCCTGCCTCTCAGGAACCCGGTTGTCTGAACTCTCCTGATGTTAAAGCTGGACTATTCTCCGCTTTCTTAGGAGCTGCTAACCGAGCCACTGATAGCCCTCTGGCACTGTGGTTCTGTGGGTTAATACCAGATGCACCATACCGCTTGCAGGAGGAAATGCCTTTGCGCATCTAGAGTAAAGCTTTCGGGAAGAGAAGTCTGTTAAGAGATAGAATTTGGGTGTTGATAACCTAATGTCAGCTGTCTCAGCCTGACTGGGGGGAGGTGGCTTACGATTCACAAGGGCTCAGCTCTTGTGTTCACAGCCTTTGCTTCCCCAGTCTTCATCTGGGGAACTTTAAGAAGTTCCCTCTTCTGTCCTCTCCCAGTAAGAGTGAGTAAAAGTGACAAGGGAAGTGTGAGCCATTGGACCTTCGTGTGTTTATAAAATAGCAGCTCCATTGACATTCAGTTCCCAGATCCTCTTTGGAGAAGCACACTGTTTGCCAGGTAAAGATGCCAGGGGCTTTTATAAGCTATGGACACCATCCCAAGAGTTGACTACATCTGGCCTGAAGTCGTCAGGCCACTATCTGGAGTTTGAACTTTCTGTTTTTAATGAGAACTTTTGTACTTCATGAGGTGTGTGACCCAGACCCAGTTTGGTGCACTGAGGGCAGAGAATCTCAGTTGAGGTCCTCTGCAACCTTGCTTTCCATGGGCTGAGTACCAGAAGTGTCATCAGCAGCTAGCAGTGGCCAGTGTCTGGCACAGCCCAGATAACAAAGTCAGAGCCTGTGCTTTTGTAGGGTCCTGGCTGATACCAGCATCCAGCAGGATTGTAGACACTATTCTCCACAGCTCCCTGGCTAGTGGATGGAGATGATGCCACCATCTCCCAGTCATCCATTTCTGCTGTTGGATAGCACTTGCTTTAGAAAACTCCCTTCTGTCTAGTCCTGATCTACCAGTATCGGCCACACCAGTTAGCATCATTGTTCTGAATGCCCGCATAGCAAGTGTTTGGAAATGTCCATTTCTCTCCTGTGACGTGGAAGGTTTAGCCCAGAGGCAGGGTGGATGGTGAGTGAAGGACCAAGTCAGCTCCAGCCCCTGGCAAGGGATAGCGGGTCCCAGGACATCAAAGAAGGAATGTGAAGGGCCCTTCAGATTTGTCTTCCTGTTCTCCGCTGCCAAAGTAGAGTCCAAGGGGGGGAGGTTTGAGTGGTTGAGGCTACGAAGGGTTTTAGGGAACTTGAAGGGGCTTCTCATGAACAAGCGTGGGGGCTGGAGAGATGACTCAGCAGTCAAGAGCACTGACTACTCTTCCAAGGACCTTGGCTCAGGTCCTAGCACCCATGTCATGGCTAACAACTGTCTCTAACTCCATTTCCAAGGAAATCTGATGCCCTTTTCTGGCTGCTACGGCCATCAAATGTACACGGTGAACAGACCTGCATGCAGGCAAAACATCAATACACATAAAAATAAATAAAACTAACCCCCTCCCCCCAAGACAGCAAAAAGCCCAGCACTAAAACAGAAAAACACCAAGCGTGGGACTGTGATGTGGTGTAGCTGTTGCTCTGCTGGGCACGGTGGAAATGGGCAAGAGGGGTGATGTGCAGAATTGAAGGAACAGCTAAGCAATCCACCTCTCCCCGGCTGCACTGCTGAGTCGCGCACCACTCCCCTCCGAGTGGGCTTTTTTAGGAGAAGGTCAGCACATCTGGTAAGGATGGGTAGAAGGTGGTGGTATTGAAGGTGAAAGAGGTCAAACAGGACAGTGGCAGAGGCCAGGAGACCACTGCACTGCCTGTGTGACCTCACTGTCTCTCTGGCCCTCCCTCTGAAAACAAGTGTGTTGCCATACAAGAAATCTAAGTGCCCTTCTGGAAGATGGTGGGGCCTGTTGCAAAGAGGGACTTCCAGGTGTTCATTCAAAGATTCCTGGAGCTTGGAATTGAACCCTCTCTGGAGAAAGTGATTGCAAGCTGTCTTCCAACAGAGGCTTGACCTTCTTGTGGGAGCCTGGCTTAAAAGGATGGTCTCCGTGGCCTCTATTTCATATCAGCGTATGTAGCCTGATGAATGATGGGTCCTGGCAATGGGGACACTTTGCTCTGGGTCCAGAAGCAAGTTGGAAACTCATTTCATACCTCACTGGACTATGTCATGTGCAGACTCTTTTGAGGCACATAGTCTTGTTTGAGACGTCATCTATTACCCAAGAATATCTCAGTAGTAGTGTAGACTTTGTGGGTGCCCCACTCTGGATCCTGATAGTCCCACCATTGGCTCCCCATCAACCAGAACCTGAAACCACCTTTGACACAGCAGCCCTCCCTTGAAACTTGTTCACTAAGATTGAAGGGCTCAAAATGGTGTTGGGGTGGGGCCAGCAGGGCTGTTTCTAAAGGCAGCCCTTCCCTGTGTCTGTCCTGCCAGTCTGAGGACCCTGCGCTGTCATTCTCACCTCACTGTGGCCACGTTTCCCAGTCCCCATTTCATTGCTGGATGCTTGCTTCTAACGCTGTACATCTGCATTTTTCCTGTGCATCTGCCATGTTGTCATGGGAACTCAGTGGCCACGGGCCACAGGTATCTGGAGTCATCTGAATGTGGTGGTGTGGTACGTGTATTTGCTCACATTTTTATTTTGAATCCTTTCCAATGTGACATCTGCTAAAATGTCTCCCTTATGATTTGCTTGGTGATCACAGCCTTCTCATCATTCATTGAGCGCAGGACCTGATCTCACAGAATCTGAAAAGAGCTATGTGGTAAGATGCCTGTTGACTGAGACTGTGGCTTTCCTAATGGAACCCTTACTGACTGCAGCATGTAGACCAGAGTAACTCCTGGTAAACATACCGCTGTGGTCTTCACAAGCCCACGGCTGATATAGTAGGGTCAGAGATTCAGCCGCCCTCTACGCCACTAAAAGAGCGGAGGAATTTAGAGACAGTTCCACTGTGCCGGAAGGTGGGATTGAATTATGAGGTAGTGCATGACTGGGGGATTCGTTCTTGTATTTCTAGCCTGAGATTATTACAGCTGTAACAGTTACTCACTAATTACAGGCTTTTATGCTGCTGCTTCTTAAAAACAGTCATACTAAATGCCAAATTCCTCTATCTTACCTGTCTTTCCATGCTTACCTGGATCCCTCCTGCACTCCACTACTGGAATCTCTGTTTTTGTTTTTTAACCCGGATCTTCAACTCTGTTTTCTCCCTGGACTTACTTGCCTCGTCTGGAATGTTACATCTCTTCCTCTCTCTCTTTTTTTTTTTTTTTTTTTTTTTTTTTGTCCCCACATTGACTGTTTTATGGGGGTTTCTGGATATCGCGGGGCCACCTCACAGGAAGCGGTTTGCAATGAGATCATAAACATTGCCGAGAAATCTGTTCATTACTGCAGCACTGTCTCTCATCCCCTTGACTTCCATCACAAGGTACCCCCCTCTGACCGTAAATCATCTTTAATCGTTTCTCAGCAACCTCAAGCCCAGCAGCGGAGAGTCACCCCAGATAGGAGCCAGACCTCACAGGATTTGTAAGTACAGTCTGAGAACTTTGCTTCTTATGTTGCTGGTTCACTTTCCGCTTTGGAAAATGATTGGCTATGTCACAGCCTTTTAGGGTGAATGAGCTAATTGGTTACCGCCTCTTTGGGGATTTCTAGGGAAGGCCATATTTCCTGTCATCCTGTGAAGACAGGTGGTAGGTGAATAAAGGAGTTCATGAGCTACTGGGAGAGAGAGATGGGTTAAGAATTAATGGCCATACAAGGGGAAATGAGAGTTGTGCTGACCAGTTTCAATATCAATGCTGTGGAGGACAGAGAAAAGAGAACAGTTACTTCTGAGCTGGAATGAATGAACAGTGTTGATTTATATCTGCAGTCATTCAAAAAAAATATTAGATATGTCCTATGGTTTATACATACGGGAGAAAATTCTGTTCATAGAGAAAGAACAGTGATTTGAATGAGCTTCAAGAAAAAGGCATGGAGTGGGTAGTGTGAAGAAGGCCTGTGTGGCTAGCAGATGGTTCGTGGAAGTAAAGATAGAGATGAAAGTAAAGATGTTAGGGTGGGACCAGATTCTAGATTGCGGCTGAAGTAGGTTCAGACTTTATTCTGCAGACACCAGAAAGCCTCTGAGGGTTTTTAGAGTGAGGTGCATATTGATCATGTCTGCTCTAGGGAGATAACTCTGGCAACAGGTGGAGGATGGGATTTACAAAAAGGCACATGGATGTTGGTCAGTAGGTATGAAGCCAGTCATGGAAGTCTTAGCTAGAATGGGGTGAGCTTTTTGTAACAGTGGAAAAATATGATTACCAACAGAGAGACAGGGCAGGGAATAATCAACAGTAAAGGAGAGTGAGAAAGGGCAGCAGGAACAGGCATAGGTGTAGGAGTGCTCTCTTTTACAGAGCAGAGCCCATAGCATCTGGCCAGCCATGCTGCCTGCCTCTGCGAGACCAGGAGTAGAAAATGAAAAAGGATCACCAGGCATTCTCTCTGACAACTTGCAAATGGCTGGTGACTGTGTAACAGTAGTGAATGTTCCATTAGAAAGGGCTGAAGAGTAAGTTTGATGACACATGGGGTGGGGTAAGGTGGGGTGGGGTGGGTGGGTAGGATAGGGTGGGGTGAGGGATTGTAGATCAAGGGACACTGGAGACAGGGCGGAGAGTTTTAGGCATATTTGTGTTATGTGTAGGGTTTTTTTTGTTTGTTGTTCGGTTTTATTTTTTGTTTTTTTTTCTTGTCAGTCATCTGGTTTTGTCGTTATGTTAGTTTTAAATAACATTTAGGTATTTTGTATTTGATATAATTTTGTTGGTCAGTTATTATTATTGTTTATGGGCTAGTTTTGGTTTAATGATTAACCCATTTTTATTTATTTAAGTATTTTTACATGGTTATTTTATTTGAGTGTGGCAGGCCAGCATCTTGCTTTTTTTTAGGTTTTTTATGTTGACTCTTTTTAACTATTTTTTTCTCTTAGCCCCGCCTATTTTGTTTTTCCATTGGCCAAACAGTGTTTTATTCATTAACCAGTATAAGAAACATATTTACAGACTAACAAAGAAAGTGGTGACAAAGCTAAAAGATACAAATAAGAAGCTGTAAGTTGAAGAAGAGGGTTCAGCACAGCCAGGAGAAAGGGTCCTTGCACACAGTAACAGGGACAGACCCCTGTCTGTCAGGGAGGAAGGTTAAGGTTTTGTCACATAAGTTTCCATCTTGGAAAGTGGAGGAAAGAATACACAGCACACTGTTGAGAGCCGGGTACCAGAACCAGAAGAGCTTCTGGGGACATTAGAGTTAAGGAGGACCAAGACCATAAGGGTATAGATTTTCTCCAGTCTATCTCCACCATTTGCCTACAGTTAATTTTCAGAATATAATGTAGTGAAGCAGCCACAGTGGAAATTAAGGGTACTTTAGGATGTTAGTGAGAGTGTGTATTAGATAGCCAGCTGTAGGAATCCAAGTTAGGTAGAAATGCATACAGAAATGAGACAAAAAGATATTCACTTACCAGCTTGAAATCTGTCTCTGTCTCTTAATTCCTCGCTAGAGATGTTTCCTCTGGCAGCCAGGCCTTCCACCAAAATCTCAACACACTGAAAAAGTAGTGAAGACAGGTGTCCTATGCGTGGCACTTGGCATAGGCAAGCCTCTTGGTTCGTAAAATCAATGCTGAGCTCTTGTTTCTAGTCCCTCTTCCTCCACATCGGCATTCACTGACATCACTGGAAACAGCATTTGCTTGGCTTGTTTACAAAATTCTGGTGCTACTGTGGTGTTTTAAAATGGTGAATAGTCTGAATTGTGGCATTGGTGCGCGTATTAGAGGCCCTGTAAGCATTTGGCTAGGGAAGGAATGCAAACAAAGCTTCCCGTTGATGTCAGTTCCACAGCAAGCTTTGCTGTTATCAGAACACAGAGCTGTGCAAACCAGATGTCCTAGGCCAAAGAGCAAGTCAATAAAACCCTTATCTCCAACTCTCCCTGGGGAGGAACAGAAGCAGAAAACTTTTGGGGTCTTTAGAAAAGGAACCCTACTCTTGGAAACACTCAAAGTTTTGTTAAACAGAGAGGCAATGGAAATGTGCTATATTATTGTTATTAATTACTATTGTTTTGCTTTTGTTTTTAAGACAAAGTTTTACTGTGTAGGCCACATGTAGCGCAAAGTATCCTTGGAGTCAAGGACAGTTTTCCTGCCCCAGCCTCCTACATGCTCAGACCACAAACATAAGCTATTCCACATGGATGGAAATGCACTTTTTAATACATTTTCCCACCTGTGCCTGTCACCTGTTTTTATAGTTACCTGGAACTGAGTAACTTGTATATGGAACTGAGTAACTGTCGATTATTCTTAATAACTTACCTACATTGTCCTATTATAAGGAAGGGGTGTGGTTGACTTTAAAGGCAGCAAAGTGAGTAGAGGGGGATGCAGATAATAAAGGAATGGAGGAAAACTAAGATTAATGATGAATCATTAGTGATATTTAGGAATTCCCTACCCTTGTTGCTCTTAATTGATTTAACGCATTTCTTCAAATGCTAAACTGCTAGAGAACTAATCAGTGAAATATTTACTTCATCAGATAGGAAACATCATGTAAATGTTGGGTTCACAGTACTGGGATTTATAAATGGTTGTTAAATCCCATCAGCAACTGAGCCACTCACTGGCCCTTTGTCTGGTTTGTAGGTGTAGCTACCAAGCATTGTATAGCTATGTGCCACAGAACGATGATGAGTTGGAACTCCGAGATGGAGATATTGTTGATGTCATGGAAAAATGTGACGATGGATGGTTTGTTGGTAAGAATCCCATCACAATTTTCTTCCTGGTGGTTTATTGAAGAAAGGACTAGGAATGATGGGACAGGTAAAAAAGAAACAGTCTTCTTTGTACAGAAAGCAATCTCTCAGCCCCTGAAGGAGTGCTGGACCACCCCTTCTCAAGGGAGTATGAATATTACAGAGTAAGGCCTAAAGCCTAGATAGGCCAGTGTCTGTGACACAAGATAGTAGGTATCTAATTCATCATAGCTGTTAATTGGGTTCAGTTTATATTTCTATTGTGTGAATGTTGAATGTTCACAGAATGAATTTTTAAAGCTCTTAAGAAACATTTGATTAAGACTAGGTGTCCACCATGAAATTCAAGCACATGTGTGAATGTTCCTAAGACCCTTTTATTTACTCTAGGTTTTTAATAACTTGAACAAAAGCAACCAGCTCTAATAATAAAGGGCATATGGCTCAATGGTAGAACATTTGCTTAGAGCATGGGATCCTGGGTTTGTTCCCCAGTACCACAGAGAGGGAGGGGGAAAGAAAGGAGAGAGAGAGAGAGAGAGAGAGAGAGAGAGAGAGAGAGAGAGAGAGAGAGGGAGGGAGGGAGGGAGGGAGGGAGGGAGGGAGGGAGGGAGGGAGGGAGGGAGGGAGGGAGAGAGAGAGAGAGAGAGAGAGAGAGAGAGAGAGAGAGAGAGAGAGAGAGAGAGAGAGAGAGAGAGAGACCATGCAAGATTTGCCTTTCCAGGAAGGGGAGAGAGGCCAGCATGAGATTGTGCTGCAAACCCAGTATGCTTGGTGTGCTTTTGCTGGCTTCTCTCACAACGACATCTGCAAAACAAAAATTAGCCTCACCTAACAAATTCAGAAAGTGAGGGGCCACAGGATTTAATAGGTATTCCACCGTCACTCTGATAGCGTAAAGCAGACCGCCCACTACTTCCCAGCCTGCATCATTTCTGTTTGGGCCGTTGGTTCTCTGGGAACCACTGGTTCGCTCTTGACTTCAGTCCCCCTTTCTTGTCTGATCTCTCTGGAAGAAACTTCCTGAAGCATGTTCGGACATGGAGTGGTCAGACATGAAGCACCATGTAAACAGGAAGACAGGTTGAAAGACAGGGGTCCTTCTCTTAGAAAATGCTGTGTCCCCCTTGAAGCCGGGCCTCCCTTTGGGGTTCTTTACAAAATAAATTCTTATCAGGCAGCCAGAGGCCACAGGGCATACTGCAGTCCCATAGAAGTCGTAGGCGTACCAAATGTAAAATTCTAAATTTTAGAGTGTCACATCGAAAAGGTAAAGTGGAACCCATAAAATTAGTTTTGATGTTTTATGAGCCTGAAGTATCCAGATATTGTCTTTTGAGCACATTAACAATGTTAGTGATATATTTTATATTGTTTTCATTCTAAGACCTTGGAAGCGGATTCCAAATTCTCAACAGCTCAATTCTTAGTTACCATGTGTGGATATCCTACTAAAGAGTGACACTGGGGCAGGGGGATGTCACATTCTAGGCAAGCTTGAGCTGTACAGCAAGACTGTGTCTCAAAAGTGGGGGGAGGGGAAGGCCGAGAGAAAGAGAGGTTGAGCACGAGTCTGCCAAGTTCCTCTAGGAGTGTTTCAATCTGGAACCCATAGGGAAGAGACACTAGTCTTCTCTGAAGCCAGGTATCTTGGTTGAAGGAACTACTTTGGGATGAGCACCTTCCCTGCACACCTCAGTTATTTTCAGAAGCGACTGAGTACAGATTTAGCAGCCTGGCATTCCTGGTCAGTGAGAGCAGAGCGTTGGGAAGAACAGTGGGGCTGGGAGTCAGAAGACCTGGGTTCAGATTCTGCCTCCAACATCAGTTAAGCTCAGGGACCTGGGAAGCATCATTTAAAGTCTGGGTCACTCATCTGAAAAGTGTATCTTGCTTGCTCTCCCTACCGCCTCCCCCCCCCATCATTTCATAGCCCAAATGATGTAGCTATGGAAACCACAGTGTGGGATTGGTACCAAGGGATGGTGCAGAATCTCCAGCGTTCTCTCTGAACTCGGCATCTTCTCACTTTGTCTGTTTTTGTTTGCTTGTTCCTTACAGGTACTTCGAGAAGGACAAGGCAGTTTGGTACTTTTCCAGGCAACTATGTAAAACCTTTGTATCTATAAGAAGACTGAAAACCATAGAGATTATTTTTCTCAGAGGATGCAGCATCATTCATGAACTGGTCTCATTAAAATATCGTGTCAGTAGGAAAAGTAATGCAGTTGGTAAAGAATTCTAAAAGAGGAACAAAGAAGTGTGTTTAAAACCCACCGTGTATCGGGGCTTAACTGTGTGCTGAGGAAATCGGTATTTACATGGCTGCTTCTGGGAACTGCTCCAGCCCCCACTGCTTGGGTAATCTGATATGGAGTAGTGTCCACCAGCAGCAATAGCCAAAAATATGCTCAGTCTTTACCCACTCTCATTTCAAAGGGGCCCCCTGGGGCCAGATAAGTCAATCCCCAGCCATGTTCCAGAGGCCCCAAGTCTGAGCATCACTGCCCACCCCTGCCTCTATCCCTGGCTGTCCCAGAGCCAGCAGACTCCCAGTGCTGCTAGAGTCTGGTCTGGGTTCTGAGGTTTCCCTTCAGCACCATGACTCCAGGTAAAGCAATGCAGGCAGACCAGGCATCCTGGCATTCAGCCTGCTGGGTGACATTGTACTTGACTGCCCTGATAGTCAGACAGAAAAGCATGCCATGTTTGTCCTGAGCTTGGAATCAGGTGCCAGGCAGATGGGTTACATTTGTGTTTCCATGTGACTAAGCCAGTGACCTTGGGGCTCTGGAGGTCACTTGGAGTAGACTCCTTTCCTGGTCACCATCACTGGCTGGGCAGGGTTGGATGTGACTTTCTTCTCCGCTGTAGTATGGACTTGATACACCTGAGCCCACAGAATCCAGACTGGTCTCTAGTAGTCCTCTTAGCATGTGTAGATGCAAGCCAGCTGCTGGGGTACCATGGTAAGGCTCTCTCAGACCTGGGAGGGGTCCCTATGGAGGAGGTCAAAGACCACTCTGAATGTTATTTCTCCCTCTCCACCACCTTGGGTCAGGGAGTCCTGTTGCACATGCTGAGGCCCCCATTCAGAGCTGAGGTATCATACACTGCCTTGGGGATGAAGCAGCAATTTTGCTCCTCTTAATGGCAAGCAGGAGACTGTCCTGTGAGCCCTGGTTATGAAGAGGGGACCCTTTGACACCTGGGTGTGAGTCACCACTCTGATTCTCTGTTAGATCCCTAATTGACACAGATAGGTATGGCCTGTTCCCAGAGCTGGGCCTGCCAGGGGTTCAGCAGAGTGCATAATGTAGGAAAAGGAACCCAACCTAGAGAGACCGTGAAACGTGCAGAGGGTGTGAGAAGGGAGAGTTTCTCTGTGGGAGGGGAACCCTAGGTTGCATTGTCAGGTTTTCATCTCCCTTGGCTCACTTCTGAGCAATGAGGATGCGGGGAGAACCTTTGTCTGGGAGTAGTTTATGTCTGGGAATACTTGGAATTTTTCCAGGGTCTCGTCTTATTCTACCCACATATGTACAAGGTCACGGACATCAGGAAGTGTAGGCAATAGGGGTATATACTGGAACCCCTGGCTCTCTGCATCTAGTTCATAACCACGCTAACCACCGTCCCAAAGCCTGGAGTCTTTACAAGTCGGCAACATTGTCGTGAGTGACTGCTGTCCCAGATGGCATAGGATCCTACTTGCTGTCCCCACCACCCGTCAGCCACAGTTCTCCAAGAGGCTCTCAGGAAAGAAATTGCCACAGACTGAGTCACACTGAAAAATAAATGGCCGATAGGAGGAATGTGTTATCTCTTCCAGGAGACATCATTTTTAACTGACAGGATAGAGCCTGTAATCCCAAGGGGAAAGGGTGAGGAACTGAGGGCATACCAGCTTCTGGGGCAGAAAAGCTCTGGTGGTTCCATGACCTGTTGCTTTGGAAGCTCTGCTTCACCAGCCAGCAGCACTGCTTTCTTTCTTTTTTTCTTTGCCCCTCTCAAAGGGAATATAGCAAATAAATAAATAAATAAACAAACAAACAAACAAACTAAATAAATAAATGCGCGTGTGCATTTTTGCCCATTCGGAATGCAGTCTTGCTCTCTCCTAGATGCCAATCATGAATAGTGCAGTTGTATTTAAATTTCCTCAGGGGTGCTTTTTGACTCAGTAGGTAATTTCAAACACCCCTTTAAATACAGCTAGAAAATAAAAACCATTTTGTAAAAGCCACATTTGCATCCAATGCCAGCCTCACACCGAGTATCTCCCCAAATCCAGGTATGCCCATCTTTAATAAGATCTTTCCAGCTTCCTACGTATGACAAAACCAAAAAGAGTGAAAATTTCCAATTACTCCTTTGTCTTCAAACATTTAGTAATATAAAGTACCTATCTATTTTTATGCTGAAATGTTTATACAGGTTTATTAACAGCAAGCGCGACTAACTGGCAGCATGCCTCGCAATGCATTTTGATATATTAGCCATGCTTCCAGGTAAAATGCCCTAAACTGCTCACCTTTTGCAGTCTCTCTGGGATCGGTAAAAGAAAAAAATATCACATGTTTGAGAAGTGGGACTGTAAATATGTAATGTATATTTAACTTTGTGTAGCCTTGTATAGAAAAATAATTTTTAAAACTTGAGCAGAAAGGGAGTAAAATAAGGACGTCATGAAGGGCTGTTTTATTTTTTTTTCCACTTTTATTTAAATGAAGGAATTTCAAATAATTCACCTGCAGACTTTTAGCACAAAAATAGTCATTGGAAATTGTCAATGTATACATTGTTCTTTGGGGGAGAGAAGACAACTATAATATAATTTACAGTTTTCCTTTTGCTGTTCTATTTATCTGCAGCAGTACTAAATCCTATTGCTGGAATAGGTTACTACCTAAAAAAAAAAAAAAAGGATTATATTCAGAAAAAAAAATAATAACCTGACATATGTAACCTATTATGCTATTGCATTTCAGTCCCACACCAAGCGCATGTACTATGCAGACACAGGTTTTTCTGTTCATTTACTTTTCTTTATTGCAGTGGATTGATTTGATAGACTTGTTGAATTACTACTTTGCTGTACATATTATTTAATAAACTTTATTCAGAATTGCGTGGCACCTTTTGTTCTTGCCCTCCATTGGTTCTTCTTCCTGTGGGGGAGGCCCCTCTGCTGTTGCCGATTCTCGTGCCCACCTCTCCATTCTTAAATCACTGGCCACCAGGTTCCTCTTTACTTCTTCTCAGCATAACTGACCGCAGTACATTGATTAACGTATGTTCCTCAAAACATGGGAAAATGCAGTGTTTAGTGTTTGAATATCGTGTGTGTCTGTGAGTTTTCTGTTGTGGTGAGTTTCTAGGTTTTTCTCTCCACATCAAGTACATTAAAACACTCAGTCCCCATCGCAGTCCCTTCTCCCCTTCCACGACCCCCCCCCTGCCCCCGCAGCCGCTGCATGGCCGTGAGCTCCCACCTCATTCAGGCAGGGTTTGCTGTGCATATATAGGGGGCCCTCAAAGAGGAAAGCCTCAAACCTCCTCTCCCTTGCCTGCTTCCTCTGAGTAGTAATTTGCAGCTGCTGGCAGTGAGCTGGGGAAGGGAGGGTGGCCTTCTAGGGTCTGCTGGTCTCCAGCCTGGTCCAGTTTCACAGGCATTGCTAACCTTCCTCTTGTGCCTCTATCCTGTCCAAATCCTTCATCTCCAAATACTACATTTAGAACCTGACCACTTTTTTCTTTTCCTTTTCTTTCTTTCTTTCCTTCTTTCTTTCTTTCTTTCTTTCTTTCTTTCTTTCTTTCTTTCTTTCTTTCTTTCCTTCCTTCTTTCTTCCTTCCTTCCTTTCTTCCTTTCTTGGGGGGGGGTGTGTGGAGACAGGATTGCTTTGTATTACTTTGGAGCCTGTCCTGGAACGCACTCTGTAGACCAGGCTGGCCTTGAACTCACAGAGATCCACTTGCCTCTGCCTCCCAAGTGCTGGGATTAAAGGCGTGGGCCACCAACACTGGGCTTAGAACTCAACCACTTGTACTTTTCTAACCAAGCCATTTTCTCTTGCCCAGACCATTGCTGGCCTGCTAGTTTCTCCCTTGCCTCCTCTCCTCCAGCCATGACAGGGCAGCCATCACAATCATTGTGAAATTGACCTTATACTCTTGGTTGTGGACTGAATCTACAAGCATTGCCCTTACCTCTCCATGACCCATAATCCCATCTGCTGGTTCTGGCAGCTTGCACTTGCCTTAGTATTCTTACGGTCCCCAAGTCATCCAGCACTCTCCTGACTTAGAGCATCATGCTCACTAGTCCTTTCCCCCAAAGCTATTGACTTCCTTGCTTTCTCTTCTTTGGCTTTCTCTGGTCACCTTATATAGGATGCGAACTGTTGTACCCACTGAAGCATTATCTCCTCTATCTGTTGATAAATATAGGTGTGTTTCTCTGCATATCCTACAAACATGGCTTCATATAGTCTTAGGATTCTTTTCCTTTAATAGTTTGCACATAGCTCCAAAATGTGTGTATCCAGTTCTCTATTGATGATACGAGTGTGTGAATTTCTTGCCAGCTTTTCACCAAAGGGAAGAATGATGCTGTTGGAAGTAGAGCTGTTGACTTTGAGGAGGAATATTTCAAACCTTTAGAGAATGTCAAGTTGCCTTCCTAAGGTACTGGCTTCTACTCCTGCCAAGTCCAAGAGAGTCTGTTTCCCACCTTCCAATTAAAACCATGGCCAGCCTCCCTAAAGAGCTGCTGCACCCTGTCTGGCTCTTCACTTTTCTGTATCCCTTTGTAGCTCTCTCTCAGCACGTGCTGCCCCAGGGACTGATTCTTCACAATACAAGTCTGGGCCAGAGAGTCACTCCTTTGAAGGCCCTTTTACTGAGAAACCCAACACTATTGGCTTGAGTGGAGACATACCAAAAAGAGTTGGAAGTAGCCTCAGGCAGGAGTAAACCCAGGAACTCAAACTTTCTCTGCTGTATTTATCTTATTCTTGGCACTGTGGTCTTGTTTGAGTACGTTTTCGACTACTGAGTACAGCTGTGGGTTGCAGGCAGCTCCAGCCTCTTTTTTAGTTTTCCAACTCTAGATGCAAAGGTACTTCTGTCGGGCTTTCCCTGAAAAGAACTACAGACTCTCCGGTAGGTTCTTCCTAGATTGTATTTTTTGATACATGTATCCCACACTGGCCTCAGGCTCACTTTATAGCAGAGGATAGCCTTGAATTTCTAATCCTCCTAACAATGCAGAGCTGGGAGTATGTGGTGTGCCCATATGCCTTGTTTATGCTGTGCTGACCGTGGAACCCTGAGAGCTTTATGATGGATGCCAAAGCAAACACTATCAACTGCCCCTAGCCTGTCTCCTGGGTCTTATTCTCTGAAGTCGTCACTTTGACCAGAAAAGATTGGCAGATCCACTAAACGCTCCTGTGACAAGAGACATGACAGGCTAGACTGGTGTACTTTATTAAGAAAGAAGAGGATACCTTTAATCCCGACACTTGGGAGCAGAGGCAAGCCAGTCTCGGTGAGTTTAAAGCCAGCCTGGTCTACATAGTTCTGGGACATCCAGGGCTACGTAATACACCCTATCTCACAAGAACATCAATAACAACCAAAAAGTGGGGGGTGGGGAGTGGGGAGAGATGGATTTCAGCGGGTCCCTCGGTGTGGGGAGCAGATTGGATGTGTTTTGTTGACATCAGCTCTGGACCCCAACGCCTCAGAACCATGGGAATCAAGGCCTTCCCCTGGTCCAAGTACTGATGTTAAGTGTTGCGTGTGTAAAGCTCGCTCATCCCTGAGACTGATCCTTACAGAGACTCCATACTGAACTTAGCTCACCAGGCTACTTCTGATGTGTCTCCATCAGTGCACATGGCCCACCCACTCCCAGCTTTTCTAAACATGTACCTGTGGGTTCTTCTCAGTCACCCCTCTTAGGTCAGTCCCTAAGTCCATGGCATCTAGCCTTGGAGAATTATTCAGTAATCATTGGAAAATGAATCACCACTGCCCTGTTCCAATGAGAGCTTCAGTGTGGCTCAGGGGAAAAAATATACTGGAGCTCTTTGATCCAGACCTTGGGAGGAACCCAGTGGAGGATGACGTTCGCCCAGTGGATGAAACCAGTGTGACAATGAGGGCACAACAAAGCGCATCGCATGCTAAAAATGAAAGGACCCTGGGAGGGAGCAGAAATATTTGGAAGAGCTAGAAGTGGGTTTATTTGCCAAGTCTTAGCATGTAGAAGTCGCTGACTTTCAAGCAAATGGAAGACAGTAACTGCTTGATTCAGGTAGTTTGTAAAATGAATTAGTGAGAAATGGTTTGGATTGGAAGAAGCTCTACACTGTCAGTGTTTTTAATCTATGTGCCCATGCCCATGATAAAGTTTAATTTCTTAGACTTTATTAGCAACTAATAGTGGCTAATGCAAACAGAACAATTACAGGTTGAGGCAGGAAAATTGTGAGGTCAGCCTTTGCTACTTAGATTTACCCTATGTCAAAAATAGTTACACGAGTGTGGTCTCAAAATATCTTCTATTCTATTCTCCCTTCTTAACCAGAAGCAGCTGAAAGAGTGGAAAGGGAAACCACAGATAACAGGATGGCCTTCTATCCAAATGGTTTTGGGGAGAAACTTGATAGAGGCAGAGAGGATGACAAACAGATCTGAATGGTTACACAGCACTTGGTGTGTCTGTCCTCATGTACCTCTGCTCTTCTGAGACTCTGGCTCTGCCACCATCCTCCCCAAAAGAGTGAGTAGGTCCAGATAGTCTGGTCCCTTCTGACTTGTCT
This sequence comes from Cricetiscus sungorus, assembly GCA_030556225.1. Lineage (NCBI taxonomy): Eukaryota > Metazoa > Chordata > Mammalia > Rodentia > Cricetidae > Cricetiscus > Cricetiscus sungorus. The sequence goes on along the minus strand of JANBXA010000007.1, from coordinate 136,320,654 downwards.
CTAAAGAGATCTTGCAGCCAGAACTGCAGAACAGAGGCAGAACCATGAATCAGCTTCAAATAGCAGAGTAAATTGTGTATGGGGATAGATGATATTGAAGCATGATCTGCAGTCTTCTTAGGCCCTAGTCTTAGCTTCATTTCCTGTTGCTGTGATGAAACATACTGACAAAAGCAACTTATTTTTCGTCTTATTTGTAATCGACGTAACTGCAGGGAAGTCAAGATGGCAGGAAATTGAAGTCACTGTTCACATCACGTTCAGCCCAGAGCAGAGCAGTGATTTAGTGTGTGTATGCTAGTGCTCAGCTCTCTTTCTGCACGCTGAAAACACTTCAAAAGCCAGGTAGAGAATGGTGCCACGCACAGTGTGTGGCTTTTCCCACGTCAATTAACATTATCAAGATAATGCCCATTGAGTTACCTTTTCCTGTGATTCTGGATTGAGTCAACTTGACAAAACTAACCATCAAAGCTCCTCTTTGAGGGATGCATAATGTCAAGTGACTAACACCATAAGGTGCATCAGTCCCCAAGACTATTACTACTGGCAGTAATCCCAGCAATCCTCAGTGGTGTTCCTTTTTCCCATCTGTTGTTTGGTCTGTGTGACCATCAGGATATAGCAGAAATGATGATATGTGACTTCTGAAATAAGGTCATAAATAAAAACTTGTAGCTACTGTCTTTGGATCAGTCCCTTGAGGATACGCAGACAGTTCAGAACTTCAGGATTCCAGATATTTTATATCTTACTGTGATAGATAAGTGTGCTATATACCTCCACCAAAAAAAATAAAATTTAAAAAAAAAAAAGGTCATTTAAAACAAAAAGCTATCTAAAGCCAAGCAGTGGTAATGCACACCTTTAATCCCAGCACTCGGGAGGCAGAGGCAGGTGGATCTCTGTGAGTTTGTGGCCAGCTTGGTCTACAGAGCAAGTTCTAGGACAGCCAAAGCTACACAAAGAAACCCTGTCTCAGAGAAAAAGAAAAAGGGGGTGGGGGGTAGCCATCAACTAGGAATCAGATAAAGTGTTGAGTGTCTCTGAGCCTCAGAAATGTCACTCAGCTCTCTGGGCCTGACTTCTTCACATGAGGACAAAGATGGGAAGACCCAAGTGAGCTTCTTAGGGAGGAGCAAAGAGAGACAGGTTATCTAAAAGTCAGCTTGAAAGGTTCACAGCAGCCCTGCAGTCTTTCCATCTCCAGGCACACCTACCTCTCTCTGCAGCATTGTAGGTAGGTGTCCTTATCTCTGTCTGACTCTGATAGTTCATCCCAGTGGAAAACGATATACAAGAAAAAGTAGATTCTGTTTGACTCCAGTGTGTGCATCCTTTCCTCTGAGCACACTCCACTGCCTCCATGGGACAGCTGAGACAAGAACATAGGCCAGCAGACACCTGCATCGTCTAATGTTTACCAGCATCTCCAGTAGATCCTGAAACACTCATGAGAGTGATGACAATAAGCTGAGTGCCTACCATGGCATAAGCATTGAAACTTTGATAAATGGTCCCGGTCAGTCTCCTGCTAGGCCTAGCACAACAGTAATGGCACAGAAGAAATCTCTTTCTGCCCACCCATTCCGTGGCGTCTTTGCCAATGCACCCTCTCGGGAGTGTGGTTCAGCTGCATGCCTCTCCTTTAGCTGCCACACTAACTTTATCACCTTGTGCCTGGGCCCCTTCATGCAATGCCATAGTCTAAGAAGGTCGCTAAGAACTGTTCCTCCTATTTTATCAGGTAAAAGTGACTTTAGGGCCTGGAGGAATGGCTCAGTGGTGAGGAGCACTGGGTGCTCTTCCAGAGGCCCTGGGTCCAGGTACCCACATGGTGGCTCACAACCATCCATAACTGCAGTCCCGAGGGGTCAGATGCCCTCTTCTAGCCTCTGCAAACACTGCACACACAGTATACTTATATACATGCAGGCAAAATACTCATACACATAAAATAAATAAAGTATCTTTTTGACCTGGGGCCAGGATGGTGTCCAAGGGCCACACTGCCATGGGGGCCATGCCAATCTGAGTGGCCTGCGCTGCTGCCTGGGGTCCTGGTGACATCCAAGCCCTGGCTGCTATCAAGGACCATGTCAGGGTCCATGGTCCTACTACAGCTGGGTTCAGTGTTGATGTCTGAGGCCCATGATGCCACCAGATGCCTGGGGGCTGGGCTGAAACCTGTTGGTGTCCTAGGGCCATGCTGCTACCAGGCAGGGCCATGATAATCTGGTGGTCTGCATTGCCACAAGGAGCCATGGCATCATCCAGGCCCAGGCTGCTGCCATGGGCCACGTCTGGGTCCACCGCCCAGCAGCCAGGGTCTAGATTGATGTCCATGACTTCTTTTGCTACCAGGGGCTGAGCAGATGCCCAGGATCTAGACAGCAACTTGAGACTGTTGCTGTCCAAGGGTCTTGCTACTGCTGAGGCCGTACTGATCTGGGTGGTCTGTGCTGGAGCTGCTGCAGAGGGCATGTCTGGGTCCATGCTCCTGCTGCAACTGGAGTCTGTGGTGATGACCCATGTTACCACGGGGGGTGATAGAAACTGTGAGCATTGAAATTCAAGAGCCATGCTGAGTTGCCCCCTTGCCTGAAGGGTAAGTCCCAGTGCCTGGACCAACCAGTTCAGCTACCACCCAGACCCACATCCCCGGCCTTGGGTTGGTCCACCCTAACGCCTACCCCATCTATGACCTGCTGCAGTTTGTGAAGGGACTAGTCCTGGGGAATGAAAACTGTGTGATCTCTGTGAATCAGGCCAACAGCAGGGTATCTGAGAGGAGTTTCAGTGAGGGCCCAGTGATGATGGTGGGCCAGAATCCTTGAACCAGACAAATGATTCCTTGCAATGAACATTTTGCTGGTGGGTCTGTTTGGACAACAGGGGTACACTGTGTGACACACTGTGGCTGCCGATGCCGCTAGGATGAATTAAGAGGTGTTAGAAAGATGGAGGAGCAAGGCAGTTTGTTTGTTTGTTTTGTTTTTAATTAATTTTGTGGGGAGCATGCTGCAGGGGTGAGGGGAAGATGTGGAGGGACTGAGAGGTGAGGTGAGTGGGATTCAGGTACATGCTATAAAATTCCCAAAGGATCAGTAAAGGACTGTGTTTTAAAAAATGACATTAGCTGCAGTAACCAGTAACAAATGACCCAACAAATGACATCTTATGTGACCCTGATGGGCATCATTACCTCACAGATGATAGGAGTCCTGCTAATATTTCTGATTCCTTTGGGCATTCTCTGATGATGGCAATCTGGTTGCCATGCTAATTCTAAGCATTACATTTGGTATACTGGCATCTAGAAGACGAAGCAGGATACGACACGGGACTCACAGTTTTTCTTAAAGAAGACAAAGGATTTCCAGAAGTCCTTCCAGGCATCTCTCTAGCTAGAAGCAATTCTGTGCTCGCTTGCTTAGGCAAAGGTTGCTTCCTGGAGCTAAACAATGTGGGAAGATTGGGATCCCCTCCCTCTATCTGTTGCCTGGGTGACTCTATCTAATCCCTTTGTTCACACTGTACTCCTCGGGCAAATTACTTGCTTATACTTTCTAAATTAAGCAAATACAGCCCAGGCCTATAATCTATAAAGCAGAGGATTGCCACAAGTTCAAGACCAACTTGGGCCCCATAGTGAGTTCCTGGCCACTCTAGGCTACAGGAACTGAAACACTGAATAAAATAAAATAATAAAATAAACCAATAAACCAATTCCAGAATATAGGAGGTGGAAACAAGACAATTAGGAGTTTAAGGCCAGCCTGGGCCACAGGAGACTGTCTCAAAAAACCAAAGCAAACAAAATTGTAAAAAATGGTGGGCTTGAGACAAGACAGAGACCCTGATGAAAAACCAAAAAATAAAAATTAAGGAATACAAAGTTATTAGTTAACATTTTAAGGAATAGGAAGTATATGTAATTACAATTATGATACAGCCTCGATGTATGTTTTATAGATGCAATGCCTGTATGCAGTGATTTTTTTTTTACTGACCAACTGTGTCACAAACTCCTTTTTGACACTATTCAATCACTGATCTCTGTGTCACCAGGTTGATGATGACTAATATTCCTTGGAATAAATGGGCTCTGATATATTTAACAATTCTCTATTAGTGACACTTGCTGTGTTTCCAGGATTTTGTAATTATGGGAAACTGTGAGGAGTACCTGAGTGCCCAGACTCAGCTTGGCTTGTTTCCAGCCAGCTTTTCTTATCTTAAATTATTCCATCTACCTTTTCCCTCTGGGCTTTTATCTTTTTTATTTCTGCATTATCTTACTTTCCTTCTTACTCCATGGCTGGCTGGGTGGCTGGGTGGCTGGCTGTTTTAGCTGTCTGGCTGTTTTAGCTGTCTGGCTGTGTGGCTGGGTGGCTTGGTATCTGGGTGGGTGGGTGTCTGGCTGGCTGGATGGCTGGGTGAGTGGCTGGGTGGCTAAGTGGCTGGCTGGGTGGCTGGCTGGGTGGCTGGCTGGGTGGCTTGGTGGCTGGGTGGCTGGCCCCTGATATGCCCTCTTGTTTTCTTGCTCTCTGGTCCTCAGTTCTCCTATTTATCCTCTCTGCCTGACAGCCCTCCCTATCCTTGCTCCTGCCTTACTATTGGCCATTCAGCTCTTTATTAGGCCCACTAGGTGTTTTAGACAGATACAGTAACACAGCTTCACAGAGTTAAACAAAAGAAGTATAAACAAACGTCACACATCTTAAAATACTATTCCCCAACAAATACCCTGAATCTCTAGAAACAGAGTTGCAGCGATCAAAGTCGAGATCAAAGTCTAAGGTAAAGTTAAGGATTTTGAAACAGAATCCCTTCTGGTCAGCCAATATGGGACCTGACAGAATTACCTTTGGTTTGCTCCTTGGACACTGGAAGCACATATGCCCAGCTTCAACTGAATGCACCCTCTGAACTATCCTGTGTTGAAATGCTTCCAGCATATAAAATTTAGAGAGGTGCCCTCCTCACCTTCAGCTTGAGTACTGTTTTGAGAGTTTCCCAGGTATCAAGAAGAAATTGTTCAAAAGTCAAGGATGGGGGCATGGCTTGTGTGTATGTGTGTGTGTGTGTGGGGGGTGTGTTGTGTGTGTGTGTGTGTGTGTGTGTGTGTGTGTGTGTGTGTGTGTGTGTGTGTGTGTTCAGGGGAGGGGCGGAGGGAGGGGGAGAAAGAGGTAAGGAGGGAGGGAAGGTTCACAGTAGATACTGGACTAAAAAGGACATGTAGGAAATTAAAGGGTAAGAATGACAGATGAGACAAGGAGAAAGGACTCTGGGGAGCTAGAACAGAGCTTTTAAGGCAGTTGCATTAAGACGTGATAGACAGACAGGAAGTTAAGCTCCAGCATGGGGCATTAAAAGGGTCAACCCAGAGCAAGGTCAGAGAGAAGAGTAACAATGGTGCCCTGTTTGCCTAGGAACAACGAAGTGGCCCCTAGACAATTACAGCAACCTTGCATGAGCCTGCAGAGGTGTCCGGGCCCCCTTTTCCCTCATTCTCAATTTCTCCATTCCTTTTACAGGGACCCTCCAAAGAACAGTCTATACTTGCTATCTACAATTCTTCCTTCTCACTCCCTCTTGAACCCTGTGCAGTCAGGATTCTCTTCAAGACCCCAGTGACTGCCATACCATTAAATCTTGTGGTTGAGTGTGTCTTTGGGCAGCACTGAACACACCATGCATGCCCTTCACCGACTTCCAGGAAGCCCCTCTCTTGGGCCTTCGTCTACTTCCCCCTTCCTTCTCAGCCTCCTTTGCTAGCTGCGCCTCACTTTCCACCCCCAAGGTCTGTAGTCTTTCCCCTTTCCCTGGAGCCCTTCTTATCTCTGGCCTTTTAATTTCCCCTACCCTATGTGCTGGTCCCTTGCCCAGGCCTCTCCCTTAGAGTCCAAACTCCTACCTATAACTGCTCGCTCCATATCTCAACTGAAGTTTTTAATGAGTGATCTGAGACTTCAGTATCTCTGCAACGGAATCCCCCTAAGAATACACATTTTCAACCTTTCAGTTAATGGCAGTTCCGTCCCGCATTTGCTGTTCAGGCCAAAGACTCTGAGTCATCGTTGACGAGCCTCCACTCTGAGTCATCGTTGACGAGCCTCCTGTGCCTTGCCTCCTGTCCACTAACAAGTGCCTGCATTAACAGGCAGGATCTGGGCGTTATGCAGATGCCTCTGGCCCTGCCTTGGGTCCAAGCCAAGGATGGTCTCTTGCTGGGGTTTTCTAACACAGTGGTTGTCAGCCTTCCTAACGCTATGACCGTTTATTACAGTTCCTCATGTTGTGATAATTGCCAACCATAAAATTATTTTCATTGCTACTTCACAACTGTTCTTTTGCTATGGTTGTGAATCATAATGTAAAATTTATGTTTGAAGATTGTTTTAGGCAAACCCTGTGAAAGGGTTGGTCGACCCCCAAGTCGAGAACCACTGCTATAACAGCTTACTAGTTTGGGTATCTTGCCTTCTCATTCACCTATTTTCATTGCTTTTGTGTGTGTGTGTGTGTGTGTGTGTGTGTGTGTGTGTGTGTGTGTGCATGTACACATGTGTGTGCTTATGTATGAAGGCCAAGAGAAACTCGGAGGTTGTTCCTCAGGAGCTATGTCCCTTGGTTTTTTGGTATCTCAGAGAGGTAGGTTGGGCTGACTTCTGAGTGAGCCAAGGGTCTGCCTGACTCTGTCCTGACCTGGGATTACAAGGGTGTGCCACTGTCCCTGGCTTTTTCACATGGATTCTGGGGATTGATCTCCCATCTTCATACTAACAAGTCAATCAGTTCATTAACTGAACTACCTGAGCCCTTCCCTTGGCTTTCCATTCAGTAACCAGGCTGTGGAGAATACATCCCATCTTATTAATCCCCTATACAGAGCTGTCAGGGCATCCATCTTTCTCTATGGCTCTCAGATTTGTCCACACGGGCTACGATCCCTCTGACTTTAGCTCCCTCTACTTCTTCCCTTACTCAGTCCCAGCCCTGCCTTAGTTAGGGTTTTCATTGCCTTGAAAAGACACCATGAGCATGATAAAGGTAACTCTTATAAAAGAAACATTTAATTGTGGTGACTCACTTACAGTTTCAGGGTCCATCATGGTGGAGAGCATGACAGCATGACAGCAGGCATGGTGCTGGAGAAGTAGCCAAGTGTCCTACACTTTGCAGCTAACAGGAAGTCCACTGCAGACTGGGTGGTAACCTGAGTATGTGAAGCCTCCAAACCCACCCCTACAGTTACACACTTCCTCCAATAAGGCCATGCCCACTCCAACAAAGCCACACCTCCCAATAGTGCCACACCCTATGAGATTATGGGATTATGGGATTTAGGGGGGCAATTACATTCAAACTACCACAAGCCCCTTAGCCTTCTTGCTGGTTACCAGGCCAATCTTGTTTTCTCCTTTAACTCACCACTGCTTCCCCTGGAGTGCTCTGTCTCTCTCCAGATTCTAGGTAGAGTCCTCACCCATCTTGCCACAGGCCTTCACTCAGATCAGTCTCCCAGAGATGGCTTTTCTTGTCACTCTTGTGACATTGGAAGCCCTGTTGTATTTGTATTTTTCTCTATGGAATGTAACACCGTTTTTGTAGCATAGCTTTCCTTTTCTTTCTTTAATGTAAATAAATCCAAGATCACAGAAAAGTTGTAAGAAGAAAATACACCTGTGTATCCTTTCCTGGGCTCACTATTTGCATGCTATTTTTCTTAGTGCTGTCACTAGATGCCTGGCGAAGGAGACTGAAGGAGGACAGTTTGTTTTGACTCACAATTCAGAGGAAGACAGCCCATGATTGGGGGGGAAGGGGGGAGAGGCATGGCAGCCAGAGTGTGCGTGGCTAGTTGCATCGCACCGGATCCTATCAGGAAGCAAAGAGAGGATGAATTGTGGTGCTTGACTGGCTTCTTCCTCTCCCTGCCCTCTCTAAAGAGCCCCAGACCCTAACCATGGAGCTCCCCTTCAATGTAGATTTTCTTCTTCCTAAGTCAAACCTCTTTAGAGAGAGGTGTGTCTCCTACTGATTCCAAATCCAGGAGACAACTAAGCTTAACCCTTGTGCTACTGTTAATACTTTATCTACTTGCCTCAATTTTTTCTTTGTCTCCCACCCCGACTCAACATATATACTAACATATACATATCTTTGAAGACAGGGTAATAATGAGTTCACCAGACCGAAGATAAATGATAAATGGGTGTTTTAGTGGGGAACATCTTACACAGATAAGAGTAAAGATCTGCTGGGGCTATCTGCTCCAAAAGATGCAGTCTCCGCCCTTCCAATGAGACCCAGGAGAAAAAGTATACTCCTCTGCCTTCCAGGGTCACATCCCCAGGGGTCATGTCCACACCTGAAACCACGCCCAAGGGGTGTGGCCACTACTACAAATTCACTAGCAAGGCAAGATGCCACTACATAGCTTTTCTCTTAACTATCTATCTGAGAAATATATATATATTTCTTTATCTCTAACTATGCCAGTATGTTTTCCTAAGGCTTGGGAATATTCTTTTTCATAACCACAGTCCTATATCAAACAACTAATTAGATATTAATATGATACCTTTTAATCTACCAGATGTACCTGATTTTGTCACTGGGTTCAAATAACATCCTGGACAGCAGTTTTCACTTCCAGCACAGGACTGAGCTTAGCATAGCTATCACATGTGGGTTGTCCCTTCAATCTTTTTCTATTTTTTTTTTTGTTGTTGTTGTTATTTTGTTTTGTTTTTTGAGACAGAATTTCTCTGTATGTATCCTTGGCAGTTTGAAACTCACTTTGTAGACCAGGCTGGCCTTGAACTCATGGAGATCCACCTGCCTCTGCCTCCTGAGTGCTCAGCTACTCTATTTAATCTTAATATTTCTTTATTTTATGACATTGCTGTTTTGAAGACCATAGTCATTCCTACTCTTGTCTTGGTTTGATACCCAGAATGTACTAAAACAAACAAATAAAAGATGAGAATTGTTCAGTAAATAACTATTGACTAAGACAAAAAAAAAAGCACCAAAAGTACCATCCCCCTTCTTCTTCTCCTCCCTCTCTTTTATTTATTTTTTTTTTTTTTTTAAGCTTTCATGTACCCCAGGCCGGCCTTTAACTCCTAATTCTTTTGCCTCCACATTCCAAGTGTTAGAATCACGAGCTGTGCCACCATGCATGCCATGGCACAGTTGTCTTTATACTGTGTTCTCAGGGAGCTAAGGTTTAGCCAGGTTATAGCTATCTTCACAGTGGGAACTGTGAATTTTTTCTGTCCTCTTCATCTCCAGACCTCTGTCTGAGTTCTCTCTTCTTACCTTTGGGCTTCATAGCCAGTGGGTGAGTGTTAAAGGCAGAGGTTAAGTGGATAGAACTGGGAGGTAGAGTAGATGAGCTAAGGCCACATTGCTCAATAGCAATGACTGAGCTGTCTCTCCTTCCTGGGATGCGTTTTGTGTGAGGAAAACACAAAACACAGGCCTAAGTATGTGGAGTCGTATTGTCACTGCCAGCTGGCCTCTGGCTCTAATGTCACTGAACAGCAGTGCTGACGTTACCCTAGGAGTGGCCAGTCACAAAGGATCAGAGTTTTGGAAGTAACAGAAAAAAGGTGGACCCACAGAGAGTAGGTCGGTCACAGCAGAGAGGAAACCGCCCTCTAGGAGCCTGACCTCATGGAAACTACCCTAGTGTTCTCTATCAGTCCTCAAACTATAAATAGTCAGCTTCAGTATCAGCTATGGCCAGACCAGGCCAGCAGCACAGGCCAACACTGAAAGGAAATGGATTTGGCTGGGAAGAATGGATTTGCAGAGCATGTGGGTGCAATGAGAAGGGGATAAAGGAAAGTCATTTCGAGTGCCCACTGGTGTTTGGGGCCCTCCTACCAAATGTCTAGCCTGCTCCAGCAATGTTATGTGAGAAGACCCTTGTACTCTTCTTAGAATCTTGCTTATTCTGTCTGTTGCCTAGACTGACCGGCTCATACTTTAAGAGATTAAACATTTTCAAAACAAAAGATGTATTTTGATGTGTATGAATGTTTTGCTTGTATGTGTGCTATGTATGTCTACTGTTGACAGAGGCCAGAGGAGGGTGCTGAATCCCCTGGAACTGGAGTTACAGATGGGTGTGAGCTACCATGAGGGTTATGGGAATCAAACCCCTCTGGAAGAGCCACAACTGATCTTAACCACCGAGCCATCTCTTCCATCCATGCTTTTGCCACAGGGGTGCTCTGTGTAGCCCTGGCTGTCCCAGAACTCACTCTGTAGACCAGATAGGCCTCTAGCTCACAGAGATTCCTCTGCCTCCACTTCCTGAGTGTTGGGATGAAAGGTGTGCATCACCACTGCCTGGTGCTTTCGCTCATTTTTAAAACAAAATTATTGTTTGAGAACTTCATACATATACACAATGTATTTTGATCATATCAGCCCCACACCCCCTCCAACTCCTCCCAGACTTATCACATCCCCCTCCACCACAATCTTTCTCTTTTTCTTTTCTTTTCTTTTTTTTTAAATCACCCATTGATTCAATCAGTGGTGTAGGGCTGTTCACTGGAACATGGACAAGCTATCAGGGGACACTTCCCTACCCCAGTAGACTTCAAAAGCCAAAGTTCCTCATCTAGAGGTGTGGCCCTCCCCTATCTATGCTGAATTTTCTGTCTGGCTTGATCTCATGGAAGCAGCTGAGAATTCATGAGTTGAACAGCCCTGTTGTGTTCCTGTCAGTGGAACAGGAAGATCTGGTCATTTTCCCCTTTGTGACAAGAGGGCTCTGGGACCCTGGGAACTCTGAGTAACCTTTCCCCTCCTCCATAGCTCCTCTGCCTCTCTATTCCTGGGCTCTACCCTTGGTGAAGTATATTAGCATATGCAAAGTGCCCAGGACTTGCTGTAGATCAAGGACACTGCTTACTAAATGAGGACTGTTACTACTGAGTATTGGACTACAGCCTGATGGGAGACCCTGACCTCAAGCATCTTTCCTTCCTTGGAGAGACTGTCCATGTGTGGCTCTGTGTTTGATAGACTCACATTTAGACCCTGGAGCTCCTCAAAATGAGAAGGATGCATGCATATTCAGTGTTTTCTTTGCTTCCCTTCTTTTCTATTCCATTCTCTTTGGTCTTTACTCTTTGGAGGGGGGGGCACCACCCAGCTCCCAAATAAATACACAGGCATATTTTTGCTTATGAATGTCCGGCCTTAGCTTGACTTGCTCCTAGCCAGCAGCTTTTCTGAACTTAAGTTATCCCATCTACCTTTTGCCTCTGGGCTTACATCTTTCTCTATTCTTTATACCGTTCTTTACTTCTTACTGCATGGCTTGCTGTGTAGCTGGCTGGACCAGATGTCCTCTCTCCTTCTTTTCTTATTTTTTCTCCTAGATCTTTTCTTCCCAGATTTTTTTCTCCTGGTTATTCTCTCTGTCCACCAGCCCCACCTATCCTTTTTCCTACCTAGCTATTGGCTGCTCAGATCAGGTGTTTTATCAGGCAAAGTAACACAGCTCCACAGAGTTACACAAATGCGACATAAAGAATGCAACACATCTTTGCATCATTAAACAAACATTCTATAGCACAAATGAATGTGACACATCTTCAACTAATATTGCACAACATGTCTGTGTGTGCATTTGTCTGCCGCCATAGAAATACTTACAAGATGTGAAAAATGTGCTTTTGTTGTTTACTGTGCTGCTTCTTTTTGCTTAATTTTTGAGACAGGGTCTGCTGTAGTGTAGGCTAGTCTAAAATTATGTGCCCGAGGCTGGTTTTGAACTTCTGATCTTCCTGCCTTCACCTCTTACCAGCTGGGATCACAGGCTTGTACCACCATGTCTCTGACTGAACAATGTCAGTGTGATCTTATTCCCTCCATTCTTTCTGTCCCTTTTTTCATTCCTGCTTTCTTTTTAACACAGACTTTTCTCTGCCTCAGAAAACACTAAGAACCATCTCTCTAGGTGTGATGATGGCCAAAACACTGGTGGACAACACATTTAGGGCCCTTGGGGCTGGCTGCTTAATTCTTCCTCTGGTAGGCTCACACCCTCATCAGCCTCGAAGATAAGGCTGTCAGGTTTGGTTTCTAAGCGTCCTTATGCCTAGAGGTATCTGGGAGCATGCTCTATGCAATTGAAATCTGAGAAGCATCCAATCCTGAGTGGCCACTTTGAGATTCCCTCCTAGGGAGAGTAGGAAGCAGGAAAAGAGACAAATCAGGAGGAGCTCGATCCCCTGCCCGGTCCACACCTTTGGGTCTGTCAGCCAAGTTTGTCAACAGCAGGGCTGGAGGATGAGTGGCTGATGGGATATCAGCAAAGGCCACTTAAACCCTGGCTGGTTAGGTTCAGTGGGCAAAGTTGTGCTCGTTTTGCAAGGCTGGGAGTTTACGTTACACCGGCTGGGAGTTGGAAAATCCCTCAGATGTCATTTGACCAAGCCCTAGGGTAGGTACTGACCCTTGTGTAGGGCCTGGAACTGTGTGTGGCTGAGTTCCACACTCTCCAGGAGTTCTGTTGTTGCCCAAGCTCTTCCCTCCCCTGGGCTGAAAGTGCTCAACCCGGCTGGAGGGGATCAGGCAACAGTTGCAGAGCTCCGGGGGTCAATCGGTTTGGTCACAACCAGCCTGGCCTTAGCCAAGTTCCCTGGGCAAGTCCAGAACTTGTGGAGAGTAAGAGACTATGCTTTGACCAGAGCCAAGCCCAGCCCTACAAACCTCGCCCTGTACTTTGACTTTTGACTCACCACAGTCTTACTCTCGGGCGTGGGCGTGGCCAGCTCAGCAGGGGCCAGCGGCAGAATCTGGACAGTCTCTACTAGTTGCCCAATCTGCTTCGGAAAGCTTAAGGGTGGGGCGATCCATTGTACTCCCTCCTCCTGGGGCCCTGTCTCTAGGTCCTCTGCTTCCCCCTCGTTCCATTCCTCCTGCAGTCTCCTCTTTCCCCAATACCCAGATGTTTGTTGAAGGGTGTTTAGGACAGCTAACTCTATGGAATGCATTATAATAACAAGGCCGTTGAAGTTCGGAGGTTGTTTGAGGCCGTCTAATGGGGCAGGAGTCATGCTATGGTCTGAATGTGGATAAAGAAGTAATGGCTTCTAAGATAAGGCTTAAGTTTTAGAGCCAGCCACGTTTTCTGAATGTGTGCCTTCTGCTCAGCGCTGGACGCTTAGGAAGAGAAGAGGAGATCAGATAGCAAGGCCCCCATCCTGAGGAAGACTAGCATTTCTTCTACATCCTAGGAGCTGAAGCCACTTGATGGACCCTGATGACTGCATCACCGTTACAGGAAACTAGCTTTAGAAATTCTCCCCAGTGCAAAATTATCTTTTAAATTTTCTCATGTTCCCCCGACCCCGACCCCACCCCCAGCTAGATATACTTTTAAAAATCATGTTCTATTTCTTTCACATATTTTAAACTTTCGAGTGTGTGTGTGTGTGTGTGGGGGGGGGTAAACATAAGATCTCCTGCACGTTGGGTAAGTACTGTAGAGCCACCACCACTCCTTTGAAGACACTTTTCTGGTAGTTTTCTCAGGGCTATCATTTTCATGGTGCACACTATTATGTCACATGGTCATAACACACTTAGCCTCACTTTTGTTATTTGCTGGTAGGAGCTTTTTTGCCCTAAGTAGCTGTATTCATAGGACCTTTCTTCTCTTAAGTCTCTTCTTTGGGATCAGTGCCCTGAGAGGGTGAAGCATTGGCATTGTGTATGTCTTGTTCTGCAGACCTGGATAACAGCTGAGGACATTTAATAACAAAACAAACTGGACAGCCCTCAGATATCTCACTCTGTATCCGCATACAAACAAACACATATTGACACCTACTGTGCGACAGCTCCACACTAGCAGGGAACTGTGGGTGACTAAGAGGCTGGCCCTGCCCTTGGGGAGCACAGGAGCTGTGGCCTTTCAACTTTCTCTCACTGGAACACAAAATATACAAGACTGCTAAATAGGTGACATTTGCTGATGCTACCAAATTATTCAGAGACATAAAGCACTGGTGCCTTCCTGTTTTTTGTTTTTCTAATATTGGGCATTGAATGAAGTCATTCTTACATATAAACATGGTTATACAGAGCCAGATATGGTGGCTTATGCCTGTAACCATGGCACTTGGAAGGCAAGGCACACAAACCTTTGCAAGTTCAAGGCTAGCCTTTGTATAAAGTGACCTTGTCTCCAAAAACTAAAACCAAGGTCCAGGAAGATGGATCCATTGGGTGGATTTAGGTTTTTGTCACCACACCTGACTACTGGGTTTGAACCCCAAATTCAACAAGGGGTAAGGAGAGAGCTGACTCCTATAAGTTGTTCTCTGACCTCCACAGGCTGACTGTGGTATGTGCATGATCACACACACACACACACACACACACACACACTTCTGTACAAATCATAAATTGCTGTTTCAGAGGCTAACTTGAATTCCATAAGAAATTGTGCAATTAATGTTAGGTTGGGATTAGGACAGAATTCCCAATAGTTTCTTAAGTGTCCCAAGACACACATTCTTGTCGTTTTGTTACAATGCCATGATGCAAAGTGGCATTCTAGATGCTGACAATTATAAAATCAAAATGTCGATCAATTCTGGAAAATGATGTCTTATCATATCAAGTATTCAGCTAGGACTTAATTCTTCATGTAAAAATAAACAAGAACATTTGTACCATAGGTAGCAGGAAAATTTGTTGTCATCAATAAGTAGTAAAATTATGTGTATACCAAAAATAGCTTTGAGGATTCAGAAAGTAAAGTCGGCCACAAGCCGTAGAAGCCAGGCACGCACCTTCAATCCCAGCAGCCAGAAGCTAGGAGGTGGTGGTACACACCTTTAGTCATAGGACTCAGGATTAAGAGGTAGACAGATCTCTCTTGAGTTCAAGCCTCCTAGGGATACACGAGATAGAATCAGTCGAATAAAAGAGTAAGAGATCACACACCTGTATGCCAGCACTAGAAGGGTATAAAAGATAGAAGCAGGGTTTTCAGTTTCAGTAGCAGTCCTTCATTCTCCAGCCACTCTGAGGAGAGGCAGCAGGTCATCTCATTCAGCCTGAGGTAGTGGGGAGAGCTACTGGCCGATACTTTGTTTTTCTGTTCTTCAGCTTAAACTTTAAACCCCAATATCAGTCTCTGGGTCCTTTTATTATTGGTGTTACACTTTCCACTTTTTGTCTGAGACAGGGATTTTCCTTGGCCTAGAACTTCACCAAGCAGACTAGACTAGTTGACCAGGGGCTTCAGGGAGCACATATCCACGACCCATCCTGCAATGACTGGGATTTCAGACTGTCGCTGAGCTCAGCCGTTCACGTGAGTTCTGGGGACCAAATTCTGTTCTCACACATTGAAGTCAAACACCTTACTGACAGAGTCATTGCCCTAGTATAAAATCAACAGACTTATGTTTTTCAGTGAATGTTTGGTGTGAATACCTATTCATCATACCTCTATACTTGGTGAGGTGAAAAGGAGCTGAAAATGGAGAAAAGTTTAGGAGATCTGATTTAGAAAACAGGGATGAACTTGGTTACTAAGGATGAACAAATCATTCCTGGACACAGGCCTTTGTGCCATGTGAAGGGCCAGATGATCCTTTCATGTGCAAATCTGTGCACAGAGCTCCACAGAAGGTTGGCCAGAATGGCAAGGACACAGGGAGCCATTTATTGTACAAATTCATTCAACCTGGGTCCAGCTTCCGGAAATGAATGGGACCCAGAAAAACTGTGGTGTCCAGAGGGAGTCAGTGGTCCTGATGTTGGCTAATACATCAAGTGGTGGTTCTAGCCTGAGAACACAGCAGTGAGCAACTTGCCAGATTAAAAAAAACAAACAAACAAACAAAAAAAAAACTTTTCCAGTCTTGAAACTAGTGCTTTGGAATGTGAACGGAACAAACAAATGAGTAAACAGTAGACTGGGAAGTGACAGGAAGAAAATTAAGGCAGGGGAAGACAGGCGTTTTAGAGAGGACGTTTAAACGACTCACAGAAATGGCCTTATTAAGAAAATGATATCTTGGGGTGTCTGAGGGAGTGGTGTTCCCTGGCGGCAAGGCTCTGAGTAGGAGGCCTGTGTGGCCGAGGTTGAAACTTGCTTCTGGGGTAGTTCACAGAAGAAAGGGTTAGGGAGCTTTGAACCCAGGAGTGTCCTTTCCTTGCTTTCCAGGCATTGGCCCGCCCAGCACTTCGGGACTGAACTGTTGGGAAGACCAGAATCTTCCTTCATTTCCAACTCTAGCTGGGAGCTGAGGTTTCTAGGAAAGTCCTGGAGCTTAATTATAAGCCCCTCCCCCGTTACAGACTTATTAGCGTTGGAAAACTTCCAGGGTGGCCAAGGAGCCTGGGAAGTGATTCTGTAACAACCCCGAATTGCAGTGTAGACTTAGGGGTGTCTTTTATCGTCGGGCAGCCTCAATTACTTCATCTCTAAAATGAGACTAGAGAGCCTTCTAACAGCGTCACGTGAGATCAATTGAAGGCACCTCTTAAACTTCCTATGGTTTCCAAAAAGCAAAAGTGAAAACGGCCCTGACTTCACTCAGCCCTTTTCGGCTTTTTGCAAAGCTCATTGCATGCGTGTGTTTGTTGGCCCCACCGCGGACCAGGACGCTGTTCAGGTCTCACCCAGCGCGCACTCGGGTCTGGGAGCGGCAGGGAGGCTGTGGGTAGCGCGGAGAAGATGCGGGAGGAGGTGCGGGGCTGCTGGGCGGAGCCGCAGAGCCGGGCCGGGCGACCTGAGTCTGGAGAGGTAATGTGGACGCGGCAGGCCGGGCGGGGCTGCGGCGACACGGTCGGGGGCGGATCTGTCCCCGCCCTCGCTCGCGTCCCCGCCCGCCCTAGGAGCTCCCAACCCGCGCCGCGCGCTCTTTCTCCGACAGCTGCTCTGGGAGCTCTGCGCGCCGCGCCGTTCCGTGCCTTGCTCGTCTGTCTCCTCTGATTGTGCCTAGCGATGACCACCCAGCAAATTGTCCTTAATGGACCCGGACCCTGGGGTTTCCGCCTCGTAGGCGGTAAGGACTTCGAGCAACCTCTCGCCATTTCCCGGGTAAGAGTGTCTTGGGTCTTGCGTGGGAACAGGGCACCTCCGTAGGGTGGCGGCGCTGCGTTCCGAGGGGAGTCGGGGAGGTTGGAACCCGCGGCGATCGCGGCGGGGCACATCAAGGTGCGCAGTGCGCTGAGCACTCTGTGCCGTCCGCCACTTCGATCGGGGAAAGCGGGCTACTTGCTTGCCGCGCCAAGGCCAACGACAGTTTTCTTCCTGCGCCCCGGAAGCGTGGCGCGGCGCGGCACGCAGACGCTCTTTGTGCCCGGGCTTGGAGACTTAGAGCTCCACAGACCCTGCGCGCTGAGAGTTAGCAAGCCCTCTTCTTCACGGTGGAAGAGTTGGGGAGAGCTGATTGGAAGCAGCAGAAAGTCCTGGAAGGTGAATGGGAGTACAGAGGAGTTCCCTGGAAGACGAGTGGGATTCTTTTAGATAAGAACTGAAACAACTACTTCACCCTCTTAAGGTTTGACCCCATAGCTGGCTCTCAGCTCTATAATGCCTTTCACAGGAAACTCTGGGTTTGGGAAATAACCCCAGATAAAACTTCGTAGTTTCGCTCTGCCTCAGGTGGTTAGATCACCTTTCTGCCCTCCAGATTATCTGTGATAAGCCCATTTCCTTCTGGGAGAGTAGTTCCAGAAGGTGTGTGTGGTCGATGATGGAAAACCTCTTAACGGCCTCATCTCTGGGAGGGCCTGTGGCCCATCACAGACTGCTATACCTGTGATCCATAAATGAAATGTAGCCCCTCTGTGAGACTGGGGCTCAATATTTGAAGGTGCACACTTTGGACATGTGATCTGGGCCAAACAAGGACTGTTTCCCAGCGATAGTCAACTTGTTTTAGCCTCTTCAGATAGAAGGCGTGTGTGTGTGTGTGTGTGTGTGTGTGTGTGTGTGTGTGTCGCGTGCGTGCATGCGAGTGTGTGTGCATGTGCATGCGTGTATGCGTGTGTGCGCGCGTGCGTGCGTGCGTACCTGTGTGTGTGTGTGTGTGTGTGTGTGTGTGTGTGTAAACGAACATTCCTGATGTGTCCTCTTGACTTAAGGCCATGCTTCCAGCAGCTGAAGGAGTTGGACGGGAGTCGTAGAAGCACTCCTGCCTCCTCTTGGCTTTTCTGCTAGCTGCTGTGCCCCTCAAGCTTTCTTACAGGTGGGCCTGGCTCAGCAATGGGCTCAATGACTATCCTACTCCAAATGAGCAGGCAGCCTAATTTTCCACTTGACCATCTTATCTTCCAGAGATTTCTTTGTTATTGGAGATGTGAGATGTTTTCTCAGCCTCCAGTCAAACTTCTCTAGTATGGGAACGGTGCCTTAGCCACTCTGGACCTGTTAGACTAAGCCTGGCCCAGGACTGCCCTTGACTGTGCCCATTGTATCCTTGCAGACAGAATGCAAATGCTTACCCATGGAGGGCACTGCCTCTGCACATTTAGAGTTGGTTACCTCATAGTTCCCGCTCTTTGTGTCTATAATTAACCTGTCAGTTCTCTCCATTTCCAAGAAACTTTTTTTTTTTTCTTTTTTGTTTTGGTTTTTTGAGACAGGGTTTCTTGTATTGCTTTGGAGCCTGTCCTGAACCTAGTTCGGCAGATCAGGCTGGCTTCGAACTCACAGAGATTTTGCCTCCCAAATGCTGGGATTAACGGCATTCACCACCAATGCCTGGTCAAAGAAACTTTCTTTTTAAGCAAGGGAGGATATATTGGCAGTCTGTTGGAAGGGTAGTCTAGGCTTGTCGTTTTGGTTGCTTCTAACACCACTGGGAATATAGCACAATGATACATTGGGCACAGCGCAGAAATGAAGATGGCATGGAGTGGAAGCACACTGAATCTATTGCTTTGGACCTTCATGCATTAATTTTGAGATAGACTCTCATGCTGTATCTCAGGGTGGTTTTGAACTCTGTATGTAGCCAAGGATGACTTTGAACTTCTGATCCTCTTGCCTCACACCTTCTGAGTGCTGGGATATACGGCCCATAGTGCAGGGGATTGATTCCAGATGTCATGCATGCTAGGCAAGCACTCTACCAACTTTGCTACATCCCTAGCTCCTGATTAATATATTTTTATACTCCACACTCATGTTGAATGAGCACATGCTACATATCTATGTAAACCTGACAGGACACAGCTCTGGAGGGAAGCTAATCGTCTTTATGCCTCTGGCAAGTATTTTAATTGAAAAGTGAAGATGACTCAGAGACATTGCCATTGTGATACTGGCTATAATTTACGTGTCTCTTCACCTTATCACTGCCTCTGTTCACCTCTTGGGACTGAGAAAATGATTGTCATAAGTAGAATGTGGGTGGTCTAGGATCTGGTGTTGGTCTGGCGTCTAGTTCTTATCCAAGCAGTACCTAAGGTGAGCACCCCGGTTTCACTTATTTTTTTAATCACTGCAGTGGGGTAAAGTGGGGTAACAGCAGCCCTCAGATCCCTGTTGAAGAATGTGGAGTGCTCTGTAAACAGTAAATAATGGTGCGGTGTGAGCATTGGTAAAGAGCTCTGTCCACTTTCTGGCCTGAGCGTGCCACATTTATTATCCTGGGCCGATATAGGTTGACTAGTATGTTTTTTTGTGTGTGTGTGTGTAAGTAGACTTTCAGTCTCCACACCAAAGCAAACCATAAAATTAGGCAGGGAGAGGAGTGCCTCTTATCTAAATAACCATGTTTGCTTTCTCTTGCGTGAATTATTCTGGTATTGGCCCCAGTCTTTTGTTAAAGTGATGAAGCTGAGTAGAACCCCTTAGTATGTGTGCTGGAGATACTCTTCTTTCTAGATGTGTTTTCCCTGACTATAAAATGAACACCTGTACAGCCACACCCTGATCGGGATATACAATGGTACATAGAAGTTTGGTGATGTAACCCTGTCCTGACATCTGGTAATTACCCTGTGTTTTCTTCACAGTTTTACTGACTAGGTGTCCTAAATAATAGATGCTGAATTTTGCCTGTTTTTAAAATACTTATATAGAGCATTTTGTATGCAGTGTGTGTGTGTGTGTGTGTGTGTGTGATGTATATGTATGTGTGCGCGTGCGCGCACATGTGCGCCCACACTTTAATATGCAACTTTTATTATTCCTTTGTGCTTTCTTCTGTTTCTGTGAGAAACTTAAGTTTACAGTTCAAATTTCTAATAATAAATAGATTTAAACTAGTTTTTTTTCTATCTAGCATCTCATTTAAGGCTCACCTTTGAGTCCCTGCTGCTGAAGCCACATAGTATTTAACTGCTCACTGAAATATTTTTCTGTTGGTTCTTGTTCTAACAGTGTAGCTCTCCCCTCCCCCGTGTGTGTGTGTGTGTGTGTGTGTGTGTGTGTGTGTGTGTGTGTGTGTGTTGCCTTCTCTATGTAATTTTGCATTTCCTCTATTAGCTTTCAAGGGAAACAGTAAGAGAAGTCCACGCCCATTCTGAAATTACTTGTTGCTGGGTTGTGCTGACAACTGAAAAAAGCAGGAAGAGGCAGGGCCAGTGATAAGGGGATGCTCTTAGTTGGAGTTGCTACTTATTTGCCCCTTGAGTCCTGGGGAACCCTTCACTAAGAGCCTGTGGTTTTATATTAAGTGCTTGTGCCCTTTGCCCAAGGACCCGGGGAGGTGCTTACTAATGGTTATTTTGTAGCCAGAGGTCTTTCTGATTTTCGAGAGGGTTATTTCAAGTAGAGTTTTACATCATGTCATAATGGTTGGAAAAGCAGGGCTCATCAGTCAGGTTATAAAGATGAAGACAGGTCTAAAACTGCCCTGTGTGCATTAAAGGACCTGAGTTGCATGCCTGCATGCAATGTGTGTAGTAAATCACCTCAGAAGAGTTAGCTGCCCCCACTGATCAAGGCTGACCTGGGGAAAAAGGAGGCAGATGAATCCAAGAGAATGAGCTGAGGTGGAAGCTTGAGCCTCCCTTCCCAGACCTCTCGGATACTGACCATGGAGGTTCTGGTTGCTTTTTTAATCTTAATATTTATTTTATATTTTATTGTATAGATGTTTCGCCTACATGTATGTATGTGAACTATGCTGTGCCTTGCACTTTGAAGGGCAGCCGAGGGTGTTAGAACTGGAGTTACAGGTGGTTATGAGCTGCCATGTGGGTGCTGAGAATACAGCACCTCTGCAAAGCAATAAATGCTCTTAGTTACCCAGCCAACTCTCCAGCGCCACGCTGGTTGGTTTTGATGAAGAACGAAGCAGGGACAATAGCTTTCAGATATTGCATCGTGGGTGGTGCTCTCCTGGGCTCATCAGGTCTGGGAAACCCTTGTTACAGAGTGGTTGCTTGCAAATGAACAGAAGTGCCTATGTTATAAAATTAAAGCATGGATTTTTTTCTAATGGGTGGGTGGGTGGGTGGGTGGGTGGGAACTGAATGTGGAGAGGCTGAAAAGATGAGACTTGGTCCTGTGTTCAGTGACAGGATTCAAGCAGAGATCTTATCCTAGGCAGTTCAGTAGGCGACCCTGTGACCCTGTGGAAGTCATGTTCCTTCTTTGTAAAGATACATATGATAAGTGGCCCAGTGGTTAATAGTGCTTGTGGCTCTTTGTGAGGACCAGTATTCAGTTCCTAGCACCCATGCTACGTATTTCACAACTGCCTATAACTCCAGCTGCAGGGGAACACACTCCTCTGGCCTCCTGGGACACCAGCACTCACATCAAGTGGGCAAGGAGATGTAAGTTTACAAAAATTGTGACTAACGAGCAAAGAAGTTGTATTTGTACCCTTTGAATAACAAATCCTAGCATCTCATAGTATTACTCGTGCCTTCAACTGAGTTGACTGAGAGAATGTACTATAAATTCAGGAATATTTTCAGATGGACTTGTATTGCTGATCATAAAAGCATACCTGTTACATACGCAGAAAAGATTCATATGAGAAATATTTATCTACTTGCAGTAATCAGACATATGTAGTAGGCCTTTTTATATGAAAGACACTGCTGGAAGTGTGTAATGAACATCTTGTGGGTAGGTACATTGAAGATTCTCATTTTACAGAGAAGGACACTAAAGTATGGGAATATTGCTTGCCTATGCCATACGGTAATGAGTGACTGGGCCAGACAGCTCCAAGGCCTGTACTCTTAAAGTCAAATATTTTAATAACCATGACTATGCTATGATGCTAATCACGTACTTGCATCACTCTCCTCCATACCATCTACAATCCATGACCAAAGTGAATACAGGACCAGAGTGTTTAGTAGGCTACCAGCCAGGAAACTTCGGTCACCATTATGCTTCCTGACGAGCCATGAATATCGTATTTCCAACAGTGTTACTCAGTGCAGAACTGCAGGAAAACCCAGTGCTGGTCAAGCATCCGTGTGAAGAGCAGGACCCTCTTGGGCTTCTTACCTGAGAGCCGTTTGCGCCTGTGAGGATTGGCTGGATGCCCATGTTGTTGGTTGCCAGTAAGCCTTAGCTCAGTGTCCTGGGAAAGAGCATGGCCCTTGCTTGACCCTTTGGAAAGTCCCGAAGCCACAGCCTCACCTGGGAGAGGTTTTATTAGTCCTGGGGTCCTAAACCCTTGTGGATATCAAGAATGGAAGAGCAGAGGAGTTAAGTTAGAGAAAGGCTCGCTTGGCTGCTGGCAGGGGATCTGGGGACAGTTTATGGCAAATGACCATGACCAGATGCAACCCTGTCAGTTGATCCAAGTTCCAAATGCATTTTATCTATGTGGTGGTGTGAATGAAAAATGGCCCCCCGAAGGCTCATGTATTTGGATGCTTAGTCACCGGGGAGCGGCACTATTTACTAAGGATTAGAGGTGTGTCTTGTTGAGTCACTGTGGGTGGATTTGGAAGTTTCAAAAGCTTGTGCAGGTGCCCAGCGTCTCTGTTTCTCTCTGTCTCTGTCTCTCTAGCTCTGCATTGTGGATTAGGATATAGCTCTTGAGTGCCACCATGCAGGACTAGACCTCTGAAGCTGTAAGCAAGCCCCCAATTAAATGCTTTCACTGATAAGAGTCACCTTGGTCATGCTGTCTCCTCACAGTAATATAATAGTGACTAAGACATCTTACAAAAACCGAGACAAAATCCTTAGTAAGTTCTCTATGGCTCTAGCAGCATAGCAGTATGATTGCTATACTGTTTTTAGCTCCATGGTGGAAGAAACGGACAATCATTAGTCACAGGATCTGTGTGTACATCACTTTCCCTCCTTGGTATGACCATGTGCACTGAAAACAGCGCACTGTCCTTGAAAGAGGCCAGCTTCAGGCTGCCATTTTTATGGATGCCATACATATAAAATCAATTAGCCATATACGCTCAGCTGGTAAGGACATAGGTATGACTATGTAAGATACAGATGACTAACTAAATGCACACGATGCAGAGATGATTTGCATTGTTAAAAGTATTCTAGAAGTGCTTATACTTCTAAAGCTGAAGTACCTACTATAACCTTACAATTCTAGCTGGATGATTGATAGAAATGACTCCACTTAAGCATCAAGAGTCATGCTTGAGAACTTCCCTGTGGCAAATTTTCCAATAGCCTCGAATTAAAAGATACTTTTAGATTTACTTATTTTGTATTACATGTGTGAGGGTTTTGCCTGCATGTATGTATGTGCAACACGTCCATGCCTGCTACCCACTGAGTACAGAAAAGGGTGTTGAGTTGAGCTTGGGTCTTCTAAGGGCAGTAAGTGCTCTTAACCGTGCAGCAGATGGCTACTATCAATAATGATGATGTGTAGGCAAATGCTGGTTGAATTACATGACATAAAACCCCACGACAAGGCTGGCAAGATGGCTCAGCAGGTAAAGGTTCAACATTAACTTAGAGTCTTAGATGTCAGAATTGGGGCTAATCTTTGCCAAAAGGATTGTGACAAACGAGGTGTGAAAATTCATGCTCAGTCTCTTTATGGCATGCAGCGTCCATAGGTACATCTTTCTTGGGGGAGAATTAACTAGACACTGTGGTGACAGTTTGTGTTCTTGTCTGTGTGTGCGTGATACTTAATAACTTTACATGTGATTGTCATAAATGACTAAGAAGCCAGGCATGCATGGAGGCTCAGGAGGCTGAGGCAAGATTGCTGTAAGTCTGTCCAGCCTGAGGTGTAAGTGTGAGATCCTGTCTGAAGAAAAGCAAGGACACAATCCCAAATCCCTCAAAGTGGAATGTCAAAGTGTGGGAAGGCAAAGGTCCAAGGGGGAAAAAAAAAGCCTTTCTAACTGCTGTACTTCTCAGAGGCAACTCTGTCAATGTCTGGTTATAAAACTTTGCAGCCTGTTTTTCGTGTAAGTTACATTTTCAGAGTTAATTCTGTATCATGGTGGATCATGTAGACTCCATTGTTCTGTATTTTCTGTCATAATTTTGTTAAAACAGATGAAGAATTAAAGACAGCTCAGTATCCTGGGGAAATGGCACTTTTTGGCTTCTGCTGGATGTAGGTTCAAACCCCTGTCTTGCCTAGTTCTTACTTGTACGTCTGGGGGTGGTGGAGGCAGGCAGGTCAGCTCTTGAAAACTCAGCATCTGCTTGAGAAGTAGGAATAATAGCACTTACCTCCGAAGGTGGGTGGGCATGAAAGGTGCTAATCGTGATGGATAACCCATAGCAGGCATCAAAATGCCGTCTAAAGTTAAAGAAGTTTTAATGGTAGCTAGTTTTTTTTAAGGAATTAAAATGTTTTTCCTTTCAAAATTATTTTATTATTTTATGTGTATGGTGTTTTGCCTGCATGTCTATCTGTGCACCGTGTGTGTCTGGTGCCTGTGGATCCCCTGGAACTGGAGTTACAGATGGTTGTGAGCTGCTATGTGGGTGCTGGGAGTTGAACCCTGGTGCTCTGGAAGAGCACCCAGTGCTGTTAACCACTGAGCCATCTCTTCAGCCCCAAAGGTTTATTTTATCTTTAATTGTGTGTCCATAAGTGTGTATGGTGAGGGTGCAAGTGCAGTTATCCACAGAGTCTAGAAGGGGGTGTCAGATCCCCGTGTAGCTGGAGTTAGAAGCAGTTGTGAGCTGTCTAATGTGGGTGCTGGGAACCATATTCTGGTCCTCTATAAGAGCAACATCCACTCTCAATCCACGGGCCACCTCTCCAGCCCTGATACTGTTTTGAACCCTTTAAGAACACCTTTCCAACAATGTCATGGGATCGATCCTATTGTCAACCTCCTATGATCAGTAAAGGAACAAACAGCCAGAAAATAGTCTGCAAAAGTCAATGTCAGGTTTTGGTGTGGGTGGCAGTGGTTAGGGCTGTTTGAAAGCATGCATAGTCATTATAGGCTTTTGGATGTTTGAGAATTGATGTCTCTTACTGAGAAATTAGGGCACTCTCTTTAATGTCGGCTCCTTTTACTTTTCCTGTCTTCCAAATGGTGATTACTCAGACCAAGAAAGCAGTGAGTCTTTCTGAACTTCCACCTCTGTGGACAGACGGCTTCATTCTACTCTGTGCATGAAGGGAAGTTGGGTTAGGGCAAGGCTCATCTACAAGCGCCCAGCCTACTTAATTGCCTCATTTCCAGAGAAAGTGGTTATAGACTAACCAAGAACATTCTGAAGTCGTATTGTCTCAGGTCAACCTATGTATCCTCATGCAGCGTGGTTTGTGGCTTTGATGTGGCTTCAGGGTCTGGGTAGCAGCCTGGACCCACAAACTTCAAGCCAAGAGAGCCTGAGGAAGGAGTTCACATTCAGCATTGAAATGTGGCAGGCAGGCTGCTTCTGTGTTGCCCTGCCCACAGTTTATAGACTGTCAGATTTATACTTAAAAAACCCTGACATGGCCGTTAGACAGTGCTTGAAGGTCTACATGCCATTGCGATGCAACTTGAATTTCACGTTTTGTTCGTCTGGAGATGCATCATTATTTATGCTTCCTTTCTCACTTTGTTCTGCACGGACTTAAGGCAATTTACAACACCCAAAACACACATTTGTGATACTTAAAACACAAGAACATACTTAAGATTTAATGAAATATTTGGAACATAGGAGCAGAAGCATCAGGAATGGTAAATCAGTTGGTTTCTGTAATTGCACACTGACTTAGCTATGAGTTTTCTGGCCAGGGCAAAATGGGAACCATGTTGAGTGTGTTAGACATCTGGGCTGACATGCCTTTTATAATACTCGACCTTAGTTCCTTCTCCGAGGTTAACCAACATCGATAGAGATCTTTTTTCTTTCCTTTCCTTTCCTTCCCTCTCCCCCCTCCCTTTCTCCTGCCTAGCCTCTTTTGTTCCTCCCTCTTTCTCCCCTCCTTTCTTCCCTCCCCCTTTTCCTTCTTAGCTTCTGTTTTAGAGATAAAGAAAGAGAGAGAAATATATTCTAATTGAAGTAACTTCAGAGGGCCTCCTGTGTGCAGGAGTGTAACTTTGGGTTGTTCCTGGAGGAGCTGGGCTTTTAAAGGTTCAAGTATTTGTTTGTGTAGTAATTTAACTTCATTCAGGAAGAAAGTATTGGGAGAAGAAATAGTCCACATCCCCCTTAAAGTTTTCAAACCCAGCGAACATCAATTAGGCTTTGCCAGGAGACATTAGGGGCTGAGGGTGTGGCCTGAGTGGTAAGAATGTATGCTTAACTTGCCAGAGGCCCTGAGTTTGGCTCCCAGGACAAAATAAAGTAAAATGAATGAATGCGTGAATATTTCTGGATCATTCTGTGTTGTTTCGAGATGGAGTGGGGCTCTGTATATTTTACCTCCTCCTTTCAGGGTATCTGGTAGCTAAGGGACTGGAAGTCAGCGTCACATCCTTGCACTACAGACCTGAGTTAGTGGTGAGTTGGTCGGTTTCTGGCCCCAGGTTTAGTAGCTAGCTCCAAGGGGCAAGGTGAGTGGTGTTCTGTAACACTGAGGAAACTGACCTGTAGCCCTAGCCAAAGGGAAGGTTAGAGCATTGTTTGAGTGGAGAACTTTTTTTTCCTTCAAAGGGGAGAGGGGAAAAAATCAGTGCCTCGGAACATATAACACAACTGACAAACGCTTGTTGGAAGAGCTCGTGTCTACTGTAGGCCAGCAATTAATTTATCATCCAGTATGGAGCTCTTACTTTTCTTTCCTGGTAGCCTGGGCTGGCCTTGAATTCATGATGGAGCCCTGGATGGCCTCCAACTTTAACTTGGTGTCATGAGTGTTAGGATTGAGATGTGCACCATCACTCCAAGCTGGCTGGAACACGAAAGCTAAATGGGGTGCTTTCCATGGTTAAGAGGACACAGGTTACTGACCTGGGCAAACAGAGGTGCCTGGTAATCCTAGCTAGGACATCTTTTCTTCCGTGCTGGGCGTTGAAACCAGATTCACCACCATGAAGTCTCACCTCCGTTTAACAGAAAGGGCTTTGACGTGTAATTGTACTTTGCACGGCCTCGAACTGAGCCTTCAGTCCCAAACTCATTTGTATGTGAGACCCAGGAAGCAACTAGAGGCTGACCAGAGGGTGACGGAGTAAGATGAATCACGGGAGGAGTGAAGACAGATAGTGCTGACACTGGGTTTTTCTGTGCTGGGCAGTTAGAGCATGATGGGGCTTGTGGCTAAGTGGGTGGTATGTTTCTCATTTAGAGTTTTCTCAGTTGGTGCTGACTATTGTCATCTGGAAATCTAAGCCCAGAATTGCCAGATTTTTCACAAGCGTAGAATCTAGGTCTGTGTGAAATTTACCACTATGTGATTTAACTGAAAACTAATACAAAGCACTCTTGATTGTGAACCAGATTCACTTGTTGGGCTCAGCTTTCAATTTCAAGAGCAGAAAGTTAAAGGAACGCGTTTGGCCGCTGGTAGACTTTGGGTTTTAGGTAGGACCTTGTAAAGATCCTCTAAGACAGTGGTTCTCAACCTTCCCAAAGCTGTGACCCTTTAATACAGTTCCTCATGTTGTGGTGACCTCTCCAGCCATAAAATTATTTAGTTGCTACTTCATAACTGTAATTTTACTACTGCTATGAATTGTATCGTAAATATGTGATCCATGACCCCGAACAGGTTTCTACCCGAAGGTTAAGAACCACTGCACTAAATGAATGGCTGGGCTTTGGCTGAGTAGGTGACCTCTGGAGTGGTTCTAGTTTGAAATGTCATTGGAAAGTGTACTGGTGCCGGCCGATGGTGGCACACGCCTTTAATCCCAGCACTTAGGAAGTAGAGGCAGGTGGATCTTTGTGAGTTCAAGGCCAGACTAGTCTACAAAATGAGTTCCAGGACAGCTAGGACTATACACAGAAATCCTGTCTCGAAAAACCAGGAACCCCCTCCCCCCCAAAAAAACAAAACAGTTTATTGGCTACTTCTGTCAACTTGACACAAGCTAAAGTTATCTGAGGAGAACTTCAATTAAGAACATGCCTCCATAAGATTGGGCTTCTGGCAAGCCTGCAGGGCATTTTCTTAATTAGTGATTGGCAGGTGAGGACCCAGCCCACTGTAGGCGGTCTCTCCCTGAACCTGGAGCTCATCCCTCCCCATCCTAGGTTGATAGCTAGCAAGCACCAGCAATCTTTCTGCCTCCATGCTCATCTCTGTGCTGGGGTTGCAGGCTCACAGCAAGGCCATATCAACCTTGTCACAGTGGTACTGGCACCCCAACTCCCATCCTCATGGTTCTGTAACCACTGAGCCATCTCTCAGCCCCCATCTCTCCAGCCTTTGGATTGCTTTGTAGCTTGGAGCACAGCATTTATCATCTGCCTGCCTCTCCAGGGCCTGTGAGCTCCTTGGTCATAGGCTTGGCTCTTTTTAAAGCATGTGGTTCCTGGAGTCCACAACCAAGAGCTCCACATTTCTTGAGTGCTGAGCGCTTGCTCGGTTTTGAGTTCGCTCAGCAACCTTCACAACAGCCTCCCGAGTCAGGACTGCTGAAGAATGAGAGACAGAGGCACCGTGAATCCCAATGGCAGGATATCAAGTCCCGGCCCCCTGCCTCTAGATGTCACATCTTAACCAACAAGCAGCTACATCTTTCAGAATGTGCGTGGGGATGTTTGATGAGTGAGTGAGTGAGAAAGGAGCATGGGGGAGGATGAAGCATGCCAATGTCACAACGTCACAAAGGAGGGGTTAGCACTTACTTGTGGTCAGTGTTGAGCCGCGGCTCTGTGAATGTGCCTCATTGAAGAACTAGGGAGAGCTATACCACAGTTCTGTTTTGCACTAAAGTGAAGTTAGCACCACACTAGTTTATAGCAACAGTTGTATGTTCTAGTTGTATGATCTCTGGGCAAAGATCTGACTGAGGGAATTTGGGGCGTGTCCACTTAACTGATGGGTCTGGAGGGAAGTATCAGATTCCTTCCTTCCTCCCTTCCTCCCTTCTTTCCTTCCTTCCTTCCTTCCTTCCTTCCTTCCTCCCTTCCTTCCTTCTTTCCTTCCTTTCTTTTTTTTTTTTTTTCCTTTTGTTTTTCTTTAGAAATTGAAGCTGACTCCATCATGAGCCGGTTCTGATGGAATTTGATGGCTGCTAAGAAATTAGGCTAGACACTGGTGTATCGGACCCTGCAGCCCTGGCTTGCTACTCAGCAGCTGAGTCACCTTGAGCAAGCGGCTTAACCCTTGTTCCTCCATTTCCTCATCGTCAATGATGCAAATAACATTGCCTGCCTGATAGCATCATGAGAGGATCATAAGCCAACCCTTACTAACCACTGAGACTGTACTTGGCATATAATATACTCGTTAACAATGGCCGCTGTCAGAGTTGAGGTTCATTGTGGCCCAGTAAGAGTCCTCCCTTCAGGACAGGGACTGACGCAGCCAGATCCAGGCTTCTCCCCTACAGCACTTTTCAGTTTGTCTTATAACTGCCATGTTTGATAATGGGTGGGGCTCTGGGCCCAGCTCAGCACAGAGCAGGGGAGCTGTTGTCTCATGTCTGGGAGGCAGCTGGCCAGTAGGGTTCTGTGGTACTCCAGTTCTTTGTATAGAAGGCCATGGCAGATGCGGCTCTTAAAATTCTGGGTTTCTTTTCAGCTCTGACAGTGGACTTGCAGTCTCTGTTATGGTATTGCACTGAAGCAAAAAAGGGGTAGAATTTATGAGGGTTTCTGTGTTAAAACCAGGCATCAGCCATTGGCTATGGGACTTGAACCACTCTCGCCTTCTCTCTGGTCCTGTTTCTAAAATGTTGTCTAATGTATGCTTGCTCGTCTAATTATGTGAGCCCCTTATTTTTTTATTTTAAATATGTTGTTGGAATAGGCTCTGTAAAGGTAAATTCTGTGATTTGTTTGGTCTATCACCCTCCCACCTTTTTTGGGGTGGGGGGCTGAGGCACAGTGTTTCCTGTAGCCTAAGTTGGCCTCAAACACACTGTGGAGCCAAGGATCACTTTGACTTTCCCATCTTGCCTCCACCTCGAAAGTGATATCAAGTCTAATTTATGTGGTATTGAGAATCAGTCCTAGGGTTTTGTACATTCTAGGCGAGCACTCCGCATTTTGGGTTGTGTCCCTGGTCCCAACCTTTTGAAAAAAGAGAAGGCTCATAAAAGAACATTATTCCATCACAGTCTGAGCTAATGATCTTTTCTTATAATTTTCAAAACTTCCCTTTGGCTCACAAAAGAAAAAAGAAAAAAAAAAAAGAAAGAAAAAGAAAGAGAAAGAAAAAAAAAAAAGAAAGAAAGAAAAGAAGAAAAGGAAAGGAAATCAGATTGAAGGATAGGCTGGCTAGGTCCAAATCACTCAGGTATGGGGCTCCTAGGACTGGTTTTAGCTTGTCTAGGGCCTGTTGGGATGTTCTCTGCAGAAATGCCACTCCCATAAAACAGTTTGAACCAAATGCTGGAAATTCCAGACATCTTAGCAAATGAACGTAAAACATAAAAAAAAAAAAAAAACAAAACAAAAAAAAAAAACTTCTATTTTAAGTCCAGCATAGTACTTTTTAAGTGAAATTGTTACTTGATTTTAAAAAATGTTGGCTATGTTGACACATTCATTTTAAATAGTAAAATATGTGTAAGTCCATGTGGTTACAGAGGCAGCCAGTGCCCTGCTCTGTTACTCTCCACCTTGTCCCTTCCAGACAGGAGGTCTCTCTTTCTTTGAAATTTTAAATAAAGTTATTTTTATGCAATATACTGTAATCATGATTTCCCCTCTCTCCTCTCCTCCCAGACTCTCCCCAACTCCCCACCCTTCCCACTCTATATCTTCTTTCTCTCTCAAGAAAACAGACAAATAAAAAGACAGACAAGGAAAATAAAAGAAAACAAACAAAAAAGAAACTAAAAGAGCAGGAGAAATGCATGGATGCATGTGCGTACATAAATGTGTGTGCATGCGCTCACACACACAAACACCATAAAAACTCAATATTGGAAACCATAATATGCAAAATACAGTTAAAAAATAAATGCCCAAACAAGGCAATATGAGACAAGAAAAAAAATCTCTAATAATGCCTTTGAGTTCATTTTGAGTTGTTGTGTACCGATGGATATGGGCTCTGCCCCTAAGCGTGATTTATTTACCCAGAGACTCCCTTGAAGAACCTGATTTTTTTCTTTGTGAGAAGCTGTTAATTAATTGGAGATAGTATCTTGGTTAGGAACAGTTGGACTGTCTGGTTTGGATCTGTGCAGGCCCCGTGGATCAGCTCTGTTGTGTCTGGAAGACACTGTTTCCTTGGTATCACCCATGCCCTCTGGCTTTTAGCATCTTTCCGCGTTCTCTTCCTCGTAGTTCCCTGTGCACTGACAGACAGGGTTTCTTAACCTGTAGCTCACCTGGTTTTAGATAGCTGGTTACCCGAAAGCCTCAGCAATCCTCCTGTCTTTCCCCATCACCTGAGCTTTGGGGTGATAGGGTGTACCTTTTACACGGGATTGGGGGACCTGAGTTCAAATCCTCATGTTTACACGAAAGACCTTTTACCCAGTGGATAAGCTCCCCAGCTCTTGATGACATCTTTAACCACAGTGGGTATTTTGATTTGAATGATTCATTGATTATTTATCTTGAGCACCTACTGCCATGCGATTGGTGCCATAGATTGGAGGTCAGGGAAGACCCAGAAGGGTAATTTAAGTAGAGACTCGAAAGGTGAGAAAAGTCAGTCAGGCAGTTAAGAATACCTAGGAGGAGGAAGCCTGAGGGGAGAGCCCTACCAGAGGGTTCCAGTTTACCCTAAAGGGAACTGCCTTGTTCTTTCATACTGTTGCATTTATCACAAATCAGCGGATTTGGTTGGCATTATTCTCCTGGTGTCCAGCTAGTCTGCTTGGAGCTAGAATTTGCCAGTCTAGAGCCATTACCAACCCCAAATAAACGGATACTCAGTAGGGCCGCTAAAAAGTGAGCCAGTGGTATGTAGAGAGTTTGAGGCCAGCCTGGAGTACATAAGCCATTCTCCAAAAACATCAAAGGAACATAAACAAAAGAGCATTGTCTTTTAGAAAAAGTGGAATGTATATGGTATCATACCAGGTCAGCCTGTGCTTTTACTGCCACACTGAGTGACTCAGAATGCGTTTCCTATTGCTGACGGGAGGAAGGCCTGTGTCAGACATCTCACTCAGTGGCTGCCTGGAGCACAGCTCCTGTGTGGCGAGAGTGAGAGCTCTGTAAACACATGAGGAGAGTGACAGCGGAAGTTTAGGAGGTCAGGATCTCTGTTCTGGTTCCACGTCTTCACATTCCAGGAGAGTTTTGTCTGGTGAAGCCAGAACATGTTGACGCCAGAAGGGACCTCTAGGCTAACTCAACTCCTCATTTTGTGGGGTCAGGGTGCCGGTGAAGGTGGGCCGTGGCAGGGCCCCCACCTCAGCAGCCTTACAAGGGCTAGCGTTTTCTGTTTGGTGAGGGCTATTTGGGAACATGGCTATGGAAACCTGAGGTACCTACCATTCTGCCCCGGGTTCCCATCCAGGAAGGCCTTCTAATATATAGTCACGGACCGTCCCTGGGGTGATGACAGTAAATTTTGGTATATCCTGATTGAGAAAATAGCCAATAGCAGTTACTCTGAGGCCAGTGCCGCTTCCAAATGAGTGCCGTTCATCACGCCAGCCTCTGTGTTCACTTGGGAAACCATTGGAGGTCTGTGTGGGGACTCATTTGATCTGTCCACAGGGAATTCTCACTAGGCAGCTGGACTTAAGGACCTGTGACAGTGAATTGACCACCCCCGGGCATCCGTGGTCTACACATTTGGAACTACTGAAAGAGTCAGCTTTTAGAAAACCAGCCACCTACAGGGAAGGACTCTAACCATGGCCAACTTCCTGGTACAAACCTATACTATCATATTTAAAATGATCTTTATTGCTTGCTTATTTTCTTGTAAAAGTAGCTCAAGCTCATGGTAAAGAAGCTAGCATGTTACTGAAATGTGTAGCTGTGAGCAATTCCAGTTTTGCCTGTCTTTATAACTTATAACATATGCTAAGCTTTTACAGACATAGAAGTTACTACACACAGTGTTCTCTAACTGTGTGAATTTAAAAAGTGTGTTGGTGCAGGAGAGCGGGCCTTGCACCCTGTCTGGGCAGCACACCAGAGCTGACCCTGTTAGCAGGGACACAAGGGAGCTGAGAGCTGACTCCCACCCCCACCCCCATCATAGGCCCCAACAACAGTCAGGAGAGCGGGCCCTGCACCTTGCCTGGGCAGAACAGTAGAGCTGGCCCCGGTGGTGTGGGTACAGGTGAGCCAGATCTGAGGACCCGAGAGCAGGAGAAGGGGGCCCACTCCTGGCTGCATTGGGTGAGCTAGCTGGAGCAGTGCTGGGGAGCTTGCCCTGCTAGTGAGGATGAGAGAAAGCGGGCTGACTAGCCCAGCTGCCACTCAAGCTCAGAACCAGGGCTGTGAGTTAGCCCAGCTCAGCATCCAGCTTATCTACGAACTGTTGGAGCAGAGATGTGGAAGGGGACAAAACTACAGATCCAAAACTGAAAGATCTCCATGACACAGGGCAACAGGATATCCAAGGGGAGTCCTGGTGACAGCCCATTTTCAGTAGCGTAGCAGAAGCCAGAGGCCTCACACCAGACCAGTGACTCATAGCAATGCACACTTACAAGAGGTATGGACTATAGGGTAAGCTGTGTGAGTCATCCAGCCACAGTACAGATTGCTTCCTCCTCCTCCTCTTTTCTTCTCCTCCCTCTTCATCTTCTCTGTCTTCCTCTTCTCTTCTTCGTTTGTTTGTATTTTTGGTTTTTCTTTTAAATTTTGTTTTGTTTTGGGGGGAGGTTGTAAGGGCAGAGGACACGGATGCCAGGGGACCGGGAGATATGTGGGACTGGGATACATGATGTGAAATCCACAAAGAACCAATAAAAACAATCACAACCACCATAACAAAACAAACACGCAACAATGTGAAGGTGACTTATTTTGAGGTCAGAGGATTGACCTCAAGGTTGGAGTCTGCAGTGGGCTAGCTGGGTGGCTAGTAATGTACTCGCTGGGTGACCCTGGGGAGGTCATTGAACTTTCTCAGCCTCAGTTTCTCATTTCTCATAGGGTTGTTTTTAAGGAGACCATGGGGTCATACACAGGAAAGGACTCAGTAAATGGTAACCGAGTTCATAAACGTGAAGTATTGCTGCCAGTTAAACTATGATGTTGGCACAGTTTCTGGAGCACTTCTGTCCCCGCTCTTTCTTTCATTCTTGCAGAGCCTTGTTATATATCCCAGGCTATCTTCAAACTCGCCACATAGCTCAGGCTGGCCTCAAAGTTTCTCCTGCTTCAGCTTCCCCAGAGCAGGGGTCCTAGGTGTGTGCCACCATGCCACCTTTTTCCATGCTTTGATCATTATTAGTGATTAACCTGATTGATGGTATTTCCTCATTGGTTGTCCTGGAGACAAATAGTAACTAGCCTGCTTTCCCCTCTGTTGCCAGGTCACTCCCGGAAGCAAGGCTGCTACAGCCAATTTGTGTATTGGAGATTTAATCACAGCCATCGATGGGGAAGACACCAGCAGTATGACACACTTGGAAGCTCAGAACAAAATCAAGGGCTGCACAGACAACATGACACTCACCGTGTCCAGGTGAGGCTGTGCAAGGGTTAGTTCATTCCTGATGGACAGCGTCTGCCTCCCCCATCCCAGAGGCCTGGGTGCTTCCCCGGCTCGGTGCTATGCACGATGGGAGCACTTTGGAAGGCCTGTGACTTCCGACTTTGAGGTTGCTGGTTTTTCACAGGGCTTCTCATCATCTAGGCCTCTTATCTCTTAAGTAACCACACTTCACTTGATCTAACACAGCTAATGAAAATCCCGTGGAGGTAAAATGAGCTAAACACTGCTAAGGTATAATGAAGTGAAAATGTCTTCCTGGCCACCTCTGAGTACCAACTTGGGATAGTGTCGGACCCTGAATTATCACAGAGCCTGTTAGACAAAGTGCCAAGTGTAACTTCAGGGGCACTGCAAGAAAGGTGCACAGGCCCTGAGCAGGCAGGTGAGGAAAACCCCATGGAAGCTGTAATTAGGGTAGAATTTCCATTCTTCTTTCACCTGGTCTTGGACGTGGCTGTCCGAAGCCAAGATGTCGGGAGTGATTGGTTCAGCTCTGAGTGGCTTTAGTTCCTGCTGGATCAAGTTCAGGTTCTTTTTGCTGTGTGAGCCTGCTTTATTTAATGGCTCACTGACCTCAGCTTTTACAGCTCTTCCTCGGGTTCTCATCTGTGAAGTACACTTGGTGATCTTTTTTTCTCCTGCTTGTACTATCGGATTGAGAGACAGACCAAGAGTGGAGGAGATATGCCCAAATATTTTGTTTCTTTTGGAGCTCTACTTACTCTGTGGGAGGCGAATGGTTTCATTATGAACC
Source organism: Cricetiscus sungorus (assembly GCA_030556225.1). Taxonomy (NCBI): domain Eukaryota; kingdom Metazoa; phylum Chordata; class Mammalia; order Rodentia; family Cricetidae; genus Cricetiscus; species Cricetiscus sungorus. Next base: position 136,284,756 of record JANBXA010000007.1, on the reverse strand, counting down.
TTTGTTCTTGTCTCTTGTTCTCAGCCCTTGTCATCTCCCTCAAACCCATGTTCAGGTCATTCATGCATTTATTAGTGGGTTCATTTTTTTCCCCCTCATTTGCTTGCCAACAAATCGTACAGGTGTGTCTGATAATTGTCTGTCACTGGTTACTGTGACAAGTACAAAGTAAAATATAAGTTCTCTACCTTGAAGAGAGAAAAGGCCCTATGCTAATGAATACTTAATCTGGACTAAGACCATCGCTGTGTGATTGACAGGAAGGGAATCCTTTGCAAGACTGAAAAAAAGAGATCCTTGATTCATAACTATGTTGGTGATATGGTCCAGGCTAGGAACACTGACTGAGCCAAGATACAGTTGGTCTATCCTATCCTGAGCAGAGGTGACAGCATGAGACAGATCTAGACACTCAGGAGCCTGGTGGCTATGGTTCCCCACACTGTAATGAGGGAGGCCAAGGCTAGATCAGAAGGCAGGCCAGCTCAAGGTCTTTTAAAACTGTTGTAGGAGCTGTCCAGTATGGATATCATCTAACTGACAAATAGGGGCTTCAAGTTCAGAGGGTAACAGGGGATATTTTTCTAACTTGCTTTTAGCATGAACAGTTGTTTCTTGGCATCAGTGGGAGTCAGTCCCCAGAACTGTCGTGGATATCAAAATGTGTGGGTACCCAAGTCTCTTCTGTACAGACCAGTGTGTATTGCACAGGCTCTGTGTGCATCATCCTACATTCTTTCTATCACCTCTTGATCACCTAAAATATCTGATTGCTGTACCAATTATTTAGAAGATAACGACGAGGGGGAAATCTGTACATGTTCAGCACAGGTACAGAGTTGTCTGTCCGCAGCTGGCCAAATCTAAGCAGAACTTGCAGATACAGAGGTTGAACTTGGTTCTCTATTTTACATGAATGAGACAGCAAGCGGCTTTAGTCTGGGGATGTTGCTAGGCGGTAGAGCCCTTGCTTGGCACGTGTGAGATGTTGAGTTTGATCACCAGCACTGCAAATCAGAATGAAGTGAAACAAAATAGAAGGAAACACCAGCTTTGTTCATTTGTTGCAGGTCTGAGCAGAAAATTTGGTCTCCTCTGGTGAGTGAGGAGGGGAAACGTCACCCGTACAAGATGAATTTAGCTTCGGAACCCCAAGTAAGTGCTTATCTTTGCCCCTCTTCTGCCAGCTGTTTTCCTGCTTGGGCATTGTTCAGCCAGTCTCTTGTTTTTCCTGGGGACAAGTGGCAGGGAGAGCCTTCCACTGTCTTTGCTGGGGTCTGGCTCAAGTTCAGCTCTTCCCGTAAGGGAACTGCCAGAGGAAAGGCCTGGAAAACCCCAGGGCAGAGACATGGCCTGGTCTGGAAGCTTGGAGTAGGAAGGCAGGCAGTGGAAGAAGAGGGCAGAAACCATCCTGCAAGCAGGGAGGTAGGACTCTAGTGAAATGGAGAGCTAACTCAGCTCTTACAGGATTTAGACACCAAAGAATCATCCAGCAGTGACGATGTGTTTAGGCCTGAATCAGAGTAAAAGAAACACAGGGGGATTTAATAGTAAACCCTCTTTCCCTGTGAATCCTGAGGTAGAAATCTGTTCTCTTTGCTTGTTACAGTGAAACTCCAAGGCAGACATTAAAATTAGTTAAAATGAAGTTGCATTTAATTTGACAAAAATACAGTAGTGAGTCACTACATTGTTCGTTGGTCAAACAAAATTTTCTGGAACAGTCGATTGTTCTGAGATGCCATATTTATAAATAAAATTTCTAGTAGATGGCTGCTTATAGGTGTTTTCATTTCTCCTTTAGTTGTGTCTCCTAAGGTATCCACACTGTGTGTGTTTTGAAATAAATAGAGAAATACTTAGTACATCTTGGTAAAATTACCCATGTTGCTCATAACAAAGTATGTTCTCTGTTGGATAAATCAGTGAGGGCCCTAAGGAAGTGGCTTATGGTTTAAGTGCTTTCACACAAGCACAAGGACCTGCGTTTGAATTTCCAGCGCCTGTGTATCAAAGCTGGGCAAGACTGTGGCCATCTGGGCAACGCCATCAATGAAAGCTGTCCACCAGGTCAGCCAGGAGGCTAAAGTTCACGTTCATTGGAAGACCCTGTGTCTAAAATGCGGAGAGGGGATGAAGAGAGACATCACACATCAACCTCCAGCCTCCACACACACTCCCAGGCTTGAGTGTACCTACACACACACACACACACACACACACACACACACACACACACACACACGCGCGCGCGGCGCGCACCACATGTAAAAAAGTGAATAGGTAAACTGATATTATTTTCAATTTTCAAACCAGGGTTATTATTATTATATAGTTAACCACACTTGAAGATTGAAATTGAACTTTTCTAAGTTTGAGACTATATAGGACTATATAGGACTAGCAATCAAAAGTTAATGGGTACTCAGCTATCTTATGTATAGTATAGAATTCCCATGGTGCCTTGGTTTGTATAAATTGAATAGTTAATGATAAATCTTTATTTCTTAAAGGGGTTCCATTAAAATTTCAGAAATGTAGTTACAGTGTTTTCTATTAATGGCAATCATACTTAAAATGCTGAGTCCTTTTAAGGATTGTTTTGCATTTGCCATGTTGAAACTGACATGAACATATTATTCTGTAAAAGCCCTATAAGGAAATTCATAAAATGTTATTTTGCAAACTGGTAGTTATATAAACAAATTTAAACCATGCCAGAGTTAATTTCAGTTTCCCTGGTAGTCTAGCCACTTATTAAATTTACTGTACGTGTTAAATTTTGATGTGTTAAGTTTTCATGTTGTATAACATGAGGAATGATTTTGGTTTAAGTTGGTCCAAAATGCTCACTTTCCACTTGAGGTAATTATTCATATCTTGGTTATACTTTTTCTTCAGTGCTGATGTTTTAAAGATCATTTTCAGGCTAAAAACATTTTTATTCAAACTACTATAAAGGTCGGCTTGGGTGTAATTTTGTCTTTTTTCTGACAAAAATCTTCCCACTTCCCACTTTCCCAGATCTCCCTTTTCTTAGCCTTCTTAACCAGACTACAAATAGAACAGAGTTCACGGATATTATAAAGATCGGCTAGTTCACATAAAGCTAACCAACACCCCAGCTTATCTGAGGTCAACATAGTTACATACCTAGTTTGTATTTCCTCATTATTGAGTTTCCTTGGAGACTGATAAATACAAAGCCCAAACAATTACATCATGCTTTCCACAAGGCAAGCCCTAAATCCGCCTGTCTTCTGGAAACACTGGATTCCACATGGGGGGAGAGATGTTTCTTTTATGTACAAACCAGACGCATTCTTGACAGATGCTTTATAAAGCAAGAATCAAGAATTAAAAAGGAAAAAGCCGCCCCAGAAAAAAACCTCCTCCACTCCCACAAAAGCAAACGGGGTGGGGGTGGGGATGGGGTGGGGTGGGGAGGTTGGGAGATGGCTCCTGCTGCCAGGCTTGCAGGAGAACCCACGTGATGGGAGGTGAGAACTGGCTCTCCTGAGTTGTCCTCTGATTGTAAATGTGGGCAGTATATAAATAAGTAAGGATTTACGACATGACTCTCCTACTTTTGTTTCCATGGGGAGAGAAGACAGGCCCCAGTGAGAACCTGCCTGCCAGTGAGAACACTTCTACATTGTGCCTAGTGCACTGACGTGTCCCACCATGTCCTTCTGAAGAAGCCTAGAGAAATGGGCTTAGAGAGGCATAACTTGCCTACAGCCAAACACAAAGTGTCAGGGGAAATGAGCCAAGACTAAAGAATAAGCATCCTGTGCTGCTCCCAGAATTGCTGTGGAGACAGAAGGATGCATGCTGGATGCTGTCATGTTGCCCATGCTGCCCTAGTGATGGGGTGAGAGCCCCAGGCCTCTTCTGTAAACCAGCTGCTGCCTTCACAGCCAAAGGTTTCAGGATTCCTTTGAGTCATTGTACATAGCCATTCCTTGATTATGGTCACTTTTTTCTTTAATATCCTCTTTTGTGATTATTTGTAGTCAGGTTTCATGGTGGAAACAGGTGGATCTCTGTGAGTTTGAAGCCATCCTGGTCTACAAAGTGAGTTCCAAGACAGCCAGGGCTGCATAGAGAGACCCTGTCTCAAAACAAAATAGATAACAAAAAACCACACAAGCCTCTTTTGATTATTTGTGCAGATATGGACAAAGACAATTAAACCTCACTGATTCTGACTTGAAGGGAAAATTGACTGGAATAATGAAAAAAGAAATTTATGTCATAAAAATATGCCTGTGCTGCCTTTTACTTTAAATTAGCTTTATAATGAATTAACCTGTTAGTTTTCATTCATAATGTTTTCCAATTAAACACTGAAGTTTCCTTTTTAAAAGGAGGAAAAAAGGGCAATAGAGGGCCTGGAGAATTCTTTTCAGTTATTTGGGTGTCTAAGAAAGAAAGCAGGGTTTAGAAGAATTTTTTGGGAACTTAGAAAACATGTTGAGTTTAGTTAAGTTCCAAAGAGCTTGCAGCACTGGAATCTGGATTGATTCTGAGCATTGGATCAGGGAGAACCTTGCTAACTGAGTCACTGTAATCTGTGATTATGTTTTAAAGCAATGTTATTTAAATAGTACAGCTGGGTGCTGGTGGCAAATGCCTTTAATCCCAGCACTCGGGAGTGAGGCAAAGGCAGGTGAATCTCTGAGTTTGAGGCCAGCCTGGTCTGCAGATCGAGTTCTAGAACAGCCAGGGCTACACACAGAAACCCTGTCTTGAACTGCATCCTCCCCACTCCTGCCCCACAACTGCCCCCGCCAGAAAAAAAAAAAGGTTCTTTGGTGTGTTTGTACAGATGCCTTAAGAGCTTGTGTTGTAATTGTTCACCAGCCTTCTGGAGATGTTCTCGAGTTAAGGAGAGAAGGGAATGTAGACACAGAAACTCAAAAGTCCTCCCTCCACAGATTCTGCCTTGGACCCAGCTTCCAGAACCTTCCACTTCATGTTCCCAGAGGGAAGAGTAGGCTCTCTGCCCACTCCCCCACACCTTCTGTGCAAGAACTGAGACTGTGAAGTCAGCAGCTGCTCCTCCCATGGTCCTAATACCCGCTTTCCGTTATGATCTAACCTGGGGAATTTGCCTACACCTTTTTGGCATTTGTGATGACCTAAGCCACCTCTCCTAATGCTTCTGGAATGTGTCCATTCCAGGAAGCTTCTTCAGCTCTGACCTGGGTTCTGGTAGCCCAAGGCATGAAGTGTTATCCTCCCAGAGGGCTCCAGAGATCAGATCTGCTGGGCCTTGGGGAAGAAGCAAAGATGGGGCTGATTGTGAGTGTGTGGGATGTGCAGCCGTGCATCTGTGAATGCTTTCAGGTCACTGCTGGCTGCCTCCTTGTGTTTGTCTGAGTCCCTCTACCCCCGCTGACGTTAGATTTGAACCGGGGCCGCTGTGGCTTAGCTGGAAGTTCTCCCTGGTTTCTAGCCTGCAGTGCACATGATGAGGGAACAGGGTGGACACCTCCTTGATTTCTCCTCTGCTCCCTGCCTTCAGGAAGTCCTGCACATAGGAAGTGCTCACAACCGAAGTGCCATGCCGTTTACTGCGTCACCTGCCCCCCGGGTCATCACAAACCAGTACAACAACCCCACTGGCCTCTATTCTCCCGAAAACATCTCCAACTTCAACAGTGCCGTGGAGTCGAAGACCACAGGCTGTGGGGAGGAGGCGAAAAGTAGACAGTAAGTAGCCCCCCCCCCATACACACCTCCTGGGAGAGTCTTTTCCACTAGTTTCTTCTAGCACTCGTCCTGGGAGGGAACATTTTGCATTGGACTTCTTCACAAGTGAGAAGGGGTCCCCTCCCTCCTCTTTGTAGGGTGGTAGTAAAAATGAGAACGTTTGTTGCAGGTTGCCGGGCCTGCTGTTTACGCACGAGGGTCAGAGTTGGGTTTGTTGAGCATGCAAAGTGCAAAGTGGTCTTGGTGGCCTGTCTGTCACTGCCAGCACTTCAGGGGTGCAGACCAGGGATCTGCAGCAAGCAGGCTGACCAGCCTGGCCACAGGAGTGAGCTCTGGGTTCGATGACCAAAATGAGGAACAATGGAAGAAGATTCCTGATGTTACCCTCCAGTTTCCACACTCGTGTGAGCACGTGTGCACCCACACTGCCCGCACACGTTTGCCCACCCCCTGGGAGAGAGGAATAAAAGCAAACATAATATAAAACGCCCAGCCCTGGCTCTGACACATGTAGATCTTGTAGTGATTGGGAATCGCTCTTATCCTGAATGCTGTGGTCACTCACCCTCAGCTGCTGGACGTGGCCTTCCACAGGACTGTTGTGCCCTGAGAGGGTCCGCATTGTAGAATCCTTGAGAGGATTGCTCCTCACGATGGCCTAGTTTGTGTCCACATTTCCCGCCTGATCTGGGCAGGGGGAGGTGCCCGGGTATGGGCAGTGGCGAAGCAGTGCCAGCTCTCATCCAAATAGACCGGAAATGGTAGAGGGAAATCCTTGAGGTTGCAAGCGCTCAAGGATTGGGTTCTGACCTGGAAAGGGAAGAGATGGGACTGTGTATGGAACCAGGCAGGCACCTTCCTTAGTCACAGATCTGTTGGAGTACCCGTGTTTATCTCTGTATTGTGTCTCCTGCATCTTCCAGCCAAGGGACCTCCTGTCTGTTCTAGGGGACAGATTTAGACACTTCAGCTGCCCGTGGCAAGGGAAGTGGGTGTGTGGGTATCAAGTTAGGAGGGTGGGGGGTAGATTTGGAGTTGCCAACTCATAGGCCTGAGGGTGGGCAGGCAGGGTGAGGGGCACAGGGTGGGCTACCAGATGAAATATAAGTGAATTGCACTTGTGACACCCCAGGCTCTTGCCCTGCCCACAGGCATGAGGGTCCTTGGCTGCAGCCAGAAGTGCATGCAGGCCGAGGACTCTCACCTCTGCAGCCTACTTTCACTGAAACACAAGTTGGAATTTTTTTTTTTTTAAAACATGAAATTGCCAACTTTTAAATGTTGGTGACATTCAAATTTTGTTGGAAAACATAGTACATTTCAAAGATGTCTGATCTCTCAGGATCTTTACTAACTCAGATTTTGTGTTCACTCCAAAAGTTCATTTTGGTATGCAGGGCTTTTTTTTCCTCTTCACCTTTATAATCTGTCCAGATTCTTTAGTTGGAAACTAACTGTTTCAAATGCAAGTTAGGGGGGGTTATAGTCCCAGGCTTCTTAACAGTTTGGAGAGCTTTTCCAGGGACTCTGTTGTCTCCAGGGAACCAGAAGGAGGGAGGGAGGGAGGCAATAAAGGCAGACCAGAAAGATACTAAGGCTCTTGGGCATCTACTGTGTGCAAGCCTGTGTCCCTGATACTCAGAGGACAGGCCAGGCCAGGCCAGGCTAGGACAAACCTGGTGAGGCTTTGGTTTCAGAAGATGCTGATGATCACTGGCATAATGGCAGTGTCCAGTACCACTGTCTTCCCAAAGCCTGGTCCCTTCAAGGCGTACCTGCTTGATGCCCTTCAAGGTGCTCATGGGGATGTTGGGGTTACATGAAAAAAATGCACAGGGGATCCCCTCAGCATCACTCCCTGGAGGGAAGCTTGCCTGCAGCTCAGAGAGGAGTAGTTTGAATATCAAGGGCCACCATTCGTGTGTTTAAGTGCTTGGAGAGGCTGGGAACATGACCCTTCCTTTACTGTCCCAGAGTGGAATGTTCCATGATCTGGATTTAATAACCCAGGAAATGACACATCCTTAATTGAAAGAACTGCTATGCACTGGGAGAAGTATGTGCCTGGAAAGTATTTTTAGTGTGGCTGCATTAGATATTTTCCCTTCCTTATTGTCTTCTTTCTTCCCTCGGGCTTCCGGATTGCTTCCCCACTCCCCCTCACACTGTCTCTTTCTTTGGCTGCAGTGGCCGGCCTGAGGGTCTTTATCAAGTCTCCTCGAGCAAAGGGCCTACTTCAGCCCAACCTCTTTGAGAATGAATGGAAGAAGGAGTGGCCAAGGAGCTGCTGAGCCCGCCATGTTTCTTGTATAGGGACCTCTGCCTGTTGGTTTGTTTCTAGAATATTCTCAGAAGGAGAGATAGATAGATGTTCCTGCAAACCCAGCAGTCACTCAGTAACCCTCCCTGCTCAGCACAAGGCCCAGAGCTGGCTCACCCCCCTCCATCCTCCCCCCCCCCCCCACTGTTTAGTCTGAATTCTCCGAAGTTCCACACTGCTTTACTATGAGCTTTGCATCTAAGCTCATCACCCATTCCCTGGGGCTCACCCTGGTGGTGGTTTTTTTTTTTTTTTTTTGGTCCCAAGCTCTTCAGAGCATTTTGCTATGTGTGTGGCTGACTGTCTTGTAGGTCTTGGTACAGCTGCATCCCAGGCGGGCCAGGGATGTCAGCAGCTGCTTTGCCATCTGGGAAGGCAAGTGTGGGGGAATCTCCTCGGCACTTTCTTGCACACAGCACAGGGAGGGCGAGGGAGGGTGAGGGAGACCCTTCACAGCCTTTACCTTCTAGGTGACTTCAGCTCAGCGCTTCTTTTTTGAGTACCTACTGTGTGTCATTCCAGTGAAAGGAGGGTTGCTAGTTCCTTTTCCCTCAGCTCTTCAATTGTATGTAGAGGGGATCTGTTAACATTTGGTAATGCAGAGACTGGATTTCATAATTTATGTGGTGTCTATCACCTTCTGCAGCTTGTAGATTAGAGCCCTAGAATCTGCCTCTGCCCCACCAGCTGAGTGCCCTTAGGCAAACACTAAATCCTCTGAAACCTTGTCTCCTGAGCTTTATGGTGGGCTCATAACCACGTGTCTTCCCACTAGCCTGTCAAGGGAAGGCACTGAGTGACTGCCTGTTACTGCTGATTTCACTGCTGTGGGAGAAATCCATCTCAGAACCCCTGAGTGCTGGGGGCTCAGAGGAGTGGACGTGTTTGAACACATTTGCCTTGGCCTACTGTGAACTTCTCCCCACCCACCCCAGTCATTGCCTAAGTTCAACGAAGGTACCATTGGCCAGCATCCTGCTGGAGCGATGGTCTCTTCATAGCATAAATGACTGAGCTCCCATAACCAGCATAGAAATCCCAGAGTACTAGGTCTTCCAAATTGTGTTCAGGGTATCCACCCCAGACACCCAGGAGGCAGCCGTGTAAGCAAGTGCAGTGGGGAGAACAGGTCCTTTGCTGTCTATTGAAAAGGTAGCAGGGGCTTAGGCTATCCCTGCTTAGGATCTGAAGGGCCTACATGAGGGCTGCTTGTCTCTAGCGGATGTGCCTGCACCCAGTGTCTGGGTCTCCGTGTTTTTCCCTCTTCTCCTGATGTCGAGTTATTCCTTGCTTCTTATCATAGGAGACTAAAATTCAGGGAACATTCAGACCAGGCATCCCCTTTGGGACTGAATACATAAACTTTCCCAGAATTCCTTTTAAAATTTATTTTTTATTTTAATTAATTATCAAGTAATAGTCTGAGGCATCTGAAGCCCAAGTTATTTTCTAGGCCATCATGAAACATGAAGGATTTTTCTCTTTCAGCTCACTTGTGTGTGTGTGTGTGTGTGTGTGTGTGTGTGTGTGTGTGTGTGTTTTGAGACAGGGTTCTCATTCCTTGGATGACCTGGAACTTACTAAGTTGACCAGGCTGGCCTTGAACTCATGGACACCTGCCTGCCTTTGTCTCTTGAGTGCTGGGATTAAAGGCATTTGGTGCCATGCCTGTCTTTTATCTTACTGCCTTTCTAAATTTGAGATTTGTTTTTATTTTATGTGTGTGGCTATTTTGTCTACGTATGTGTTTATGTACCTTGTGTGTGCAGTGCCTCAGGAGTCCAGAAGAGGGAGTTGGATCCCTTGGAACTGGAGTTATAGACAGTTGTTAGTGGTCATGTGGGTGCTGGGAATTGAACTCTGGTCCTCTGGGAGAGCAGTCAGTGCTCTAAACTGCCTAGTCATCCCTCTGGTCCCTCAGTTTGTTTTCCTCATCCCAGCCTTAATGACAGACAAGCTGAGAAATAAAATCTCTGCGTCACTTAAAGTTAGTACTTCTGTTTGAGACAAGGGGTTCTTAAATGAGTTAAACCTTCTCTCCTGAGATAGCTGCAGACATGTATGAAGCTCTAGGAAATAGTGCAACCCGGGCCTCTCATTCCTTGTCTAGTTTCCCTTGGTGCTGACTCCCGTGTTGTTTGTTCTTGAGACAAGGTCTTATTCTGAAGCCCAGGCTGACTTGGAACCTACAGTCATCCTCTTATCTCAACTCCTGAGTTTGGGATGACAGATGTGACCCACAGTGCAAGGTTGCGGGGGCCATCTTGAATTATCAAGTAGAAGATGGACAGGAACACAGTGTAATGAGCGTTTGAGTCAGTGGGGCCTAGCTGCACCTGTCTGTAATCTCAGCACTTGGGAGGCAGAGGCAGGTGGATATCTGTAAGTCCGAGGTCAGCCTGGTCTACATAGCCAGTTCCAGGCTAGCCATGTCTGCCTGTCTCAACAGAAGCATTTGGGTCTACACCAGGATTTCTATCTGGTTACTGTAACCACCTCAGGCACACCCACATCCCTCCCTACACAGACAGCCTCCAGCCCAGCAATCTCTCATTGTTACAGCTTTGTTAGTTCAAGAATGTTTTATTAACAGAACCTTTAAAGTATGTAACCTTCTGGGGTTTCCTCAGCACAATTCCTTGGAAAGTTGTCCAGGTTTTCTTTATATATCAATAGGGTGTTTTTTCCTTTTTAATGTGTGGTAAAAACCACACGACGTAAAACTTACTATTGTAACCACATGTGCTAAGTTACGCAACAGATCTGTTGAATTTGTTCAGCTTGAAAAGCTGAAACCCTATACCTGGTGAGCAACTTCTGTCTCTCCCCAAGCTCCTGGAGGCCACCACAGTAATTTCTGTTGTAGGCACCTCCGGCAAGCAGCATCATGTAGTATTTGTATTTGTTGACTGGCATATTCCTATTCCTCTTAGCATACTTCCCCAAAGCTTCACCCATGTAGCTTGCATCAGGATTTTCTTCTCTTTCAAGACTGAATCCAGTCTTCACACATTAAAAAAAAAAAAAAAAAAAACAACAACAACAAAAAAAACCCCATCTATCTGTTGATGGATATTTGGCTTCTTTCATCTTTTAAAAGACGTCACTTAATGATGAAAGCTAAAGGCTTTCCCACAGAGATGGAGAATGAGCCGAGGCTGTGCAATCTGGCCACTCTTCTGCATTGCAGCCAGGGTGACAAGGAGAGGGAAGAATCTGGAACTGGTTGCTACATTCAGCAAGAATATATCAGAAAAAAACCACGCGGGCTGTAAGATGGACCTAGAATCAGGTGTTGTTTCTTTATGCTAGCAGTAAACGTGTGAACAGTGACACTGAAATATACCATTTGTAGTTATTTCTCAACACACTAAACTGGAGTTTGCCAGAGGAGTGGGGAGAATAGGAGAAAGGGAGGAGGGACCAATTAGTGTGTACAGTGCTATTGTTTCAGAGCTGAGGCTAATTCTAGTGCCATGTATCTCTATGGAGTGAATAATGAACAGAAATACATTGTATGCCTCAAAATAATGAGACTTGTCAATAAGCTCATCGTAAATGGATGATAAAGCCTAAAAAAAAAAAACCCACATCACTTCCAATACATGTGGAAGAATGTTAAGAGAGACTGTGAGACTTCAGACACATCTTAATGAACTTAAAACTGATATAACAGCAATTATCTTTTCCAACCACAAGGATTAAAACTAGAATTTAGCAAGAAGAAAACTGGAAAAATGTGTTCATCCAAGAACACAACTGAACAGGCTATGTAAGAATCTCAGGTTAAGTTAGGAGACATCCTGACAAACAACATTCCCAGCATTTAGCAGAGTCAGGGACAGACAACATCATTCCCAGCATTTAGCAGAGTCAGGAACAGACAATCATTCCCAGCATTTAGCAGAGTCAGGAACAGACAACAATTCCCAGCATTTAGCAGAGTCAGGCTTGGTGCTTCCCTGGCATCCCAGCACTCTAGAGGCCCAGGCAGGAGGATCAGAATTTCACAGCCAGCACTGATTACATAGTGAGATCTTGTCTCCAGAACAAAAACTTAACTGGAGACAGGAAATGCAGGACCAAGAGAAACACACCCACAGTGGGAAGTGTTTCAGCAAAGCAAATCTGACTTTTAAGGAGGACTTGTTTATCAGTGTGACTTTCTCCCTGTTACTCCTTTAGCATTCTAAGTCTGCCTAACCCCAGAGGCCGAACAATCCTACTTACAGGGGTTTTTGTTGTTGTTGTTGTTGTTCCCCATGGTTTTCCTTTTTATGTTTAGGCTTAGGCACTTGAGTTAATCTTATGGGTGTGAGATAAACAGTGGTGAGGGGGGAGGTTGATCACAATATCTGTGAAAGGAGTCTTGAAATCATGGAGACCAGTTCCATTTTATTCTTTTTTGAAATTGTTCTTTTCCTTTTTGTTGCCTCTTCTTATGAACTGTAGAATTGAATCCAATTGGCTCGATGTAAATTCTTCTTTCTCTTTTTTGGGGGGGTGAGGACAGGGTCTCATGCTATAGTCCAGGCTCACCATGTAAGACAGGCTGGCCTTTGGACTGGTGGCAATCCTCCTGCCTGAGACTCCAAAGTGCTAGGAACAGAGGGGAGTGTACTCAGCTTCATTCATCCACTGTTCTGTAGTATCAAGGAATGAATCAGGGCCTCCTGTGTGCTGAGTGAGTGCTCCTTCTGTGTGCCGAGTGAGTGTTCCTCCTGTGTGCTGAGTGAGTGCTCTTCCTGTGTGCTGAGTGAGTGCTCCTCCTGTGTTCTGAGTGAGTGCTCCTCCTTGTGCTGAGTAAATGTTCCCCCTGTGTGCTGAGTAAATGTTCCCCCTGTGTGCTGAGTAAATGTTCCCCCTGTGTGCTGAGTAAATGCTCCCCCTGTGTGCTGAGTAAATGTTCCCTGTGTGCTGAGTGAGTGCTCCCCTCCCCCTGTGTGCTGAGTAAGTACTTCCACACTGAGTTACATCCTCAGCCCTCTCCTCCTTTTTGAGACAGGGTCTCACCAGGGACTCACAAGGTAGTCTGGCAAGGCTTGCACTTTGATCCTCCTGTCTCAGCCTCCTGTGTAGTCAATTTTTTTTTTTTTCTGTGAATGTGCTCATATGGTCAAACAATTACCACCTTGACTGATTTTTGAGTAGTATACCAAATACATGCTACTTGGCTGTGACATATAGTTCTTTTTATATATTGTTGAATTTTATTTGCTGTGAAATTTACATTTTTATGAGGAATGGCCTCATCTGTTTTCTTTTTTAATGCTATCATTTGGCTTTATATTAGTGTGGTATTTACTTCATTAAGTAAATCAGGAAATGCTTTCTTCTGTTTACTACAGGGAAGAGGCTATGTAGAGTTAACTTGATCTGTCTGTCTCTCTCTGAAATATGTGTCTTTTTTATGTACCTCAGTGTAACCTTGACCTCCGAGTCTCCTGTCTCAGCCTCTGACTGCCGAGAATGCAGGCCTGGCTCACTGTAGAGACTTTATTTACTTACTTTTAATACATTTATATATACCAACAAGAATCTTTCCCCCATTTCTTTTGCATACTTTTACCCTAATTACTTTTTTCAAATATTATTTTAATATCTTATAGCCTGATTGTCCAAGAGTTAGAATTTATGAGTCTTCTCCTGTTTTTTGAGTTAGGTTGACAGTTAGGGTAATGGATCTTGAAAATACTTCATAAAATGCCAGCATATAAAGATGTTATCATTATTTAGAAATAAATTATAAATTTGTCTGTCTGTCTGTCTGTCTCTTGTTCTTTCTTCCTGCCTTGAATGATTCCCAAGGTTGTTTGCTGGTAGAATATGTGATGACCTTGTGGTTTCGCTCTGCTATTTTTAGTGTCCCCATGGTGGCTTCCAGACATAACATACAACAAATAAGAGAAAAAATTCTTCCCCCAAACATTCCATGGCCTGACCTTGCTTTTAAAATAGTCCTGAGAGTAATAAGGAAAAGATAAATAATAAAGAATAATGTAATATGCTTATTATAGGGCAGGTTTCAAGCTCAAAACTCAAAGAATCAAGTATCTAACTTAAAACACAAATGGGTGGACTTGAACTGGTAGAAGACCCTTGCTTAAAACTGCTTTACCAGGTATTACCACTTAAACGGCCCCACACTTTCCTACAAGGGGAGGGAGCCAGATAGACAAGGGGTAGGTAGACACCAGCTGCCGTGGGCAGGCCAGGCAATGGTGGCTGCTTCCACCCGGTCATCGCAAGCCAAAGGTGGCAGGAGCAGCCAGCATCAACCTTGCCCAGCAGCAGAGCTTATGTCGCCAGTGTGGGCTTTGCTTTCTTTGTTGTCAGAGTATGGTTGGAGTCCAAGGGAAACACCTGCAGCTTTATCCCTGTGCCTGAGTCTTTCAGCTGGGGCCTGTGTTTGGAAGTGTTTCAGGTGGCTGTCCTGGCTGCCCCACAGCTTGTCTTAGAGGCGAGGAAAAGAAAAGGCAGAAAGGGAGGAATGAGCAGGGAGGGGTAGTAACTTAGAGAAAATCACCCACGGAAAACACACCTTTGCTTTTCACACTGGAATGTGAACCAGCTGGGCAGTGGTGGGTGGGGAACGAGTGGATGAATGTAACTGCTATAATTCCTTGGCTCCTGCCTGTGTCCTTCGGTGCTGGGGAGGCCGAGAGCTCATACCTAGCAACTGCAGCTTGCGTATTTGTATATGAGTAAGTCTATCCCGCGCTTTGCTAATATCCGGTACCGTAATTCATCAGGCCTTTGTGCTTTGCTCCTCTTGGGCAGTCCCTCAGGACGCTTCTGAACACGTTATGGAAGTGAGAGGGAAGAGTGTATGTGGGCTCAGGAGGTGGGGCCCTCAGAACTGTACGTAGTTTCAGGGTGAGCTCACAGGTCAGGGAGAGCTTAGCAAGGAGGAAGTGTCATCCATGCTTACTCACTTTTTACCTGATGCCAAGCTCCGAGCCTGGGCTGTATGCACCGAGCTAGACCTGGGCACTTACAGACAGCAAGGTGATATGTTTGCTTACCTGCCAGGGGAAGCCAGAAACACAGAAATAAATGCAAGCAGAGTATGCAGTAAAAGAGTGAGTTAGAGGTGGGGTGGGGGGTGTATGGGACTATAAGTCAAGGTCAATAAATCGTCTCTGAGGAGTATGCCCCGTGTGAAGCAGGGTCCTTAGAAATACTTGAGGGTAAGGGTATAGACAGGCGCAGGGACAGCAATGCCTGGGAGCAGGGTGGCTGCTTTAGGAACAATTGTGCTGAGGAGAGGCCACGTCTTTAGGTCCTTACTCCTTTATGTAAATGAACATTTATTCCAAAGGAGTTGAACTTTAAAAACTGTAAGTATTTGGCTCTAAGTCAGGTGAGATTACATTGAGCTACATCACGAAACTGTCTTGATTCATGGGTTGGAAATATGTCTCTGACCTCTGGTGGAAAATATAACTGTTCCAAGGCTGAGCATGGCATCTGAGGGACAGGTTACACAGCTGGAGGGGCTTGCTGATAAGCCACAGCGTGGCTTGGTCATGCAGGGGAGCCAGGAACGCGAGAGGAGTCAGGCTCAGCACAGTCTCCAACTGAAGGGCTACCTCCCTTCCACCATCCTGCTGCGTCCAGGTAGCACAAGTCTTGGCCCAGTGAAAAACAGCCTCCCAGTAGTGTCTGCCTCAGCTTGTCCTGGGGCCCGCAGAGTGACAGGAGGAAGGAGTGGGAGGCAAGGTCTGGCTTGCCTGGTCCCCGGGGGTCTGAATCTTTACATAGCAGAGCACGTGACCTTTTCCTTCTTGCCGAAGCCCCTGTGAATGGGGCAGGTCAAGACAGCTGCCCCCAGCTAGAGTCTCAGAGGCCTAGCTAGGTTCCGTTCTGAATGACGAAGAGCATCTGGAGGCATGAGAAGCATTTTGACATGGGGAATGAAAGATGAGGTTTCTGCTCGTGTGAGGAATGCATGTGTATCCCCCCCCACACACACACCGCAAGGGGACCCAGATGAGCTTTAGTGGTCAGATTGTGGTTGAAATTTTTCCTCTTCAAAATTTTCTCTTGACATAATGTTGACTATGTAATTTAAAAAGAAGGGAAGAATTCCGCATCTGTGGGAGTTAGCAAAAATGTAATTGAATTCCAGAGACTATTTGGGAAAATAGCCTCTTACAGCATTAAAGTGGCAGCCAGTCTGCCTACCAGGACCCTTATAACACTGTCAGGAGGGTTGGAGACATGGGATAATCGCTATCCATTCTTTCAGACAATGTGTGTTTGCTTGGGGGTGCCTGGTGAAGTTTGGAACCTAACTTTTGACCCTTGCCTTAATGCATTTCCAAACATTCTTCTTAGCTTGGATCAGCCTCATCCCTCGGGCAGCCTCATCATCGACAAGGAATCTGAAGTTTACAAGATGCTTCAGGAGAAGCAGGAGTTAAATGAGCCCCCCAAACAGTCCACCTCCTTTCTGCTTCTGCAGGAGATCCTGGAAACAGATGGGAAAGGTAAGGGGTCCCTGGAGACTCGGTCACTGCTAGAACATAGGTGAGTACAGCCCAGACTTGGTGGCGAGAGCACAGCTTGTTGTGGGAGGTTGGGTCTCCCTGTGTAGCCTGGAGCTTGCCGTCTTCCCAGGAGTCATGAGTTATATGAGCACACACCACTTCTGCCTTGACATTGACTTTGTTTTAGATTGCAAAACGTTTATTGAGAATAGGAGCGGGGGAGAGGGAGAGAGGACTCAGATGCAGATCAGTAGTAGAATGTTTAGGTAGAACCTATGTAATTAATATACATATAGCTCTGGGTTCTATTTCCAGCACTTGGAGGGAAGGGTTACTGGGTTAGGAGTGGATGGGAGTGTTGGTGGCAGAGGATGGGATAAGAGCGCCCCCTCTGGATTATACTTTCTGGCTCAGTCTTTACTTAAAAATATCTATTTAATATTATTTTACAAGTATGGTTGCTTGCCTGCTTACTATATGCGCAAAGCACCTGCAGAGGCTAGAAGAAAGCTGTAGTTAAGGGCAGTTGGGAGTCACAATGTAGGTGCTGGGAACTGAACCTAGGTCCTCTGCAAGAGCAACAATTGCCATCTCTCTCGCCCTGGTTGTTGAGTATTTTCAAATGTTTTAATGCGTGTATGTGTATGTAGGTGATTGTGGAGGCAAGGACGGTGTTGGATCTCCTGGAAGAGAGTTACAGGAAGTCATTCTGAGTCACCATACGGGTGCTGGGAACTGAACTTGGTCCTCTAAAGAGTAGCCAGAGCTCTTAGGCATGGAGCCTTATCTCCAGCCCCTATTTGATGCTGTTACAGATTTATTGTCCAAAATGATGGTTTTATAATGACATTTTCATTCAAGTATATCACATGCTTCGACCTTATTAGCCTCTCCCGCCCTTTCACACATTAGTTAGTCATATTTTCTTTGCCAGCCATCTGTTAGTGGACATTTAGGTTGACTCTGTTGAGTTGGTTGTTGATTGTGCAGAGTGTTACAATAAACATGGATGACCAGGTGTCTGCTATACTGACCTAGGTTCCTTAGGGTATATTTCCACAAGTGGTACAGTTGGATAATATTTTTAATCTTTTGAGGAACCTCTGTACTGATTCCCCTAGTGGTTACCTTGGTTCCCATTCCCACAAGCAGTGTACAAGGGTGACTTTGTACCCCACATCCTTGCTGGCATTTATTTGTTGCTGCTTGTTTTTATACAGGCAGCCATTCTGAGAGGGGAAGGATGCAATCTCGGTGAAATTTTAATTTTCATTTTCCTGATGAAGAAGGGTGCTGAGCACTGCTTCATGTCCTATTGGCTGTCCGTACTTTGGCTCATTTATTGATTGGGTGGTGGGGGTTTTGGTTTTGGTGTTTAGTATTTTGAGTTTATTGTATATTCTAGATAGCATGTAGGCTTTATTTAAACAGCTTTGTGCCTGGCCACCTGTTTCTTGTCACACATACATGAGAGAGCTAAGGTTGTAGTGAGTGTGGCCTTTTGAGAGGCTGTTGGTCTGTCCCTTGGCTGTTTTCGTTCCCACACCTTGTTCCCAAGGTGACAGAGGAGGAAGAGCATGTGGAGGCCACAGGAGAATGGATCTGTAGGCCTATGAATCTGGGTGTCTTCCTTCCCCGTGGGGCCCCCAGGTTTGCTCTTGCTTTGGGGCAGATGGCCTTTCATCATTGCGGAGGCCCTGGGGTAGTCACGTCCTCAACCCTAGGCTAGTTTCTGAACTATGCTCTAGGCTCAGAAATCACAAAGTGTGCAAGACACAGCCACTGCAGTGTCTGTAGCCGGCACTCCATAGTTGTTATGCTGGCGTTTCATCAGCAGGCTCCAGGTCAGCTTCACAGGTCCATGCATGAGTTCTGATAATTCTGCTGCTCTCAGAAGACAGCTCTCCTTGGAGATGCTACAGACCGTGTGTGTTGAAGTGATGCTCAATGAGATAGAAGTGAGGTCTTGATTCAGTAGCTGAGGAATGTTGTGAGACTATCACAGGCTGGAAGGTTTTGTCTTCTGTCTCATAACTGCTTTGTCTAGTAAGTCTTTAGTCTCATTACCACCTGGGCACCTTCCATCAGCGCCCCCTGCTCCTGTCCTGGGGAACTGCTTTTGTATATTGACCTAGTCCCCATGGCGTCTGCTCCTCCCGACTCTGCCCCCTTCCCTAAGACTCGGGCACCTAGCTGACTTTCTGCAGTCTATACTCATTATTTCCCCACAGTGCATACCTATAGCGCTTCAGGGGCAGAAACTTCCCTGAATACACCATAACTGGACCCCTCCTCAGTGGTGTGGATTCTGTAGAGAGGGGCAATCTGCACTCCCAAGAAAGTATAATCAAAGCGCTGCTTTTGTGCGGAACATGGTTGTTCTACCAGCAGTAAGTCATCTGGACTTTGCTTAAACTCCACTATTAGGCCTACTTGGCAAACAACTTGAGGTCCAACCTGTGGGGACGGCAGCTCTGTCAGAACACAAGAAGGGCCAGATGGTTTTATCTCGAGCAAGTAGATGGACACGTCAGTTAATGTGGACAAAGTCAGCGCATCTGAGCCCCCAACACACCCGAAGCAAGCGGTGGTGGCTGGAGTCTCCCTCAGATGAAGAAACCCTTAGGTTCATGCTGGCTTCCTCAGGGCTTCCGGCACTCTCAGATGACCTGGAGTCAGGTTCTAGAGAACTGCCATTGTTGGGTTCATGGTTTTATTCTGTAGGCATGGTGGGACCATGAAAGATCACGGAGCTGAGAAATGAGTAGAGAACAGCTGTACTTTATTCAGCTAATTTTTCTTCCGCTTCAGAAACAAACAAATAAACAGGCAAATGAAACTTGGACGAAGGGTGTCCTGGAAGAAGAGACATTTGGGAGTATGTGTAGTTGTATAAAATCTAGTAGAAAGCTATTTGCAAAGAGGATTCCAATGTCCAGGGCTGGCTTTTTAAGCGAGAGAAAACAACCCGGAGCCAGCAGGTGGCGCTGTAGGGCTGAAAATGAGGAGCGCTTCAGTACATTCCATGGGGCATAAAAGGATGTGGCTCATCTTACCAGCAGCCTCCTCTCCCTTCTGCCATTCTGCACTTTCTCTTATTTCCAGGCGGTTTTCTTGCTGAGCCAGTGAGTAGGGAAGAGGAAAGGTTATATTTGAGACCCCAGCCCTTGCTGAGTTGGTCCCTTCTGTGGTCTGCCGCTCCACATGGTCTGTGTGGGCAGAGGTGCTGCTCTTTCCTTCCTGTCAGACAGAACAGGCAGCCAAGCCCCGATGCTTGAGGCAGGATGCCTGGAGCGTCTTCTTGCCCTGGCCCTTCTTAGATGCCTTCATGTAGGTCTGAGGTCGGGTGAGGGGAAGAGTTTACCTTTGTTAGAAAGCTAAGGGACACTGTGTGGTGGCCCACACCTTTAATTCCAGCACTTGGGAGGCAGAGGCAGGTGAATTTCTCAGAGTTCTACATAGAGAGTTCCAGGATAGTCAGGGCTACATAGAGAGACCTTGTTTCAAAACATCAGTCCATCAAAACAAACAAACAAACAAACAAACCCAAACCAAACTAAAAGGACCACTAAACCCAGTTATGAGCTGGGAATTTAGCTCAGTTGTAGAGAGAGGCCTTGAGTTAAATTCCAAACATTTTAGGGCTGGTGACACGGCTCATCAGGCAAAGAAGCTTGCTGCCAAATCTGAGTTTGAACCCCACATCCCACACAGTAGAAGAAGAAAACCAAGTCCTACAAAGTGCCATTTGAACTATCTTCCCTCAACATAACATGCCATACACACCCCTGTACATATGTGGGTGCACACACATACACACTAAATAGATGCAATTTTTACAACTAAATTTAAAAGGTGATGTGTATGGATGTTTTGCCTGCATCCGTCTCTATGGTTATGTGTGTTTGTGCATGGTGTCCAAGCCAGCTAGAAGAAGGTGTCAGATCCCTGAGAGCTGGAGTCACAGACAGTTGTGGGCCTCTGTGAGGATGCTAGGAATTGAACTTGGGTAGTATGGAAGAGTAACCAGTGTGCTCTCTTAAATTCTAAGTCATCAAAAAAAAATTTAAGCATAAAAATATTTTAATAGAATGTTTTAATAATAAGCAAATTAATATAAGTGCAATTACAGAAGCTTGGACTGTGGACTTTTTCCAAAGGAAAGGAAGAATGTCCCCTGTGCTTTGGGGTGTGGGATCATTGAGGGGAGTGCATGGCTGGGCCTTTCCTGAGCTCACCTGCAGAGGATCTCTAACCTTTGCTCCATCTCAAGGATTGTTAGATGGATGTCTGGTCCCAATGTGAGAGGACACAGTATTGGTGACAGAAGCCTGAAAGTATAGGATGCTTTAAAATACTCTTAGTAAAGAGTACTAATACTCTTAGTATAGAGAACTAATACTCTTATTTCCCTATAAAGCCAGCAAAGCACCTACACTCATTTCCCTGTTGTGATAACATCAGGTGACATATACCATAGGGGGGATATTGGTTACTGGTGCCTCATCTTGGTGTGGCACCCCAAATCTTCTCATTCCAGGTGCCTGGACACCATAGAGGCACCCACTGAGGTTTGCTGTTCTCATGGCACAGGACAGAAATGCCACACATGTAAATTTCAGACTCACATTTGCTCCTGTCCATTAACCAAGGTCTTCGGCAAGGGCAGGATTTCCCAGCCTTGGGACTGGTGACATTCTTGGCTGATGTTAGTGTTTGCATTTGTTTGACTTGAGTTTTATGTGATTTGTGTTGTGAGGGATGATCATATGCAAGGCACTGTAGGGGGGCTTTCTGTATTGAGTTTAAAAATATTTTCTTTATAACAATGAAGGAGAGAGTGATCTATTTTATAAAAACGGAAGCTGAGAAACCACAAAAGGTTAAGCAACTTGCCCAGAAACACAGGGAGTCACTGACTGTCTGATCCCAGGAGCTGTGGCTTTGCTTGAAAGTAGAGATTCACAGGTGGTTCTGAGATGACTCAGAGATACTGCGTTTTCACGTCCTGTCTAATCTGGGTATTTTCCTCCCTTCAGGTGATCCCAACAAGCCCTCAGGATTCAGAAGTGTTAAAGCTCCAGTCACCAAAGTAGCTGCATCAGTTGGAAATGCTCAGAAGCTGCCCATGTGTGACAAGTGTGGTACTGGCATTGTGTGAGTATTGACTTCCCCTGGTGTCAGAGGTTGGGTAAACCATGGGAGTGCAGGAATTTCTGGATGATGCATAACTTGGGGCTGAGTCAACAGATTGACCTAAACACTGAACTGTTGTGTCCACAAGGGAGAAGCTTCTGGAATGATGAGCCCTTCCATATTCACAGCCAGAGGCATGCTGTGGGGCCTCTGAAGAAGTGCCAGACCTCAGCTCTGGAATGACAATACAGGGCTCAGATGTCAGGTGTCACTAATGCAGCCCCATTTCCCTCTCTCCTGCAGAGGAGTGTTCGTGAAGCTGAGGGACCATCACCGCCACCCTGAATGTTATGTGTGCACCGACTGTGGCACCAACTTGAAACAGAAGGGCCACTTCTTTGTAGAGGATCAGATTTACTGTGAAAAGCATGCCCGGGAGCGGGTCACACCGCCCGAGGGCTATGATGTGGTCACCGTGTTCCCCAAGTGATTGGGAGGACCTGCCCTGCCTGCACCTACCATCCAGCCTGCTGTACCTGGTTCTCTGAATGTTCTGGCCTCTCCTCTTTGACAGTCCTGTGCTTACCTAGTGTTAGTCCTGCTCAGTGAACATTGAGTTTCACCTGTGCTGACTTCCACTAGCAGTGGGATGCCTGCTTTTACATTATTGGAAATGGTTTTGTCCCTTGTCCCCTGTCCAGCACCACCATGCACCTTCTTCCCTTGGGGCTTCTCTGCTGCAGACGGACATTGGTCACAATGGAACGAAGCCAAATGTAGTATCTCTCACATTGATTTTGTTTTACTTAATAAATTTAGACTGTAACTCAGTGTGTGGCCTTAGTTGATCCTGCCTGTGTTATGTTTGCTGCCTCATGAAATCCAGAGTCTCCCTCTTGGTTTTGGTTGCTTAGTTGTGAGAGTTGCAGGCATTTCCCTGGACATGAGAAGATTGCTATGTACATGCTGTGTTCCTTTACACCTTTGAGTCTTGCTCTAAGTGTTGTGGATTAAATGCTAATTA
The DNA here is from genome assembly GCA_030556225.1 of Cricetiscus sungorus. Classification (NCBI taxonomy): domain Eukaryota; kingdom Metazoa; phylum Chordata; class Mammalia; order Rodentia; family Cricetidae; genus Cricetiscus; species Cricetiscus sungorus. Next base: position 136,262,066 of record JANBXA010000007.1, on the reverse strand, counting down.
TCTTAGTTACTTTCCTCTTGCTTTGGAAAAACATGATGGAGGCAACTTTATAGGAACAATTTTATTTGGGCTTACAGTATTGGCAGGGAGGCATGGCAGCAAGTTGTATGGTAGCTGGAACAGAATGTTGAGAGCTCATATCCTTAACTACGAGCAGAGAGAGTGAATTAGAAATGGTATGGAGTCATTAAACTCTCAAAATCCACCTCAAGTGCCATACTTTCTCCAACATGCCCCTTCAGATCTCCCCAGCCAGCACCACAACTGGAGAGCAAGTGTTCCATGCCTATGGGCCATTCTCATTCACGCAATCCCGCTAACATATGATGTTTGGGTCTGTTTTAGTGACGTTGCCCTGGAGTTGGAGGAAACAAAACTTCCTGTGATAAAACTCCATGTCTAAGGCAACTTAATAGAAGAAATCATTTAATTTAGCCTCCAGTTTCAGGGGTTTTGAGTCCATGGTGGCAGAGCAAAGGAACAAGCCAGAGTTTACATCTTAGTCCACATGCATGAGGAGAAAGACAGACACAGCAAGGATGGTGCGACTCTTTTGAAAGCTTAAAGCCTGACTCCAGTGGCACAGTTCCTCCACCAATACCGACATCTCCTAATCCTTCCCCAAACAACAGTACATCAACTGCGGATCAAGTAGTCAAACATATGAGCCTATGGGGCCATTCTCGCTCAAATCACCAACTGCCCAAGTAATAGGTGGCTAGCTTCACCATTTGGTGTTAAAGTAAGTCTCAGCAATCCATTTCCAGAATGTATATGGATGAGTCAGGATTGTGATCATAGCAGCAGAAAGCTCAGAGATGGGTAAGAGGTGATTAGTGTGCTCTTCAGCTTCCCTCTGTAGTGTACCAATCAGATGTTTGCCATCTACCTAGATTGGCTACCTGTGTGTGTATCTAGCCATTTGATACTGTGATCCTGCACTGCTTCTGCAGGGTTGAGGCCCGAGAATAATGCAGTCACATTACAGCAATCATATACAAATCTCACCGTTTAAAGTAAGTTTACAATTTTTAATGGGCCATATTCATAGGTATCTGTTGCCTGAAGGGACTCTCACCTGCAAACATGGCCCTGACAGCCTTGTTCTTTTCCCCCTTCTCTCTGCCTTTCTAAGAACTGTTGGAATACATCCTAAAGCTAGCCCCTGACATCCATTACCTTATTTGGCTAATTCCTCCTCCTGAGGCTGACTACCAAGGTGCAGCTATCAAAGTATTGAAGTCCATCAATCAAAAGCCCCCTTTGTATCACATAATTAACATGCCCAGTTAACATTAAAAACCTCAAGGAAAACTGCAACCCAAGGAAATTAACAATGCTCACATAGATATAGGCAATAGATAATCCCAAGGGTAAAGCAGGACAAATATATTCACAATACCACTACCATCAACAAATCTAAAACAAACAGGCATTAGCAATCAATGGTCCTTAGTCTCCTTCAACATTAATGGTCTTAACTTGCCTACAAAGAGACATAGGCTAACAGAATGGATACGTAGACAGAATCCATCCCTCTGCTGCATACAAGAAACACATCTAAGCTTCAAAGGTAGACATTACCTCACAGTAAAGGGCTGGGAAAAGATCTTCCAATCAAATGAACCCAAGAAGCAAGCAGGTGTGGCTATTCTAATATCTAAGAAGTTAGGCTTCAAAATTAATCAAAAGAGATGAAGATGGTCATTTCATATTTATCACAGGAGAAATCCATCAGCGCAAAGTCTCAATTCTGAACATCTATGCCTCAAATACAAAGGTACCCACATTTGTAAAAGAAATGCTACTAAAACTCAAAGCTCACATAAAACTCCACACACTTATAGTGGGAGCCTTCAACACTCCTCTCTCACCACTAGACAAGAACACCAGTCAGAAACTTAACAAAGAAACAAAAGAACTAACAGAAGTTATGTCTCAATTGGGTTTAACAGATATCTATAAAACATTCCATCCAAACACAAAAGGATATACCTTCTTCTCTGCTCCACATGGAACCTTCTCTAAAATCGACCACATACTAGGCAACATAACAAACCTCAACAGATACAAAAAAAAAAATAAAAAAAAATTGGAACAGTCCCCTGTATCTTATCAGACCACCATGCTTTAAAGTTGGAATTCAACAACATAAATTTCAGAAACCCTATAAACTCATTGAACAATGCACAATTACATCATACCTGGGTCAAAGAAGAAATAAAGAAATTAAGGACTTCCTAAATTTCAAGGAGGATGAGGACACAACATACTTGAACTTGTGGGACACTGTGAAAGCAGTGCTATGAGGGAATTTCATTGCACTAAGTGCCCATATGAAGAAAACAGAGGATAATCACATTAGAGAATTAACAGCACAACTGAAAGCCTTAGAACACAAAGAAGCAAACTCACCCCAGAGAAGTAGATGCCAGGAAATAATCAATTTGAGGGCTGAAACCAATAAAGTAGGAACTAGAAAAACAATGCAAAAAATCAATTCAACAAAGAGTTGGTTTTTCGAGAAAATCAACAAGATAGACAAACCTTTATCCAAACTAATGGAAAAGCAGAGAAACAATGTGCAAATTAACAAAATCAGAAGTGAAAAGGGGGACATAACAATGGATGGACACAGAAGAAATTCAGACAATTTTCAGGTCATACTTTGAAAACCTGTACTCCAAAAAACTTGAAAATTCAAAGGAAATGGACAAATTTCTGGATAACTACCACTTACCAAAATTAAATCAAGAACAGACAAACAACTTAAATAGACCTATAACCCCTAACGAAATAGAAGCAGTCATCAAAAGCCTTCCCAAAAAAAAAAAAAAAAAAAAAAAAAAGCCCAGGGCCAGATGGCTTCAGTGTAGAATACTACCAGAAATTCAAGGAAGAGCTAATTCCAATACTCCTCAAATTGTTCCACACAAGAGAAACAGAAGGTTCATTTACCACACTCTTTTTATGAGGCTACAATCACCTTGCTACCCAAGCCACACAATGACACAACTAAGAAAGAAAACTACATACTAATATCCCTCAAGAACATTGATGCAAAAATACTCAATAAAATATTGGCAAACTGAATCCAAGAAATATCAGAGAAATATCCACCATGACCAAGTAGGCTTCATCCCTGGTTTGCAGGGATGGTTTAACATATGAAAATCTATCAACATGATCCACCATATAAACAAACTGAACAAGAAAAACACATGATCATCTCCCTAGATGCTGAATAAGCCTTTGACAAAATTCAACACCCTTTCATGATAAAGGTCTTGGAGAGATCAGGGATAACAGGAACACACCTAAACATAATAAAAGCAATATACAGTAAACCAACAGCCACCATCAAACTGAATGGAGAGAAGATTAAGGCGATTCCTCTACAATCAGGAACAAGACAAGGCTGTCCTCTCTATATATATCTCTACCATATTATACTTGAAGTTCTAGCTAAAGCAATAAGACACGAAAAAGAGATCAAGGGGATCCAAATTGGAAAGGAATAAGTCAAACATTCACTATTTGCAGATGATATTATAGTTTATATAAGCTACCCGAAAAACTCTACCAGGGAACTCCTACATGTGATAAACACCTTCAGCAAACTAGCAGGATACAAGATAAACTAAAAAAAAAAAAAAATCAGTAGCCCTATTTTATTCATACAACAAAGGGGCTAAGGGGCTAAGAAAGAAATCAGAGAAACATCACCCTTTACAATAGCCATAAACAACATAAAGTATCTTGGGGTAACACTTACCAAACAAGTGAAAGACCTATATAATAAGAACTTTGTGTCTTTAAAGAAAGAAATTAAAGAAGATACCAGAAAATGAAAAGCTCTCCAATGCTCTTGGATAGGTAGGATAAACATAGTAAAAATGGCAATCTTGCCAAAAGCAATCTATAGATTCAATGCAACCCCCATTAAAATCTCAGCACAATTCTTCACTGACATTGAAAGGATAATAATCAACTTTACATTGAAAAACAAAAGACCCAGGATAGCAAAAAAAAAAAAAAAAAAAAAAAAAAAACAAAAAACTTGTACAATAGGAACTTCAGGAGGCATCACCATCCCTGACTTTAAGCTCTACTACAGAGCTATAGTTCTGAAAACAGCCTGGTATTGGCACAAAAATAGACAAGTAGACCAATGGAATGGAATCAAAAATCCTGATATGAAACCACACACCTATGAACACCTGATTTTTGATAAAACAGCTAAAAGTATACAATGGAAGGAGAAAAGCATCTTCAACAAATGGTGCTGGCACAATTGGATGATGGTGTATAGAAGACTTCAGATAGACCCATGTCTATAACCAAGCACAAAACTCAAGTCTAAATGGATCAAAGACCTGAACATAAATCCAGCCACACAGAACCTCTTAGAAGAGAAAGTAGGAGGTATCCTTGAACAAATTGGTACAGGAGACTGCTTCCTGAACATAACTCCCATAGCACAGACACTGAGATCGACAATTAATAAATGGGACCTCCTCAAACTTAGAAGCTTCTGTAAGGCAAAAGGCACAAATGGCAGCCCACAGACTTGGAAAAGATCTTCAGCAATCCTACATCTGACAAAGGCTGATCTCCAAAATATACAAAGAACTCAAGAAACTAGTCAACAAAACACCAACTAACCCTATTAAAAATGGGGTACATAACTGAAGAGAGAATGTTCAATAGAGGAAATCAAAAGGCGGAAAGACACTTAAGAAAGTGCTCAATATTCTTAGCCATCAGGGAAATGCAAATGAAAACAACTTTGAGATACCATCTTACTCCTGCCAGAATGTCTATAATTAGAAACACCAATGACAACTTATGCTGGAGAGGATGTAGAGAAAGGGGAACACTCCTCTACTTCTGGTGGGAGTACAAACTTGTACAGCCATTATGGAGATCAGTATGGCAGTTCCTCAGAAAAATTGGAATCATTCTACCATAGGACTTGGCAATCCCCCTCTTAAGCATATACCAAATTATGTGCATCCATGCAACAAAGACATGTGTTCAACTATGTTCATAGCAGCATTATTTGTAATAGCCAGAACCTGGAAGCAATCTCAATGCCCCTCAACTGAAGAATGGTTAAAGAAGATATGGCACATCTACACAACGGAATACTACTCTGCGGGGTGGGGTGGGGGGAACAATGGAATCTTGAAATTCACAGGCAAGTGGATGGATCTTGAAGAAACCATCCTGAGTGAGGTAACCCAGTCTCAAAAAGAGGAACATGGTATGTACTCACTCATAGATGGATTTTAGACCTAGAGCAAAGGATCACCAGCCTATAATTCACACCACCAGAGGAACTAGGATACAAGGAAGGTCCTAAGAGATTCATATAAGGTCCCTCACAGAAGGGGGAAGGGACAAGTTCTCCAGAGCACATGGCGAGTGAGGGGGCAGTGAGTGGAGAGGGAACTAGAAGAAAGAGAAAGGGAGTAGAGTAAGGCACTTGGGAGACTGAGAACATTGAGTCAGGGGAGGAATAGAAGAGAGGAGTGAGTGTGATAGACAGAGAGACAGAGAGAGAGAGAGAGAGAGAGAGAGAGAGAGAGAGAGAGAGAGACTGTAAAAGAGGGAACCATTATAGGTTTGAAGAGAAAACTGACTTCAGAGGAATGTCCAGAGACATATAAGACTGACCCCAACTAACAATTTGAACAACAGTGGAAAGGCTACCTTAAATGACCTTCCCTGATAATGAGATTGACAACTAACTTATCTACCATCATGGAGCCCTCATCTAGTAGCTGATGGAAACAGAAGCAGGCACCCACAGCTAACCAATGAGCCTAACTGGAATATAGATACAGAGAGGGAAGAGAATACCATGCTGCAGAAACACACAGAGACAGCTGACCTGAACGTGGAGGAGCTTATGGACCCCCAGACTGATAGCTGGGAATCCAGCATGAGACTGATTCAGACCCCCTGAACATGTGTCTCAGCTAGAAGGCCCGAGCAGTCTAAGGGACCTCATACAGCGGAACCAGGATGTATTCCTCATGCACAAAAGGACTTTGGAGCACATCCCCCATGGAGGGATACTTCCTTAACCTAGAGACAGCAGAGAAGTCCTAGTCCCTACTCCAAATGACTTGACAGATTTAGATGACCCTTCCTGGAAGGTATCATCCTACATGTGGAGTGTGTGTGGGGGTGATGGGAGTGGAGGGTGGTCGGGGTGCATGTGAGGGTGGGAGAGAGGGAAAGAGGGATGGAGGAAGGGAGAGGGAACTGAAATTGATATGTAAAATAAAAATAAAAGATAAATGAATAAAAAATTAAACACCTCATCCTAACACAGGGTTTCCCCCTTTACCTTTATAAACCACGATTTGGCTATGAGCCATGTCTGCCTCCTCTTTATCCAGAGGAAGTCCTTTGTTCCCATCCCAGGGCAAACACCCCTTCTCTCCCCTCTTTTGTTTTTTCTTCCTTCTCCCAGGTTCCCTTCCCCTTACCCCTCTTCATCTATGACCTGTCTTTGTCTCTTAGTCCCTGGCCTCTCTCCCTCTGGGGTCACTAGATCTCCTTTGTGCTGAGAACTCGGTCTTGGGGTGTCCTGATTCAGCTCAGAGGTTCCCTACATTGCCCACGGGCATGTCTGAAAGGTGTTTTCCCTCAAAAGCTGATTCTACAAACAGGGCTTTAACTCCAGTAGCTTTAGAGAAAATCCTAGTCAAGGTCAACCGTCAATTTAAAAACTCAAGAAGAAAGTCAGAGCCACAAAGGTAGAAGATCAAAAAAAGCAAAGAGCCAGGCTTTAGTCCAAGGATTTATAAGGATAACACCAAAAATTGGGCTAATTCAATGCTTACTTTAATAGTATTGAGGTGGATTTTTACCACAGATGTTCCAGCCTTTAAATCTGATCTGTTTTAACATTTGTAAAAGGCAAGGAGCTTTAAATGTTGTGGTTCTAGGAAGTCAACATAAGAATTTGGTTCATTTACATTGAAACCACTTGAGTTACTAATTATAAAGGGATCGTTAAACTTTCAACCCTTGACAGTTTCACCATCCCAAAGCCAAGGTTCAGTGCAGCATCCTGTTGGCTGAGGACAATAAAAGTTTGAATTTGAGTAATTAGAATCTATCTAAGGGCCCTACTCCTTTTGGGGCTATTGTTGCCTCTTGACAACCTGAGGCCTCTCACTTGAAGGTAGCACATGTCCCCTTGTGTTCTCTCTCCCTCCTGACTATTAGGACAGTATATGAGGACAAATTAAAATACCCAACACATCAGGGACACATCAGACTTGGCCAGAGAAACAGCCTATACTCATAACTCTCCATAGGATCCAACACCATACCCTGGTAACTAGGAAAACATGGATGTGAATCTGAAATTGTTGAATTAAAGGGACCAAATCAAAAATGTTGGGCTCTCAAGAGATAGTACAGACATGGAGTTAGCATGGCTCTTAGGATAATGAAAGGGAAATGAATGGTCCAGACTCCGTAAGACAGACAGAAAGCCATATTTGATGGAGAAGCCGGGATTACATATTTGGTAGATTAGATGAGCTGAAATGGATGTACTAGGTAAAAGAAATTCCTCAATGATTGTTCCCTGGGAAGAACTTAAGGATGTGCCTGTTCCTAAAGTGCAGTATCAGTTCAAGTGTTTTTTGTTTTTGTTTTTGTTTTCTTATTTTCCTGACCTCTGAATATAATTGGCATAAGCACTTTTGATGATTGACATTGCATCTACTTTGCTCCTTTGCCAGTTTGGAATGTGGCTTACTGGATGAGTAAACAGTTTAGAGCTGACTTTTCTCTGCAGCTTGGCCTGATGGTTTAAGCTACAAATACAGAAGTGGGCCCTCTAATGTCACCAGGGATGTTGATGCCTGGATTAGTAATGAGCAGGCATGCTTTAAACACCAGAAGAAGATTGGTGCAGTGCTCAGAAGGAATGGCAAGGTTAGATTGACTGTTGGAGGCACCTGTGCTGGTGAGACCATGCAGATGGCTAGTAAGATAGGGCAAAACTAACAGCAAATGGCTGTGAAGAATGAATAGCCAATGAAAACTACAGTGAATCAATAGGGAAGCAAGGTCTCCCCCACTTAAAAAAATATTGCTCTCTGCACGCTGTCCAGTTTTCATATCTCTCAATTATTAAAACTGAAGCCCAGCATTAAAGGACAGCCCAGGTTATTTGTGTATTTATTTCCATTATGCTGCAACATCAGGGTAAGTAGTTTTGTTTTGCTTCCTTTATCACATGTGTGTGAGTGTTTTGCCTGCATGTACGTGCACCAACGTTCATGCAGTGCCTGCAGAGGTTACATGAGGGCATCAGGTCTCCTGGAACTGGAGTTGCAGAACCTTGCAAGCTTTCCTGTGGGTTCTGGATACTGAGCCCAGGTCCTCTGTAAGCACAGGAAGTGCTTTTAACTGTGGAAGCACTTCTTCAGGCCCAAGGAAATTGTTTGTATTGATCCCCCTGCCTTTTCCCAAAGAGATGAGTCTTAATTAGAGTTTCTCTTGTTGTGATAAAACACATGGCCAAAAAGCAGCTTGGGGAAGAAAGAGTTTACTTCACTTCTACCTCACAGTTCATCATGGAAGGCAGTCAGGGCAGAATTTCATCATGGCAAGAACCTGAAGACAGGAGCAGATGGAGACGTCATGGAGGAGGGCTGCTTACAGACTGCTTGCTGTGGCTCACTCAGCCTGCTTCCTTATTGTTACCAGGACTGGTACTCAGGTTAGCTCCACCCACATGGGCTAAGTTCTCCTACATTAGTCAATAATTAATTAGGAAAATCCAGTGAAGACTTGCCATCAGGCCAGTTTTATGGGGCATTGCCTCAGTTGTGGTTTCCTCTTCTCATACAAATCTAGCTTCTGTCAAGTTGATTTGAATGGAACTAGCCAGCACAGGATCCTTAGCCATTTTCTCAGATAACAGTATAGATGAGGTAGAGGGAGGCAGAAAGATTTTTTAAGACTGTTGGTAGGATACAGGTTGAGAGCTGTCAGTACTCAGACCCAAAACATCAAGATAGCCTCTGCGTTAAGTGAGGGAATAGAGGGAATAGTGGTTATTTTTCTGACCTCTGAACATAACTGGCGTTAACATAGTTGGTGACTGACACAGAATCTACTTAGTTGCTGGGCCAATGAGACAAGTACTATGATTGTTAATAAGGAAGTTTAAAACTTATCATTTCCCTTGCATAAAAAATTGCCTTCCAAACACTCAGTCCCCTCAAATAAAGAAATGTTCTCCAAAATCCTTAAGGATCACAATCCCCAAATAAACAAAGAAACCAATAAATAAAGCTTTGAATCTCAGGGAACAGAGGGGGACTGGAATGGCATAATTATTGATAATTATTGAAACTCTTGGAAAATTCTAGGTTCTGAAGGTAATAGTCTTCAGTAATGTGTTTATTTATTTTGCAGCATTTGGGTTTAACCCAGGGCTTTGTGCCTGTTTGGCAGATGCTGTGTCACTAATTTCTACTCTTGTCAACATCTTCATTTAAACTATTAGTCTGCTGCACGTGAAAACAAGACAGGTCCTGGAAAATTACAGTGAACTCCTGAGAACTGCATCAAGAAGTTATAGCAATTGTGGTTTCTGGACCAGATGTTGGGTTCCTGCAGACAGCTAATCGAGATAATCGCTAGTACATAGTATGTGCGTACTTGAGAAACAAGGATCAGTAAAGGGGAAAATGACTGCATCTCTGGATTATTGCACCTTATCACAGGGAACGTTCATTGGACTATGGACATGTAATATTCTCAATTTGGAACACTGTCAGTATTCATACATTGGAGCATTGTAGAATGTTCTAAGCAAAGATATGTTACATTTATGTATGCTTCACAATATTACTTTAACTGCATGAAGGTGTGTTTCCTTTGTTCTTGATATTTTAACATGTAAAGATGATAGTTTAATAATGTAAAGATGTGTTGTACATGTTTCAGTTTGAGTGCCTAATGCACCCAATAGCTAGGCAGGAGAGTGATAGGCGAGGCTTCCAGGGAAAGAGAATAAAAAGCAGGAGACATATAGGCTTGAGAAGAGAAGGAGAAGAAATGAGATGATGAGGGGCACACCTGGGGCCAGAAGCCAGGTAGCTGTCAACCTGCCAGGAATAGAGACAGAAAGAAAAAGTAAAAAGAATTGAGACAAAATGTAAAGAGAAACAGGTTAAGTAAAAAACAAACAAACAAACAAACAAACAAAAATAACAGAAAAACAAAAAAACTTGCAACCTAAGCTAGGCCTTGCAGTCAAAACTAATAATAAGTCTCTGTGTCATGATTTGGGAGCTGGTTTGTGGTCCTAGAAGAAAAAAAGCCTAGTACACTGGGGTGACACAAAGACTATCAGCTTGGATGAGGACCAGTATGGGAAAGCATGCGTGAGCAGGTTCAGCTGCCCACCTGCTTATGCAACATGAGTTAACTAACATGCCCTGTGAGCTCACATACCCTCTGACCTCAGAGTTCTGAGGACAGGACACCAATGGCAAAAGCAGAAGGCAGCTTCCTTGTGTTCCCGATCAAGGCAATTCAAAGAACACTACACTTTTCATAAGACAGCTCCTGTCATTCGTCTACACAGCATCTGGGAACATGGACCCCGACTGAGATACAACAAATGTCAGAATGGACGTTTGTGACCTGGATTTTGTTATCTCATCGGTGAAGTTAGGTATGGTATAGATATGAATACTTTGCTTTGGAATGGATTTTCTTTTATTGATACAATTTAAGGTCAATTTTGTAATATGTATATTTCTCCTCTTGTTTAGGTATTGTGTTTATATAGCTCATTGGAAAATGTAATGTATAATTTAGTACAGATTAGAGAATTACCTATGATAGTCAAAACTTAGAGCTAAGTTAGTTAGGATTTCTAGATATACAGAGATGTATTTGAGAAGGATAGGCATTCTTCAAACCTTTCAAAGACCTACAGAATATGGCATTTAAAATGGTTTAGGGTTTTTCTTGACAGGGAGGCACAACTGCTCCTGGTAACACCACCTACAGAAGAAAGGAAGATGGACATCAAAGAAACACATTATGGAGTTTGCTTCTAATATGGCAAGACTAGCCATTTGGGCAAGGTACTGCTCTTCTGGACTGTTTGACTTTATGTTGTAGAAATTGGACATGCAGGACCCACAAAAAGGTGACTGCTGATTCAAGATGGACATTGCTACAGGATTCCTGCTTCATGGAAGAGGCTACCAGACAGCCAGACAGTCTACAGGACACAGACAAATGTTTCCTGCCTTGTTGAGGAGTCTGGACACACACTGTGGCCTATGGGCTGAAGATGGAACATTACAGAAGAACTTCGGGTGACTGACCAGGCAATGAGTTGTCTCTGTCATTTCTAGAGTTTATATATTATCCTTCTGTGGTCTTTGATGGAGTTGAAGACAGGTAGTTATGGATATAGTTTTCCTTAGTTAGGATTAAAGATAAGTTACATATAGGACTTTAGACTCACAAAGATAGGATAGATGATATTTTCTTAAAGTCTTACAAAATGTTAATGGACTAAATATTGTTAACTGTGATTCTTATTTGATAACTGTTGTATGTTATATTTTGCTATGTTAAGGTTAAACCCCTTCTTTTATTTTAGACAGAAGAGAGGAGATAATGGGAGATGTTATTCTGTATATATGTTTCTCATACTGGTTAATAAAGCACTGTGGCCAATAGAAAACTAGATAGGCGGGGCTAGGAGACTAGGAGGAGGAAAGAGGAAGTAGAAGGCGGGGTCGAGATGTAGCCCGGGAAGGAGAGGTTGCTTGCCGGGCTCCCCGATAAGACGACCACGTGGAAATACTTAGATAAGTAGAAATGGGTTAATAATTAAGGCAGAGCTAGCCCATTAACAATAACGGTAACTGGCCAACAGGATTGTATCAAATATAGAGTCTCCAGAGTATTATTTGAGACTGGCGCGGCTGTGGGCCCACGTGGCGGGAGGCCAGCCGGGAGGAACCTGCCTTAAGTGCATACACTTGTGTCTGGTTGACAAATATTGTTACACAAAAATTTGGGATTTTGGCCATCAATTCTGACCTCTTCTGTAAAAATGGCTGGCAGAGTTTGTTATATTTTTGTTCTACTTTTAAAATTTCCTCACTGGCTTGTTCATTAAGTCTGTCTATTTCATTTTGTACTTCGTCAACGTGTTCAATTGCTTCTTGCTGTTTGTTTTTTCTCTTTTTGGCAAGCTGAGAGAGGCCAACTTGTCCTCCAGCTCCGAGGCAGGAACCAATTTGGACCGAGGCAGGAGCACAGATTGCCATTTCAGGGCCATGGCATGAGGTAACTGGCTCGAAGCCAGTGACCAGAGCCTCGGTGCTTAGAGAAGGAAGAAAGTCGCAGGAACTCATCATCTCCATTTTATTTGAAAACATAGCTAGCAAGTTAGTATTCTGTGCTTTGATGTCATCTGGAGCTCACAGTGCATCCTGGGTTTTGAAATACTAAAGAAAGGTGACTACTCCGCAACTGAAATGGCTGACTCCAGTAGCTATGTCGGTATGTTTAATGAAGCTTTCTTCAGACCTTTCTATACTGGGCAAAGGGTAAAAACAGAATACTTTTACAAGGGACAATTTGCAATGTGGGGTTAATAAACAACAGGGTTGCTGAGGACAAATTGGCACTTTCGGTAGCAGCGAAAGGTTAGTGAATGTGCTGTGGCCAAAACTTAACTCGAATGAAAAGTGTTGTGCTAGCAGGGGTTCTAACTGTTGCATTGTGCAACTTCATTTTACGCTCGCCTCTGCACACACGATATACACACTTTGTTCTGTGCATGTTATCACATCAGCAACGCTAGGGAAGTCTGCCTGAAATATCCTGATTCACATTCAAGTCTATTGTGTTACGAACGTCAGTGCTTTTATTGTACATGCAACAATTTCTGTTTTTATAAAAACACAATGGCTTAATTGCCGACAATAGGGAATATTGTCTTCTCATTCTTTAGTATTTTTTGGTCTTAGTGTGTTAAACACTTCGATCTCATTAACATACTTTCACCTTTAACTAATAGTAGATTATGTGAATAGCAAGAAGCGTTCCCAAAATAAGTTTCTCCGTGATTTATTATCAACAAATGTTGGCTTTGTATACCTCTGTTGTGTTTCTATATACCTAGGAACATATGTAAATAGGTGAAAGGGCATGTGAATGAGATACAGATCTGATCTAGAACTTAGTTACAAGTTGATTTCTTATCTGAACTCTAAAATTATGGATTTAAACATTTAAAAATAACGAACAATACAGGAGACTATTTTTAAAAGATAGTCAAGGTATTATAGGTATTATAAAGATATTACAAAATAGTATGTGAGATTATTTACTGCTATAATATAATGTTGAGTCAATATAACATTATTCTCTCTCTCTCTCTCTCTCTCTCTCTCTGTGTGTGTGTGTGTGTGTGTGTGTGTGTGTGTGTGTGTGTGTGTGTTCAGGGCTAACCATTGCATTGGACAAGTGGTTGGTGTGTTCTTCCCTGTGGAGGAGCACCTCTCCCACTCTCAGTTTTACTCAGAGGTCTGTAGTTTATTTATGTGGGATTGAGGCCTGGTGGGATTTTCCCCATGAAGTTTATCCTGACATGTTTGTTGGTGTTCTCCCTGTTCAGCTTATGTCTGGGCAGTCATATGGTTGAGACTTTACAAGTATAGCTTCTGATGTTACTAGAAGATACAATCCTCTGGCTTGGTTTTGACCCTTTTGCTCATCACTCCTCCCTCTCTGCAACTGGATTCCAGAAGTTTGGCTCAGTGCTTAGCTGTGGGTATCTGCTTCTGCTTCCATCAGCTACTGGATGAAGGCTCTAGGATGGCGTATAAGGTAGTCATCATTCTCTTTATTGGGGAAGGGCATTTAATGTCCACTTTTGCTTAGATTTTTAGTTGGGGTCATCCCTGTAGATCTCTGGACATTTCCCTTTAAATATATAATGGCTCCCTCTATTAAGGTATCTCTTTTCTTACTCTCCTATATGTCCCCCCTGACTCAATCTTTCTGGTCCCTCATGTCTTCCTTCCCCCACCTCTGCAATTGCTAGATCTTGAGGTAGACTGATTCCCGTTTTCCTGAGGACTCACCATACTGATTTCCAAAGTGGCTGTACAAGTTTTCTCTCCCACTAGCGGTGGAGGAGTGTTCCCCTTTCTCCATATCCTCTCAAGCATAAACTGTCATTGGTGTTTTTGATTTTAGCCATTCTGCAACAGACTTCTTGGTCTTCAGGCATTTGCAATTTTTCTGTCCCCTCTTCCTTGATGTTTTCTGAGCCTTAGGTGTAGGTATTGTGTTTTAGATATATCAGCTGAGGCTATACACCCACAGTCAGCAGTTTTCTGCTTTTTTCAGCAGCTGTGACGTTCTGTAATGGCCTTTGTCTGCTATAAAAAGAAGCTTCTTTGATGAGGGGAGAGAAGAACACTTAACTATCATCTCTTTCTCTTTGCCTCTGTCTATCTATCTATCTATCTATCTATCTATCTATCTATCTATCTATCTATCTATCATTATTTTCTATCTATCATCTAATCATCATTTATCTATCTTGCTACCATTATCTATCTATCATCTATCAATCATCTATTCAGCTTTTATCAATAATTTATATATCTTACATGTATCATATGTAATTTAGCAAAACATAACATAACAATTCCCTATGGCTATTGCAAACATTCTTAGTGTTGTTTATCTCTCCTGCATTCCAATACTTCTGTATTGTCCTCTCTGACCCATTCTTAATTAAAGCCCTCCCTATTTTTCCCATTTCTACTTTCATAGCATCTGTATCCTGCTATTCTCATCTCTAGTGCTCCTTACTCACCCCTAAGTTCACTTTTTATGTTGCTGGTCCTTCTGGTTACTCCAGTTTATACACTCACATCTGAAGATTTAGAATTAGGAGCCACAAATGAGAGAGAACATGGAGTGTTTGTCTTTCCTGTTCTGGATTTGCTCACTCAATATTTTGGTTAGTATTTATTGAGCTCTAAATTTCATGGAAATAAAGATAATATTTCTATAGCCAGACTCTTTGGAAGCCAACTCCCAGATAATGGCATGGAAACTTCTTATTCATTATGAATGCTTAACTTTAGCTTAGGCTTGTTACCAACTATATCTTATAACTTTAATCAACACATTTGCATTAATCTATGTTCTATTATGTGGCTCCGTCTAGTTATCTTTCTTTCATATTACAAAACCCCCCTCTGTGTCTAGCTGGCTTAATCCCACACACCTCAGAATCTTCCCAAGTTTCTCTCTGTCCCTAGAAATCCTGCCTATTCTCTTCTACCTAGATATTGGCGACTCGGCTATTTATTAAACCAATCAAAAGGCACCTTAGGCCGAGACACATTTTCACAGTGTACAAAAGACTATCCCACAACTCCATGAGTCACTTTTTTGTTCTTTCAATAGACAGATAATTGTATATACTTATGAATATAATGTTACCTTTTCAATACATGTATACATGTGGTATAAGCAAATCAGGCTAAGCAGCATATTTATTCAATACTCCAGTACTTTTCTTTCGTTTCTGATGAGAACCCTTAAAATCCTGCTCCGAGATTTTGTCATATATACATTATTAACTTTAGTCACAATAATATGCAATGCCAAGCTGGGCGTTGGTAGCTCACACTTTTAATCCCAGTACTTGAGAGGCAGAGGCAGGCGGATTTCTGTGAGTTCAAGACCACCTGATCTACAAGAGCTATCTCCAGGACAGCCTCCAAAGCCACAGAGAAACCCTTTCTTGAAAAACCAAAAGCCAAAAAAAATGCAATGCAAGACTAGGACCATTCTTCCTATCTAACCAGCTTTCTGCTCTCTGGCCAATGTCTCTTTTTTTTCCCTCTCACCTACTACCTTTATTTTGTGAATTGGCTAATTATTATGTAAAGAATGAGATCCAAACTCTTCATAGCTGCTAGGGTGACAAAGATTAGAAGACTTGCCAGCACAAGGGTTACTGGAGATAAGAAGCAATTGAAGTTTACACATTGCTGATGGGAATGACAGCAAATGGATTAATATAAAACCAGATACACTGACTCTGAGAGAAGAGAAACAGGGGAACAGCTTTGAATTCTTTGGCACAGGAAAAGACCTTCTGTGCAGGCACTAAGATCAGCAATTAATGAATGGGACTTCACGAACTGAGAATCTCCTGCGTGGCAAAGGACACCATCATTTGCACAAAGTCATAGCCTACATGGTAAAAGATTTTTATCAGCCACATATGTGATAGAGGGCTAATATTCAAATTTAAAAAGAACTCAAGAATTTAGATATCAAGGAAACAATCCAATTAAAAATGGGGTACAGATCTAAACAGATAATTCTCAATAAAGAAAACTCAAATGGCTGAGAGAACTCTTAAGGAAATGTTGAACATTATTAGCAATCGGGGAAATGCAAACTAAAACTACTTTGAGATTCCATCTTATATCTGTTAGAATGGCTAAGATCAACAGCACAAGTGAGCTCTCATGCTGGTGAGGATGTGGAACAAAAAGAACACACCTTCATTGCTGGTGGTGAACTTGTATAGCGGCTATGGAAGTCAGTGTGAAATTTTCTCAAAAAATGATCTATCTCAAGGTGCAGCTATACCATTCTCGGGCATATACCCAAACCATGATTCATCCACCACAAAGTGACTTTGTTTAACTATGTTCATCACTGCTCTATTTTTAGTATTCTGAAACAGAAAACAACCTAGATATCCCTCAACAGAGGAATGGATTAGGAAAATGTGGTACATAGACTCAGCTGACCTGAACAAGGGGGAGCTCATGCAGCCCAGTCTGATAGCTGGGAAACCAGCATAGGACTGACCCAGACTCTCTGAATGTGGCTGTTAGGTAGGAGGACTGGGAAGTCTATGGGGCCTCTAGTAATGGATCAGTATTTATCCTTAGTATACGAATGGACTTTAGGAGCCCATTCCACAGAGAGGGATACTTTCTCAGCCTAGATACATGGGGGAGGGCTTAGGCACTGCCCCAAATGGTATGATAGACTTTGAAGATTCCCCATGAAAGGCCTCACTTTCCCTGGGGAGCAGAAAGGGGATGGGCTGGGGTTTGGTGATAGGGGTGGATTGTGAGGTAACTGGGATTGACACGAAACATCCTTGTTTTAAATTTAAATTAAAAAAAGGAAAATATAGAAAGCAAAGACTCCAAAAAATAAAATGTGGTAAACTTATACAATGGAGAATTACTCAACCATTAAAAAATGACATCATGGGGGGTTATGGATGGGATGGGAGGGTGGTTAGGGAGCATGGGAGGATGGAAGAGAAGGAGGGATGGAAAGGGAACTGGGACTGATATGTAAAAAAATAAAAATAAGAAACATAAGTAAAAAATGATGTCATGAAGTTTGCAGGCAAATGATGGAGTTAGAAAAAAAATAAATCATACTGACTGCAGTCTCCCAGATCCAGAAATACAAATACAGTATGTATTCACCTATATGTGTACTGGTCTATGGTAACAAAGCTATAATTCCTAGAACCACAAAAGGTAAGTAGAGAGTAAGGGACTAGGGCACAGCTAGATCTTGCTAGAAAAGCAAAAGAGAGTAGATAATTTTGAAGGAATAATGAATGGGTGCTGGAAGAGGAGGATAAAGTGGGGAAGAGGATAAAGAGAGGGTTGAGGGAGAGAATATGGGGACAAACACCTAATGAGGAGTTTGAGTGATAGTATGGAAACCAATACAGTAGCAACTTCCAATATATATATATATATATATATATATATATATATATTGATCTAAATGAGATCACCAAATAATGGGGCGACAGACTAAACTGGGCATCTCTTGTCACCAAATGAAGCTCCTAGTACTGGGATTGGGTTGTATTTAATGGAGTTGTTGACCAAAGGAGGAAGGAGGGAGGGAGGGAGGGGAGAGAAAGAGAGAGAGAGAGAGAGAGAGAGAGAGAGAGAGAGAGAGAGAGAGAGAGAGAGGAACAGAGGGCTTGAGAAAAGTAAAATTCTTCAGACTAACTTTAGTTTTTCACACAATTCTAAGATTTCATGCCAATCTATTCTTCCATATCTTTCTAAAATTCTGATACAGATTCAAAACTGATTTATTTCTTTTTGAGTTAGAGATTTTTATCATTTATTCTCTTAGATGCTTCTAATTTTGGTACATCAAATATTCTATATTGAGTTGTTACGGCAGGTTGTTCCTTCCCGCCAGCTCCATCCCGCCTGCTGCCAGTCTGGGCCCATAGCCGCGCCAGCCCCAAATAACGCTCTGAGACTCTGTATTTGATACAATCCTGTTGGCCAGTTACCATTATTGTTTATGGTAGCTCTGTCTTAATTATTAACCCATTTCTACTTATCTAAGTATTTCCACGTGGTCGTCTTATCCGGGAGCCACAGCCGGTGTCTTCTTTCCTTCAGGTCTACATCTCGACTCCTCCTTCCCACTTCCTCTTTCCTCCTTGTCTCCTAGCCCCACCTATCTTGCTATCTCATTGGCCACAGAGCTTTATTAACCAGTATGAGAAACATATATACAGAATAACATCTCCCATCATCTCCAAAGTAAACAATACTTAGTCCATTAACATTTTGTAAGACTTAAAGAAAATATCATCTATCCTATCTTTGTGAGTCTAAAGTCCTATATGTAACTTATCTTTAATCCTAACTAAGGAAAACTATAACCATAACTACCTGTCTTCAACTCCATCAAAGACCACAGAAGGATAATATATAAACTCTAGAAATGACAGAGACAACTCATTGCCTGGTCAGTCACCCGAAGTTCTTCTGTAATGTTCCATCTTCAGCCCATAGGTCATAGTGTGTCTCCAGACTCTTCAACAAAGCAGGAAACTTAAACTGTCCACCTGTATTGATAGTTTGTCAGTCATTTTTCTCTGTGTTCTGTAGACTGTTTGGCTGTCTGGCAGCCTCTTCCATGAAGCAGGAACCCTGTAGCAATGTCCATCTTCCTTTCTTCTGTAGGTGGTGTTACCAGGGGCAGTTGTGCCTCATTGTCAAGAAAAACCCTAAACCATTTTAAATGCCATATTCTGTAGGTCTTTGAAAGGTTTGAAGAATGCCTATTCATCTCAAATACATCTCTGCATATCTAGAAATCCTAACTAACTTAACTATAAGTTCTCATTATCATAGGTAATTATCTATAATCTGTGTTAAAGTATACATTACATTCTAAATGAGCTATATAAACACAATACCTAAACAAGAGGAGAAATATACATATCACAAAATTGACCTTAAATTGTATCAATAAAAGAAAATCCATTCCAAAGCAAAATATTCATATCTATACCATAATTCCCTTTTTACCTTTAAAAAGATTATTACTACGGCCATACCACCCTGAATGCACCCGATCTCATCTGATCTCGGAAGCTAAGCAGGGTCGGGCCTGGTTAGTACTTGGATGGGTGACCGCCTGGGAATACCGGGTGCAGACAAGGTGAATATCTCGCTACATTGAGTAAACTGTAAGGCTGTTAATTTTGTTACATCTCTCTATTTTTTATTTACTTGTAAGGTGAAAATCAACATTCATCACATATACTGCAAGTTGGGGTTGCTGATGGTGGTTATATTAAACATTGCTTCCTTCTTCAAATATGTGTCTCCCATTCCCTTCCACAAAAATGTAAGCTTTTCTATGCCACCTAGGGAGTGCTCACTGTGGCTCAGGCTTGTGGGATTTGCCTTTGTAATTGTCTCAGCTATCATCCCAAGATCATTTCCTCCTGTAGTGTCATTGGGACATGTTTACTGGGACATGAGTATGACCAAACTCTTCTGTGTGTTCCAGCACAAGGCAGTAAAGTTCTTTCTAGCTGGAGAATAGGGTGTGTTTTGTTGGATTCACTATGAGAATATTGTATAAGTTCGCCCTGTGGCCACCACCTAGTTGGATTGGTACCTCTTATTTTGGGGATGTTTCTCATCAGAAGCTTAAGAAATTCCTAAGCCAAAAGGAACCTGGTGACAGAAAGAAGTCATGGGCAGGAATGCAGAAATAGATATTTGAAGAGTGTCAGGAGACAAAGGGCAATGAGCAAATCAAACATTCTGAACACACAAAACCAAGACAAACCAAACAGAAAACAGAATGTCTTCAAAGTTCTAAGAGCCAATGAAAATGATAACAAATGGAATACTCAGAAACCAAATTCTCCTGAAACACACAAAGTAGATATTTTAAAACAATTTCTTTGAAAGCAAACCAAGTATCCAAATAACTAGGATCCTGCAAAATCACAGCTCAAGATACAACATTGGACTAATAACCAAATCTAAGGAGGAGCCAGCTCCCAGAAACCACTCACAAACATGTGAAGAAGGAGACAAGGCTAGACAGACAGCAGCAGGAGAGTCCTTGTAATGTTGTCTGGTGCCAGCACAGTTGAGTCCTTTGGGAAAAGTGGGCCACTTTTTTGAGGCCTTACATTGGTCATCAGGAAAGACACTGTTTTTCACTCTTAACCCACAAAGGAATAATAATAAATGGATTATTCTAGAGCCAAATATGACTGACAGTGCCCAGGAAAAGATTCAAATTTATCAAAATAGTCCCAGTGTGGCTCCAATTCCATGAAATTTTTACTGTCACAGAACAAAGAAAATCATAAATGAAGACATTTTTCAAGTGCATTGGTGGGTGCATTTATTAGATGAGCTACAAAAAAATGGGGAAATCTTAGCCTACATAGGCCTCAGATGCTGTCTGATGACATTCTTGGCCTTAAGATTTCTAGAAGTTAGGGTGTTTGCACATCCAATGGATTTACCTAGCATTCACAAAATTGTTAGTTCTCATACAGAGAAAGAAATGTGTCTATTAAATGGTTAAATATGTTCCCAGGTAATTTGTCTCTGATTTGCAGCATCCTAATCAACACACACCATTGAAGTTCTAATTAGTCGATCAGCTTTTGTAGTTCAATAATCTTTCTAAGAGTTCTTATTCCCAAAGACAAGCTATTGGAAGTTGAAACTATGGCTTCATCTTTTCCCTTCTCCTAGGCTGAGGTTACTTGTGATATTCCAGTACTTTCCAGATGATAGTTTTAATAGTCTGATGGCCAAAGGGAGGGCCACATGCAACTGTATTTAGAATATCTTCACTCTTACTAGGACAGTTACAGATAGTATTTAACTCTATTGTTAAAATATAGCCATCCATGGGATCTGGTGGGGGAGGGAAGGACAGAGGGAAAGAGTGTAGGGAGAGATGACTGGAATTGGGGGGGCATTTGGAAGGTAATGTGGAAACCTAGTGAGTGGAAACTTCCAGGAACCTATGAGGTAACCAGAGTAAGGACTCCTTGTAATGGATGACATGGAGCCTTAGCTGGCCATCTTTTGTAATGTGCCAAGCCTTTCAGTGGCGGGAATGGGACATCAACTCAGCTTCACAGCCTTCAACCTATACCCTATCCTGCCTGCAAGATTTTCTGGAATCATAGTGGCTCCTCAGAGTTTGTGAGAGTGGCCAACCATTGACTAGTCTAACTTGAGACCCACACCAGGAGAGAAATCCCTTGCCTGACACTGCTTGGATGGCCAGGAACTGGGAGCTGGACAGCTCAGAGACTTATGGAAGAACCAAATGCAACCAGCCAAAAAAAGTCAGTGAAATTCATAAATTGGTGCCTAGCTCAGTCATTATCCCAGAGTCTTCTTCTAAATACTGATATTAGCAGATGCATAGTCCCACAGCCAAACTTTAGGCAGAGCTTGGAGAAACCTGAGGAAGATAGAGAGGAAGTATTGTCAGAAAAGAGGTGTTGAAGACACCAGGAGAACTGAGCAGGGCTCATAGAGACTGAAGGATGATTCTTTTGCTTGCTCTTGAGCCCCCTTTCCTCTTAATGGGCTGCCCTGTCCATTCTTGATATGAGGCTTTGTGCCTAGTCTTATTGCATCTTGTTATGCTGTGTTGGATTGCTATCCCTGGGAGGCCTGCTCTTTACTGAAGGGAAACAGAGGGGTTATGGATTTGGGAGAGAGAGCAGGTAGTGGTGGGGACTAGAAGAAGTAGATGGAGGGGAGGCAGTGGTCAGAATGTATTGTATGGGAGATGAATGAATAAAAACAAAAAAGAAAGAAAAAACCAGCCACTAATACTATTACTTTAAAGAAGGGAGAGCTGTGTTGAAATGACAAACAAACAGTAGTTTTATTTACACAGATCAAAGTGTACTAAAGATAGAAGTCCCAGCCTCAATCCAAACACTGTATTTCTTTGGACAGGATTTATAGACTCTTGGAGTGTGAGCTTTCCAGTGCATTTGTTCAAATGGAGCCAGTGGCTTTCTTGGCCATCCTGGGGGTTTGCCTGTTTTGTTTGATTTTTTTTACCCTATGGAATCAACATCATGGCAAAGGAAAGCTCCCACTCCTCTTCCAATTGTTGGAAATATTTTGCAAGTGGATGTTAAAAATATCAGCAAATCTCTGAGCAAGGTAAGTGTGATTAGATTCCTTTCAGTGGTCAGTACAAATAAAATGTGGTCCTAGACTCCATGCAGATGTTACCAGGGGCCAAGACGAAAACCCAGGGCATTTGGAGTTCCAAGTGACTAGTTTTGGCCACTTATGGTAACAAAAGTGTAGGAATAGAAGTTAACAGTACAACAAGGAAAGGTATTTTAATATCCCTGCATCCACTCTGACAGAGAAAAATCCAGAGGCTTTCTTTGTGTTGACAGCCTTGAGGATTTTTTATAGGTAGAAGAGTGAAGGCAAGGCTTCAGGAGTTTGTGCAGAACAGCCTTATTTTCACTGTTGAGGGATTTTCTGGTTCTTGAGGGAAAAAAGATGCCCATTTGATGCTAAGGAAACTGATTCCATTTTGTGATCAGGAAGTTGTTAAACTGGTCAGGGGCAATCTCCTGGGATTCTGGATGGGGTACCGTGGTACTCATGATACAACTGCCTTTTTGGGGGGAGGGCATCTCCTTAGAGTGAGCTGCTTGCAGAAATCTGCTGTTCTTGGTAGTTTAGTGTAATTATGGACAGCTTCTAGGGAGCTGCTGAGGCTCTGTAATAGAATCTATGAATTTGAAAAGACCAGTCATGTCAATGGCTTCAACACTGATGCAGGAGGATTAGCTACTTCATAGAAACACTTGAGTGCTTACCTAGCCTACATTTAGAATTCAATCGGAATTGAACCACAGTTTAAGGTCAAGGAGACAGGTATGAACTGAAGGCAGATAGGTTACTGTTTATCTCAGTTTTAGTTACTCTTCAGGTACCCGAAGGCCCAAGTGAAGTGTAGTTTCTGTTCTACCTGGTCCTGCAGCCGTTTGGACCCAAATGAACACGCAGAGGCTTCTATTAACTATAAACTCTTTGGCCGATGGTTCAGGATTCTTATTGGGTAGCTGTTAATCTAAGTATTCCCATGTGGTCTTGGCTTACTGGAGAATGCCCAGATCTGTTACTTTTCAGCAGCTACATGGCCTCTCTCTGGTGGCTCACCCTCTTTGTCCTCTCCCCAGAATTTTCCTTCTCTGGAAGCCCTGCCCATAACTTTCTGCCTGACTATTGGGCAATCAGTGTTTTATTCATCAACCAATAAGAGAAACATATATACAGAAAGACATCCTCCATTATTGAAGAGTGCATATGTGTATGATGTGTATGTATGTATATGTGAGTAAGTATGCATGTTTGAGAGTGGGCATATGTGTGAGCATATGGCAGTCAGAGGACAATCTTGAGTGTCTTTCTTGTTTGCCATATTATTTGAGGCAGTGCCTTTGTCAGTCATTGCTATGTATCTCAGGCTAGCTAACTGTGAGCTTCTGGGGCTTCTCCTGCATGTTGTAAGACCCTATCTCTGGGGTCCTGATGGGCCGATGGGAGAGCCCCGCAACACAAACACCAATCCAGGAGATGCAACAAGCAAGAGGTGTTTCTTGAGCGAGTGTATGCTTGGGTGTCAGCAATCTCAAAGAAATCTGCACACCCCTCAAAGGTTTCAGGCTCTTTTTTATAGAGAAAAACTGCAATTCAGCATACATGCATGGGGCACAAGGTGATTGATTACAAAGTATGATCTCATGTTTGAGAGGTCACTCAGGTGTGACCTGATTTTCTTCTAGGGAAAAAGAAAAAAACCACAGAATGTACCTTGGAAAGTCCCCAGACTATTCATTGGCCAGGTGTGACCCAGACAGGGCTGGTCATCTGCAACCATTTGTTCCAGGGTTGGGGCCTATTTCCTTGTTGTGGGCCAAGACCTGTGAGACACTTCTTAATTTTTTTTCCTTTGCAAACTAAAGTCTTTCAATCTCTCCTTTGTTGTTGTTTGTTTGTGTGTGTGTGATTGTCTGGCTTTATGTGCACACAGCAAGTGCTTTATACATGGAACCATCTCCCTAGCCAAAGAATAAAAGCGAAATTTTAAAAGGAAACCCAAGCCAGCTTCTAAATCTGTGCTCTACTGAGAGCTAGAAGGCAATGGGATCCAGGAGGAGATTTACGACACTGTCAGAAACAGACTAGTTTGTGTTCATGCCCTGTCCTACATCCTCTTTAAGTACAGCAACTATTCTCTGATGAACTGCAGTACAGATGGAACCGTGTTCACCTACAAAAATCTATTGATTTCTAAGTTCTCGAGTGTACATTTTTCCTACAGTATACATTGATTTGAAATCAAGGACATAATTAAGAGATCCAGGAATTCTGAGGGTTCATACCACATTGTCTGGATAATGAATCAATGACTGATCGGTAGTTGATCCACATTGGCAACTTTTCCCCAAAACCTGAAGGGATGGCCAGAACCCTGTCTTTTCCCTGAGATGGCTGTCACTAAAGCTCTCACTGCCTGCACAGCTCCTCCATTCTGGGCTGGGTGTTTTGAATTAACTCAGAGTTTGTGACAAGTTTTAAAATCTCCCTGAGATTTAATTTGTATTTCTTTAATATGTAATGATTCCACCCAGGTTAGTTGACCGTGTTTACGTTCAACAGTGATCAATGATTCTAAGGGTGATTAGAATGTATATAGCCTTGTAGAAGGTACCTTGTGGAGAGCAGCCATGCCCATCCTGCTGTGTCCTCACTACTGTTAAAACCTCAGCAGGAGAGATGACACGGAGAACTGATGACAGGAGATGATTAGGAGTGTACAAGTGGGATAATTGGTAGAGATGTCCCATACTCAGGGAGAGAAACACATTCTTTATTGTAAGAGTAGGCTGGAAAGAAATGCAATGCAAATGTAGATTTGACAGAAAAACAAAACAGTAAATTTTGAGCAAATATGTTTCATAGTCTCTGTTGCATAGACGAAGAGTAGTAACAGCAACATTGACAAGAGCATAATGACAACGGCCGTTTAACTGGCGTTTCTTGTTAAATTACTAGATGTAAAGTCAATGAATGTGTGAATATTAAGATGTTTCTTCTGTATGAATGAAAATATTTCCCTCTATGATCACCTGTGCTCTGTTTCCAGCTAGCAAAAGAATATGGCCCCATGTTCACCGTGTATCTGGGCATGAAGCCCACAGTGGTGCTGCATGGATACGAAGCATTGAAGGAAGCTCTGATTGACCGGGGAGATGAGTTTTCTGGGAAAATGCAATCATCCTTAATCAGCAGAGTCAACCAAGGGTTAGGTATGGCTCCTTGTTGGGACTGTCTCTCTCTTGATTTTTTTTTTTTATAACAGAAAATTGCTGTATTTGTTTTTAAGAGTCTGGCTTCCTTTACGTGAAACAACTAATTTACAGTTCCATCCATTTCCCTGTGTCTTAGGGTTTCTATTGATATAGTATAACCAAAAGCAAGTTGGGGAGGAAAGAATTTATTTGTCATAGGAACTCAAACAGGGCAGGAGCCTAGAGGCAGGAGCTGATGCACAAGCCATTGGGAGGTGCTGTTTACTGGCTTGTTTCTCATGGTTTGCTCAGCCAGCTTTCTTAGAGAATCCAGGACCAGCAGCCCAGGGATGGTACCACCCACCATGGGCTGGGCCATTTCCCAATGATTGAGAAAATGCCTTTCAGCTGGATCTCATGGAAGCATTTCCTCAATGGAGGCTCCTCCTTTGATGACTCTAGCTTGTGCCAAGTGGAAACCCAAAACCACCCAGTGTACCCTATACATGTGATTTCATTTTCTTTATGTTTGGGTAAATTCGGATTTACGTGCATTAGTAGATTTTAATGACATTTGGTGTTGCATTTCAGTAAACAGATACTGTGCCTACTGACGAATTTGCCTCCTTTTACTCACATTTCCCTTCCCTCTCCTGACCTCTAGTGTTCATTAATGAAAAGGGATCATTAATCCATTTTCAAAATTGATTATTTTACACACAAAGTCCCCATAAAGCATTAAATGTCAATTTCTTTCTGACTGTGGCATACTCATTGTATATTACAGCCAGAAACATAATGATAAAGAAACTGAGACAAAGAAAAAAAAATGAAAGTGACAAAATATACTAGTCATCAAATATTCTCGTGGCCTGAGTATGAGTCTAGATGATTTCATAAATATGTATAGTGTGCAGACCAGAACAGATATGACTTTTTCCAGACTTGCATCCTATCTTTTATCTTTAAAAATTGTAAGCAATACTTGAATATAATGAGGTGAGGAAAAAAAAAGCAAAGCTATGCTCTCTCTTCAAGAGCCACAGGCACACTCAGTGTTTGTGTACTGCACTGATACTGGAAACACTTTTTTCTTTTAAATTATTTTTGAGATTTTAGTAGCATAATTGCACAATTTCTCCCTTTCCATTCCTCCCTATAAGCCATCCTGCATACCTCTCCTTGCTGTTTTTCAAATTAATTGCCTCAGTTTTCAGTAATTGTTTATATATATTTCCAAATATAACCTGCTAAGTTTGTATAATGTGTGTATATATATTTTCAGGGCTAGCCATTTGGTATTGAATAACCTGTCAATATTCAGAGTTCTAATGGAAACATCTATAAAATATTCCTGCACCTAAGGTTTAGGGAACATTGTGGAGAGGGAATAGAAAGATTTTAAGAGTCACTGGTTCAGGGAATTTGCTGTGAGAATGTGTCTCTTAATAGTGTCAGAAGCTATACCCATAAGTCTCACCAGCATGGCTTCCCAAACATGAGGTAAAAAATGATGATACCAATAGACGTGTCAAAGCAGATGGGGAGAAGCCTGTAAGGCCTCAGTAGTACACACAGAACTACAGAAAACTGAGGAAGGTTGACAGTGGAAGAAACAGTCCCCCCCCAAAACCATTTCCACCAATTGGAAACAGTATTAAACTCAAGTTCAGAAGTTTCTCAGGTCACAGTGAGATTACATCCTTGCAAACCCTTCTAAGCTTCAACTGGTTAAAGCTGAAAACATACTTAACTCAGTTAACCTAATAAACATCATGGCTTCACATGGCACACTGCCAAGTATAGGTTGTTGTATTCCATGGTTACATGGCTGATTATGACGTCTGTCTTTGCTGCCCAAGATTAGGAGGGCATATTATAATATATGTAATAACCCAAGAAAAGAGGAACATTTAATATTCATATTATGGTTTACACTGATCATTTAATATTCATATTATGGTTTACACTGATCATGTAGCTATTTTCTACTCATTCATAGCAGAGAAACCAAAAGTTGAAACACTGATAGTTGGAAATCAACTGTATGTTAGTTATTGATTTTGAGTTTAGTATAAAGCTGTCTTGTCTTCTTATGGAGCACTTAGTGCTGGCAAGAGCAACATGGGAGCTTTTGCTCATCTGCATTGTTGTCTAAAAATTCCTTGGCATGTCATTTTTCACAGGCTTATCTTAATCATGTTTTAAGTTTGGAGAATTTATGTTGAACTTTGCAGATGCACAGATCACACGATCCATGCAAGAGTTGAAGCAAGGACGAGAGTCAGTATGACTTCCTGTGAAGAACACTCTAAATTAGAATTCATAATAAATTTTTGTCCCAGCAGGCATCACTTTCAGCAATGGACAAATGTGGAAGCAAACAGGGCGTTTTTCCCTCATGGTCTTACGGTCTATGGGGATGGGAAAGAAGACTATTGAAGACCGAATTCAGGAGGAAGTCCTTTATCTCTTGGAAGCACTGAGGAAGACAAATGGTGTATATCTATTTCTATAATTACTAGATAAGCAAGATGAACTGTTAAAAAAAAGTCACGGAGTCAGAAGTATAGTTGTAGGCTGTTATGATCACAGGACAACAGTAAGAAATGATGTAGTTATACTGTCTACCTTCCCAGGAACCCAGGCTTGCCAACTTTTGCCCAATTAACTTTCAGTATTATCCATGGTTCTTGTTTTCATATAATTATGAAAGCAGAGAGAGCTACAGGAAATAAGATTTTTTTTAAAAACAGACATCAAAGTAGCACAGGAAATTCACCTCACATTGGCAGGCTCTATCTAGGAACCAGACCACACTTACCTGCCTGAGGAGGGAGAAAAAGTGAGCAGCCATGTTCACTAGAAGGAAAATAAGTAAGAAAGTTGTCTGGTGACTTTTTGAGAAACATTACAGGGTGACCAAATTGTCTGATGTGTCAGGTACAATAACTCACATGGGAAAGTATGAAATGATAGAGCTGCCTCAGTACAAATCTCAGTGCATAAATGCGTGTGCACATTAGGTATGGGACATGGGGGAGGAGAAAGTGTGGGCAGGAGAGCAGGTAGAAGGAGATCAAGTCAAGGTCACAAGATATAAATGGCTTTAGAACTTTGGTATCTAAATGTTTCTAAGAACTCCATTCATTAACCCTGGGAGGTGGTGGACCATGCTTTAATCCCAGTACTGGGGAGGCAAAAACAGGCAGATCTCTGTGAGTTTGAGGTCAGTTTGATCTAAAACTGAGTTCCAAGACAGTCAGGGCTACACAGAGAAACCCTGTCTAAAAAAAAAAAAAAAAAAAAAAACCAAACCAAACCAAACAAACCCCCCAAATCATTAACATAATATGACTTTATTTTCTGTGGTGAACTATTGTTTTCAACCAATAACCAATATTCTATAATTTTAAATGCATATTTAGTAGTTTTTTTGGGTAGTGCATAAAATGCAATTATTCCTAACAGTATTTGTGTAATCTGGTTGATCTGAGGACAAATATGAGGGAATTAAGTGAGTGTGTCAATGAAGGTTATTTGGTTGATAGTAACATATCATGCACCAGACATGCACAGAAATGGAAGAGAACATACTGCATGCATTGTGCATGTTAATTTTGTGAGTTCATTTTCATATGTAATGTATTGATTACCCTCACATGTTTGACTTTTCATGTATTCTGAGTGTTAGTAGCTATGTAGTTTGGTATTGTGCTCATTCAGACACAGTGCAGTTCATCCAGCCGCTCTACTCCTCACTAGTGGGTTTATCTCAGCCTTTGATGTTGGTAACATCAAATTTACAATGCCTGGAAGTAAGTCATTGCAGATATTCTTAGAATATATATATATATATATATATATATATATATATATATATATATATATATCCTGATAGCTGAGGTGCCTAGTTAACATATCAAATTGGACCTGGCTGCCAGGTTCTTCCAGCATCATTCAGTCTTTACCTGCTGCATGGTATGCTGGCCCCTACCCAAAATTTCTTTAGCCCAATGGCTGGGCTGCTCTTGTCCTAAATGTCCTTCCCTATATAATTCAGCCATTTTGATTACCTGCTCCCTTTTTGTTTTGTCTATCCTTTCCTCTCCTGTCTCTCCCCTTTCCCTTCCCCCCTCTCCTCACATGGCCTGGCTCACTGGACCCTCCCAGTCGTCTCTGTCTCTAGCTATGCTCTGTCTTTTTTTTTAAAATCTACAATCAACCTTCTACTACACTATACGTCGGAGCCATCATGTCCTTCCTTTTTCATTTATCTAGTGCTGAATCCCCAGAATTTTCATTCCCTTTCAAGGAACTTGGCCTCTCTGAGTGAAGCTGATGATCCAATTCTCTTGAAGTATGTACAGATCATTTGTTTGTGCTTGTTCTTGCCATCCATCATAAAATCTGACAGCAAACCCTAGAGTCAACCTTCTCAGCTCCTTCTCCTCTCCAAGTGCTCTAATCATCTCTCTCCTTATCTATGCCATACATGTTCCTAGAGCCTTCTACACCCTCCCAAGGCACCTCTAGTTCCTAGAGCCTTCTACATCCTCCCAAGGCACCTCTAGTTCCTAGAGCCTTCTACACCCTCCCAAGGCACCTCTAGTTCCTAGAGCCTTCTACACTCTCCCAAGGCACCTCTAGTTCCTAGAGCCTTCTACACTCTCCCAAGGCACCTCTAGTTCCTAGAGCCTTCTACACTCTCCCAAGGCACCTGTCTGGGAACTCATCTTGCATCCCTTGTCTCTGGCCTGCTAAACCCTTCTGGGTATCTCTACTTACTGTTGTATCCCTTCTGCCCTGCTAGATAAGTGTCATCTCGAGTTGCCTGCTCTGTCTGCTATTACTACAAAAGTCACATCAGTGTGCCAGGAAGCAGCTCTCACCCTGCTTGGGCCCTGGTCACATTGGAAGGGATGCTTCTCCTCTGTGATTTGAAAGATTATTTTCTCTATGATAAATTTTCCATTCTGCTTTGGAATGCCTTGGTGGAAATTCTTGTCAAAAGGACAGACTTTTATCCACCTCAGCTATTTTCTCTCACATCTCCATAGGAGCCTGTAGTCCCACTATGCTACTTCTGGGCTCCAACCTGCTGTCCCACAGTTTCTGCTCTCAACTCCTTCCTGAAGTTTCATCTCCCCATGTCTCCCCAGTCTCTTCCCGAAGCCTCCTAGGCCTCTCCTCCTTTGGGCATATCTACTTCTGCAGGTCCCATAAGCCTAAGCCGGTATGGGTTGTAGGGCACTCTTGGAGCTTATTGAAATTCCCTCCAGTGGAATTTCATTTTTTTATACTTTCTCTTTACTCCTGGCACTACAAACAGCTTGGCCTCAGTGCAGATCAATGACCAAAGATTCGCTTAATTTTAAAATTCTCTCATAGGGTAACAACTTCTGCCACTGTACAAACAAATGATCCCAAATCTCTTGTATCTAAACTTGCCCTGCTCTACATTTCCCAAAGTCTCTCATCTCTCAGGTTCTTCTACTTCCCAGTTTTAAAAATATTTTCTCTACAATATCTCTGCTCTCTACTTAAAAATCCCTTAAAACTATGTAGTAAACTGTATCTCAGTTGTGTTTTTCCTTCTTTCCTTCCTTCCTTCCTTCCTTCCTTCCTTCCTTCCTTCCTTCCTTCCTTCCTTCCTTCCTTTTGAGACAGGGTTTCTTTGTGTAGCCCAAGATGTCCTGGAACTCTATAGATCAGGTTCACCTCAAACTCAGAGATCCTACTGCTTTTGCCTCCCAAGTATTGGGATTAAAGGTGTGAATTTGTAAATTCATTGGCTATAGTAAAAAAAAAAACCTGTACCAAATTTGGCTTAAAACTTATAACAGAATGTCTATTATTTAAAAAATATGTACATGGGCAATATTTGCTACAACTTAGTATTTATGTGAGTCAACTAGTGCTTAAAATGCTGTATAGGTAGCTAAATTAAATTCTTGTTTAAAAACAGATCTAAAAATAGATCTTTTAAATATAGCCTTATGTCTGGCAGCCATTGTTACTAAATTAAAGGGTACATGCCACGTAACCTCACCACCATTTTGATTAGATGACCATATGGTATAAACCAAGTAAGGAAACACTCATAAAGTTTCTCAGTCCCACTGAACTCATAGTTTATTGTTGAATTTCTTTTTAGACTAAGGAAGCAATGGCAAGTCTACAAAATAGCTTGTATTAGGGTAGGTTTTTGTATAATAAAAAACTCCTCAAGTTATAAAAGATATACCTAGGTCAACAGAAACTAACTTAGAGGTGTATGTTTAACTATATGTCCTTGCTGTATGCTCAACACCAAGCTTCTAGATATTGTCGTAATAGGTTGCCAGAGGGTCCTTTGTGGGAAGCCTCATGGCAGGTGAGGGACAAACATGCCATGCAGACAGCTTACATGGGAAGTTTTATTGGGAAAGGGAAGGGAGTGGGGGAATGGGCAGAGCGAGAGAACGGAGAGATTGGGGGCTCTTTTGACCCCAATGTTGAGTTTCCTGCCCAAGTCAAGACCTTAAGAATGCTTTTGATGGTGCTAGAAATATTTCTGTCCAATCTATATATCCAGCCTCTGGAAAGAGTGATAATTCTTTTAACTCAGAATCCTTATTGGATCCCCAGCCTTTTACTATGACTCAAAGACCTTATCTACTATGTGGTGTGAGTCAAAGTTACATTTTAAGTTTTAATTGCTTTATCTAAGAGATCCATGTAACAAAAATACCTTTGATCTGCAAATCTCTTACACAAGGACAAATAGTTTCTGAAATGCTGAAGGCTATTGTTTATATAAGACAACAAGTCATATGTCACCACTCCCCTAAACTAGTTTGTTTGTCCCATCCTTATCAGATGTACTTGATCACACAGTTCATAGGCAGAAAGTATGTCAAAATGTACCCTTGCCCCTGATTGGATGTAGGCAGAAAGTATGCAGGCAGGAACTACCACAGGATATATGCTTGCCCTTGATTGGGCCTCATGGAAAATGTGATGAATTTTGAGTTTTGCCTTCTTAGCCCCCTGCAACACTTGATTTGTGGTCATTTCCTAGGAACCTGGATATTGACCTGGCCAGGGACCATCCACCTGGCCAGTATTTAATTATTTCCATTTTTAATTTTTTAAAAATTAATTTTACATTCTAACCACAGTTCTCCCTCCTACCCCTCATCCCACCTGCTTGCCTATTCTCATTCCTCCCTCATCACAGCCCTAGCCCATCCCCAGTCCACTCTTTCTCACAGGCAAGAGTTCCCATGCGGAGTCAACATAGTCTGGTGCAATAGGTTGGATCAGGATCAGGTTCCTCTCCCATGCATTATGACTGAGCATAGCATCCCACCACATGGAATGGGCTCCAACAAGCTTTCTCATGTACTAGGTTTGTATTGTGGTCCTACTGCCAGGGGCCCCTCTGGTAGTCCAAGCTTCACAACTGTCTCCCAATATGGAGGGCCTAGTTCAGTCCCCTGGAGTCTCCACAGCTGTACGTCTAGAGTTCATGAGTTTCCACCAGCTTGATTCAGTTGTCTCGGTAGAATTTCACCATTATGATCAAGCACTGAGGAGTACTCCGTTGTGCAAAAGTACTTATGAGTGAGCACATATCATGTTTGTCTTTCTGGGCCTGAGTTACCTCACTCAGGATGTTTTTTAGTTCTGTACATTTGTCCATTTGCCTGAAAATTTCATGAGGTCATTTCTTTCTTTCTTTTTTTTAACTACTGAGTAGTACTCCATTGTGTAAATATACCACATTTTCCTTATCCATTCTTCAGCTGAGGGGCATCTCGGTTGTTTCCTGGCCAATATTTAATTAAAGCTTGCTTCATATCTGGCTTTTAACTGTGGTGATCATCTTATTCTCAACTGGTGGGGTTAATAGTGGATTTCAGTGTAGATTACAAACTGGTAATGCTAATATATCTAAAACTTTAATCTCTTTTTGTTAACTTAAAAAAATCTTGTAAGTTTCAGGGATTTGACTTGGATCTGCCTCTCACAGGTCAAATGAAGTCCACATAAGTGCTCTTATGTTTCCCCCCATCTATCCCTAAGGTGAGATCTCACCTCCTTTCTCTAGTCTTGGGATTCTTTTCCCCCAACTACCAGGCCTATGGGTGTGAAAGTTTCAAATATGCACACTGGCAAAAAAAATTTCTCCTAAACTCTTTAACTTTCTCTTCTGTCCCTAGCTTATTTGTCCTAAGAGATTTCAAATCACCTGCAGAGTGTGCCACCAATTTGATAGCCCAAGGTGTTACCTCAGAATCTGAATTTTAGATGACTCCAAAGTGTTTAGCCTCAAGTGGTCTACTTCCATAGCTGTTCCAAAGCAGCCTGCATTTCCCTAGTCCCAGATGGTCTAGCAGCGCCTGGATACCAAGCGAAACAGCCTGCACTCCTCTCTCTTTTTTCTTAGCCTTGGAAATCACCCCAGATTTCTTGGGTTCTCAGCAAAGAAACTCCAATATCAACAAGAAGTAGTCACAGAAAAATTCTATCATCCCTTGCCATTTATTATCAACAAAGAGGGTGAGATGTTAAATCTCAGGTCTGGAACAATGGCTAATAGAGGGACCTATTTGACATATCAAAGCAGACCTGGCCACCAAGTCATCTCAGTATCCATCAGTGCTTACCTGTTACAGGGTAAGGCTGGCATATCCTGGTCCCTACCATAAAATTCTCCAGCCAGGGCTGGGCTGCTCTTCCCCCAGCTGCTCTTTCCTATACAATCTAGCCATATTTTCTGCCTTTTACTCTGCTGGTTCACACCTTCCCCTGCCTTTCACATGGCCTGGCTCAGGGCCATATTCCCTCTGGGACAATCCCAGACATCCTAGTCTCTGACTGTGTTTCCCTTTTATCTATAATAAGTTTCTCCACCATACAAAAGTAATATTTTTAGATTTGAGTAAGTAAAACAATGTATTGGGGTTATACATATATGAGAAGTGATCTTGCAAATATAATGATATGATATAATATATATATATATATAATATAAATAAAATATAAGAAATACAAGTCTTGTCTGAGAATGGGTGTGAAAGACCAGGGAGATTTTTACTTGATTATGACTTTTTATCAACTCCCAACCCTCATTTGTTCACACTTGGCTTCATACCTCCTCTCCATTGGACCTCACATCCTTAATTATGCCATTTCTTCATTGCATAATGCAAAACCCTGGGAGTTTTCTTTATAGGTTACTTAGATATGTTGTCTTTGTAACATTTTTGTTTTTCTTTCAAGATGGGGTTTCTCTGTAGTTGTGGCTGGCCCTGAATTCACAGAGATCCACCTGCCTCTGCCTCACTACTGCTGGGGTTAAATGTGTGTACCACCACTTCCAGGCACTAACTTTTATCTTTAGACATAACTTCTTGTTTCCCTCTGAGGTTGTAGTATGGTTGACACCATACAGAGGCACTGAGCAGGTGCCACAGGCTTGACAGCACATACATGGTTTCATTAGTCACATGTTAATACTTTCTGGAGATCAGGGTGATGTCCTAGTTAGAAGGTTGGTGCTTTGACTTTAATGTTGATTAAGAGGTGGGTCTAGGATGAGGAGTCCCTGTGTTAGCCAAGGCTAGCATGGGTTGAATGTCCTGCTTGTAGTAAAGGAAGGTACACTGGGCCATTTAGTCCATGTGTCCACATGTGGGTGCAAGGGTATGAGTAAGGGATGAACCTAAGATCTGGTAATACATGCATTACCCTTTTTAGTAAATTTTCTAAAATACCATGTATACTTTCAAACATGTGACTATTCTTGTACTTTCTGTCAGCCTTACACAAGAAAAGCCCGTTTGAATTATCTTAAATGTAGTTGCATGTTTCCTATATCTATTGATCTCCCACCCCCACAAAAAATTACTGATGTCTTTATTTCATGCTCGATTAGTAATCAAACTTAAAACTCTTTTTTTTGAGAACTTGATACACAAATCCTAGTCTCCATCATTTCCACAGCCTTCCCCAACTCATGATCTTTTATTTTTTTGTAATAATTGTTTTACACACACACACACACACACACACACACACACACACACACACACACACACACACAACCTACATAGTCTATTTAGCATTGCTTGTATGTACATGTGTCCAGAGCTGAATACTTGGGACTGGACAACCTTTGGGAATTTTTCCTTGGAGGAATGATTCTCCATCTCTCAGAAGCCACTGATTGCTTCTAAAGTGGGTCAACATAGGGACTCCACAGCCTATACCAATCTCTTAATCAATATGGAAATTCAAATTTATATAGAGGTAGGAATATCTGGAATTTTCCCTGTCCTGGTTGCCATGTCAACTGGTATGATTATGCTGTTCTTATTCAGGCAACAATATTGTTGAGAATTCATGGCAGCATTTTCCAAATTATGTTTGGGATACTCTTTAGCAGCTGGTGTCCTTGCTTCTGGCTCATACCACTCTCTTCTCTTCCTTTTCCATGTTTTTCTCTGAGCTTTAGGTGTATATGCTGCATTGCAGATGTATCAGGGAGGGTTGGGTACCCCATGACCACTTATTCTCTGCCTTTTGACCAGTTGTAGATATCTGAATATTCTCCATCTGTTGAAAAAGAAACTTCTGTGAATGACAAGGATAAACACTCATGACATAGTTAGAAATTATATAAAAAACGAATTGAGATTTATATTTAGAAGATAATTACAATTACAATTTGATACTTTTACTTCCTCTAATACCAGAAGGCTCTGACTTGCTATCTCAGCTTTCCCACAAATAGGAGGGACTGTATTTCTTTCTGCATAGCAGATCTCAGCTTACGTGCCCTCAATTCTGCTTTGTGTCAACCCCCACTTCATGCACTTCAATACTCTTTAGGAAATTGGGGAGTCCTCATTTGCACGGAACTGCCTGGGGCTCTGTGAAGGTAGATGAGCTGCAAATACAAGATGTACTGTGGGTTTGCGATTGTGAATATGTCATTCACAAGTTTAAAATGTTTCACATACATTGGATGTTTTGAATGTTTGGGATTTAATAAAACATATTGTCCATATTTGTAGAAGAAAAGAAATTGATTTAAAACATTAAGTTAGTAAGATTTGTATGTGCACTGTGAGGAACTGTTCACACGTAGGTTTAAATTGCATACATTTGTAAATATCTTAAAATGAGGACTCTTTAGAATGAGGATTTTAAGAGACTGGTGAAGAGAATGTGTAGACTGCACATTAGATGGAGTAATCAGATAATTTATTTGGGGGACAGAGAATAAAGTGTCTCTCAGGGTTGTGGAGGTCACAGTGATGATTCTTCTCTAGGTAGCTCACACTCCCAACTGTTTTAATTTGAAAGTTTATGATCTGCATGGGTATTGTATATTAACTCCTAACTCCCAACTTTCTTTTTTTCTAGGATCCCCCTGTGATCCTAGCTTCCTTCTGGCCTGTGTTCCCTGCAATGTGATCTCTGCTGTTATTTTCCAGCAACGTTTTGACTACAGTGATGAGATATTCCAAAAGATCACAGAGCATTTTTATAGAACTATTAAAATTTTAGAATCACCTTGGATTCAGGTGAGATCCAGATCTATTTATATGCGAAAATGTTATGTAACCTAAATTTATAGCATTACCATCCAAAAACTCATATTGAGGTAATGAACTTTGTATGTCTAATATCACATTAATTGGAGAGATGGCATTCTGAGAAGATGTGGGTAGTTTTCAACTTCAAAAAGAGGCCGTTTGTGTGAATTTAGGGAAATGAAAGGACTTTTGCAGGGTGTAGGGTGCAGTAAGAAGGCTATGCCCTGAGTTGTGCATTTTGTCTTCTAGCTGTCCCGATTTTTTGGAGATTCTTTCTCTTTGAGTATTTTCTTTTCCCCTTCCCTCCTTCTCTCCCTCCCTTCCGTTCCATTCTATAGCCCAGGCTAGCCTTGAACTCATAATTTTTCTGATCTGCCTCCTGAGCCGCTGACATGACAGATATGTGCCTCATTAACGAACTCAGCAGTTTGAATTTCTTTATGGTGCACCAGTTCAGCCACAGCGGCAGTAGCAGTTGATACAATAGTTCTCGTAAGTGCAGCAATGATCGGCCCAATCAATCATCAGACGAGTTCTCAATAGTACTCGTTCAGTGAGCTTCTGCATCAGAGACATCACATATGGAAAACTTTAGAAGGACAGATTCTAAAATCTTCTCTTGGGGGCGGGAGAAAGGGCACAACATCAGAGGGAAAAAAGAATCTACTCGCAACATGATCCTTCTGTCCACGTCTCTTTCTTCTTCTTCATTCAGCAACAAAATGTTCCCAGTTATAAATCATTACCACTAGCAATTTTCCAGCCCTAGTGGGATTCTGGGGCTGGAATTCTTTTGCCTGGTAGGAGACAGATAAGGATCTTCACTTAGGGTTCTGGCTGTCAGCTCAAAGGCTAGTGAACATCTCGTGAACTCCTTTAGGGGGAAGAAGGTTAGTTCAGAGATTGGATCATCAGGGGATTCTAGAAAAGTAGACTAGTGTGCTACACTGCATTTTAAGTGGTTAGATAAAAAGCTAAAAGTTTATAAATCAGTAAAAATCACAAGTAAGGCAAAGATTGTCTTTTAACTCAGTGGTCGTTTTTCTCCCAGCATGCATAGGGAGTATCGGGTAACCAGGCAACCTAGTAAACAACAGACGAATGTAGGCAAGCAGCTTTTGGTCTGCTGTCTGCACTTTCGCTATGATTTCCTGCTAGGAGAAACTTTTAGCATCAATTGCTTAGGGCTGTAAGTCTAAGTTTAATTTGCACACTAAACGGAACCTGGTCCTTCCAGTGCTCTGGTCTCAGTGGCAGAACAAGCCTTCAGTAAAGGTTACTTTTTCCTGAGGATGAGCAAATGGGCTGATTACTTTTGCCTTTATCATTTCAGGGGACACAAGCAGTGCATTTCGGAGCTAAGATCTTGGGCAATAAAACAAGAAGTTTGAGAATCTTTTAGTGCAGGGTTAGTTTAGGTTATTCTTCTCTATCTGCCAGTGAGGCAAAACCAGGGCATGCTTAACTGAGATGCTTTTGCCTGGACCCTAAATAGTGACCAAATGCCTGTCAAAAAGGATAATTGCAGGAAGGCAGATCTCTGTAATTACACAGGACAGAGGAACAAGGACGCGATAGTGGGAAACAGGTCTCACACATAGCTAAGGAATGTAATCAGTAAACTAAGACCTGGTATTGGAAAACAGGTTTCACACATAGCTGAGGAGTGTAATCAGTAAACTCCAAATGCATGGGAGCAGTTGTGCCCAGTAAATGATCAGATAGTGCTGAACTGTGGGAAGTAAATCCCAAGTTAGTCAGAGAAAGGAATAAGCTACAGGAAGAATCTACAGCAAAAAACAGCCACTTTTATTCCTAAGACTATAACACCAACTATGACCTTTGTATTGGTTTAGAAACCTCCATGCCGAGCCTTTGGCTTTGATGGGTCATCTGCGGAAATGATGGCTGTATAATTACTGTGTAATCTTGCTGCTTGTAGCAATTGCATGTGAGCCTCACCATGGCCTCAACAGTTTCACCAGCACCCAGACCATTGGCCTTGCTCTAACAATGTACAACGGTGCAGAAGTGACATTTAAGGCCTCTCTGAGACCTTGCTTCTGTCTTATAAACTTCCCTAATGTTTGGATTAAAGGTGTGAGCTATAATTCTTTTTTAGATTGATCCACCCTTGTATAGCTCTGTATAGCTCTAGGTGGTCTTGAACTCATCCAGGATCCATCTACCTCTTAATCCTGAGTCCTAGAATTAAAGGTGTGTTCCACCATCTCCCAGCTTTTGGCTGCTGGGATTAAAGGTGTGTGCCTGGCTTCTATAGCTTGTGACTGACTTTGTTTCCTGAACCGTAAGGCAAGCTTTAATCATAAATAATATATCACTGTGTAAAATTTTATTTATTTATTTTTAAAGCAAGGAAACTGAGCTGAAGGAACACATTAAGCCTTATTCATACTTTTGTTCCTTTTTTATTTCTGTCTCTAACTATTCATATTCCATCCACTCCAACTTGTTAACTAGTCTCCATTCTCAAGTACCTCATTCCAAAGATTTTCTTCTACTATATTTTTCTACATCCACAGTCCTTCTGCAACATTCTTTTTCTTTGAAGTTAGGCTCCTTTCTATTCTCAGTGCCTCTCTATCCTTCTTGTATTAATTTGTATATGAGGTCAGTTAATGCTTAACTTCAATCTTTTTTAAAGATACCCATTTTGGATGAGGATGTTGCAAACTGGGATTTCAAAGCTGTCTTTTATCACCATAAGACCAAAGTTTTTCTTAGTCCACTCAATATACGGTCACCCAGTTTTAAATAAATAGCAGAATCAGTGAAACTGCTTAATAGGCGAGAAACATTTAATAAAAGCTGACTGATTATAACGAGTTTAAACTTTTGAGCTGTATAACTCAGTGTGGGTACACTACTTCATTGTGTAAATGTACCACATCTTCTTTATCCATTCTTTGTTTGAGGGGCAGCTAGGTTGATTCCAGGTTCTGACTATTACAAACAATGCTGCCATGAACATAGCTAAACAAATGTCCTTGTGGTATGACTGCAAATGCTAGTTTTTAAACCACTTTAGATCTGTCATCGCTGCAGGATTCCAAATAATAAGTACTTTCATTTTTTTCTATAAGGAAGAGCCTTTTTTTCCTCCATTTTTTTTTTTTTGTCTCTTGAGGCTTTCTATTTGCAGGCCTTGATTAAACATTTTCTTTTCTTCTATCAGGAAAATCCTTTCTCTTAATGAAACACTTCCCCCTTTTCCACCAGGAAGAGTCCTTCCCTTGATTTATTCTTTGTCTCAGGAGCCATTCTATTTGTATCTGTAATATTTGCAAATGTGCCATAAATACTTCTCTGTTACTAGCAGTTTCCCGCCAGCCTGGCCCCACAGCCGCATCAGTCCCAAAATAACACACAGAGACAATGTATTAATTATGAAACTGTTGGCTGGTTACTAGTGGTTTTTATTGGATAGGGTATTAAATGTTAACCCATAATCACTAATATATGTATTTCTATGTGGTCTTATCTTACTAAGAATGCCAGACTCTCATCCTCTCTTCCTGAGATCACATCTCGACTTCACTACGTTTCCCAGAATCCTCCACCTCTCCTAGTCCCACCTATCTTGCATTCCTATTGGTCAAGAGGGCTTTATTCATTAACCAATAAGAGAATCATATTTAAAGAATGGCATCTCCCATTACTCCTCCTTTTAACAACTGTACTTATTGCCACTACTGAGTTGGGGGGAATTCCCACATACCCTGTCAAATCCTGGAGTCCCCTTCCCTGAGCAATCATTACCTCCAGTCCTGGAGTCTCACTTACCTGAGCATAAGATAGCTCTAGTACTGGAGTGGTGTCTGGGTTGCTCCTTCCTCTCAGTCCCACAACTTTGGATACCGTATGTAGGTGTTCTTTATGGTTTGAGTAGGTGGAAGAAAGGCAGTCACTTCAGAATGTAATTCAGCTTTTGCTAGCAGCAGGGGTATCAGCTTCTGATGAGCTTAACACCTAGTAGATTCACAGAAACCTCTTTATTGCTACTGTTGGACCCTAATTCCGAGGTCCTGATAGGCCGGTGGGAGAGCCCCATGACACAAACACCAAAACCAGGAGATGCAACAAGCAAGGGGTGTTCATTGAACGAGTGCACTCGGGTGACAGCAATCTCGAGGAAAGCTGCACCCTCCCCCCCCAAGGGTTCAGGCTCCTTTTTATAGAGACAAACCGCAAATCAGCATACATGCTTGGGGTGCAAGGTGATTGATTACAAGGTACGATCTCATGTTTGAGAGATCACCCAGGTATGACCTGTTCTTATTCAAAGGATAAACCATAGAATGACTTGGAAAGTCCCCAGACTGTTCGTTGGGCAGGAGTGACCCAAGCAGTGCTGGTCATCTGGGACCATTTGTTCCAGTGTTGGGGGCCTATTTCCTTGTTGTGGGCCAAGACCTGTGAGAAACTTCTTCCATACTCTGGCATTCTCTTGGCTGTACTAGCCTTATTTAACAAGACCAGCCTAACATATAACCATTAGCTCCATCACCATAGTAACCTTTCTTGTTCTCATAATTTCTGTTCTTTTCGCCCATGTCAATGTCCATTCTTTATGATTTTCTATATTCTGCTTGTAAAAACTATTTTCCTGCCCCCTTTTCACATCTTTGCTCTGCAAACTAAAGTCTTTCACTACATGAAAGGCACTTTTAGCACATCAATTTCTTCATACCAAAACCGTTTGTCTGAAGGAACCATTACCTAGGAAATTATCAGTCATATGAGACTTCTTGGTTTGCCAGTAATATCTGTAGACTAAGATATGAGAAGGCTCTGAAATTCCTTCAGGAAGAGTCACTCAGATAACCACTGACTATTTACAAAAGGTTGCTGCAAAGTCTAGGTGCCATCACTCTGGAATTTATGGGAGATACAAAATCTGTTGAATATTTCACTCTCATTTATAGTAAGATGGTAGTTGAGTATAGAATGTCCCTACTTCATACGTTTTCCCCAAATTAAAAAATAACAGATTTTTAAATAGCTAGCCACTAGTTTTACTTTAAAATTACATATGTACACATCTTTTGAAAATTGGGCATTCATTTAAGCATTAATTGGATGATCAAGAAAAGAAAACATCCTCAATTTAGAGAATAACTAACTTGAGATTATAATCACATCATTTCCTCCTTTCTTTTCTTCCTCTCCAGGTGCTCCTTGCTTCCATTCAAATTCAAAGTCTCTTTTTCTTTAAGAATACATACACACCCCAATATATAAATGTAGCCCCCTGATTCATTTAGTGTTGCTTATATGGATATGACTTTAGGCAGACCACATGGTGTTAGGAGACATCCCCAGGGAAGACCTATTTTCTCTCTTCCAGCAGTCCTTACTCACCTAACAGTGGAATCTCATGAGATTTCTCCTTTCCATGTTATCATGTCTATTGGAATTGCAGTTTTTAGGTGACTGGAGAAACGTGTGCAGGATCAACTGGTATAAAGACCACTTCTATCCCTGCTATCACTGATTTGTGGTCTCAGAATTTGACTAGTCATTCTGCATCTTGCAATTCTCAATAGGTCAGAAGGGGCAGTGGGATTAGCCCACACATTCCTTTGGAGAGCTGCTGTCAGAGGTTGAATGTGATCTGAAGTTGCTTTGCAAACTGTGTACATGGCTGCTCTGACGGTTTGATCTATGCTGTGCCTGCTTCCCCAAATGCTAGGCATATAGGAGCATAGGAGGCATGTGAAACTCACCTTTATGAAGTGTTGGACAGAGAATCAAGGCCTAGAAGATGTGATGTTTATCCTAATGCAAGTTTGTTTCTCTTCCAGCTGTGCAGTATCTATCCTGTTTTATACACTCTCCCAGGAATCCATAAAACATTCTTTAAAAATGAGACTGAACATAACAAGTCTATTTTGAAGGAAATCAAAAGGCATCAAGAATCTCTGAACCTCAGTAGCCCTCAGGACTTTATTGACCATTTCCTGATTAAAATGGAAAAGGTACAAGAGATCTTGATTTGCTAGTTCACATTTGTGGGAATTCTGACTCTCTCCTTTTTTTTCCCTTGGTGAAATTGGGATGTCTATTTTAGTGATATATTTATTGCATATGGAATCACTTTCTCATGCAAATCATATAGAATATTTAGAAATTGTTAATACTCTCAATTTATTGAGAATTATAAAGTCTATAATTCCCACGATCGAGGTTAGTTCTTTAGTAACATATAGATTTTCATTCAAGAGTGATGAGAACCTATCATTATATGCAAATTGTCTACAATGAACAGCATGTGTAAAGACTTAGGGAACACAGGACTTTTCTTTAAAGAGACTCTAAGAAGTCTTAGCAGTTGAGCTTGGCTTTGAGGAAACTACAGTTTAGACTAACAAGAGGGTACGTAAAGCATGACAACTGTAGTCTTCAAATAGTTATCTTTCAGAAGGTGAAATTGATTTGGATTATAGTGGTGGATGTACAGGTTGAAGATGTAAGAGATTAAACATAATAACAGAGTTTGTATGTGTATAGTTCCTGAGATTTTAAATGTAACAAAGGTTCAACAGTTGATAGAACTGATGGTATCAGTAAGTGCTTTTGTGTACACTACATTTGAAAAAAAGATAACAGTAAGTGATTTTTCTCCAGTGTGTAAGAAGGGAGGAACACGAACAAACTTGGAATTTTGTAACTTTATGTTTTAACCATGTGAAGAAATCATGAGGTTCACCAAGTAAGCACCTTTATCTTTAGGTAGAACAGTTTCTAATGTCTAGCTAATTTACAAAGTGAATTATTTTCATTATAATTATTTCATTATCTGTAAGCTTTTAAAAACTGATATTTTACATACCAATCCCAGTCCCCTCTCCCATTTCATCCTCTCATTCTCTCTATCATCCACCATCCCATACCCATCCACTCCTCAGGGAGGGTGAGGA
Source organism: Cricetiscus sungorus (assembly GCA_030556225.1). Taxonomy (NCBI): domain Eukaryota; kingdom Metazoa; phylum Chordata; class Mammalia; order Rodentia; family Cricetidae; genus Cricetiscus; species Cricetiscus sungorus. The sequence continues at coordinate 136,217,793 of JANBXA010000007.1, read as the reverse complement.
CTCCCATGGAAGATCATCAAAGTCTGACACATCATTTGAGACAGGACCTAGGCCCTCTGCTGTGTATCTGGGCTGAGAGAACATCCCTCCACAGGGAATGGACTCCCAAAGTCCATTCGTGCACTGGAGATGAATATTGTTTCCACTGCCAGAGGCCCCATAGACTGCCCAAGTCCTCCAACAGATACCCACGTTCAGGGGGGCTGATTCGGTCTTATGCTGGTTCCCCAGCTGCCAGACTGGTCCCACTTGGTCATGACAGCTGTTTCTGGGGCTTTCCTCAGCATGGTCTTGACTTCTTTGCCCATCACTCCTCCTTCTCTTCAATTAAATTCCATGAGTTCAGCTTAGTGCTTAGCTGTGAACCTATTCTTCTGCTTTCATCAGCTTTTAATTGAAATAAAAATTAATTAAAAACATCAATGGAAAAATGTATTGCGGTAATGTAACAAGTTTTTTGTTCCAACAATGTCATATAAAATTGTTTCTGTAATTTTTGCATTTTACGGGAGCTAATCATCACAGCTTGGAGCTCTGAGATGATGAGAGCTAGTGACTTCAGCAGTACACTGTTTCTAGAGAGTCTGATTTCATGCCAGCTATGATTCCAACAGATACTCATTAGACACGGGAAGATGGAATTAAGCAGTATAGCCATTATATTTGATGTACCTTTATGGGGATTTGAACTACACTAAAGCAGTTTGGAAATTTCATATGGAAGATGTTTTCTGTTCTTTTGATTGGTATATTTTAAAACACACACCAACATGTGCTTTACATTTAATTATTTACCGTTCTATTTGTAATCACTTAATCTGTCTTTGTGAGAATTATTAATGTAGTATTATTTAGTAATATTTGTCTTGTAATTCTTATAGTAAATTTTAAAAATATTACATTTTTCTTGACCCCCAAAAACCCACCAAACTAAAATGCAAATAAACAAAACTAATCCCTATAACCTATAATTGTTAGGAAAAACAGACTAAAAATTCAGAATTTACCATGGAACACCTGGTTGCCACCATATCAGATCTTTTCAATGCGGGAACAGAGACAACGAGTACCACAATGAAATATGGGCTTTTGCTCCTGATGAAGCATCCTGAGGTCACAGGTATGATCATAGATGGGCAGATCAATGTTCAGTTAGAAATGGGCAGATTGAACTAGAGACGGTCATACTAGAGTAGACTTGGTACTAGCAACATTTGCATTACTGTACTTATCTCCCACTGGATGAATTCGGTTCAAATTAGATCATAATAAAGAAAAAAAGATAAAGCATTTCAGCTGCATCAGGGAATGGAAGGTCAGTGGCCACTCTTCTCCCTGCTATGATTTGGGTTTGGACAAATACATAGTAGTTTTCTTAGGGTCTGAATAGAAGTAGCCTCGTCTCACATTTTATCCTACATCATAATAAATATTTATTTATTTTCCAGAAAGTTTATATCATTTAAACTTTTCTTAACACATATTAATTGTAGACAATGATGTGTTTCATTACATTTCATATATATATATATATATATATATATATTATATATATTATACCCCATTGTCCTCTCTTTCTTCCCTCTCTTTCAGTAACCCCATTTCTCTTCCCAATTGGTCCCATTTTTACTTTCATGTTTGTTTTTTCCTCTTTCAATAAACCAATAGTTTAATTAGGTTTATTTACCTGCTCATTGGTGAGATGTTATTTACTACATTATCAACAATTGACCAGTGACTACATTACTTAGGAGAATCTTTTTTTTTTTACATCCCAGGAAATATTAACTCCTCGTATCCTTAGGAAGGTTTTGGTTCTTGTGAAACTCTTCCCTCTCAGTGAGGGAAGGTTTATGGGATGGATCAATCTTGTATAGATATTTTATGGCTGCTGACCATTCAAGAGTGAAAAGGCTATGTGCCATAGGGTTTCTATTCCTGTGCAAAGACACCATTACCACTGCAACTCTTATAAAAGAAAGCATTTAATTGGGGCTGGCTTACAGTTTAGAGAGTTAGTCCATTATCATCATGGTAGAAAACATAGTGGCATGCAGGCAGACATGGTTCTGAAGATGTAGTTAAAAGCTCTACATTTGGATGTTTGGCAATGGGAAGAGAGAGTGATCCACTGAACCTGGTTTGAGCTTCTGAATTGTCAAAGCATACCTGCTGTGGCAAACTTCCTCCAATATGACCATAGCTACTTCAATAACGTCACACTCCAATAATGCCACTTCCTGTGAGTCTATAGGGGCAATTTTCATTCAAACCACCATACCATACTTGATAAAATGTTTACAAGTCACTTGTGCTTCATTTTTAAAGAACCATGTTTAGAACTATAGCCCATGTTTTGATTGGATTGTTTGTTTTATATTTAGAGTTTTGTGTTTATTGTATATTGTAGATGTCAATCCTGCATCAGATGTGTAGATAAAAGTGATTTTCCCTTATTCTGTCAACTGCCTTTTCATTTTATTGACCATTTTCTTTGCTGTAAAGAGGCTTTTTAGTTTTATGATATTTTTATTAATTCATGAGCGACTAGAGTCCTATTTATTAAGTCCTTTGTTCCCTCCTTGTAGCCTTACCCAAGCCTCTTTTCCTCCTTCATGCCCATATGTAGAGCGAGGAAACAAGATATCTCATGACAAAACCAGATTTAAACAATATCTATTTACTAATCCAGCGATACAGAAAGTATTTGAAGAAAACCTTCAACCAAAGGAACTCAGTTATATCCACAAAAGTACAGGCAATAGATAATCTCACAACAGCAAAACCAAAAGAATGGAAACACACACACACACACACACACACACACACACACACACACACACACACACACACCACCCCCAAACCAAGCAATAACAGGAATTAAAAATCACTTATCAATAACATCTCTTAATATCAATGGACTCAATCTGCCAATAAAAAGACACTTGCTAAAAGAATGGATATGATTGGTCCATCCTTTTACTCCATATAAGAAACACACCTCAACTTCAAAGACAAACATTACCTCAGATTAAAGGGTTGGGAAAAGATTTCACAATTAAATGGATCTAAGGAGCAAACTGTGTAGCTATCCTAATATCTAACAAAATAGACTTCTAACTAAACTTAACCAGAAGAGATGGAGAAGGATATTTTATATTAATCAAAAGAAACTTCAAGATGAAGTCTCAATTCTGAACATCTGTGCCCTAAATACACGGGCACCCACATTTGTAAAACAACATACTTAAGCTTGAATCACACATCAAACCCCACACATTAATAGTGGGAGACTTCAATACCACACTCTTACTTGTGGAAAAATCTGCCAGGCAGAGACTTAACAGAGAAACAAGGGAATTGACATACTATGACTCAAAGACTTAATAGACATCTACAGAACATTTCACTCAAATACACCTCATGGAACCTTTGCTAAAACTGACCACGTACTCCATCATAAAGCAAATCTCAACAGATATAAAAATAATTGGAATATCTTCTAGTATCTCATCAGACCACCGTGTGTACATGTTAGAGTTCAATAACAACACAAATTACAGACAGTCTACAATTTATGGAAATTGAATAACTCTCAACTGAACTACTACTAGGTCAAGGAAGAAATAAAGAAATTAAAGAGTTCCTAGAATTCAATGAAAATGAATCCACAACATACACAAACTTATGGGACACAATGAAAACAGTACTAAGAGGAAAGTTTATAGCACCAAGTAAATAAACAATTTGGAGAAATCTCACATAAGTGACTTAATAACACACCTGAAAGCTCTAGATAGAGCAAAAGGAAGCAAACTCATCCAGGAAATAATCAAACTTAGTATTGTCTTTATTTTTCAGCTGAAAACTTTAATTCTGTATATGTAATTGATTTTCATCATCTATTCATTGGTTGATTGATACCTAGGCTGGTTCCTTTTTTTGGTATCAATAAGCAAGGATGTATAAATGTGTCTGTGTTAGCATATGGGCTTCTTGGGTATATGTCTAGGGGTAGTCATGTGGTAGATCTCTTTTTTAACTTATTGAGGCGCCACCATAATGATTCCCATAATGGCTGTACTAATTTGCACTCCCATCAGCAGTGAAAAGGGTCCCTTTCCCCACACCCAGAGCAGTATTTCTTGTCAGATTCTTTAATTATAGCCATGTTGACTGGGATGACATGTTAATCTCAAAGAAATTTTAATTTGCATTTCCCTAATGACTAGAGACACTGATCACCTAAACAAATACTTTTTATCCATTTCTGTTTCTTCTTATGAAAACTATTCATTTCCCCTGTCCACTTGCTAATTGGCAGAATTTTTGGATGTGTTTAACATTTACAATTCTTATAATTTTTTGAGTATCAGTCTGAAAGATAGCTGGCTAAGAGTTTATGACATTCTGGGAATTCTGTGTTCACTCTCTTGTTATTTATTTATTTGCTATGCAGAATCATTTGATTACATTTGACCCTTTCTGTTAATTCTTGAGGCCAATGCCCTGCTCTTAGAACTCTGTTCAGAGATTTCCTTCCTATACTTATACCTACTTTTAATCAATTTTTATATAGAGTGAAAGACATGAATGTAATTTCATTCTACTATAAATAGATATACAGTTTAGCCAACACCATTTATTGGATAGTCTGTCTTATTTTTCCTCACTGCACATCTTGTGTGAATGTGTTTATTTTACTAATTTACTTCTCAATATGTTTGTTATTGGTATATGGAAAAAGTATTGATTTTATATGTTACTTTCTGTACTGGTGCTTTGCTTAAAGTTTTTATAGTCTTTAAGCATTTTATGTAGATACTAGTGTTGCATACTTAGAATACTGTCATCTGTGTATTAGATTTTCTAATTTTGTAGAAATGATGAAATTTGTTTTCTTATACTTTCCACTTCCTACTACAACTTGAAAATAACAATTCTTTCCATTTTATAAAAAGATAACTAAAAATTATAAAATATAATTACTAATTATCTTTTATAATTATAAAGATAATTATAAATTATTATAATTATAAATTATATAACTATAAAATATAATTCTTTCCATTTTATAAAAACTGTGATTTCTACCCTGGAAGCTAAAATTCAGGAAGAAATTGCACATGTGATTGGCAGACATCGGAGCCCCTGCATGCAGGACAGGAACCACATGCCCTACACTGATGCTGTGCTGCATGAGATCCAGAGATACATTGACCTTGTTCCCATTCCCTTGCCTCGTAAAACAACACGGGATGTGGAATTCAGAGGGTACCACATTCCCAAGGTGAGACCTATTTCATCTGTGTTCCTCACCAGGCATCTTTTTTTTTCTTTCTTTTCTTTCTTTTTTTTTTTTTTTTTTAAATTTTACGTATCGATCCCAGTTTCCTCTCCCTCCCTCTCCCCCACTGGTCTGTCTTCTATTCCTACCCTGACTCAATCTTCCTAGTTGCATGTGCTTTCCTCTCTTCCCCTTCTCTTTCTCCTAGTTATCTCTCCATTCACTGCCCCCCCACATTCTATGTGCTCTGGGGGACTTGTCCCTTCCCCTTTTGTGAGGGAGCATATATGAATCTCTTAGTACACCTTGTATCCTAGTTCCTCTGGTGGTGTGAATTATAAGCTGGTGATCCTTTGCTCTAGGCCTAAAATCCATATATGAGTGAGTACACACCATGTTCCTCTTTTTGCGACTGGGTTACCTCATTAAGGATGGTTTCTTCAAGTTCCATCCACTTGCCTGCAAATTTCAAGATTCCATTAATTTTTTCTGCAGAGTAGTATTCCATTGTGTAGATGTACCACATTTTCTTTATTTATTCTTCAGTTGAGGGGCATATAGGTTGCTTCCAGGTTCTTGCTATTACAAATGATGCTGCTATGAACATAGTTGAGCTCAAGTCCTTTTGCATGGATGTGGATCATTTGGGTATATACCTAAGAGGGGGATTGCTGGGTCCTGTGGTAAACTAATTCCCATTTTCCTGAGGAACCACCATACTGATCTCCAAAATGGCTGTATGAGTTTGCCCTCCCACCAGCAGTGGAGGAGTGTTCCCCTTTCTTCACTTCCTCTGCAGCATAAGTTGTCATTGGTGTTTCTAATTTTAGCCATTCTGGCATGAGTAAGATGGTATATCAAAGTTGTTTTGATTTGCATTTCCCTGATAGCTAAGGATGTTGAGTACTTTCTTAAGTGCATTTTTGATTTCTTCTATTAAGAATTCTTTCTTCAATTCTGTATCCCACTTTTAAATAGGGGTATTTGGTGTTTTATTGACTAGTTTCTTGAATTCTTTGTATATTTTGGAGATCAGCCCTTTGTCAGATGTAGGATTGGTAAAAATCTTTTCCCAGTCTTTAGGCTGCTGTTTGGTTTTGTTCACTGTGTCCTTTGACTTACAGAAGCTTCTCAGTTTGAGGAGGTCCCATTTATTAATTGTTGACCTCTGTGTCAGTGCTCCTATACCAATTTGTTCAAGGGTACCTCCCACTTTCTCTTCTAAGAGGTTTAGTTTGGCTGCATTTATGTTGAGGTTTTTGATCCATTTGGACTTGAGTTTTGTGCATGGTGATAAACATGGGTCTATCTGAAGTCTTCTACACACCATCATCCAATTTTGCCAGCATCATTTGTTGAAGATGCTTTCCTCCCCCATTGTATTCTTTTAGCTGTTTTGTTGAAAATAAGGTGTTCATACTTACCAGGCATCTTTGCCTGTCATTTAAGTAATGTGATTACATGAAGCCAGACTGTCCACAAGGGTGCTAGAAATTATACATCAATCATCTTAGCCCCCCCATTCTGCTCCTTTGTCTGTATTTTATTGATATGGTTTTCTAACATGATTGTGTTTACATTGATATATCCATAACCTTCCTGTCTGTTAATTCAATCTTCTGTCCACATCCTTGCTTTCCAATGGGTTTTTACCACTTTTGTTAATTAACCACAATTCCATAATCCCACCTCCCTCCATACTTTCTGTTTGATTTACGTAGAATAAGTTCCATCTAACAATCTCTCTCCTCTTGCTTGGTATGAACTGAGAAGTATATTCAGTATATGAAAGTATATAATGAAGGTAAAAAAAATTCCAAAGAAAGCATTAAGAAACAAAAAAGGGTGGAACTTTCAGGGTCTGCTCTGAGCACAATGGATCCACCTATCCATGCTTGACCACCCTGAGGCCCCACTCACCTGATCTTTGGACCCCATCCCTGGCGCACTGCCAGAGGTAGTCTGGGACAAGTTCAGGCCAAATTTCCCCCATATCCTTCCCTGGGAACTCTATGGGTTAGCTCTGCAACTTGCTCTCCCCTCCCCCCCCATATCCTGACGCAGGTTAGTATAGTCCTAGTATCCTGCACCATAAACTACCCAGAGCCCACCATCCCTCCACCCATTGCCCTACTGGGCTCTATGCTCCACTGCTCTGAATGAGCATTGGGCCAGAGTGTGAGTTCAACAACCTCTCCACCTCAGTGGAACTTTCTGGGTCTGCTCTGAGAACACTGGACCCGCCTGTACATATGGGACCACCATGAGGCCATTACCACATGATCTTTGGACCCCATCACTGGCTCACGCTGGAGGAGAGACCTCCAAGAGAGCTTGACTCATCCAGAGATACAGACATCGAACTGCTGACCCACCTACTCCCAACTGGGAGAGTAGGGTAGAGAGAGTGAGATTCTACCTGCACACACTGGAAGAATTGATGGGAAGTCAGCAATAAAGAAAACACCCAACAAGCATAGGAAGACAAGCATGACACCACCAGAATATAAGGACTCTACACCAACTAGACCTGAACACACCAAAGCAGATGAAGCAGAAGAGACAACTTGAAAAATAACTTCATAAAAATGATAGAGGCCCTCAGAGATGATGTGAGAAAATCCCTTAAAGAAATAGAAGAAAAAACGAACAAAAAAGCAGAAGAAATGAACAAATCTCTTAAAGAAAATACTGAAAGCCAAAACACAAACAAACAAAAAACAATTAAACAGGTGACAGAAACTGTTCAAGACTTGAAAACTGAAATAGAGACAATAAAGACAACACAAACTGAAGTAATGGTGCCAATAGAAAAACTGGGCAAACGAGTGGGAACTACAGACACAGCATAACCAACAGAATACAAGAGATAGAGGAGAGAATCTCAGGCGCTGAAGATAATCTAGAGGAAATAGATTCATCAACCAAAGAAAAATTTAAATCCAACAAATCCTTAACACAAAACATCCAGGAAATGTGGGACACCATGAAAAGGCCAAACCTAAGAATAATAGGCATAGAGGAAGGCAAAGTACCCCAGCTCAAATGTGTAGAAAGCATATTCAACAAAATCATTGAAGAAAACTTTCTGAAGAAGGACATGCCCATGAAAGTACAAGAAGCATACTGAACACCAATTAGACTGGACCAAAGAAAAAGACTCCATTGACACATAATGATCAAGAGCAGCGAAGGAAAATGGCCAGGTAACATATAAAGACAGACCTATCAAAATTATACCTGACTTCTCCATGGAAACTCTCAAAGCCAGAAATCCTGGATAGATGTTCTACAAGTACTAAGAGTTCACGGATGCCAGCCCAGGCTATTATACTCAGCAAAACTCTCAATTGCTATAGACCAGATATTTAATGACAAAGCCAGATCTTCACAATACGTATCTACAAATGCAGCCCCACAGAAAGTTCTGGAAGGAAAATTCCAACCCAAGGAGGTTAACTATGCTCACAAAGACATAGGCAATAGATATCCCACTTTACAAGAATGCAAAAGAAAAAACAGAGCAAATATATTCACAACACCACCTCCAACAACAAATCTAAAACAAACAGGAATTAACAATCAATGGTCTTACACTCCCTCAACATTATTGATCTTAAATCACTTTAAATCACTTAAATCACACAGGCTGACAGAATGGATATGAAGACAGAATCCATCCTTCTTCTGCATACAAGAAACATATCTAAGCTTCAAAGACAGACATTACCACAGGGTAGATGGTTGAGAAGAGATCTTCCAATCAAATGGACCCAAGAAGCAAGCATGTGTGTGTATCTTAATATCTAACAAGTTAGACTTTAAACCAAAATTAATCAAAAGAGATGAAGACGATTATTTCATATTCATAACAGGAGAAATCCATCAGCACAAAGTCTCTATTCTGAACATCTATGCCCCCAATACAAAGGCACCCACATTCATAAAAGAAACGCTGCTAAAACTCAAAGCTCACATAAAACCTTACACACTTATAGTGGGAGATTTCAACACTCTGCTCTCACTGCTAGACAGGACCACCAGTCAAAAACTTGATAAAGAAACAAAGGAAATAACAGAAGTTATGTCTCAATTGGGTTTAACAGACATCTATAGAACATTCCATCCAAACACAAAAGAATATACCTTCTTCTCTGATCTACATGGAACCTTTTCTAAAATCAACCACATACTGGGCAACATAACAAACCTCAACAGATATAAAAGAATTGGAATAGTCCCCTGTGTCTTATCAGACCACCATGCTTTAAAGTTGGAATTCAACAACAACACAAATTGCAGAAACCCTGCAAACTCATGGAAACTGAGTCATGTGCAATTGCATCATTCCTGGGTCAAGGAATAAATAAAGAAAGAAATTAAAGATTTACTAGAATTCAATGAGAATGAAAACACAAAATACCCAAATTTATAGGAAACTTTGAACATAGTGATACCAGGAAAGTTCATTGCAGTAATTGCCCAAATGAAGTAAACAGAAAATAGTCACATCAAAGAATTAACAGTACAACCGACAGCCCTAGAACAGAAAGAAAGAGGAGTAGATGCCAGGAAATAATAAATTTGAGGACTGAAATCAATAAAGCAGAAATTAGGAAATCAATAAAAAGAATCAATGTAACAAAAAGTTGTTTTTTTCAAGAAAATCAACAAGATAGATAAACCTTTATGTAAACTAACCTAAAAGCAGAGAGAGAACATGCAAATCAGCAAAATCAAAAAATGAAAAGGGGACATAACAACAGACACTGAGGAAATCCAGAGATTTTTCAAGTCATATTTTGAAAACCTGTTCTCCACAAAATTTGAAAATTGGAAGGGAATGGATAAATTTTTGAATAACTATCCCTTACCAAAATTAAATCAAGACCAGCTTAGCAACTAAATAGACCTATAACCCCTAATGAAATAGAAGCAATCATCAAAAGCCTTCCAAAAAAAAGTCCAGGATCAGATGGCTTCAGTGCAGATTTCTACCAGAAATTCAAAAAACAGCTAGTACTAATACTCCTCAAATTGTTCCACACAATAGAGGCAGAAGATTCATTATCAAACTCTTTTTTTTTAAATGAGGCTACAATTACCTTGGTACCCAAGCCACACAAAGACACAATAAAGTAAGAGAATTACAGACCAATATTCCTCATAAACATTTATGAAAAAGTACTCAATAAAATACTGGCAAATCAAATCCAAGAACATATCAATCAGAGAAATCATCCACCATGACCAAGTAAGCTTTATTCCAGGGATGCAGGGATGGTTTAATATAGGAAAATCTATCAGTGTGTTCCACCATATAAACAAACTGAAAATGAAAAAGCACATTATCTTCTCACCAAATGCTGAAAAATCCTTTGACAAATTCAACACCCTTTCATTGTAAAGGTCTTGGAGAGATCAGGGATAACAGGAACATACCTAAACATAATAAAAGCAATATACAATAAACCAACAGCCACCATCAAACTAAATGGAGAGAAGCTTAAGGTGATTCCTCTAAAATCAGGAACAAGACAAGGCTGCCCTCTCTCTCCATATTTCTTCAATATTGTACTTGAAATTCTAAGACAAAAAAAAAGATTGAGGAAATGTAAATTGAAAAGGAAGAAGTCAAACTGTCACTATTTGTAGATGATATGATAGTTTACATAAGTAAACAAAAAATTCTATCAGGGAACTCCTATAGCTGATAAACACCTTCAACAAATTAGCAGGATGCATGATTAACTCAAAAAAATCAGTAGTCCTACTACATGCAGACGATAAAGGGGCTGAGAAAAAAAAAATCAGAGAAACATCACCCTTTACAACAGCCACAAACAATATATAGTATGTTGAGGTAATGCTTACCAAACACGTGAAAGACCCATATAGCAAGATCTTTGTGTTCAAAGCAAGAAATTAAAAAAGATACCAGAAAATGGAAAGATCTCCCATGCTCTTGGTTAGGTAGGATAAACATAATAAACATGGCAATCTTGCCAAAAGCAACCTACAGATTCAATGCAATCCCCACCAAAATTCCAGTATAGTTCTTCATAGACCTTGAAAGTATAATAATCAACTTTATATGAAAAAACAAAAGACCCAGGATAGCGAAAACAACCCTGTACCAACCCTGACTCAAGCTCTACTATAGAGCTATAGTCCTGAATACAGCTTGATATTAGCACAAAAATAGACAGGTTGACCAATGGAATCGAATTCAAAATCCTGATATTAACTCAGACACCTATGAACACCTGATTTTTTGACAAAACAGTTAAAAATATACAGTGGAAGGACAAAAGCATCTTCAACAAATGGTTGATGATGTGTAGAAGACTATAGATAGATCCATGTCTATCACCATGCACAAAACTCAAGTCGAAATGGATCAACTCATAATATCTTACTGTTTGACTATTCCATAACTTTCAAACTTATATCCTATTTAAATACATATCCCTATTTAATGATATTTAGATTAGTTTTGAGATATTGCCTTCATATGTTACCATAGCCACATATCTTTTATGACTTCATACTGTTTCTTTTTTCATTATTCATTATTATTCATTTTTAAGTCAGTAGCGTGGGACACAGTTCAAAACAAGTTTTGAAAATTTGTATTGCTCATTATCATATAGTATTGCTATATGATTATGGCCTTTGCTATGTCACTAAGTCTAACCAAACTGGCATGTTACATGAGATATCTCTAAGCTATCATTATTTTAAGGAAGTAATGGCCAGAATTAAAATTTATTTTAGCAAAAAAAGGAAAATGTTTTTTTAAGAACAAATTGCATTTCTTTCTTTGTGTTTACAGGAACTGCTGTGGGTACCAAGATTATGTCTTCAGTCCCTTTTTGAGTATTTTTGTTCCCGGAACACTCACTACATGATCCAATCTAGTGCCATAACCAGGAGGCATCATCAAAATCTGCCAAGTTGTTTGGAGTAGGGACTAGGCCCTCCCTCCTGCCTCTTGGCATACTGTTTCTTTAAGTGGCTTTTTTTTTTTGCTGTGCAATGGCTACTCAACAGTAAATAGAAACTGTTATTTTTGAAATACTGAATATTATTACATTAAACCTATACACTCTATAGTCCATTCATCTTTACTTGCGAGTGTTCATTGCTATGAGTCATTGGTCTGGTTCAAGGCTTCTAGCTTCTGCTATGCCATTGCTAACAGGTTCCCACCAGGGCTGCTTTGGGACATTCTGTTTCTGTCCTGTGTCTTAGAGATCCTGATGGTTTGGATATGTATGTTCGTCCCCTGAACATGTCCAAAAGTTCATATATGAGTTGTATGTTGAGGTGGACCAACACATAGTTGATGGGAGATGTCATTCTATAAATATGTTTCTTTTATTGGTTAATAAATAAAGCTCTATTGGCCAATAGGAAAGCAAGACAGGCAGAATTAGGAGACATGGAGGATTCTGGGAATTGTAGTAAAGAGAGTCAAGATGTAGAGATTTGAGAGAAGAGATCCGGACGCCCTCTCTGGTATGATAAGACCGCATGGAAACACTTAGATTAATAGAAATGGGTTAATATTTAAGACATAGCTAGCCAATAAGAAACACTAGTAACAGGCCAACAGCTTTATATCTAATACAGCATTTCTGTGTGTTATTTGGGGCTGATGCGGCTCTGGGACCAGGCTGGTAGAAAAACTGCTCGTAAGACATATAGCCCTTGTTCTGATCCTGGGTGGTAGTTGGGTTTGTTATCCCACAAGCTTTCCCTCATTGTCACTACCTAGGAAAGCTCTCCAGCATGGCCCCAGCTGGATCACCAATGCAACCTGCAGCAAGGAGAAAGGTCGGTTTTCCTGCTCTCAGGCACTGGGATCACCCACATTCACAACACTAGGGCCAGTTTTGTGCAGGGAAGATGCAATGTCCTCCCTCTCAATTCCTGTAAGGGGCATACAGAAGAGGTGGAGGTATCAGCTCTCTTTTTATGCCCTCAGGGCTGGTTCACTTGTGCACCCAATAACAGGGCCAGCTCTAGTGTGCTTTCCAGGTGGAGTGCAAGGCCTTCTCTCCTGTGTGCTATAACTGGTGAGGGCTACAGCTAGTTTTCTCTTGTGACTCTGGGGTCAGCTTTCACCTACTACAGGTACTAAGGGATTGAGGGAAGGGCAGTAAAGTAACTTTTTTTTTTTTTTTTTTTTTTAAAGAAGTCAAAGTATCCATTTCTGGAAAAGACATGATCATATTATTTTTCTCTCTCCCTCCTTCCCATTCCCTTTTTTTCCCCTTCCTTCCTTTCATTTTTCCTCCCTTTCTCCCTCCCTCTCTCTGTTCCTTCCTCCCTCCCTCCCTTCCTTTCTTCTTTGCTCCCTCCCTCTTCCTTCCTTCCTTTCTTCCTTCCTTTCTTCCTTCCTTCCTTCCTTCCTTCCTTCCTTCCTTTCTTTCTTTCTTTCTTGACAGCACTTCTCTGTGTAGACCTAGCTGTCCTGGAACTTTCTCAGTAGACCAGGCTGGACTGGAACTCAGAGATCCACTTATCTCTCTCTGCCTCCCAAGTGCTGGGATTAAAGGTGTGCACCACCACCACCACCTGATTTCATGATCATTTTCTTAACCATGAGGCTTAAACCATAGATAAAGAACTAAAGACTACTAAGAAATATTGAGAATGGGATAAATAATTTTCCCATTTTGCCTTAGAAAACATGTTTTTCTCTGCGGTTACAGCTGCCTGCCCTGAGGGCAGCATGGGGAAGTGAATTCTTAGCCAAGGTCTTAATTCCCACAGTTCCCCCTTTTTTATTTTCTAAGAGGGACCTCTGGCTTAGGTCATGCAGGGTTTGCCATCCTTACCTGTCCTTGGGCAGGAGTTTTCCCTACAAGTTACCCAACGTAGGTGATCCTCATTTCTGCAGCATCTGTAACCAGACCTCATGAATGCCAGAAGAGTCATGGGCCAGACTGAGCAACACTTGTCTATGTAACTGTTCCTTTTGTGAAAAGGTCTGTGGGATCTTGCATAGCACAAGAATCCCTGCCCTGGCGGCTACCTGTTCCAAGCCCCCCCCCCCCAGACAATGCGCCACCCAAATGCTGTATCCAGCCTCCGATCTGGGCCATGGCATTTCACTAGCCCTCTGCTGAAATAGGAGTAATTCGAGTCTTATTGGCCTCTACTATCTGGTGAGCCAAAACATTGGTAAAATTTACAAAAGAATTCCAAGTGTGCATTGATGCAGTTGACCCCTACAGAGACATTTTGCATTTCAAATAAGGTGATACAAGAGGAATGATAAAAGTGAGCAGGAGGCCTGCTGCACCAACCATAATACAATAATTTATTTTTGAAGTAAGGCAGTTTGCTGATTTAAGTTAAGGAGTCCAAATGGAATATGAGCATTCAGGGCATTTTGTGCAGCCAGAGCTTCGCTGACTCTGCCCGACAGCTGGTGGTGGACTGAGCGACAGCAATTCCTGCAATGGCGGCAGCAGTCACTGACATGGCAATGGCAGTAATGATGGCAGCAATAATACCAAAGTCCCTTCTTGGGTGGTAGAAGATAATCTCTTCTCTTCCGGTCTTCCACCACCATGGCGTCGAGGGCAGGAACTTGAACTATCAGGACATTGGTGTCCGTCGGGGACCAGCAGTTGTTCAGGGAGCAGGTTCTGGAAGAACAATTGAGAGATTCTCCCTCCTCCAAGGACCCATTAAAGGTCACCCACATAAAGGGTGGAAAAACACAAACCAGGCTGACCACTGAGAAATTTCTCCCAAAGATGTGTTAACCCTCAAGGAGTCCTCAAAAGCCTGTGACTGGTTCCAAATGGCTGTGGTGTTAAACGCAGTTCCTGGCTGTAGAACAAGGGGACAGGCATCTGTGCAGGCCCATGGCCCACAAAGAAACATCCCTGAGAATGTTGGGGCCACTCCCGCTTGATTTGGGTTCTAAAATGGAATTCAAACCCATTATCTGTGGAATTCTTATGGGCAGGGCGATGTCTGAACCACCACAAAGACCCTTTTCCCTTCAATAGCCATGGCTCTTGAGGTGCACAGCGTCTCCAAGCCAAGGGCCCATGCACGTCATAATTTCTGGGGAGTTTCCAAAATAGGGGCCCGGGTCTAGGGGTCGTGTAGTAGCACTCCCCTGTTCCCGCTGGAAGTTTATAGGATGTAGGACATCTCTAAGTCCCAAGCAACTGCTCATACCAGCATTGGGGTGAAAATCAGCAATGGAAGCATTGCTCAGAACTATGTATGTCCCCGAGAATGACCCATTGGGCAATTGAGAAACATTAAGCACCCTCTGGAAGCAAAGGCTCCCCTGTGTCAGGAAGGTCAAATTACTCAGTGGTGAAGTCTCCAGCAGCACATTGGCAGCCGGTAATCCCAGAGAATGATTGGTGGGAAAGAAAGAGGGAAACAGGGAGCTTTCCTGACTAACTGGCATCAGAACAGGGTTGGGGTGGGGTGGGTGGAGGGGGTGAGGTGGGTGGTGGAGGTCCTCACCAAGGCCCAAACCGTCCGTCCCTCCGTGGGCCAGGGATTCCAGTAAAACAGGACTAGATTCCTGATCAGGATCTGTAAGACCCAAGAGAGTGTGGTTACTTGCGCTCCCACTCAGGAAAGGCGAAAGGCGGCCCCCCCAAATCACTCACGAGAAGCGGTCTTGATGCAAACGCATGAGGTTCTTTATGTTCCAGTATACTGGGGTCATCAACCACACACCATGCAGGGTGGTGGGCTCAGAAACGAACTAATGACCCCTAGCACAGAATTGAGACAGCTTTTATAGGGTTACAACAATGCCTGTGCATCGTGAGCCAATCACCTCGTAGCATCCAGTATGGACCAATTAATTTAAAGCATCCAAGCCTGCTCTTAGACCAGGAAGTCTGCTTTCGCACAGGCTTCTGGGTTTGGCTACATTGCTCATTTCCTGTGTCCATTCACTCACAGGCTACTGTAAACATTAAAGTAGGTGACAATCAGCTTGGGATTTAAGACCCCAGCTTCCTGGGTTTTCTGGGGAATTAGGCTGAATTTTTCCATCCTAACAGATCCACGGCGGACATGTTGTTCTGGTGTCCAAATAGGTTTCTCTGTTCCTGGGGGAAAAACACAAACAGCCCCTTGGACCCTTGCTAATAGGGGGATGGGTGGTTGTCATTGTCTTGTAATTATGTCCTTCCATCTGACCCATCCTAATGTTTGTGAGGGTTTGTTCCAATGTCTCTTCACGGCAGACAAGTTATTTTTATCTATAGTCAAAATATTTAAAATATAAGTATGGTAGATAATTGAGAATTGGGGGAGGTCTATAGTCCCCTTTTTTATTTTATTAAAATATTGTTTAAGGGTGGCATGAGTGCATCCCGTAGGGTTGTGTGGGATGCCAAATGAATGATTAATATGATGTTCCTTACAGAAGGCCGCAAAGCGATGACTAGCATATGAGAGGCCATTATCTGTTTTTAAGATATCAGGAACACCTATGTAGGCAAAGGCCTGTAAGCAATGAGAGATGACATCTTTAATCTTTTCTCCAAAGTGTAGAGACGCAAAAACCACCTTAGAATATGTATCCACGGAATCATGCATGTATTTTACTTTTCCTGCTTGAGGCAGGTGGGTAATATCCATTTGTTAAAGATTGTTATCCCTTAGACCCTGGGGAATCAGCCCCTCATTGGGGGAATTATGATAAGGGGCACAATCAGGGCATTGAGAAGTAATCTGAGTGGCAACAGGTAAGGAGCAGTTGGTGTGAAACTTAAGGGAGCGAGCATTTAGGTGCTATCGCTCATGAAGCTGGCGAGCGTGTTGCTCCTCTGTGAACATGACTGTTGGGGGTCGAGTTAAAGAACCAGCAAGCTGATTGCCCTGGACAAGGGGTCCTGGGAGGCCTGTATGGGCACGTATATACCCCAGAAATGCAGGGAGTATCTGCTTCCAGATAAGATGTTGAAGCTTAACAAGAAGAGAATGAACTTGAGAGGTGGGTCTTCCCCCATCTCTCATATGGAGAAGTCTAGTCTCTGATGGCTTTACAATATTAGGAACATAAATGCTATCAGTATATAGATTAAAAGGTTCTTTATCAAACAACTGAAAGGCCATTAGGCAAGCAAACAATTCAGCACCCTGGGCAGACATTTGTCCTATAGGTGTCCTCTTTTGCATTTGACCAGAAACTACTACAGCAAAACCCTTAGAGGAGCCATCCGTAAATACTGTGTGCGCCCCTGAAAGGGAGGCCTCCTTTATAATCTTAGGAAAAATTACAGGGTGCTGCCTAAAAAAGGACAGCAAGGGGCTATTTGGGTAGTGGTTATCAAATCTGGCTTCCGTAGATGTGATTAGGTGCATCCATCCATCATGAGAAGTCTGTAAATGCTCAACCTCTTCCTTATTATAGGGGAGAATGATCTTACCAGGGGGCTTTCCAAAGGTTTGGATGCTAAATTTATGTGCTTTCTATAACAACTGTAATATCAAATCATAATAGGGGGACACCACCTTCTTAGGGGAGGCTTACAAATGAATCCAACATATAGGGCTTAGTTGCCAAAAAATAGCGGTGGGTGAAAAACTGGAGGAAAGTGCGGCCACAACAAGGGGTTGTCCATAATCCAGGAGCCAAAGATAGGCTTTCTCAATGCTTTTTAAGTAACAATTGGGTGGCCTCCTTGGCCTCCCAATTTGTCTGGGAGAGGTTGGAGCTGGATCCCCCAGAAGAATATCATAAAGGGGTCTGAGCTCTCCTGTTTTAATAGAAAGGGAGGGTGGATCCATTGAACATCTCCCAAAAACTTTTGCCAATCATGAAGAGTATTTAAATTTGAACAATCAATTTGAGGCCGGGTTGGATCCGGTGGCCTAGATAGGTGTAAGGAGGTTTCTTTTGAACCTTTTCTGGGGCCAAAATAAATGCACAGGCCTCCAGGAGCTCCTGCAATTTAGCAAAGGCTTCAAGACACTTTTCTTCAGCAGGTGCTGCCAGCAGAATATCGTTCATATAATGGAGATCAGAAAACTTGTGCCTGATAGGATCCAGGCAGGCAGCCACATAAGCCTGGCATATTGTAGGACTATTAGCCATTCCCTGGGGGGGAACCATCCATTGAAAGTGGAGGGCGGGTTCCTGAAAATTAATCGAAGGAAGGCTAAATGCAAACCTGGGGCTATCTCGGGAACGCAGTGGAATGGAAAAGAAGCAATCCTTCAAATCAATAACAGATGCCAATGTTTAGGGATAGCCATGGGTGAGGGCAAGCCAGGCTGAAGGGCTCCCATAGGCTGCACTGTTGTATTAATGGCCCTCAAATCCTGGAGCAATCTCCATTTTCCTGAAGCCTTTTAAATCACAAATATAGGGGTGTTCCAGGGGAGGTGGAGGGGATCACATGTCCAGCCTCCAATTGCCTTGTACTACTAGTTGGTGAGCCACCTGAAGCGTCTCTGCTGGTAAGGGCCACTGTTCCACCCACACTGGATTGTCAGAAAGCCATGTAATGGGTATGGGGGCTGGCGGCACAACAGCGACCCTCATTAAAAATGTCCAAATCCTTTTCTATCGCCTGGAGCCGGGTGTCTAATGGGAGAGTGGCCACAGGGCCAACTTCTCCTTGCTCCAGCTTACCTAGTCCTTGTCCCTTGTCCCAGTCTGTCTTATATATCATCTGGAGAGCTTTGTTTTTTGGCTGAGTGCCTTGGGCAAGGGTTTGGGTAGTAAGGACAACTCCGATCTCTTGTAAGAGATCCTATCCTCATAAATTAGTGGGGAGGCCGGCCAGGATATAGGGCTGGAAGTAACCTGAATGGCCCTCTGTGTCTCTCCATTTTAAAATTCTTAGGCTCTTTTGAGGGGTTGCTTGTCCAATCCCCTGAAGGGTGGCAATTCTGCTCTGCTTAGGCTAGGTCAAGGGCCAGAAATTCTCCGAGAAGACAGAAACATCCACCCTGCTGTCCAACAAACCTTTAATGGCTCTGTCCTCTATTTTTAGTGTAAGTTGGGGGCGGTCCAGCATAGAAGCAACCCAAAAGGCAGCCTGACCGAAGCTTTCAAAGTCTTGGTTCCCCCTTTTTTTCTCTAATGTTTTGAGCCTCATGTGGAGCCATAGGGAGGAGGAGCAGTTGAGCAATTTGTTCCCTGGCTGGTATGGCACCGACTCCGTGGGCCACTGATGTCATTATCTTAATCTCCCCCTCACTATCCTGATCTATAATTCCAGATGTATCTGGATGACTTGGAGGGCCCATATATCCCTGTAGGGAGGGCTTGGACCCCCATCTCAGGTGTTAGAACGGCTCGGGTGGAGGGACCGAGGTCCAATCCTGCGCTCCCTGGAGTGGCTCTGAGGAGGTCTGAGAGGTGAAAGGGTTGCTTTGAGGAAGAAAGCGAATCCTGCCACTGCCCGGGGCAGGGGTCATTGCTGCATACACATTGGCTCTGGGGCCCTAAGGCGGGGCACTTCTCCAGTTTCTCTGATTGGCATTGGGGGAAGAGGATTGCTGTCCAAATCAGTTTTGGAATGATAGTCATTGGCCCAATGGTGCCCCCGCCGACAGTGGGGACTAGTTCGGGTCTCTTAGGACAGGTGATATTATTTTGAGGGCATTCCCTATGGAAATGACCCTCCTTCTCACAGCCAAAACATGTTCTTGTTCCTGCCCCCTGACTGGATTTTCCCTTTTCCTCTGGGGGTCTAATAGCAGTGGCCAGTATTTGCACCTGGATGAAGTTGCCATCAGTGTCCCTGCAAATGCGAATGTAATCATTTAGACTTTTATTATGGCGAGAGCGAAGGGCCTCCTTACAATATTTGTTAGCATTTTTAAAGGCCATCTGTTTGATCACAGCCATTTCAGGACTGAATCCTCCAAAAATCCTGCCACCTGGGTAAGATGATCTACAAACTCATGGAAGGGTTCAGAAACCCCTCGAATAATTTTGGACAATTGGTCCCCCTCTTTAGAGGGCAGTGCCTTCCAGGTGCCAAGTGCTGCAGTGGCTACCTGGGCATAAACAGCAATATCCTATTGCATCTGCTGTTGGATGGTGGCATATTGGCCGCTCTCTGTGAGCATGTCAAGGTTTTTCTGGTGTTGTCCTGCCTGTGCATTTCTCTGGGCTATTTGGGAACATCTCTCTTGAAATTCTCCTCTCCAAATCAAGTAATCCCCCCAGAAATAGCCACACGGCAAAGCTGTTGCCAATTGCTGGGTGTCAGATTGAGAACAATAAAGGACTTCACCAAAGACACAGTGAAAGGAGCTTGCGACTCATAATTCAGGGTGGCCTCCTTAAGTTGTTTCATGTCTTTGAAACTAAGAGGATTGTGATGGCGGATAACCTGCCTAGGGTTGTTTGGGTCTGGGACCTCCATAACTGGGGCCACCACAGGATAGCATCGGACCCCCCCCCCCCCCCCCCCGTCCTTCATTGGGACCGGAGAGGCCCGGGGGCCATGGGATAAGAGGGAATTTCCTGTTCTGAGTATGGAGGGGGACTCTTTGCCCTTTCTGTCTGATCCCTGATTCTAATCTTCCTCAATTCCTTTTTAAGAGCCGCGATCTCAGTGAGCAATTGTTCTTCCTCCGACTCTGAGCCAGGATCTAAATGACTTTCATTTAGATCTGACAAGGAAGGCTATAGGCAGCTTTTGGGAGGGCGCCTCTCCTTGGGTCACACTCCTGGGTCCTTATGAAAGGCCCTTTTCTCCCCTGAAGATACAGTCTTTCTCTGATCTGCACGGGCACCCGGTGACTTCTTGGATACCCTCTTGGGCTCATCTTCCTTACTCTCCAACTCAGAACATAATGACTGCCGAGTCTTTGTCTCCTGCATCTCTTTTAAACCCTCTTTACTAGCTTGTACCACCTGTCTCAGGCGGACCTTATCTGTTAGAAGTGCATCCTTTACCAGTCTCCATAAGGAGAAGATGGAGAGGGGAAAACTGTCAGGCCCCTCTTTCTCTAGCAATTTTTGCAGGTCACGTCGGACCTCCTCCCAATTGGGCACATTCAAACCTCCATATGTAATGAACCATGAACTAGCCTGTTGAATGGATTTTAAAAAACCTTCAAGAGTTTTTGTCTTTTCTGCAGTTTACTGTTCCTCTAGAAGTTCCTTTAATTGAAATTCTAATTTGACCTTTCCAGGTGAATTCCCCAACTCTCTTTTTACTATTTAGCCCAATACGTTCAGGAGGGCACAAGGGATGACGCTGTCCACTTACCTCGCTTTCAGATCTCAGTGGGACCTTCAATTTCCGCGTCTGCATGGCCTGGGACAGAGAATCTGTGGAGAGTGTCGGGATTAAGAACACAAGACTCTTGTTTGATGTTAAGAAGGCTCTCTCTCTATTTTGTTCTGGGAGCTGGCTTTTATACTCTGGCACCAAATGGAAGAGGAGGAAACTGAGGAGGGCGGGTAGTCATCTTAGGTTTTAAGGAACAGTTAGGGTGTTCTCAGGGGCCCTGTCCCAGGGTTCTGGAAACCAAAGGAACATTTTGCCTTAGAACACATGTTTTTCTCTGTGGTTATAGCTGCATGCTCTGAGAGCAGCATGGGGAAGTGAATTCTTAGCCAAGGTCTTAATTCCCACTTGAGCTATCCCACAGCTTTCAGCAAGCTTCAAAATCTCCCCAGGTTTCAACTTCCGTTTTTTTGGTTTTTTTTTGTTTTTTGTTTTGTTTTTGTTTTTGTTTTATGGTGGTCTGATTCTCCCCAGGTTACCTGGATGTGTTTACATTTAAATAGCAATGAATGACTCACTCTTTTCCATCAGTGCATGCAGTGATTTTAAGGAGATTGGAATGTGTAAAGACAGAAGGAACCTTATAAAAGACAACTTTGGAGAGTAAGCGCGTGCTGTGTCCGTCCTGCTGTATTCTCAGTACCACAAAGCCAGAGTCTTCAGTGAAAAGGAAGACATGAAGAATGGGCAATAGGTGGTGATTATTCATGTACAGGAGGTGTGACTGGGAGAATTGTCCCTTGTTTAGGAGGAGAAACACACTGCAAGAACAGGAACGAGAAATCTGATGCAAACACAAGTTTGGCAAGACTGGTTCCTTAGTCCTTTGTGCCCCTAGAAAAGTTAATAAAAACATGTGTAAAAATACATAGTATAGTTTGCCACAACTTAAGAGCAGAGTAAGAATGCTAGTGACGGATGGCAATTTACTAATGTTTTAATTATAATTACCACTTAAATGTAGTTTCTTATTAAATTACTGGCTCAAAACGTTGAGTTCTTTCTATAATGAGTAGATAAATACTGAAACATTTCTTCAGCATGAATGAAAATATTTCCCTCATTTACTACCATCTGAGTTTTGAGGTTCTAACTTGCTCCATTTCCAGCTAGCAAAAGAGTATGGTCTTGTGCTTTTTGCATGAGCCCATTGTAGTTCTGCCTGGGTATGAAGCAGCTAAAGAAGCTCTGATTGACCAGGAAGATGAGTTTGCTGGCAGAGGGATTTTCTCTGTAATGAGTGAAGTCACCCAAGGCTTAACCATTGATTTATAAGATGAAAAGTATGTGATAGGCTAGGAAATTGAGAAACATCTAGAGAATAGAATTAAAAACACTAAATTCAGCCCACAAACTCATTAAATGTCCCAAAAGATGGTTGGGATACTGGTCTTTTTCTGGAACCATTTGACAGGCTACTGATATCAACCCTTTTGTTTTTAGTGTTACTGAAGGTTAATCTCTCTGTGGTAGTGAAAATAAAAATGCAAGGTATGTAACACATGTTTGGATTTAGGATCAACGTTGTACATATCATTCTTTCACAATCCATGAACTCTGCTGTGGTCACAGGACTACAAACCACGAGCAGATTGAAAAAACATGATGGTCTGGGAACACAGAAATTGAGAACTCAGGTTTGGTCAGCAGCCAGTTTATGTGATCATATTAACTTGAGAAACTGAATTCTTAGAAATAGCTACAGGTAACACCAAATTCTTTCCATATGTAGGGTATGTGTTTCCCTCACATGGAAGAGGGAAAATAGGAGTTGGACAGAGTGTGAATGTCTATGCTCATGTAGAGCTGGGTTCCAGGCAAGAGAAAGCCTGGGCAGGAGACCAGACAGAAAGGAAAGAGGTTAGAGTCATAAGGGAAATGTGGTTTTACAATGTGAATATTTAAATTCTTTTATGAACATTATAGAATTGGATGTAATGGCGTATGCCAGTTGGGGTAAAAGCCACAATGTAGAATATATCGAAAGTAAATCTATTAATTTAAGTTAGCTAGTGGGACAAGCTTAAGCTAAGGCCAAGCTTTCATAATTAACAATATTTCTCTGTGCCATTATTTGAGAGCTGGTGGTACAGAGAAAGGCTGGCTATAGCCAATAATCACTGAACTTGTCAGGCCAAAGCTTGAGTTTGAGGACAGCCTAGCTAAACAGCAAGTTAGAGGAGAGCTTGAAGTATAGCAGCACAGGAAGAATAAAACAAAATAAATCCCTTAAAAACAATCAAAATCCAATATGTGAAGAAATTGGTTATACCCATTTTCTTTTTACAGCTATTTATTTTTCTATGTGGTAAGTTTTCATGTAATATATTTTGGTCATGATCTTTCTCCTTTCCCAAATTCTCTCAGAAACCCCTCTCCACCTAATTTCATATTGTTTTTTCTCTCTTAAAAAGGGGTTAAAATCAAAACAGAACAAACCAAAAGGACAAGAGACCCTGGTCCCCCAAAAATTCCCAAAGAATTTTTGTGTTGGTCAACTATTCCCAAGCATGCAGTCTAACCTGTGGTGTGGTTGATAGACCCTTTGACAAAAAGTCAGTTTTCATCTCTCAGCTTCAATCAATTGTAAAGAGCTTTTTGGCTGTGGGTGGGGCTTTGTGACCATTTCTCCTTTTTCATGCTGGGATTTTATCTGGTTTGAACTCATACAGGTCTTATGTGTGCATGTTGTCATAGTCTCTGTGAGCTCATTCTGTTGTTTCTGGAAAATACTCTCTCCTTGGAGTCATTCACCATTTCTGGCTCTCACAGTCTTTTCATCTCTTCTTCTTCATAGATCACTGAGTCATGAGAGTAGGGATTTGATATAGACATCCATTTACATCTGAATACTCCAAGGTCTTTTACTCTCTAAATATCGTCCAATTCTGGATATCTGTATTAATTTCCATCTACTGCCAAAAGAAGCTTCCCTGATAAGAGTTCAGTGATACACTGATCTGTGGATATAGTAATATGTCATTAGGAGTAACTTGATCTCTATGTTAAGTTAGCATAATAATAATAGTAGGTTTTCTCTTAAGGCCCACTCCTTTTCTAGTTTCAGATTCTTGGTCTCATTAACAGTGTAGGGTCTGGGATCTACCTCATTAGATCAGCCTTAAATCTATTCAGAATGTGGTTTGTTATTCCCATAACACTGCCACGATTGCACTAGTGAGTCTATCTTGAAGGCGGGTTGTTATCACAGGTCTCAGTTTTGTAGCTGGGTGGGATGAATGATTACTTGTTTCCTTTACATTTTTCTATCTTCTATTCTCCCAGTGCGGTTTTCACTCCTCTGCTACTCACAGTCCTCACACTGCAACTCCCTTCTCCCCCAGATCTACCCCTTCTTTTCCTTTCAAATAAAAAAGCAGGCCTTGCAAGGATATCCACTGGACATGTCTAACAAGTTACAAGAATATTAGGTGCAGACACTTAGATCAAGACTGGATGAGGCAATCCAGGAAGAAAAGGCTCTCAAATACAGGCAAAATAGTCAGAGACATCCTCACTCTCACTCTTTGGAGTCCCATCCATAAGAAATGCTGCTGGATTAATTATATATATATATATACATATATATATATATATACGTATATACATATACATATATGTATATGTTATATTGCTTTGACTTAAAAATTTAAGCCTAAGGACAAGTTACTGGGGAAAAGAATTTCTAATTTTGTTTCCACAGAAAATGAAAAGCTGTGGATCCCTTCCAGACTAATGTGGTTTGATTGAACTAGACCCCCTGAAGCAACGTCAATGGGACAATGCAGCCTTGCAGACCACTATAGCCAGGATTTCTGTGTCTTCTTAGGATTCCCCCATGACAGCGCCCCCTACCAGCAGGGAGCAATTTGGAAAGAATGACACCCAAATTCCCAAATATTGTTTATAAATGTTTGTTTTCATTTTTTAAAAAGAGGCATGTATAATTATGTCCAGCATAAAATAAATAAATGTTTAAAAAAATACCAAGCTTCATAACCATAAGGTATATGCATAATATCTATCTCAGACCCATATGGGGTATAAGTTCATCCGTTTTGTTTCTGTGAGACCCTGTGAACAATGAGTTTCTGTGGGCCATGTTCTCATAGTGTTATCTATGCTCCTGGCTTCCACAATCTTACCTCCTCTGTTCTTCTGGATTCCTCTGGCTCTGACATCAGTTGCTGGATGATGCTCCTCTGATGACAATTGGGCTAAGCACTGATTTATGAGCATGACAGAATATAATTAGGAATAGTTTCATTGACTTCTTTTTGCCAGTCATGTTTGGTTCTATCCTTGGTCTCTGGGCTGTCTTACCTTTGGCTCCTAGCCATCCAGGTACTGTCAGGTACGTGCTCCCTCTTATGGCATGAGCCTCAAGTTGGACCAGCCATTGACTGGCCACTCCCACAAATTTTGTACCACCATTCTGTGGCTGGGTTGGTGTCCCATTTTCACTGTTAGGAGCCTTTCCTGCTTTTAGGAGATGGACAGTTCAGGCTCCATAGCCCCCATTAATCTGGGGTTATTCTCCTAGATTCTAGGAAATTTTCACTGTTTTAGGTTTCTACATTGTCCCCCTAAATGGCCTTAAATTCCAGTAGTATTTCCTAGTACTCTTTTTCTGATCCCTCCCCATCCCACCTGAACCCTGATTCCTACCTCCACCCATCCCCACTCCACCTGCAACATTTCCTATTTCCAGAGAGATTCCTGTGTGTCTCCCCCTTGAACCCTACTTGTTATTTAGTCTCTCTGGGTCTGTAGACTGTAGCATGACTACCTTTTACTTAACAGTTAGTCCACTTATAAGTGAGTATATATCATGATTGTCTTTCTGGGTCTGGGTTGCCTAACTTAGTATGCTCTTTTCTAGTACTATCTGTTAGCCTGCAAATTTCATGATTTGTTGTTTTTTAATAGCTGATTAATATTACATTGTGTAAATTTAACAAATTTTCTTTATCTATTCTGCAGTTGAGAGATATATAGGCTGCTTCCAGTTTTTGGCTATTATGAATAAAGTTGTAATGAACATGGTTGATCAAGTGTCCTTCTTGTAGGATGGAGCATCCTTTGGGTATATGTCCAAGAGCAGTATAGCTGAATCTTGAGGTAGATAGATGTTGCTGGGTCTAATGGCTCCCTTGAGGGAGAGGATGAGAAGCCACAAAGTCAACGACACAGACCCAGGGAGTTGGATGAAAGGAAAACAATAGACTCCTTTATTTAGAAACTTATATACTCTCCCAGCACCCAAGCATTCTGACAATTGATGTTCATAGTTGCCCCTTATTGGCTAGGCACCATCAGGACCTCTGACAGCACCAGGCAGACTCCAGGTTGGCTCCTTTAGGCCAGGTAGGCCTTAATTCCCTACAGAGAGTCCCAATTTCTTGAGGAATTGCTATATTGATTTTCATTTTTGGCTGTACAAGTGTGTACTCCCATGAGCAGTGGAGTAATGTTCCCCTTGCTCTACATCTTTGCCACCATAAGCTGTCCCTTTTGTTTGTTTGTTTGTTTGTTTTTAAATTTTAGCCATTATGACAGGTATAAGACAGATTCTCAAAGTAGTTTTTGTGTTTTCCTGATGGTTAATGTCATAGAATATTTATTTGTTTCTCAGCTGTTTAATATTCCTTTGTTGAAATTTCTCTGTTTCGATCTGTATCCCATTTTTTAAAAAATTGGATTATTTGGTTTGCTTGTATCTAGTTTCTTGAGTTCTTTATATATTTTGTATATTAGCTCTCTGTTGGTTATAGAGTTGGTGACACTCTTTTCCCATTATGTAGGCTGCCATTTTGTCCTATCAACAGTGTCCTTTGCCTTACAGAAGCTTTTCAGTTTCATGATGTGCCATCATTTATTGATTGTTGTTCTTAGTGCCTTCACTATTTGTATTCTATTCAGGAAGTTGTCTCCTATAGCAATATGTTCAAGACTACTCCCCACTTTTTCTTCTATTAGGTTTAACACATATGTTTTTTGTTTGTTTGGATGTTTTAGGGTGAGTCTTTGAGCCACAGAGACTTCAGTTTTGTGCAGGGTGATAGATGCGAATCAGCTTGTATTCTTCTAGATGCTGATGTCCAATTAGACCAGCACCATTTGTTTAAGATGCTTATTTTTTCCACTGTACATTTTTGGCTTCTTTATAAAAAAAATCAAGGGTTCATAAGTGTGCAAATTTATGTCTGGATGTTTGATTTGATTTGATTGATCAACCAATCTATTTTTATGCCAATGTCTTAAGGTTTTTATTTCTATAGCTCTGTGTACAACCTAAAGTCCAGAATGGTGATAGTGTCTGGTATCAGTGGAGTATGTAGGTGTTTACTGAACTTTAGAAGATCAGCCCACCAGGAAGAAAAGCCCTGACAGGTGAGTCTTGGATAGGCAAGGCCCTGAATGCTTTGGCTCCAGAATGTCTCTTTCTTCTTATGTGCCACACAGCCAAGACTTAAGAGTTTTATTTCAAGAGCTGAATAGACTATGGTTTAGGCTAATGATTAAGGAAAACAATCAAGTTCCAGGAGTTATCTCAAGTTCTTTTTGATAATGCAAAATGTGTTCACAGGTTTTGGTGTACATCATAGCTAAAACAAAACTTTACCTCATGTAACAAAAAACAAAGAACTGGATGGTTAGTTAAGATAAGTGGACAGAACTCTAAAATTTGAAAATTGAATCTAGTAACCCGTTTTTCTGGCAATTATAAAAATTACTGCCTATGTAAATGGTTATGGCTGAAAGGCTTCTGGTCCATGAGAACTTTGCCTGCATGTGAGTTCTTGGGAATAATTTATTATTCTATTTATTCTATTTATTTATTTTATTTATTTATTTATTTATTTATTCTATTTATTTATTCTATTTATTTATTTATTCTATTTTTATTTATTTATTCTATTTATTCTATTTATTTATTTATTATACTACATATTGATCCCAGTTACCTCTCCCTCCCTCCCATAACCCCCCAGGCCCCACTCCCATCCAATTCCCCACCCTCTCCACAGGAAGGGCGATGCCTTCCAGTAGTGATCATCAAAATCTGTCAAGTCATTTGGAGTAGAGTCTAGGCCTTCCCTCCTACCTCTAAGTTAGGGGAGTATCCCTCCATGGGGAATGTGCTCCCAAAGTTTTTTTTTTTTTTTTTTTTTTTTTGCACCAGGGATACATCCTGGTTCCACTGTCAGAGGTCCTGTAGACTGTCCAAGCCTTCTAACTGAGACCCATGTTCAGGGGGTTTGAGTTGGTCTAATGTTGGTTTCCCAGCTATCAGTATGGGGGCTAATGAGCTCCCTCCTGTTCAGGTCAGCTGTCTCTGTGGGGTTCTGTTGCCTGGTCTTGACCCCTTTTCTTATCACTCCTCCCTCTCTGCAACTGGATTCCAGGAGTTTGGCTCAGTGTTTAGCTGTGGGGTGTCTGCTTCTGTTTCCACCAGCTACTAGATGAGGGCTCTATGATGGTAGATAAGTTAGTTATCAATCTCATTATCAGGGAAGGGCATTTAAGGTAGTCTCTCCACTGTTGCTCAGATTGTTAGTTGGGGTCATTCTTGTAAGTCTCTGGACATTTCTCTGGAGTCAATTTTCACTTCAAATCTATAATGGCTCCCTCTATTATGGTCTCTCTCTCTCTCTCTCTCTCTCTCTCTCTCTCTCTCTCTCTCTCTCTCTTGCTCTCCTCTATTCATCCCCTGACTCAATCTTCCTGGTCCCACATGTTCTCCTTTCCTCCACTTCTATTTCTCCCAACTCCTTCTCCACTCACTGCCCCCCATATGCTCAGGAAATCATTTTCCGTTCCCCTTCTTTGAGGGTATGAATTTATTAGGTGCCTCCTTGTATCCTAGTTTCTTTGTCAGTGTGAGTTGTAGGCTGGTGATCCTTTGCTTTATGCCTAAAATCCATATATGAGTGAGTACATACCATTTTCCTCTTTTTGTGACTGGGTTACCTTACTCAGGATGGTCTCTTCATCCATTTGCCTGTGAATTTCAAGATTCCATTTTTTCCCACTGAGTAGTATTCCATTGTGTAAATGTACCACATCTTCTTTATTCATTCTGCAATTGAGGGGCATCTAGGTTGTTTTCAGGTTCTGGCTATTACAAATAAAGCTGCTATGAGCATAGTTGAACAGATGTCTTTGTTGCATGGATGTAGATCATTTGGGTATATGCCTAAGAGTGGAATTGCCAGGTCCTGTGATAAACTGATTCCCATTTTCCTGAGGAACTGCCATAATGATCTCCAAAACAGTGGTACAAGTTTGTACTCCCACCAGCAGTAGAAGAGTGTTTCCTTTTCTCTACATCCTCTCCAGCACAAGCTGTCATTGATGTTTCTGATTTTACCCATTCTGACAGGAGAAAGATCGTACCTGAGTTGTTTTGATTTGCATTTCCCTGATGGCTAAGAATATTGAGTACTTTCTTAAGTGTCTTTCAGCCATTTTGGATTCCTCTATTGAGAATTCTCTATTCAGTTCTGTACCCCACTCTTTAATAGGGTTATTAGTGTTTTGGTGACTAGTTTCTTGAGTTCTTTGTATATTTTGAAGATCAGCCCCTGTCAGATGTGGGGTTGGTGAAGATCTTTCTCCAGTCTGTGGGCTACTGTTTGGTCTTGGCAACTGTGTCCTTTGCCTTAGAGAAGCATCTCAGTTTGAGGAGGTTCCATTTATTATTTGTTGAGGAGGTTCCATTTATTATTTGTTGATCTCTGTTCCTGTACTACGAGTGTTACGTCCAGGAAGCAGTCTCCTATACCAATTTTTTCAAGGGTACCTCCCACTTTCTTTTCTAAGAGATTCAGTGTGGCTGGATTTATGTTAAGGTCTTTGATCCATTTGGACTTAAGTTTTGTGCATGGCCATTGACATGGTTCTATCGGCAGTCTTCTACACACTATCATCCAGTTGTGCCAGCACCATTTGTTGAAGATGCTTTCCTCCTTTGATTGCATACTTTTAACTGCTTTGTCAAAAATCAGGTGTTTGTAGGTGTGTGGGCTAATATCAGAATTTTCGATTAAATTCCATTGGTATACCTGTCTTTTTTTGTGCCAATACAAAGCTGTTTTCAGGGCTATAGCTCTATGGTAGAGCTTGAAGTCGGGGATTATGATGCCTCCTGAAGTTCCTTTATTGTACAGGGTTGTTTTGGCTATACTGGGTCTTTTGTTTTTCTATATAAAGTTGAGTATTATCCTTTCAAGGTCAATGAAGAGTTGTGCTGGGATTTTGATGGGGATTGCATTGAATCTGTAGATTGCTTTTGGCAAGATTGCCATTTTTACTATGTTTATCCTACCTTTCCAAGAGCATGGGAGATCTTTCCATTTTCTGGTATCTTCTTTAAATTTTTACTTTAAAGACACAAGTTCTTGCTATATAGGTCTTTCATTTGTTTGGTAAGCATTACCCCAAGATATTTTATGTTGTTTGTGGCTATTGTAAAGGGTCATGTTTCTCTGATTTCTTTCTCAGCCTTTTTATCATGTGTATATAGCAGGGCTACTGATTTTTTTTTTGGAGTTAATCTTGTATCCTGCTAAGTTGTTGAAGTTGTTTATCAGTGTAGGGGTTCTCTGATAGAGTTTTTTTTTAGGTCACTTATGTAAACTATCATATCATCTACAAATAGTGAAAGTTTGACTTCTTCCTTTCTAGTTTGTATCCCCTTTATCTCCTTTTATTGTCTTATTGCTCTATCTAGAACTTCAAGTACAATATTGAAGAGATATGGAGATATTGGAAACCTTGTCTTGTTCCTGATTTTAGAGGAATCGCCTTAAGCTTCTCTCCATTTAGTTTGATGTTGGCTGTTGGTTTACTGTATATTGCTTTTATTATGTTCAGGTA
This sequence comes from Cricetiscus sungorus, assembly GCA_030556225.1. NCBI lineage: Eukaryota > Metazoa > Chordata > Mammalia > Rodentia > Cricetidae > Cricetiscus > Cricetiscus sungorus. The sequence continues at coordinate 136,186,365 of JANBXA010000007.1, read as the reverse complement.
AGTTCCTGTTATCCCTGATCTCTCCAAGACCTTTGCCATGAAAGGGTGTTGGATTTTGCCAAAGGCTATTTCAGCATCTAGTGAGATGATCATATGATTTTTATTTTTCAGTTTGTTTATATGGTGGATCACATTGACAGATTTTCACATGTTGAACTATGCTTGCATCACTGGGATGGAGCCTACTTGCTCATGGTGAATGATTTTTCTGATGTATTCTTGGATTTGATTTGCCAGTATTTTCTTGAGTATTTTTGCATCAATGTTCATGAGGGGTATTGGTCTGTAGTTCTCTTTCTTAGTTGTATCTCTTGTGGCTTGGGTACCAAGGTAATTGTAGCCTCATAAACAGAGTTTGGTAATACACTTTCTGCTTCTATTGTGCGGAACAATTTGAGGAATATTGGTATTACCTCTTCTTTGAATTTCTGGTAGAAATATGCACTGAAAGCAACTGGCCCTGTGCTTATTTTGGCTGGGAGGCTTTTGATGACTGCTTCTATTTCATTAGGGGCTATAGGTCCATTTAAATTGCTTATCTGTTCTTCATTTAATTTTGGTATGTGATAGCTATCCATAAATTTGTCCATTTCCTTTTAATTTTGTGGAGTTCAGGTTTTCAAGGTAATGACCTGAAAATTCTCTGAATTTCCTTAGTGTCTGTTGTTATGTCTCCTTTTTCATTTCTGATTTTGTTAGTTTGCATGTTGTCTCCCTGCTTTTTGGTTAGTTTGGAAAAGGTTTGTCTATATTGTTGATTTTGTCAAAAAACCAACCATTTGTTGCATTGATTTTCTTTTATTGTTTTCCTAGTTTCTACTTTATTGATTTAGCCCTCACATTGATTATTTCCTGGTGTCTACTCCTCCAGGGTGAGTTTGCTTCTTTGTGTTTTAGGGCTTTCAGGTGTGTTATTAATTTTGTAATGTGACTATCCTTTGCTTTCTTCATGTGGGTACTTAGTGCTGTGAAATTTCCTTATTGCTTTCCAAGTGTCTCATAAGTTTGGGTATGTTGTGTCTTCATTCTTGTTGAATTCTAGGTAATCTTTATTTCTTCCTTGACTCAGGAATGTTGCAGTTACACATTGTTCAGTTTACATGAGTTTGTAGGGTTTCTGCAATTTGTGTTGTTGTTGAATTCTAACTTTAAAGCATGGTGGTCTGAGAAGATACAGGGGACTATTCCAATTCTTTTGTATCTGTTGAGGTTTGTTATGTTGCCTAGTATGTGGTTGATTTTAGAGAAGGGTCCATGTGGACCTGAGAAGAAGGTATATTCCTTTATGCTTTGATGGATTGTTCTATAGATGTCTGTTAAACCCAATTGGTACATAACTTCTGTTATTTCTTTGTTAGTTTTCTGTCTGGTGGTAATGGCTAGTGGTGAGAGTGGGGTGTTGAAGTCTATCTCTATGAGTATTTGGGGATTTTGTGAGCCTTGAATTTTAGTAGCAATTCTTTTACGAATGTGGGTGTCTTTGTATTTGGGGCATAGATGTTTAGAATTGAGACTTTGTACTTAAGGATTTCTCCTGTCATCAATATGAAATGAACTTCTTCTTGTCTTTTGATTGATTTTGGTCTGAAGTCTAACTTGTTAGCTATTAGGATAGCTACACCTGCTTGCTTCTTGGGTCCATTGATTGGAAGATCTTTCCCAACCCTTTACTCTGAGGTAGTGTATGGTTTTGAAGATTAGCTAGGTTTCTTGTTGTGGGAAGCCACAGCCCCAAGATGGTGCCTGGCTGGATGCCAGGTAGTTCAAGCTTAGCTGTAAACAAGCCTTATTTGGAAGTGCTTGATGGATCTGATGCACTTCCTCCTTCTGTGACCTATCCAGGATCGCCAGGTGGCATGAGCTGATTGGGCTGTGAGAGCATATTTAATGGCTTGCTGGGGCTGGGAGAAGCAGAAGCTGATATACAAAGTTCCTGAATAAACTGCTTGAAGAAGAGTCGTGGTCATGTTTCCTTGCTGGCCTAGGTAGACAAGACACTTGTGTGCAGCAGAAAGATGGATTCTGTCTTTGTATCTATTCTGTTAGCCTGTGTTTTTTTTTTTATAGGTGAGTTAAAATTATTAATATTGAAGGAAAGTAAGGACCATTGATTGTTAATTCTTGTTTGTTTTAAATTTGTTGGCGGTGGTTTTGTGAGTACATTTGCCCCACTTTTTCTTTTGGGTTCTGGTAAAATGGGATTATCTATTGTCTATGCATTTGTGAGTGTAGTTAACTTCCTTGGTTTGGAGTTTTTCTTCCTGAACTTTCTGTAGGGTTGGATTTGTGAATATGTATTGTGAAAATATGGCTTTGTCATTGAATATCTTATTTTCTCTGTCTGTAGTGATTGAGAGTTTTGCTGGGCATAGTAGCCTGGGCTGGCATCCGTGGACTCTTAATATTTGTAGAACATCTATCCAGGACCTTCTGGCCTTCATAACTTCCATGGAGAATTCAGTTGTAATTTTGATAGTTCTGCCTTTATATATTACTTGGCTTTTTCCCTTCACTGTTCCTAATATTCTTTCTTCATTCTTTATGTTAAGTGTTTTGATTATTATATGGTGAGGGAACTTTTTTTTTTTTGTCCAGTCTATTTGGTATTCAGTATGCTTCTTGTACTTTCAAAGGCGTGTCCTTCTTCAGGTTGGGAAAGTGTTCTTCCATGATTTTGTTGAATATGTTTTCTGCACCTTTGAGCTGGGCTTCTTCGCCTTCTTCCATGCCTATTATTCTTAGGATCTGTCTTTTCATGGTGCCCCATATTTCTTGAATGTTTTGTGGGAAAGATTTGTTGGACTTAAGATTTTCTTTGAACCTAAAGAAATCTCTAGAGACCTACAAGACTGACTCTAACTAATAATTTGAGCAATTGCGGTCCCCTGATAATGAGATCAACTCAACAACTAACTTATCCACCATCATGGAGCCCTTGCCACAGACTGCTCAGTGGGTAGCAGGTCTGTGTGGAGACCAAGACTCGGATGACCAGGTCAGGAGTGGCTTCGGCTTGACAGACAGACACAAACACACTTGAGGAGGTTTGCGAACTCCTGCAAAGTTTACTTCAAAGTATCAGGTTTTTATGCAGAAAGAACTGATCTTGGCCACAGATTAAAGATAAACAAACATTCTATAAAAATGTCAGCAATTCCTTTTGAAGTATGAGATAGTAAATACATCTAAGCAAGTGCATAACTGAGAGCCTCTGTCTATTTTGGCCTGCTTGTGGTCAGCATATCAGAGATTTGATTTAAAGAGTAGAATCATTGTCTTTGAACACTAAACTTTTAATAGCAATGATTCAAGGGCCCTAAGATACCAAGTTAGAATTTTGTAGTAACTCCCACAGTAGCCTAGCTGCGAGTAGGCTGATTACAGGCAAGGTCACATTGTGGGCTGCTTCCTTGCAGCTTTAGCCCTAATTGTTTATTAGGCCTTGGGCTGACATCTGGCACTGTGGGTTTTATGATCGGGGGCACAGAGGTCAACATCTATCCCCTGAATGTTGGTCTGTATCTCTTTCAGTTCCTGAAACTATATCTAAGTGTTTTCTAGGCTTCTCTGAATTAACAGTGGAGCTCCAGGCTAAAATGTCCATAATTAAAAGGCATTATTGTATAGCACAAAACACATCTAGCACCCATTCCAAGCAGCCAGCCAAGTAAGCACCTGCAGGGACCTGAACCACTTTTCCCCAGGAGGTGTAACCACGTGTGGTGTGAACCTCTGGACAGGTAGCCATTGAGATTTCTCTCAGCATTGCTACACTGTCTCCACTGGGGCTGGTGTGGCAAGCCCTCATCTAGTACCTCATCTAACACAAACAGCTAAACACTGAGCCAAACTAGAATCCAGATGCAGAGAGGGAGGACAAGACCACACTGCAGAAACACATAGAGACAGCAGACCTGAACAAGGAAGAGCTAATGGGCTCCCAGACCGATAGCTGGGAATCTAGCATGGGACTGACTTAGACCCCCTGAACATGGGTCTCAACTAGAAGGCCTGAACTGTCTAAGGGACCTCAGACAACGGAACCAGGATGTATTCCTGGTGCACAAAAGGACCTTGCAGGCACATCCCTCATGGAGGGATATTCCCTTAACCTAGAGATAGGAGAGAAGACCTAGTCCCTACTTTAAATGACTTGACAGATTTAGATGACCCCTCCTGGATGGCATCACCCTACATGTGGATTGAGGGGGGATGGGAGTGGAGGGTGGTCGGGGTTCATGTGAGGGGGAGAGAGGGAAAGAGAGAGGGAGAAAGAGGGAACTGGGATCCATATGTAAAATAAAAAAATAAAATAAAATAAAGATTTTCTTTGGTTGACGAATCTATTTCCTCTAGTTTATCTTCAGTGCCTGAGATTCTCTCCTCAATGACTCGTATTCTGTTGGTTTTGCTTTCATCTGTAGTTCCTGATCATTTACCCAGTTTTTCTATTTACCCAGCATTCTTTTAGTTTATGTTTTCTTTATTGTCTCTATTTCAGTTTTCAGGTTTTGAACTGTTTGAGTTGTTTCCGTTATCTGTTTGATTTTTTTTTTTTTCTTGGCTTTCCTTACTTTCTTTAAGAGATTTGTTCATTTCTTGCATTTTTTGCTTGGTCTTTTCCTCTATTTCTTCCATTTTTTGTTTGTTTTTTCTTCCGTTTCTTTAAGGGATTTACTCATATCATCTTTGAGATCCTCTATCATTTTCATGAAGTTATTTTTAAGTTGTTCTCTTCTGCTTCATGTGCTTTGTTGTGTTCAGGTCTAGTCATACTGGTCTTTCTATTGTTGGGTGTTTTCTTATATTGCCATCTTCCCATTGCTTCTTCCAGTGGGTGCAGGTGGATTATTTTTCTCACTACCCTGCTCTCCAGGTGGGTGTAGGTGGGTCAGGTGTTCGATATCTATAACTTTGGATGATCCGAGTTCTCTTGGAGGTCTCTCATGTAGAGGCCATAGCAGGGCCAATGATGTGTGGAAGGCAGGCTCAGAATGTCCCAATCACTTAGGTAGAGGGCAGGTGATGGGGCCCAACCTTCAGTAGGGCTGTATTTGTAGATAGATATTGTTTAAATTTGACTTTGTCATGAAATATCTTGTTTTGTCCATCTATGGTAATTGAATTTTTTGCTGGGTATAGTGGTCTGGCCTGGCATCTTTGGTCTCTTAGAATCTACAGGATACCTGTCTAAGCCCTTGTAGGTTTTAGAGTTTCTGTTGAGAAGTCAGGTGCAATACTAATAGGTCTGTCTTTATATGTTATTTGGTGTTTTTCCCTTGCAGCTTTTACGTTTAGTGTTTTTATTATGTGGAAAGGGGATTTTCCTTTCTTGCCCAATATATTCTGTGTTCTGCAAGCTTCTTGGACCTTTATAAGCATGTACTTCTTTAAGTTAGGAAAGTTTTCTTTTTTGATTTTGTTGAAAATATTATTTGGGGCTTTGATCCAGGATTCTTCTCCTTCTTCTATTTCTATTATTCTTAGGTATAGTGTCCCAGATTTCCTGGATTTTTTGTGTTGGAAATTTTTAGATTTAGCATTTTCTTTGAAGCTCTCAAAGCTTGAGGGTCTGTTGTCTATCTCTTGTACTGTGGTGGTGATTCTTGGATCTATAGTTCCTATTCAAGTACTTAGATTTTTCCATTTTTAGGATCCCCTAAATTTCTGTTTTTTTATGTCTTGTATTTCCATTTTCATATCTTGAACATTTTTATTTATTTCCTTTAACTGTTTCTATAGTTTTTTTCCTTTTTAAAATGGATTTATTTGTTTCCTTCATTATATGTTTGTCTTTTCCTTGATTTCTTTAAGAGATTTATTCACTTTTGTCTTTAAGGGATTTATTCATCTTTTTCTTTAAGGAACTCTATTATCTTCAAAAAGTTGGTTGTAAGGTCATTTTCTTGTGCTTCAGCTGTGTTGGAATATTCATGGCTTGCTTAAGTAGGATGGTTGGGTTTTAATGTTGACATATGGCTCTGATTGTTGTTGATTGTGTTCTTATGCTGGTATCTAGGTATCTGGGTTTGGAGTAATTATAGCTCTAGGTACCAGTTTCTGAGTTTGTTTGGTTGGATGATGCTTTTTCCCCTTGGTTTTTGCTTCTTCTCTGATCTTCTGGTTGGAGTGGCCTGTGGATGAGTAAAGGGTCTCCACCTGAGTTGGAAGAGGGAGTTGTGATGACTGAAATAGTCTCTAGTCCAGCTGGAATGTCCTCTGTAGGAGTTTGGGGCTATGATAATGGTGATGGGGAGGGATACGGGATTAGATGTAGGCTGATCAGGCACAGAGTAGGGATAGTGCTGGGGCAGGTGGGCTTCCTTAGGTTCTGGTGGCTTCCTTGTCCTCTATCCAAGAGGGTGCCTCCACTGGATTTCAGGGCTGGAATACAGTGATGATGAGGAGAGGACTGGTTGCAGGTGGTTTGGGCCAGCACTGAAAAAGTTATGGCTGTCTGCAAGCAACCAGCCTATCTGTGTGGTTCTGGTGGCGGATGTGAGTTCTAGGGGAGGTCAGGGGTCTTCTGCCAGAATTTTGGGCCAGAATATGATGATGACAAGAAGGGGGTTTCAGTGAATGGTCTTGGAAGGCTCTGAGGGGGTGTTGGTGGTGGAGGATAGGGGGCTTACCTGAGGTTCTTCATGCTGGTGTAGCCTATGGTAGAGCAGAAGACATCTCTGTTGTGGGCCGGGATATAATAACGAAGAGAGAAGGGCTTTTGAGGCTAGACTGGGCAGGCTCTGAGGGAGTACTGGTGGTGTGTGGCCAGGGGTACTTAACTGTAGATTGAATATTTAACCTTCTATTGGCCTCATATAAAAGCAAATGCAAACTAGAGCACAAGAGGAAAGATGTCCATGATACCATCACCTCCACATTCAACTGCTGTTCGATGATTATTTTTCTGCTGTAGTAATTATTATGGTTATTTGTTTAGTCATTTTTTTGTTGGCATGCATGCACATATCATGGTGGCAAGTGACTTTTCTGGTGTGCATCTAGCTGGCTTGAAATTACTCAGATAATAATACATCATCACCTACTTCAAACCAATATCATATTATCAAGATAAGGTGCCCCTCCCATTTTTGGCTGCTATTGATACATACTTTGAATATGGTTTTGTGAATCTGATGAGGTGTATTAATCTATGGATATAAAGATAAGAATTCAAGGGAAGTTTATTTTTATGTATAATTAGCACCATAATAATAATTTATAGTGTAGTCACCCATAGATTTTTTTTAGCCCAGTTAACATTTCAAATATAGGTTTCATTTTTTGGAGTGAGCTTGAAGTCCATTCAGAAAGTGATTGGTTACCCCTATAACATATATACCAGTATTGTGCCAGGCACATCTTGAGAGTACATTATTATTATAGCTTGCAAAATTCATAGCTGGGTAAGACTGTTGATGACTTTTCTCTCCAAGTAGCTTGCTCCTACAGAACCTTCTAGAACTCTCAAAACTAATGAAAACTAGGTCAGTATCAGCTTGATTTCTTCACTTAAGTGTTTGGTGTCTTCAATAATAGGGCTTCCAGTAAAGTTCTTGAAGGTAACCAAGATCAATAGAAATCACCTGCAGTTTGGATGATCTGTGGCCATGTGCATATCTTGTAAAAGCTGTTCAAGAGCATCATTACCTGAACATATAATACTTCATTACTTTTATATATATCCGTTTATTTAACCAATCTTTGGCTCTTAGTTACATGAATTATTTCTAGTGTTTGATGTTACTAATATAAAAGAGGAATTTATATCAATGAATCATTTTAGATCTCTATTTCTAATAATAAAATTTTGGAAATAATTTCAGTGACACTCCTGAAAAAAATGGTATTGTGTTTAGCTATATTTGTATACTACAAACAGACCTGTCTATTAACAGGTTCCACTTTTCCACAGTGACTTTGATCTTCATTCCATCTCTCTATTGGGACCTTACATGCTGGGCAATGCTATTTCAGTACTGGATAATTCAAAATGTTGGAAGTTTCTTTCACATATTGGGCAGACCTGTTGTACCTACACCATTTACTTTTTGATCCAACTAGTTATTTTCTTCTGTGGTTGTAGTGTAATTTCTGTTCCTACAGAGAAGCATGACATAGATGCCAAACACCTGGTAGACAGTTTCATTGCTGACATAACACTTTCTGGAAAAACTCCAAAGTTGATCTGAAAATGGTGTTGAATGACCAGGGAAGAGCTACTGCTTTGAGAATTGTGTATTGATTAAGAAGTAAAACTCTTTTTTTTGAGGCTACAATTACCATGGTACCCAAACCACACAAAGTCACATCTAAGATAGAGCACTCCTTCATTAACATTGACACAAAAATACTCAATAAAACATTGGCAAATTGAATCCAAGAACACATCAGAAATATTATCTACCATGATCAAGTAGGCTTCATCCCAGAGATGCAGGGATGGCTCAACATATGAAAATTCATCAATGTGATCCACCATATAAACGAACTGAAAAAGAAAAAGCACATGATCATCTCACTAGATGCTGAAAAAGCCTTTTACAAAATCCAACTCCCTTTCATGACAAAGGTCTTGGAGAGATCAAGGACAACAGGAACATACCCGAACATAATAAAAGCAATACACAGTAAACCAACAGCCAACATCAAACTAAATGGAAAGAAACTCGACGAGATTCCTCTAAAATCAGGAATAAGACAAAGTTGTCCACTCCATATCTCTTCAATATATTGTAGTTAAAGTTCTTGCTAGAGCAACAAGACAACAAAAGGAGATCAAGGGGATACAAACTGGAAAGGAAGAAGTCAAATTTCACTATTTGCAGATGATATGATAGCTTACATAAGTGACCCAAAGAATTCTACCAGTGAACTTCTAAAGTTGATAAACACCTTCAGCAAAATGGCAGGATATAATATTAACTAAAAAAAATCAGTAGCCCTACTACTATATACAGACAATAAAGGGGCCGAGGAAAAAAATCAGAGAAACATCACACTTTATAATAGCCACAAACAACACAAAATGTCTTGGGGTAACTCTAACCAAACAAGTGAAAGACCTGAATGACAAAGACTTTGAATCATTAAAGAAAGAAATCAAGGAAGCTAACAGAAAATGGAAAGATCTTCCATGCTCTTGGATAGGTAGGATAAACATAGTAAAAATGGCAATCTTGCCAAAAGCAATCTACAGATTCAATGCAATCCTCATTAAAATCCCAGCACAATTCTTCACAGACCTTGAAAGGACAATACTCAACTTTATATGGAAAAACAAAAAATCCAGAATAGCCAAAACAACCCTGTACAATAACGGAACTTCAGGAGGCATTGCCATCCTCAATTTCAAGCTCTACTATAGAGCTATAGTAATGAAAACAGCTTGTTATTGGCACGGAAATAGGTGGATAAATGGAATTGAGTTGAAAACTCCGAAACATCCATGAACACCTGATTTTTGACAAAGAAGCTAAAACTATACAATGGAGAAAAGAAAGCATCTTCAACAAATGGTGCCAACAGAACTAGATGATGGTGTATAGAAGACTGCAGATAGATCCATATCTATCAACACGCACAAAACTTAAGTCCAAATGGATCAAAGACCTTGACATAAATCTAGCCACACTGAACCTCTTAGAAGAGAAAGTGGGAGGTACCATTGAATGAATTGGCACAGGAGACAACTTCCTGAGCATAACACCAGTAGCACAGACACTGAAATGGACAATTAATAAATGGGATCTCCTGAAACTGAGAAGCTTCTGTAAGGTAAAGGACACAGTTGACAAGCCCAAACAGCAGCTCATAGACTGAGGAAAGATCTTCACCAACCCCACATCCGACAGAGGGATGATCTCCAAAATATACGAAGAATTCAAGAAGCTAGTCACCAAAACACCAAATAATTCAGTTAAAATTTAGAGTACAGAACTAAACAGAATTCTCAATAGAGGAATCTAAAATGGCTGAAAGACAATAAGAAAGTGCTCAACAGCCTTAGCTATCATGGAAATGTAAATCAAAATAACTCTGAGATGCCATCTTACTCCTGTCAGAATGGCTAAAATGAAAAACGTCAATGACAGTTTATGCTGGAGAGGTTGTGGAGAAAGGGGAATGCTCTTCCATTGCTGGTTGGCGTGCAAACTTGTACAGCTGCTTTTAAAATCAGTATGGCAGTTCCTCTGGAAAACCAGAACCAGTCTACCTCAAGATCCAGCAATTCCAAGCTTAGGCAAATACCCAAAGGACACACATTCATACAACAAAGACATCTGTTCAACTATGTTCATTGCAGCATTATTTGTAATAGCCTGATCCTGGAAGCAACCTAGATGCCCCTCAACTGAAGAATGGATACAGAAAATGTGGTACATTTACACAATAGAGTACTACTCAGAGGAAAAAAAAACAATGGAATCTTGAAATTCACAGGCGAATGAATGGAACTAGAAGAAACCATCCTAAGTCAGGTAACCCAGTCACAGAAAGACAAATATGGTAGGTACTCACTCATATATAGATATTAGACATAGAGAAAATGTTTATCAGACCACAATCTATATCTCCAGAGAAGCTAGGAAACAAGGAGTACTGTAAGAGAGACATTCACAGTCCCTCAGTGATGGGCAAAGGGACAAGAGACCCTGAACAAATTGGGACCATGGAGGGAGGGAGAGGAAGGCAGGAAAAAGAGGAGGCAGAGGTGGGCATGAGGTAGCAGAAAGATGGAGTCAGGGAAAGAATAGAAGAGAGCAAGAAAAGAGACACATCAATAGAGAGAGACATTATAGGTTTATAGAGAAATCTGGCACTAGGGAAATGTTCAGAATTCTACAAGGATGATCCTAGCTAAGAATATAAGCAAAAGTGTCACCTTAAACTGCAAGAATGTCTGTTAAACATCACAATTAAACATGCCAAAGGAGAAGCCATGTAGTCACAATGCTCACTCACCCCCCACAAACCCACCCATGCTGATCTTCTATACCTCCTTTTTCTTTTCTTTTTCTTTTTATTAAATAAGAGAAAGTAGACAGATACATGTTGGTAAATGCTAATTGTCTGTATTCATATACAGACACAGTGTAATCTCTGAGCCCAATATACAGAGAAAGGAAAAAAAAAGCTAGAATTCTTTGCACTACTACACAGGGGCCTAACACCCTCCCTCCAGCCCCCCCTCCCCAGCTTCCAGCAGAGCCTAGGGAGCCAGAGGGCTTTTCTTTTTCCCCCACAGAGCACATTGGCGATGTTGAATTCATAGTTTGAGACAAGGATTAAAAAAATGAATTTAGAACAAAAGGGTGGAGATTATTTTATTGATGTATTTTAAGATATTTCCCCCCCCCAAATAAGTTGCAACTATGATGTTGAGAAGAGACCTCAAAAACAGGGTGACTGAGCACAAGCAGGGTTGGGGAGGGGAAGGAAATGACTGCAACTTGCTCCCAAGGATTGGAGAAAATTAAAAATAAAAGAAAATTAAAAAAAAGAGGGTTGGAATCCATCAGTCTTCTGTGTTAGTCATCTTCGCCTTCATCCTCCTCTCCTTCCTCCCTTTCGTCATCATCTTCGTTTTCTTCACCTTCTTCATCAATATCTTCCAAGCCTTTCTCCTCCTCTTCATCTTCATCATCATCATCTTCTGCCTCTCCTTCTTCATCATCCACATCAGGAACCAAACAGTACTGCAAGGGGTTTGGCCAAACACCTCTCCTAGCACTAGCATCAGAATGCTCAGTAAACCAGGTGAAGAAGCTCTCCGGCTCCTCGTGCTGCCTCTTCCTGCGGGCCGTATTCTGTGTTTGACTTGAGCATTTTGTCAAATCCTTTCCAGATTTCCATTTGGTTTCAGTGGACTTTGATGATGAGTCACCATTCTCATTCAGATAAAAGTCTTTGGAGAGAACTTATTTTCAAAGTAAGGATTTTCATCAAAATAAAAATCTATTCTGTAACCTGATTTAATGTCTTCAAATTCTGTCACTTCAACTCTGGTCAAGTAATGCAGAGCCTCTTCGTCTTCCTCCCCGAGAAGTGCAGACACTTGTGTCTGGTTGACAAATATTGTTACCCAAAAATTTGGGATTTTGGCCATCAATTCTGACCTCTTCTGTAAAAATGGCTGGCCGAGTTTGTTATATTTTTGTTCTACTTTTAAAATTTCCTCACTGGCTTGTTCATTAAGTCTGTCTATTTCATTTTGTACTTCGTCAACGTGTTCAATTGCTTCTTGCTGTTTGTTTTTTCTCTTTTTGGCAAGCTGAGAGAGGCCAACTTGTCCTCCAGCTCCGAGGCAGGAACCAATTTGGACCGAGGCAGGAGCACAGATTGCCATTTCGGGGCCATGGCATGAGGTAACTGGCTCGAAGCCAGTGACCAGAGCCTCGGTGCTTAGAGAAGGAAGAAAGTCGCAGGAACTCATCATTTCCATTTTATTTGAAAACATAGCTAGCAAGTTAGTATTCTGTGCTTTGATGTCATCTGGAGCTCACAGTGCATCCTGGGTTTTGAAATACTAAAGAAAGGTGACTACTCCGCAACTGAAATGGCTGACTCCAGTAGCTATGTCGGTATGTTTAATGAAGCTTTCTTCAGACCTTTCTATACTGGGCAAAGGGTAAAAACAGAATACTTTTACAAGGGACAATTTGCAATGTGGGGTTAATAAACAACAGGGTTGCTGAGGACAAATTGGCACTTTCGGTAGCAGCGAAAGGTTAGTGAATGTGCTGTGGCCAAAACTTAACTCGAATGAAAAGTGTTGTGCTAGCAGGGGTTCTAACTGTTGCATTGTGCAACTTCATTTTACGCTCGCCTCTGTACACACGATATACACACTTTGTTCTGTGCATGTTATCACATCAGCAACGCTAGGGAAGTCTGCCTGAAATATCCTGATTCACATTCAAGTCTATTGTGTTACGAACGTCAGTGCTTTTATTGTACATGCAACAATTTCTGTTTTTATAAAAACACAATGGCTTAATTGCCGACAATAGGGAATATTGTCTTCTCATTCTTTAGTATCTTTTGGTCTTAGTGTGTTAAACACTTCGATCTCATTAACATACTTTCACCTTTAACTAATAGTAAATTATGTGAATAGCAATAAGTTTCTCCGTGATTTATTATCAACAAATGTTGGCTTTGTATACCTCTGTTGTGTTTCTATATACCTAGGAACATATGTAAATAGGTGAAAGGGCATGTGAATGAGATACAGATCTGATCTAGAACTTAGTTACAAGTTGATTTCTTATCTGAACTCTAAAATTATGTATTTAAACATTTAAAAATAACGAACAATACAGGAGACTATTTTTAAAAGATAGTCAAGGTATTATAGGTATTATAAAGATATTACAAAACAGTATGTGAGATTATTTACTGCTATAATATAATGTTGAGTCAATATAACATTATTCTCTCTGTGTGTGTGTGTGTGCGTGCCTGCGTGCGTGTGTGTGTGTGTGTGTGCGTGCCTGTGTGTGCGTGTGTGCGTGCGTGCGTGTGTGCGTGCGTGCGTGCGTGCGTGTGTGTGTGTGTGTGTGTGTGTGTGTGTGTTCAGGGCTAACCATTGCATTGGACAAGTGGTTGGTGTGTTCTTCCCTGTGGAGGAACACCTCTCCCACTCTCAGTTTTACTCAGAGGTCTGTAGTTTATTTATGTGGGATTGAGGCCTGGTGGGATTTTCCCCATGAAGTTTAGCCTGACATGTTTGTTGGTGTTCTCCCTGTTCAGCTTATGTCTGGGCAGTCATATGGTTGAGACTTTACAAGTATAGCTTCTGATGTTACTAGAAGATACAATCCTCTGGCTTGGTTTTGACCCTTTTGCTCATCACTCCTCCCTCTCTGCAACTGGATTCCAGAAGTTTGGCTCAGTGCTTAGCTGTGGGTATCTGCTTCTGCTTCCATCAGCTACTGGATGAAGGCTCTAGGATGGCGTATAAGGTAGTCATCATTCTCTTTATTGGGGAAGGGCATTTAATGTCCACTTTTGCTTAGATTTTTAGTTGGGGTCATCCCTGTAGATCTCTGGACATTTCCCTTTAAACATATAATGGCTCCCTCTATTAAGGTATCTCTTTTCTTACTCTCCTATATGTCCCCCCTGACTCAATCTTTCTGGTCCCTCATGTCTTCCTTCCCCCACCTCTGCAATTGCTAGATCTTGAGGTAGACTGATTCCCGTTTTCCTGAGGACTCACCATACTGATTTCCAAAGTGGCTGTACAAGTTTTCTCTCCCACTAGCGGTGGAGGAGTGTTCCCCTTTCTCCATATCCTCTCAAGCATAAACTGTCATTGGTGTTTTTGATTTTAGCCATTCTGCAACAGACTTCTTGGTCTTCAGGCATTTGAAATTTTTCTGTCCCCTCTTCCTTGATGTTTTCTGAGCCTTAGGTGTAGGTATTGTGTTTTAGATATATCAGCTGAGGCTATACACCCACAGTCAGCAGTTTTCTGCTTTTTTCAGCAGCTATGACGTTCTGTAATGGCCTTTGTCTGCTATAAAAAGAAGCTTCTTTGATGAGGGGAGAGAAGAACATTTAACTATCATCTCTTTCTCTTTGCCTCTGTCTATCTATCTATCTATTAATCATTATTTTCTATCTATCATCTAATCATCATTTATCTATCTTGCTACCATTATCTATCTATCATCTATCAATCATCTATTCAGCTTTTATCAATAATTTATATATCTTACATGTATCATATGTAATTTAGCAAAACATAACATAACAATTCCCTATGGCTATTGCAAACATTCTTAGTGTTGTTTATCTCTCCTGCATTCCAATACTTCTGTATTGTCCTCTCTGACCCATTCTTAATTAAAGCCCTCCCTATTTTTCCCATTTCTACTTTCATAGCATCTGTATCCTGCTATTCTCATCTCTAGTGCTCCTTACTCACCCCTAAGTTCACTTTTTATGTTGCTGGTCCTTCTGGTTACTCCAGTTTATACACTCACATCTGAAGATTTAGAATTAGGAGCCACAAATGAGAGAGAACATGGAGTGTTTGTCTTTCCTGTTCTGGATTTGCTCACTCAATATTTTGGTTAGTATTTATTGAGCTCTAAATTTCATGGAAATAAAGATATATTTCTATAGCCAGACTCTTTGGAAGCCAACTCCCAGATAATGGCATGGAAACTTCTTATTCATTATGAATGCTTAACTTTAGCTTAGGCTTGTTACCAACTATATCTTATAACTTTAATCAACACATTTGCATTAATCTATGTTCTATTATGTGGCTCTGTCTAGTTATCTTTCTTTCATATTACAAAACCCCCCTCTGTGTCTAACTGGCTTAATCCCACACACCTCAGAATCTTCCCAAGTTTCTCTCTGTCCCTAGAAATCCTGCCTATTCTCTTCTACCTAGATATTGGCGACTCGGCTATTTATTAAACCAATGAAAAGGCACCTTAGGCCGAGACACATTTTCACAGTGTACAAAAGACTATCCCACAACTCCATGAGTCACTTTTTTGTTCTTTCAATAGACAGATAATTGTATATACTTATGAATATAATGTTACCTTTTCAATACATGTATACATGTGGTATAAGCAAATCAGGCTAAGCAGCATATTTATTTAATACTCCAGTACTTTTCTTTCGTTTGTGATGAGAACCCTTAAAATCCTGCTCCGAGATTTTGTCATATATACATTATTAACTTTAGTCACCATAATATGCAATGCCAAGCTGGGCGTTGGTAGCTCACACTTTTAATCCCAGTACTTGAGAGGCAGAGGCAGGCGGATTTCTGTGAGTTCAAGACCACCTGATCTACAAGAGCTATCTCCAGGACAGCCTCCAAAGCCACAGAGAAACCCTTTCTTGAAAAACCAAAAGCCAAAAAAATGCAATGCAAGACTAGGACCATTCTTCCTATCTAACCAGCTTTCTGCTCTCTGGCCAATGTCTCTTTTTTTTTCCTCTCACCTACTACCTTTATTTTGTGAATTGGCTAATTATTATGTAAAGAATGAGATCCAAACTCTTCATAGCTGCTAGGGTGACAAAGATTAGAAGACTTGCCAGCACAAGGGTTACTGGAGATAAGAAGCAATTGAAGTTTACACATTGCTGATGGGAATGACAGCAAATGGATTAATATAAAACCAGATACACTGACTCTGAGAGAAGAGAAACAGGGGAACAGCTTTGAATTCTTTGGCACAGGAAAAGACCTTCTGTGCAGGCACTAAGATCAGCAATTAATGAATGGGACCTCACGAACTGAGAATCTCCTGCGTGGCAAAGGACACCATCATTTGCACAAAGTCATAGCCTACATGGTAAAAGATTTTTATCAGCCACATATGTGATAGAGGGCTAATATTCAAATTTAAAAAGAACTCAAGAATTTAGATATCAAGGAAACAATCCAATTAAAAATGGGGTACAGATCTAAACAGATAATTCTCAATAAAGAAAACTCAAATGGCTGAGAGAACTCTTAAGGAAATGTTGAACATCATTAGCAATCAGGGAAATGCAAACTAAAACTACTTTGAGATTCCATCTTATATCTGTTAGAATGGCTAAGATCAACAGCACAAGTGAGCTCTCATGCTGGGGAGGATGTGGAACAAAAAGAACACACCTTCATTGCTGGTGGTGAACTTGTATAGCAGCTATGGAAGTCAGTGTGAAATTTTCTCAAAAAATGATCTATCTCAAGGTGCAGCTATACCATTCTCGGGCATATACCCAAACCATGATTCATCCACCACAAAGTGACTTTGTTTAACTATGTTCATCACTGCTCTATTTTTAGTATTCTGAAACAGAAAACAACCTAGATATCCCTCAACAGAGGAATGGATTAGGAAAATGTGGTACATAGACTCAGCTGACCTGAACAAGGGGGAGCTCATGCAGCCCAGTCTGATAGCTGGGAAACCAGCATAGGACTGACCCAGACTCTCTGAATGTGGCTGTTAGTTAGGAGGACTGGGAAGTCTATGGGGCCTCTAGTAATGGATCAGTATTTATCCTTAGTATACGAATGGACTTTAGGAGCTCACTCCACAGAGAGGGATACTTTCTCAGCCTAGATACATGGGGGAGGGCTTAGGCACTGCCCCAAATGGTATGATAGACTTTGAAGATTCCCCATGAAAGGCCTCACTTTCCCTGGGGAGCAGAAAGGGGATGGGCTGGGGTTTGGTGATAGGGGTGGATTGTGAGGTAACTGGGATTGACACGAAACATCCTTGTTTTAAATTTAAATTAAAAAAAGGAAAATATAGAAAGCAAAGACTCCAAAAAATAAAATGTGGTAAACTTATACAATGGAGAATTACTCAACCATTAAAAAATGACATCATGGGGGGTTATGGATGGGATGGGAGGGTGGTTAGGGAGCATGGGAGGATGGAAGAGAAGGAGGGATGGAAAGGGAACTGGGACTGATATGTAAAAAAAATAAAAATAAGAAACATAAGTAAAAAATGATGTCATGAAGTTTGCAGGCAAATGATGGAGTTAGAAAAAAAATAAATCATACTGACTGCAGTCTCCCAGATCCAGAAATACAAATACAGTATGTATTCACCTATATGTGTACTGGTCTATGGTAACAAAGCTATAATTCCTAGAACCACAAAAGGTAAGTAGAGAGTAAGGGACTAGGGCACAGCTAGATCTTGCTAGGAAAGCAAAAGAGAGTAGATAATTTTGAAGGAATAATGAATGGGTGCTGGAAGAGGAGGATAAAGTGGGGAAGAGGATAAGGAGAGGGTTGAGGGAGAGAATATGGGGACAAACACCTAAAGAGGAGTTTGAGTGATAGTATGGAAACCAATACAGTAGCAACTTCCAATATATATATATATATATATATATGTGATCTAAATGAGATCACCAAATAATGGGGCGACAGACTAAACTGGGCATCTCTTGTCACCAAATGAAGGTCCTAGTACTGGGATTGGGTTGTATTTAATCGAGTTGTTGACCAAAGGAGGAAGGAGGGAGGGAGGGAGGGGAGAGAAAGAGAGAGAGGTAGAGAGAGAGAGAGAGAGAGAGAGAGAGAGAGAGAGAGAGAGAGAGAGAGGAACAGAGGGCTTGAGAAAAGTAAAATTCTTCAGACTAACTTTAGTTTTTCACACAATTCTAAGATTTCATGCCAATCTATTCTTCCATATCTTTCTAAAATTCTGATACAGATTCAAAACTGATTTATTTCTTTTTGAGTTAGAGATTTTTATCATTTATTCTCTTAGATGCTTCTAAATTCCAGTTGAAGTAGGCTGCCCAATCATTATCATTTGTTTTATTCTGTAGACTTTCCAGGCTCACACAAAAAATTTAATTTTGGTACATCAAATATTCTATATTGAGTTGTTACGGCAGGTTGTTCCTTCCCGCCGGCTCCATCCCGCCTGCTGACAGTCTGGGCCCATAGCCGCGCCAGACCCAAATAACGCTCTGAGACTCTGTATTTGATACAATCCTGTTGGCCAGTTACCATTATTGTTTATGGTAGCTCTGTCTTAATTATTAACCCATTTCTACTTATCTAAGTATTTCCACGTGGTCGTCTTATCCGGGAGCCACATCCGGCGTCTTCTTTCCTTCAGGTCTACATCTCGACTCCTCCTTCCCACTTCCTCTTTCCTCCTTGTCTCCTAGCCCCACCTATCTTGCTATCTCATTGGCCACAGAGCTTTATTAACCAGTATGAGAAACATATATACAGAATAACATCTCCCATCATCTCCACAGTAAACAATACTTAGTCCATTAACATTTTGTAAGACTTAAAGAAAATATCATCTATCCTATCTTTGTGAGTCTAAAGTCCTATATGTAACTTATCTTTAATCCTAACTAAGGAAAACTATAACCATAACTACCTGTCTTCAACTCCATCAAAGACCACAGAAGGATAATATATAAACTCTAGAAATGACAGAGACAACTCATTGCCTGGTCAGTCACCCGAAGTTCTTCTGTAATGTTCCATCTTCAGCCCATAGGTCATAGTGTGTCTCCAGACTCTTCAACAAAGCAGGAAACTTAAACTGTCCACCTGTATTGATAGTTTGTCAGTCATTTTTCTCTGTGTCCTGTAGACTGTTTGGCTGTCTGGCAGCCTCTTCCATGAAGCAGGAACCCTGTAGCAATGTCCATCTTCCTTTCTTCTGTAGGTGGTGTTACCAGGGGCAGTTGTGCTTCATTGTCAAGAAAAACCCTAAACCATTTTAAATGCCATATTCTGTAGGTCTTTGAAAGGTTTGAAGAATGCCTATTCATCTCAAATACATCTCTGCATATCTAGAAATCCTAACTAACTTAACTATAAGTTCTCATTATCATAGGTAATTATCTATAATCTGTGTTAAAGTATACATTACATTCTAAATGAGCTATATAAACACAATACCTAAACAAGAGGAGAAATATACATATCACAAAATTGACCTTAAATTGTATCAATAAAAGAAAATCCATTCCAAAGCAAAATATTCATATCTATACCATAATTCCCTTTTTACCTTTAAAAAGATTATTACTACGGCCATACCACCCTGAATGCACCCGATCTCATCTGATCTCGGAAGCTAAGCAGGGTCGGGCCTGGTTAGTACTTGGATGGGTGACCGCCTGGGAATACCGGGTGCAGACAAGGTGAATATCTCGCTACATTGAGTAAACTGTAAGGCTGTTAATTTTGTTACATCTCTCTATTTTTTATTTACTTGTAAGGTGAAAATCAACATTCATCACATATACTGCAAGTTGGGGTTGCTGATGGTGGTTATATTAAACATTGCTTCCTTCTTCAAATATGTGTCTCCCATTCCCTTCCACAAAAATGTAAGCTTTTCTATGCCACCTAGGGAGTGCTCACTGTGGCTCAGGCTTGTGGGATTTGCCTTTGTAATTGTCTCAGCTATCATCCCAAGATCATTTCCTCCTGTAGTGTCATTGGGACATGTTTTACTGGGACATGAGTATGACCAAACTCTTCTGTGTGTTCCAGCACAAGGCAGTAAAGTTCTTTCTAGCTGGAGAATAGGGTGTGTTTTGTTGGATTCACTATGAGAATATTGTATAAGTTCGCCCTGTGGCCACCACCTAGTTGGATTGGTACCTCTTATTTTGGGGATGTTTCTCATCAGAAGCTTAAGAAATTCCTAAGCCAAAAGGAACCTGGTGACAGAAAGAAGTCATGGGCAGGAATGCAGAAATAGATATTTGAAGAGTGTCAGGAGACAAAGGGCAATGAGCAAATCAAACATTCTGAACACACAAAACCAAGACAAACCAAACAGAAACCAGAATGTCTTCAAAGTTCTAAGAGCCAATGAAAATGATAACAAATGGAATACTCAGAAACCAAATTCTCCTGAAACACACAAAGTAGATATTTTAAAACAATTTCTTTGAAAGCAAACCAAGTATCCAAATAACTAGGATCCTGCAAAATCACAGCTCAAGATACAACATTGGACTAATAACCAAATCTAAGGAGGAGCCAGCTCCCAGAAACCACTCACAAACATGTGAAGAAGGAGACAAGGCTAGACAGACAGCAGCAGGAGAGTCCTTGTAATGGTGTCTGGTGCCAGCACAGTTGAGTCCTTTGGGAAAAGTGGGCCACTTTTTTGAGGCCTTACATTGGTCATCAGGAAAGACACTGTTTTTCACTCTTAACCCACAAAGGAATAATAATAAATGGATTATTCTAGAGCCAAATATGACTGACAGTGCCCAGGAAAAGATTCAAATTTATCAAAATAGTCCCAGTGTGGTTCCAATTCCATGAAATTTTTACTGTCACAGAACAAAGAAAATCATAAATGAAGACATTTTTCAAGTGCATTGGTGGGTGCATTGATTAGATGAGCTACAAAAAAATGGGGAAATCTTAGCCTACATAGGCCTCAGATGCTGTCTGATGACATTCTTGGCCTTAAGATTTCTAGAAGTTAGGGTGTTTGCACATCCAATGGATTTACCTAGCATTCACAAAATTGTTAGTTCTCATACAGAGAAAGAAATGTGTCTATTAAATGGTTAAATATGTTCCCAGGTAATTTGTCTCTGATTTGCAGCATCCTAATCAACACACACCATTGAAGTTCTAATTAGTCGATCAGCTTTTGTAGTTCAATAATCTTTCTAAGAGTTCTTATTCCCAAAGACAAGCTATTGGAAGACAAAGTTGAAACTATGGCTTCATCTTTTCCCTTCTCCTAGGCTGAGGTTACTTGTGATATTCCAGTACTTTCCAGATGATAGTTTTAATAGTCTGATGGCCAAAGGGAGGGCCACATGCAACTGTATTTAGAATATCTTCACTCTTACTAGGACAGTTACAGATAGTATTTAACTCTATTGTTAAAATATAGCCATCCATGGGATCTGGTGGGGGAGGGAAGGACAGAGGGAAAGAGTGTAGGGAGAGATGACTGGAATTGGGGGGGCATTTGGAAGGTAATGTGGAAACCTAGTGAGTGGAAACTTCCAGGAACCTATGAGGTAACCAGAGTAAGGACTCCTTGTAATGGATGACATGGAGCCTTAGCTGGCCATCTTTTGTAATGTGCCATGCCTTTCAGTGGCGGGAATGGGACATCAACTCAGCTTCACAGCCTTCAACCTATACCCTATCCTGCCTGCAAGATTTTCTGGAATCATAGTGGCTCCTCAGAGTTTGTGAGAGTGGCCAACCATTGACTAGTCTAACTTGAGACCCACACCAGGAGAGAAATCCCTTGCCTGACACTGCTTGGATGGCCAGGAACTGGAAGCTGGACAGCTCAGAGACTTATGGAAGAACCAAATGCAACCAGCCAAAAAAAGTCAGTGAAATTCATAAATTGGTGCCTAGCTCAGTCATTATCCCAGAGTCTTCTTCTAAATACTGGTATTAGCAGATGCATAGTCCCACAGCCAAACTTTAGGCAGGGCTTGGAGAAACCTGAGGAAGATAGAGAGGAAGTATTGTCAGAAAAGAGGTGTTGAAGACACCAGGAGAACTGAGCAGGGCTCATAGAGACTGAAGGATGATTCTTTTGCTTGCTCTTGAGCCCCCTTTCCTCTTAATGGGCTGCCCTGTCCATTCTTGATATGAGGCTTTGTGCCTAGTCTTATTGCATCTTGTTATGCTGTGTTGGATTGCTATCCCTGGGAGGCCTGCTCTTTACTGAAGGGAAACAGAGGGGTTATGGATTTGGGAGAGAGAGCAGGTAGTGGTGGGGACTAGAAGAAGTAGATGGAGGGGAGGCAGTGGTCAGAATGTATTGTATGGGAGATGAATGAATAAAAACAAAAAAGAAAGAAAAAACCAGCCACTAATACTATTACTTTAAAGAAGGGAGAGCTGTGTTGAAATGACAAACAAACAGTAGTTTTATTTACACAGATCAAAGTGTACTAAAGATAGAAGTCCCAGCCTCAATCCAAACACTGTATTTCTTTGGACAGGATTTATAGACTCTTGGAGTGTGAGCTTTCCAGTGCATTTGTTCAAATGGAGCCAGTGGCTTTCTTGGCCATCCTGGGGGTTTGCCTGTTTTGTTTGATTTTTTTTACCCTATGGAATCAACATCATGGCAAAGGAAAGCTCCCACCTGGACCTACTCCTCTTCCAATTGTTGGAAATATTTTGCAAGTGGATGTTAAAAATATCAGCAAATCTCTGAGCAAGGTAAGTGTGATTAGATTCCTTTCAGTGGTCAGTACAAATAAAATGTGGTCCTAGACTCCATGCAGATGTTACCAGGGGCCAAGACGAAAACCCAGGGCATTTGGAGTTCCAAGTGACTAGTTTTGGCCACTTATGGTAACAAAAGTGTAGGAATAGAAGTTAACAGTACAACAAGGAAAGGTATTTTAATATCCCTGCATCCACTCTGACAGAGAAAAATCCAGAGGCTTTCTTTGTGTTGACAGCCTTGAGGATTTTTTATAGGTAGAAGAGTGAAGGCAAGGCTTCAGGAGTTTGTGCAGAACAGCCTTATTTTCACTGTTGAGGGATTTTCTGGTTCTTGAGGGAAAAAAGATGCCCATTTGATGCTAAGGAAACTGATTCCATTTTGTGATCAGGAAGTTGTTAAACTGGTCAGGGGCAATCTCCTGGGATTCTGGATGGGGTACCGTGGTACTCATGATACAACTGCCTTTTTGGGGGGAGGGCATCTCCTTAGAGTGAGCTGCTTGCAGAAATCTGCTGTTCTTGGTAGTTTAGTGTAATTATGGACAGCTTCTAGGAGCTGCTGAGGCTCTGTAATAGAATCTATGAATTTGAAAAGACCAGTCATGTCAATGGCTTCAACACTGATGCAGGAGGATTAGCTACTTCATAGAAACACTTGAGTGCTTACCTAGCCTACATTTAGAATTCAATCGGAATTGAACCACAGTTTAAGGTCAAGGAGACAGGTATGAACTGAAGGCAGATAGGTTACTGTTTATCTCAGTTTTAGTTACTCTTCAGGTACCCGAAGGCCCAAGTGAAGTGTAGTTTCTGTTCTACCTGGTCCTGCAGCCGTTTGGACCCAAATGAACACGCAGAGGCTTCTATTAACTATAAACTCTTTGGCCAATGGTTCAGGATTCTTATTGGGTAGCTGTTAATCTAAGTATTCCCATGTGGTCTTGGCTTACTGGAGAATGCCCAGATCTGTTACTTTTCAGCAGCTACATAGCCTCTCTCTGGTGGCTCACCCTCTTTGTCCTCTCCCCAGAATTTTCCTTCTCTGGAAGCCCTGCCCATAACTTTCTGCCTGACTATTGGGCAATCAGTGTTTTATTCATCAACCAATAAGAGAAACATATATACAGAAAGACATCCTCCATTATTGAAGAGTGCATATGTGTATGATGTGTATGTATGTATATGTGAGTAAGTATGCATGTTTGAGAGTGGGCACATGTGTGAGCATATGGCAGTCAGAGGACAATCTTGAGTGTCTTTCTTGTTTGCCATATTATTTGAGGCAGTGCCTTTGTCAGTCATTGCTATGTATCTCAGGCTAGCTAACTGTGAGCTTCTGGGGCTTCTCCTGCATGTTGTAAGACCCTATCTCTGGGGTCCTGATGGGCCGATGGGAGAGCCCCGCAACACAAACACCAATCCAGGAGATGCAACAAGCAAGAGGTGTTTCTTGAGCGAGTGTATGCTTGGGTGTCAGCAATCTCAAAGAAATCTGCACACCCCTCAAAGGTTTCAGGCTCTTTTTTATAGAGAAAAACTGCAATTCAGCATACATGCATGGGGCACAAGGTGATTGATTACAAAGTATGATCTCATGTTTGAGAGGTCACTCAGGTGTGACCTGATTTTCTTCTAGGGAAAAAGAAAAAAACCACAGAATGTACCTTGGAAAGTCCCCAGACTATTCATTGGCCAGGTGTGACCCAGACAGGGCTGGTCATCTGCAACCATTTGTTCCAGGGTTGGGGCCTATTTCCTTGTTGTGGGCCAAGACCTGTGAGACACTTCTTAATTTTTTTTCCTTTGCAAACTAAAGTCTTTCAATCTCTCCTTTGTTGTTGTTTGTTTGTGTGTGTGTATTGTCTGGCTTTATGTGCACACAGCAAGTGCTTTATACATGGAACCATCTCCCTAGCCAAAGAATAAAAGCGAAATTTTAAAAGGAAACCCAAGCCAGCTTCTAAATCTGTGCTCTACTGAGAGCTAGAAGGCAATGGGATCCAGGAGGAGATTTACGACACTGTCAGAAACAGACTAGTTTGTGTTCATGCCCTGTCCTACATCCTCTTTAAGTACAGCAACTATTCTCTGATGAACTGCAGTACAGATGGAACCGTGTTCACCTACAAAAATCTATTGATTTCTAAGTTCTCGAGTGTACATTTTTCCTACAGTATACATTGATTTGAAATCAAGGACATAATTAAGAGATCCAGGAATTCTGAGGGTTCATACCACATTGTCTGGATAATGAATCAATGACTGATCGGTAGTTGATCCACATTGGCAACTTTTCCCCAAAACCTGAAGGGATGGCCAGAACCCTGTCTTTTCCCTGAGATGGCTGTCACTAAAGCTCTCACTGCCTGCACAGCTCCTCCATTCTGGGCTGGGTGTTTTGAATTAACTCAGAGTTTGTGACAAGTTTTAAAATCTCCCTGAGATTTAATTTGTATTTCTTTAATATGTAATGATTCCACCCAGGTTAGTTGACCGTGTTTACGTTCAACAGTGATCAATGATTCTAAGGGTGATTAGAATGTATATAGCCTTGTAGAAGGTACCTTGTGGAGAGCAGGCATGCCCATCCTGCTGTGTCCTCACTACTGTTAAAACCTCAGCAGGAGAGATGACACGGAGAACTGATGACAGGAGATGATTAGGAGTGTACAAGTGGGATAATTGTTAGAGATGTCCCATACTCAGGGAGAGAAACACATTATTTATTGTAAGAGTAGGCTGGAAAGAAATGCAATGCAAATGTAGATTTGACAGAAAAACAAAACAGTAAATTTTGAGCAAATATGTTTCATAGTCTCTGTTGCATAGACGAAGAGTAGTAACAGCAACATTGACAAGAGCATAATGACAACGGCCGTTTAACTGGCGTTTCTTGTTAAATTACTAGATGCAAAGTCAATGAATGTGTGAATATTAAGATGTTTCTTCAGTATGAATGAAAATATTTCCCTCTATGATCACCTGTGCTCTGTTTCCAGCTAGCAAAAGAATATGGCCCCGTGTTCACCGTGTATCTGGGCATGAAGCCCACAGTGGTGCTGCATGGATACGAAGCATTGAAGGAAGCGCTGATTGACCGGGGAGATGAGTTTTCTGGGAAAATGCAATCATCCTTAATCAGCAGAGTCAACCAAGGGTTAGGTATGGCTCCTTGTTGGGACTGTCTCTCTCTTGATTTTTTTTTTATAACAGAAAATTGCTGTATTTGTTTTTAAGAGTCTGGCTTCCTTTACATGAAACAACTAATTTACAGTTCCATCCATTTCCCTGTGTCTTAGGGTTTCTATTGATATAGTATAACCAAAAGCAAGTTGGGGAGGAAAGAATTTATTTGTCATAGGAACTCAAACAGGGCAGGAGCCTAGAGGCAGGAGCTGATGCACAAGCCATTGGGAGGTGCTGTTTACTGGCTTGTTTCTCATGGTTTGCTCAGCCAGCTTTCTTAGAGAATCCAGGACCAGCAGCCCAGGGATGGTACCACCCACCATGGGCTGGGCCATTTCTCAATGATTGAGAAAATGCCTTACAGCTGGATCTCATGGAAGCATTTCCTCAATGGAGGCTCCTTCTTTGATGACTCTAGCTTGTGCCAAGTGGAAACCCAAAACCACCCAGTGTACCCTATACATGTGATTTCATTTTCTTTATGTTTGGGTAAATTCGGATTTACGTGCATTAGTAGATTTTAATGACATTTGGTGTTGCATTTCAGTAAACAGATACTGTGCCTACTGACGAATTTGCCTCCTTTTACTCACATTTCCCTTCCCTCTCCTGACCTCTAGTGTTCATTAATGAAAAGGGATCATTAATCCATTTTCAAAATTGATTATTTTACACACAAAGTCCCCATAAAGCATTAAATGTCAATTTCTTTCTGACTGTGGCATACTCATTGTATATTACAGCCAGAAACATAATGATAACGAAACTGAGACAAAGAAAAAAAATGAAAGTGACAAAATATACTAGTCATCAAATATTCTCGTGGCCTGAGTATGAGTCTAGATGATTTCATAAATATGTATAGTGTGCAGACCAGAACAGATATGACTTTTTCCAGACTTGCATCCTATCTTTTATCTTTAAAAATTGTAAGCAATACTTGAATATAATGAGGTGAGGAAAAAAAAAAGCAAAGCTATGCTCTCTCTTCAAGAGCCACAGGCACACTCAGTGTTTGTGTACTGCACTGATACTGGAAACACTTTTTTCTTTCAAATTATTTTTGAGATTTTAGTAGCATAATTGCACAATTTCTCCCTTTCCATTCCTCCTGCATACCTCTCCTTGCTGTTTTTCAAATTAATTGCCTCAGTTTTCAGTAATTGTTTATATATATTTCCAAATATAACCTGCTAAGTTTGTATAATGTGTGTATATATATTTTCAGGGCTAGCCATTTGGTATTGATTAACCTGTCAATATTCAGAGTTCTAATGGAAACATCTATAAAATATTCCTGCACCTAAGGTTTAGGGAACATTGTGGAGAGGGAATAGAAAGATTTTAAGAGTCACTGGTTCAGGGAATTTGCTGTGAGAATGTGTCTCTTAATAGTGTCAGAAGCTATACCCATAAGTCTCACCAGCATGGCTTCCCAAACATGAGGTAAAAAATGATGATACCAATAGATGTGTCAAAGCAGATGGGGAGAAGCCTGTAAGGCCTCAGTAGTACACACAGAACTACAGAAAACTGAGGAAGGTTGACAGTGGAAGAAAACAGTCCCCCCCCCAAAACCATTTCCACCAATTGGAAACAGTATTAAACTTAAGTTCAGAAGTTTCTCAGGTCACAGTGAGATTACATCCTTGCAAACCCTTCTAAGCTTCAACTGGCCTAAAGCTGAAAACATACTTAACTCAGTTAACCTAATAAACATCATGGCTTCACATGGCACACTGCCAAGTATAGGTTGTTGTATTCCATGGTTACATGGCTGATTACGACGTCTGTCTTTGCTGCCCAAGATTAGGAGGGCATATTATAATACATGTAATAACCCAAGAAAAGAGGAACATTTAATATTCATATTATGGTTTACACTGATCATTTAATATTCATATTATGGTTTACACTGATCATGTAGCTATTTTCTACTCATTCATAGCAGAGAAACCAAAAGTTGAAACACTGATAGTTGGAAATCAACTGTATGTTAGTTATTGATTTTGAGTTTAGTATAAAGCTGTCTTGTCTTCTTATGGAGCACTTAGTGCTGGCAAGAGCAACATGGGAGCTTTTGCTCATCTGCATTGTTGTCTAAAAATTCCTTGGCATGTCATTTTTCACAGGCTTATCTTAATCATGTTTTAAGTTTAGAGAATTTATGTTGAACTTTGCAGATGCACAGATCACACGATCCATGCAAGAGTTGAAGCAAGGACGAGAGTCAGTATGACTTCCTGTGAAGAACACTCTAAATTAGAATTCATAATAAATTTTTGTCCCAGCAGGCATCACTTTCAGCAATGGACAAATGTGGAAGCAAACACGGCGTTTTTCCCTCATGGTCTTACGGTCTATGGGGATGGGAAAGAAGACTATTGAAGACCGAATTCAGGAGGAAGTCCTTTACCTCTTGGAAGCACTGAGGAAGACAAATGGTGTATATCTATTTCTATAATTACTAGATAAGCAAGATGAACTGTTAAAAAAAATTCACGGAGTCAGAAGTATAGTTGTAGGTTGTTATGATCACAGGACAACAGTAAGAAATGATGTAGTTATGCTGTCTACCTTCCCAGGAACCCAGGCTTGCCAACTTTTGCCCAATTAACTTTCAGTATTATCCATGGTTCTTGTTTTCATATAATTATGAAAGCAGAGAGAGCTACAGGAAATAGGATTCTTTTTTTAAAAACAGACATCAAAGTAGCACAGGAAATTCACCTCACATTGGCAGGCTCTATCTAGGAACCAGACCACACTTACCTGCCTGAGGAGGGAGAAAAAGTGAGCAGCCATGTTCACTAGAAGGAAAATAAGTAAGAAAGTTGTCTGGTGACTTTTTGAGAAACATTACAGGGTGACCAAATTGTCTGATGTGTCAGGTACAATAATTCACATGGGAAAGTATGAAATGATAGAGCTGCCTCAGTACAAATCTCAGTGCATAAATGCATGTGCACATTAGGTATGGGACATGGGGGAGGAGAAAGTGTGGGCAGGAGAGCAGGTAGAAGGAGATCAAGTCAAGGTCACAAGATATAAATGGCTTTAGAACTTTGGTATCTAAATGTTTCTAAGAACTCCATTCATTAACCCTGGGAGGTGGTGGACCATGCTTTAATCCCAGTACTGGGGAGGCAAAAACAGGCAGATCTCTGTGAGTTTGAGGTCAGTTTGATCTAAAACTGAGTTCCAAGACAGTCAGGGCTACACAGAGAAACCCTGTCTAAAAAAAAAAAAAAAAAAAAAAAAAAAAAACCAAACCAAACAAACCCCCCAAATCATTAACATAATATGACTTTATTTTCTGTGGTGAACTATTGTTTTCAACCAATAACCAATATTCTATAATTTTAAATGCATATTTAGTAGTTTTTTTGGGTAGTGCATAAAATGCAATTATTCCTAACAGTATTTGTGTAATCTGGTTGATCTGAGGACAAATATGAGGGAATTAAGTGAGTGTGTCAATGAAGGTTATTTGGTTGATAGTAACATATCATGCACCAGACATGCACAGAAATGGAAGAGAACATACTCCGATATTCCGATAGCTGAGGTGCCTAGTTAACATATCAAATTGGACCTGGCTGCCAGGTTCTTCCAGCATCATTCAGTCTTTACCTGCTGCATGGTATGGTTGGTGTATGCTGGCCCCTACCCAAAATTTCTTCAGCCCAATGGCTGGGCTGCTCTTGTCCTAAATGTCCTTCCCTATATAATTCAGCCATTTTGATTACCTGCTCCCTTTTTGTCTATCCTTTCCTCTCCTGTCTCTCCCCTTTCCCTTCCCCCCTCTCCTCACATGGCCTGGCTCACTGGACCCTCCCAGTCGTCTCTGTCTCTAGCTATGCTCTGTCTTTTTTTTTAAAGCTACAATCAACCTTCTACTACACTATACCTCAGAGCCATCATGTCCTTCCTTTTTCATTTATCTAGTGCTGAATCCCCAGAATTTTCATTCCCTTTCAAGGAACTTGGCCTCTCTGAGTGAAGCTGATGATCCAATTCTCTTGAAGTATGTACAGATCATTTGTTTGTGCTTGTTCTTGCCATCCATCATAAAATCTGACAGCAAACCCTAGAGTCAACCTTCTCAGCTACTTCTCCAATCCAAGTGCTCTAACCATCTCTCTCCTTATCTATGCCATACATGTTCCTAGAGCCTTCTACACCCTCCCAAGGCACCTCTAGTACCTAGAGCCTTCTACACCCTCCCAAGGCACCTCTAGTTCCTAGAGCCTTCTACACCCTCCCAAGGCACCTCTAGTTCCTAGAGCCTTCTACACCCTCCCAAGGCACCTCTAGTTCCTAGAGCCTTCTACACCCTCCCAAGGCACCTCTAGTTCCTTGAGCCTTCTACACTCTCCCAAGGCACCTCTAGTTCCTAGAGCCTTCTACACCCTCCCAAGGCACCTCTAGTTCCTAGAGCCTTCTACATCCTCCCAAGGCACCTCTAGTTCCTAGAGCCTTCTACATCCTCCCAAGGCACCTCTAGTTCCTAGAGCCTTCTACACTCTCCCAAGGCACCTCTAGTTCCTAGAGCCTTCTACACTCTCCCAAGGCACCTGTCTGGGAACTCATCTTGCATCCCTTGTCTCTGGCCTGCTAAACCCTTCTGGGTATCTCTACTTACTGTTGTATCCCTTCTGCCCTGCTAGATAAGTGTCATCTCGAGTTGCCTGCTCTGTCTGCTATTACTACAAAAGTCACATCAGTGTGCCAGGAAGCAGCTCTCACCCTGCTTGGGCCCTGGTCACATTGGAAGGGATGCTTCTCCTCTGTGATTTGAAAGATTATTTTCTCTATGATAAATTTTCCATTCTGCTTTGGAATGCCTTGGTGGAAATTCTTGTCAAAAGGACAGACTTTTATCCACCTCAGCTATTTTCTCTCACATCTCCATAGGAGCCTGTAGTCCCACTATGCTACTTCTGGGCTCCAACCTGCTGTCCCACAGTTTCTGCTCTCAACTCCTTCCTGAAGTTTCATCTCCCCATGTCTCCCCAGTCTCTTCCCAAAGCCTCCTAGGTCTCTCCTCCCTTGGGCATATCTACTTCTGCAGGTCCCATAAGCCTAAGCCGGTACGGGTTGTAGGGCACTCTTGGAGCTTATTGAAATTCCCTCCAGTGGAATTTCATTTTTTTATACTTTCTCTTTACTCCTGGCACTACAAACAGCTTGGCCTCAGTGCAGATCAATGACCAAAGATTAGCTTAATTTTAAAATTCTCTCATAGGGTAACAACTTCTGCCACTGTACAAACAAATGATTCCAAATCTCTTGTATCTAAACTTGCCCTGCTCTACATTTCCCAAAGTCTCTCATCTCTCAGGTTCTTCTACTTCCCAGTTTTAAAAATATTTTTTCTCTACAATATCTCTGCTCTCTACTTAAAAAAATCCCTTAAAACTATGTAGTAAACTGTATCTCAGTTGTGTTTTTCCTTCCTTCCTTCCTTCTTTCCTTCCTTCCTTCCTTCCTTCCTTCCTTCCTTCCTTCCTTCCTTCCTTCCTTCCTTCCTTCCTTCCTTTTGAGACAGGGTTTCTTTGTGTAGCCCAAGATGTCCTGGAACTCTATAAATCAGGTTCACCTCAAACTCAGAGATCCTACTGCTTTTGCCTCCCAAGTATTGGGATTAAAGGTGTGAATTTGTAATTTCATTGGCTATAGTAAAAAAAAAAACCTGTACCAAATTTGGCTTAAAACTTATAACAGAATGTCTATTATTTAAAAAATATGTACATGGGTAATATTTGCTACAACTTAGTATTTATGTGAGTCAACTAGTGCTTAAAATGCTGTATAGGTAGCTAAATTAAATTCTTGTTTAAAAACAGATCTAAAAATAGATCTTTTAAATATAGCCTTATGGCTGGCAGCCATTGTTACTAAGTTAAAGGGTACATGCCACGTAACCTCACCACCATTTTGATTAGATGACCATATGGTATAAACCAAGTAAGGAAACACTCATAAAGTTTCTCAGTCCCACTGAGCTCATAGTTTATTGTTGAATTTCTTTTTAGACTAAGGAAGCAATGGCAAGTCTACAAAATAGCTTGTATTAGGGTAGGTTTTTGTATAATAAAAAACTCCTCAAGTTATAAAAGATATACCTAGGTCAACAGAAACTAACTTAGAGGTGTATGTTTAACTATATGTCCTTGCTGTATGCTCAACACCAAGCTTCTAGATATTGTCGTAATAGGTTGCCAGAGGGTCCTTTGTGGGAAGCCTCATGGCAGGTGAGGGACAAACATGCCATGCAGACAGCTTACATGGGAAGTTTTATTGGGAAAGGGAAGGGAGTGGGGGAATGGGCAGAGCGAGAGAACGGAGAGATTGGGGGCTCTTTTGACCCCAATGTTGAGTTTCCTGCCTAAGTCAATACCTTAAAAATGCTTTTGATGGTGCTAGAAATATTTCTGTCCAATCTATATATCCAGCCTCTGGAAAGAGTGATAATTCTTTTAACTCAGAATCCTTATTGGATCCCCAGCCTTTTACTATGACTCAAAGACCTTATCTACTATGTGGTGTGAGTCAAAGTTACATTTTAAGTTTTAATTGCTTTATCTAAGAGATCCATGTAACAAAAATACCTTTGATCTGCAAATCTCTTACACAAGGACAAATAGTTTCTGAAATGCTGAAGGCTATTGTTTATATAAGACAACAAGTCATATGTTACCACTCCCCTAAACTAGTTTGTTTGTCCCATCCTTATCAGATGTACTTGATCACACAGGTGGGAAGTTCATAGGCAGAAAGTATGTCAAAATGTACCCTTGCCCCTGATTGGATGTAGGCAGAAAGTATGCAGGCAGGAACTACCACAGGATATATGCTTGCCCTTGATTGGGTCTAATGGAAAATGTGATGAATTTTGAGTTTTGCCTTCTTAGCCCCCTGCAAAACTTGATTTGTGGCCATTTCCTAGGAACCTGGATATTGACCTGGCCAGGGCCCATCCACCTGGCCAGTATTTACTTATTTCCATTTTTAATTTTTTAAAAATTAATTTTACATTCTAACCACAGTTCTCCCTCCTACCCCTCATCCCACCTGCTTGCCTATTCTCATCCCTCCCTCATCACAGCCCTAGCCCATCCCCAGTCCACTCTTTCTCACAGGCAAGAGTTCCCATGCGGAGTCAACATAGTCTGGTGCAATAGGTTGGATCAGGATCAGGTTCCTCTTTCATGCATTATGACTGAGCATAGCATCCCACCACAGGGAATGGGCTCCAACAAGCTTTCTCATGTACTAGGTTTGTATTGTGGTCCTACTGCCAGGGGCCCCTCTGGTAGTCCAAGCTTCACAACTGTCTCCCAATATGGAGGGCCTGGTTCAGTCCCCTGGAGTCTCCACAGCTGTACGTCTAGAGTTCATGAGTTTCCACCAGCTTGATTCAGTTGTCTCGGTAGAATTTCACCATTATGATCAAGCACTGAGGAGTACTCCGTTGTGCAAAAGTACTTATGAGTGTGCACATATCATGTTTGTCTTTCTGGGCCTGAGTTACCTCACTCAGGATGTTTTTTAGTTCTGTCCATTTGTCCATTTGCCTGAAAATTTCATGAGGTCATTTCTTTCTTTCTTTTTTATTTCTTTCTTTCTTTCTTTCTTTCTTTCTTTCTTTCTTTCTTTCTTTCTTTCAACTACTGAGTAGTACTCCATTGTGTAAATATACCACATTTTCCTTATCCATTCTTCAGCTGAGGGGCATCTAGGTTGTTTCCTGGCCAATATTTAATTAAAGCTTGCTTCATATCTGGCTTTTAACTGTGGTGATCATCTTATTCTCAACTGGTGGGGTTAATAGTGGATTTCAGTGTAGATTATAAACTGGTAATGCTAATATATCTAAAACTTTAATCTCTTTTTGTTAACTTAAAAAAATCTTGTAAGTTTCAGGGATTTGACTTGGATCTGCCTCTCACAGGTCAAATGAAGTCCAGATAAGTGCTCTTATGTTTCCCCCCATCTATCCCTAAGGTGAGATCTCACCTCCTTTCTCTAGTCTTGGGATTCTTTTCCCACAACTACCAGGCCTATGGGTGTGAAAGTTTCAAATATGCACACTGGCAAAAAAAATTTCTCCTAAACTCTTTAACTTTCTCTTCTGTCCCTAGCTTATTTGTCCTAAGAGATTTCAAATCACCTGCAGAGTGTGCCACCAATTTGATAGCCCAAGGTGTTACCTCAGAATCTGAATTTTAGATGACTCCAAAGTGTTTAGCCTCAAGTGGTCTACTTCCATAGCTGTTCCAAAGCAGCCTGCATTTCCCTAGTCCCAGATGGTCTAGCAGCGCCTGGATACCAAGCGAAACAGCCTGCACTCCTCTCTCTTTTTTCTTAGCCTTGGAAATCACCCCAGATTTCTTGGGTTCTCAGCAAAGAAACTCCAATATCAACAAGAAGTAGTCACAGAAATATTCTATCATCCCTTGCCATTTATTATCAACAAAGAGGGTGAGATGTTAAATCTCAGGTCTGGAACAATGGCTAATAGAGGGACCTATTTGACATATCAAAGCAGACCTGGCCACCAAGTCATCTCAGTATCCATCAGTGCTTACCTGTTACAGGGTAAGGCTGGCATATCCTGGTCCCTACCATAAAATTCTCCAGCCAGGGCTGGGCTGCTCTTCCCCCAGCTGCTCTTTCCTATACAATCTAGCCATATTTTCTGCCTTTTACTCTGCTGGTTCACACCTTCCCCTGCCTTTCACATGGCCTGGCTCAGGGCCATATTCCCTCTGGGACAATCCCAGACATCCTAGTCTCTGACTGTGTTTCCCTTTTATCTATAATAAGTTTCTCCACCATACAAAAGTAATATTTTTAGATTTGAGTAAGTAAAACAATGTATTGGGGTTATACATATATGAGAAGTGATCTTGCAAATATAATGATGTGATATAATATATATATATATAATATAAATAAAATATAAGAAATACAAGTCTTGTCTGAGAATGGGTGTGAAAGACCAGGGAGATTTTTACTTGATTATGACTTTTTATCAACTCCCAACCCTCATTTGTTCACACTTGGCTTCATACCTCCTCTCCATTGGACCTCACATCCTTAATTATGCCATTTCTTCATTGCATAATGCAAAACCCTGGGAGTTTTCTTTATAGGTTACTTAGATATGTTGTCTTTGTAACATTTTTGTTTTTCTTTCAAGATGGGGTTTCTCTGTAGTTGTGGCTGTCCTGGAACTCACTCTGTAGACCAGGCTGGCCCTGAATTCACAGAGATCCACCTGCCTCTGCCTCACTACTGTTGGGGTTAAATGTGTGTACCACCACTTCCAGGCACTAACTTTTATCTTTAGACATAACTTCTTGTTTCCCTCTGAGGTTGTAGTATGGTTGACACCATACAGAGGCACTGAGCAGGTGCCACAGGCTTGACAGCACATACATGGTTTCATTAGTCACATGTTAATACTTTCTGGAGATCAGGGTGATGTCCTAGTTAGAAGGTTGGTGCTTTGACTTTAATGTTGATTAAGAGGTGGGTCTAGAATGAGGAGTCCCTGTGTTAGCCAAGGCTAGCATGGGTTGAATGTCCTGCTTGTAGTAAAGGAAGGTACACTGGGCCATTTAGTCCATGTGTCCACATGTGGGTGCAAGGGTATGAGTAAGGGATGAACCTAAGATCTGGTAATACATGCATTACCCTTTTTAGTAAATTTTCTAAAATACCATGTATACTTTCAAACATGTGACTATTCTTGTACTTTCTGTCAGCCTTACACAAGAAAAGCCCGTTTGAATTATCTTAAATGTAGTTGCATGTTTCCTCTATCTATTGATCTCCCACCCCCACAAAAAATTACTGATGTCTTTATTTCATGCTCGATTAGTAATCAAACTTAAAACTCTTTTTTTTGAGAACTTGATACACAAATCCTAGTCTCCATCATTTCCACAGCCTTCCCCAACTCATGATCTTTTATTTTTTGTAATAATTGTTTTACACACACACACACACACACACACACACACACACACACACACAACCTACATAGTCTATTTAGCATTGCTTGTATGTACATGTGTCCAGAGCTGAATACTTGGGACTGGACAACCTTTGGGAATTTTTCCTTGGAGGAATGATTCTCCATCTCTGATTGCTTCTAAAGTGGGCCAACATAGGGACTCCACAGCCTATACCAATCTCTTAATCAATATGGAAATTCAAATTTATATAGAGGTAGGAATATCTGGAATTTTCCCTGTCCTGGGTGCCATGTCAACTGGTATCATTATGCTGTTCTTATTCAGGCAACAATATTGTTGAGAATTCATGGCAGCATTTTCCAAATTATGTTTGGGATACTCTTTAGCAGCTGGTGTCCTTGCTTCTGGCTCATACCACTCTCTTCTCTTCCTTTTCCATGTTTTTCTCTGAGCTTTAGGTGTATATGCTGCATTGCAGATGTATCAGGGAGGGTTGGGTACCCCATGACCACTTATTCTCTGCCTTTTGACCAGTTGTAGATATCTGAATATTCTCCATCTGTTGAAAAAGAAACTTCTGTGAATGACAAGGATAAACACTCATGACATAGTTAGAAATTATATAAAAAACGAATTGAGATTTATATTTAGAAGATAATTACAATTACAATTTGATACTTTTACTTCCTCTAATACCAGAAGGCTCTGACTTGCTATCTCAGCTTTCCCACAAATAGGAGGGACTGTATTTCTTTCTGCATAGCAGATCTCAGCTTACATGCCCTCAATTCTGCTTTGTGTCAACCCCCACTTCATGCACTTCAATATTCTTTAGGAAATTGGGGAGTCCTCATTTGCACGGAACTGCCTGGGGCTCTGTGAAGGTAGATGAGCTGCAAATACAAATGTACTGTGGGTTTGTGATTGTGAATATGTCATTCACAAGTTTAAAATATTTCACATACATTGGATGTTTTGAATGTTTGGGATTTAATAAAACATATTGTCCATATTTGTAGAAGAAAAGAAATTGATTTAAAACATTAAGTTAGTAAGATTTGTATGTGCACTGTGAGGAACTGTTCACACGTAGGTTTAAATTGCATACATTTGTAAATATCTTAAAATGAGGACTCTTTAGAATGAGGATTTTAAGAGACTGGTGAAGAGAATGTGTAGACTGCACATTAGATGGAGTAATCAGATAATTTATTTGGGGGACAGAGAATAAAGTGTCTCTCAGGGTTGTGGAGGTCACAGTGATGATTCTTCTCTAGGTAGCTCACACTCCCAACTGTTTTAATTTGAAAGTTTATGATCTGCATGAGTATTGTATATTAACTTCTAACTCCCAACTTTCTTTTGTTCTAGGATCCCCCTGTGATCCTAGCTTCCTTCTGGCCTGTGTTCCCTGCAATGTGATCTCTGCTGTTATTTTCCAGCAACGTTTTGACTACAGTGATGAGATATTCCAAAAGATCACAGAGCATTTTTATAGAACTATTAAAATTTTAGAATCACCTTGGATTCAGGTGAGATCCAGATCTATTTATATGTGAAAATGTTATGTAACCGAAATTTATAGCATTACCATCCAAAAACTCATATTGAGGTAATGAACTTTGTATGTCTAATATCACATTAATTGGAGAGATGGCATTCTGAGAAGATGTGGGTAGTTTTCAACTTCAAAAAGAGGCCGTTTGTGTGAATTTAGGGAAATGAAAGGACTTTTGCAGGGTGTAGGGTGCAGTAAGAAGGCTATGCCCTGAGTTGTGCATTTTGTCTTCTAGCTGTCCCGATTTTTTGGAGATTCTTTCTCTTTGAGTATTTTCTTTTCCCCTTCCCTCCTTCTCTCCCTCCCTTCCGTTCCATTCTATAGCCCAGGCTAGCCTTGAACTCATAATTTTTCTGATCTGCCTCCTGAGCCGCTGACATGACAGATATGTGCCTCATTAACGAACTCAGCAGTTTGAATTTCTTTATGGTGCACCAGTTCAGCCACAGCGGCAGTAGCAGTTGATACAATAGTTCTCGTAAGTGCAGCAATGATCGGCCCAATCAATCATCAGACGAGTTCTCAATAGTACTCGTTCAGTGAGCTTCTGCATCAGAGACATCACATATGGAAAACTTGAGAAGGACAGATTCTAAAATCTTCTCTTGGGGGCGGGAGAAAGGGCACAACATCAGAGGGAAAAAAGAATCTACTCGCAACATGATCCTTCTGTCCACGTCTCTTTCTTCTTCTTCATTCAGCAACAAAATGTTCCCAGTTATAAATCATTACCACTAGCAATTTTCCAGCCCTAGTGGGATTCTGGGGCTGGAATTCTTTTGCCTGGTAGGAGACAGATAAGGATCTTCACTTAGGGTTCTGGCTGTCAGCTCAAAGGCTAGTGAACATCTCGTGAACTCCTTTAGGGGGAAGAAGGTTAGTTCAGAGATTGGATCATCAGGGGATTCTAGAAAAGTAGACTAGTGTGCTACACTGCATTTTAAGTGGTTAGATAAAAAGCTAAAAGTTTATAAATCAGTAAAAATCACAAGTAAGGCAAAGATTGTCTTTTAACTCAGTGGTCGTTTTTCTCCCAGCATGCATAGGGAGTATCGGGTAACCAGGCAACCTAGTAAACAACAGACGAATGTAGGCAAGCAGCTTTTGGTCTGCTGTCTGCACTTTCGCTATGATTTCCTGCTAGGAGAAACTTTTAGCATCAATTGCTTAGGGCTGTAAGTCTAAGTTTAATTTGCACACTAAACGGAACCTGGTCCTTCCAGTGCTCTGGTCTCAGTGGCAGAACAAGCCTTCAGTAAAGGTTACTTTTTCCTGAGGATGAGCAAATGGGCTGATTACTTTTGCCTTTATCATTTCAGGGGACACAAGCAGTGCATTTCGGAGCTAAGATCTTGGGCAATAAAACAAGAAGTTTGAGAATCTTTTAGTGCAGGGTTAGTTTAGGTTATTCTTCTCTATCTGCCAGTGAGGCAAAACCAGGGCATGCTTAACTGAGATGCTTTTGCCTGGACCCTAAATAGTGACCAAATGCCTGTCAAAAAGGATAATTGCAGGAAGGCAGATCTCTGTAATTACACAGGACAGAGGAACAAGGACGCGATAGTGGGAAACAGGTCTCACACATAGCTAAGGAATGTAATCAGTAAACTAAGACCTGGTATTGGAAAACAGGTTTCACACATAGCTAAGGAGTGTAATCAGTAAACTCCAAATGCATGGGAGCAGTTGTGCCCAGTAAATGATCAGATAGTGCTGAACTGTGGGAAGTAAATCCCAAGTTAGTCAGAGAAAGGGATGAGCTACAGGAAGAATCTACAGCAAAAAACAGCCACTTTTATTCCTAAGACTATAACACCAACTATGACCTTTGTATTGGTTTAAAAACCTCCATGCCGAGCCTTTGGCTTTGATGGGTCATCTGCGGAAATGATGGCTGTATAATTACTGTGTAATCTTGCTGCTTGTAGCAATTGCATGTGAGCCTCACCATGGCCTCAACAGTTTCACCAGCACCCAGACCATTGGCCTTGCTCTAACAATGTACAACGGTGCAGAAGTGACATTTAAGGCCTCTCTGAGACCTTGCTTCTGTCTTATAAACTTCCCTAATGTTTGGATTAAAGGTGTGAGCTATAATTCTTTTTTAGATTGATCCACCCTTGTATAGCTCTGTATAGCTCTAGGTGGTCTTGAACTCATCCAGGATCCATCTACCTCTTAATCCTGAGTCCTAGAATTAAAGGTGTGTTCCACCATCTCCCAGCTTTTGGCTGCTGGGATTAAAGGTGTGTGCCTGGCTTCTATAGCTTGTGACTGACTTTGTTTCCTGAACCGTAAGGCAAGCTTTAATCATAAATAATATATCACTGTGTAAAATTTTATTTATTTATTTTTAAAGCAAGGAAACTGAGCTGAAGGAACACATTAAGCCTTATTCATACTTTTGTTCCTTTTTTATTTCTGTCTCTAACTATTCATATTCCATCCACTCCAACTTGTTAACTAGTCTCCATTCTCAAGTACCTCATTCCAAAGATTTTCTTCTACTATATTTTTCTACATCCACAGTCCTTCTGCAACATTCTTTTTCTTTGAAGTTAGGCTCCTTTCTATTCTCAGTGCCTCTCTATCCTTCTTGTATTAATTTGTATATGAGGTCAGTTAATGCTTAACTTCAATCTTTTTTAAAGATACCCATTTTGGATGAGGATGTTGCAAACTGGGATTTCAAAGCTGTCTTTTATCACCATAAGACCAAAGTTTTTCTTAGTCCACTCAATATACGGTCACCCAGTTTTAAATAAATAGCAGAATCAGTGAAACTGCTTAATAGGCGAGAAACATTTAATAAAAGCTGACTGATTATAACGAGTTTAAACTTTTGAGCTGTATAACTCAGTGTGGGTACACTACTTCATTGTGTAAATGTACCACATCTTCTTTATCCATTCTTTGTTTGAGGGGCAGCTAGGTTGATTCCAGGTTCTGACTATTACAAACAATGCTGCCATGAACATAGCTAAACAAATGTCCTTGTGGTATGACTGCAAATGCTAGTTTTTAAACCACTTTAGATCTGTCATCGCTGCAGGATTCCAAATAATAAGTACTTTCATTTTTTTTCTATAAGGAAGAGCCTTTTTTTCCTCCATTTTTTTTTTTTTTTTGTCTCTTGAGGCTTTCTATTTGCAGGCCTTGATTAAACATTTTCTTTTCTTCTATCAGGAAAATCCTTTCTCTTAATGAAACACTTCCCCCTTTTCCACCAGGAAGAGTCCTTCCCTTGATTTATTCTTTGTCTCAGGAGCCATTCTATTTGTATCTGTAATATTTGCAAATGTGCCATAAATACTTCTCTGTTACTAGCAGTTTCCCGCCAGCCTGGCCCCACAGCCGCATCAGTCCCAAAATAACACACAGAGACAATGTATTAATTATGAAACTGTTGGCTGGTTACTAGTGGTTTTTATTGGATAGGGTATTAAATGTTAACCCATAATCACTAATATATGTATTTCTATGTGGTCTTATCTTACTAAGAATGCCAGACTCTCATCCTCTCTTCCTGAGATCACATCTCGACTTCACTACGTTTCCCAGAATCCTCCACCTCTCCTAGTCCCACCTATCTTGCATTCCTATTGGTCAACAGGGCTTTATTCATTAACCAATAAGAGAATCATATTTAAAGAATGGCATCTCCCATTACTCCTCCTTTTAACAACTGTACTTATTGCCACTACTGAGTTGGGGGGAATTCCCACATACCCTGTCAAATCCCTGGAGTCCCCTTCCCTGAGCAATCATTACCTCCAGTCCTGGAGTCTCACTTACCTGAGCATAAGATAGCTCTAGTACTGGAGTGGTGTCTGGGTTGCTCCTTCCTCTCAGTCCCACAACTTTGGATACCGTATGTAGGTGTTCTTTATGGTTTGAGTAGGTGGAAGAAAGGCAGTCACTTCAGAATGTAATTCAGCTTTTGCTAGCAGCAGGGGTATCAGCTTCTGATGAGCTTAACACCTAGTAGATTCACAGAAACCTCTTTATTGCTACTGTTGGACCCTAATTCCGAGGTCCTGATAGGCCGGTGGGAGAGCCCCATGACACAAACACCAAAACCAGGAGATGCAACAAGCAAGGGGTGTTCATTGAACGAGTGCACTCGGGTGACAGCAATCTCGAGGAAAGCTGCACCCTCCCCCCCCAAGGGTTCAGGCTCCTTTTTATAGAGACAAACCGCAAATCAGCATACATGCTTGGGGTGCAAGGTGATTGATTACAAGGTACGATCTCATGTTTGAGAGATCACCCAGGTATGACCTGTTCTTATTCAAAGGATAAACCATAGAATGACTTGGAAAGTCCCCAGACTGTTCGTTGGGCAGGAGTGACCCAAGCAGTGCTGGTCATCTGGGACCATTTGTTCCAGTGTTGGGGGCCTATTTCCTTGTTGTGGGCCAAGACCTGTGAGAAACTTCTTCCATACTCTGGCATTCTCTTGGCTGTACTAGCCTTATTTAACAAGACCAGCCTAACATATAACCATTAGCTCCATCACCATAGTAACCTTTCTTGTTCTCATAATTTCTGTTCTTTTCGCCCATGTCAATGTCCATTCTTTATGATTTTCTATATTCTGCTTGTAAAAACTATTTTCCTGCCCCCTTTTCACATCTTTGCTCTGCAAACTAAAGTCTTTCACTACATGAAAGGCACTTTTAGCACATCAATTTCTTCATACCAAAACCGTTTGTCTGAAGGAACCATTACCTAGGAAATTATCAGTCATATGAGACTTCTTGGTTTGCCAGTAATATCTGTAGACTAAGATATGAGAAGGCTCTGAAATTCCTTCAGGAAGAGTCACTCAGATAACCACTGACTATTTACAAAAGGTTGCTGCAAAGTCTAGGTGCCATCACTCTGGAATTTATGGGAGATACAAAATCTGTTGAATATTTCACTCTCATTTATAGTAAGATGGTAGTTGAGTATAGAATGTCCCTACTTCATACGTTTTCCCCAAATTAAAAAATAACAGATTTTTAAATAGCTAGCCACTAGTTTTACTTTAAAATTACATATGTACACATCTTTTGAAAATTGGGCATTCATTTAAGCATTAATTGGATGATCAAGAAAAGA
The DNA here is from genome assembly GCA_030556225.1 of Cricetiscus sungorus. Lineage (NCBI taxonomy): Eukaryota > Metazoa > Chordata > Mammalia > Rodentia > Cricetidae > Cricetiscus > Cricetiscus sungorus. The sequence goes on along the minus strand of JANBXA010000007.1, from coordinate 136,143,815 downwards.
AAACATCCTCAATTTAGAGAATAACTAACTTGAGATTATAATCACATCATTTCCTCCTTTCTTTTCTTCCTCTCCAGGTGCTCCTTGCTTCCATTCAAATTCAAAGTCTCTTTTTCTTTAAGAATACATACACACCCCAATATATAAATGTAGCCCCCTGATTCATTTAGTGTTGCTTATATGGATATGACTTTAGGCAGACCACATGGTGTTAGGAGACATCCCCAGGGAAGACCTATTTTCTCTCTTCCAGCAGTCCTTACTCACCTAACAGTGGAATCTCATGAGATTTCTCCTTTCCATGTTATCATGTCTATTGGAATTGCAGTTTTTAGGTGACTGGAGAAACGTGTGCAGGATCAACTGGTATAAAGACCACTTCTATCCCTGCTATCACTGATTTGTGGTCTCAGAATTTGACTAGTCATTCTGCATCTTGCAATTCTCAATAGGTCAGAAGGGGCAGTGGGATTAGCCCACACATTCCTTTGGAGAGCTGCTGTCAGAGGTTGAATGTGATCTGAAGTTGCTTTGCAAACTGTGTACATGGCTGCTCTGACGGTTTGATCTATGCTGTGCCTGCTTCCCCAAATGCTAGGCATATAGGAGCATAGGAGGCATGTGAAACTCACCTTTATGAAGTGTTGGACAGAGAATCAAGGCCTAGAAGATGTGATGTTTATCCTAATGCAAGTTTGTTTCTCTTCCAGCTGTGCAGTATCTATCCTGTTTTATACACTCTCCCAGGAATCCATAAAACATTCTTTAAAAATGAGACTGAACATAACAAGTCTATTTTGAAGGAAATCAAAAGGCATCAAGAATCTCTGAACCTCAGTAGCCCTCAGGACTTTATTGACCATTTCCTGATTAAAATGGAAAAGGTACAAGAGATCTTGATTTGCTAGTTCACATTTGTGGGAATTCTGACTCTCTCCTTTTTTTCCCTTGGTGAAATTGGGATGTCTATTTTAGTGATATATTTATTGCATATGGAATCACTTTCTCATGCAAATCATATAGAATATTTAGAAATTGTTAATACTCTCAATTTATTGAGAATTATAAAGTCTATAATTCCCACGATCGAGGTTAGTTCTTTAGTAACATATAGATTTTCATTCAAGAGTGATGAGAACCTATCATTATATGCAAATTGTCTACAATGAACAGCATGTGTAAAGACTTAGGGAACACAGGACTTTTCTTTAAAGAGACTCTAAGAAGTCTTAGCAGTTGAGCTTGGCTTTGAGGAAACTACAGTTTAGACTAACAAGAGGGTACGTAAAGCATGACAACTGTAGTCTTCAAATAGTTATCTTTCAGAAGGTGAAATTGATTTGGATTATAGTGGTGGATGTACAGGTTGAAGATGTAAGAGATTAAACATAATAACAGAGTTTGTATGTGTATAGTTCCTGAGATTTTAAATGTAACAAAGGTTCAACAGTTGATAGAACTGATGGTATCAGTAAGTGCTTTTGTGTACACTACATTTGAAAAAAAGATAACAGTAAGTGATTTTTCTCCAGTGTGTAAGAAGGGAGGAACACGAACAAACTTGGAATTTTGTAACTTTATGTTTTAACCACGTGAAGAAATCATGAGGTTCACCAAGTAAGCACCTTTATCTTTAGGTAGAACAGTTTCTAATGTCTAGCTAATTTACAAAGTGAATTATTTTCATTATAATTATTTCATTATCTGTAAGCTTTTAAAAACTGATATTTTACATACCAATCCCAGTCCCCTCTCCCATTTCATCCTCTCATTCTCTCTATCATCCACCATCCCATACCCATCCACTCCTCAGGGAGGGTGAGGACTCCCATGGAAGATCATCAAAGTCTGACACATCATTTGAGACAGGACCTAGGCCCTCTGCTGTGTATCTGGGCTGAGAGAACATCCCTCCACAGGGAATGGACTCCCAAAGTCCATTCGTGCACTGGAGATGAATATTGTTTCCACTGCCAGAGGCCCCATAGACTGCCCAAGTCCTCCAACAGATACCCACGTTCAGGGGGCTGATTCGGTCTTATGCTGGTTCCCCAGCTGCCAGACTGGTCCCACTTGGTCATGACAGCTGTTTCTGGGGCTTTCCTCAGCATGGTCTTGACTTCTTTGCCCATCACTCCTCCTTCTCTTCAATTAAATTCCATGAGTTCAGCTTAGTGCTTAGCTGTGAACCTATTCTTCTGCTTTCATCAGCTTTTAATTGAAATAAAAATTAATTAAAAACATCAATGGAAAAATGTATTGCGGTAATGTAACAAGTTTTTTGTTCCAACAATGTCATATAAAATTGTTTCTGTAATTTTTGCATTTTACGGGGAGCTAATCATCACAGCTTGGAGCTCTGAGATGATGAGAGCTAGTGACTTCAGCAGTACACTGTTTCTAGAGAGTCTGATTTCATGCCAGCTATGATTCCAACAGATACTCATTAGACACGGGAAGATGGAATTAAGCAGTATAGCCATTATATTTGATGTACCTTTATGGGGATTTGAACTACACTAAAGCAGTTTGGAAATTTCATATGGAAGATGTTTTCTGTTCTTTTGATTGGTATATTTTAAAACACACACCAACATGTGCTTTACATTTAATTATTTACCGTTCTATTTGTAATCACTTAATCTGTCTTTGTGAGAATTATTAATGTAGTATTATTTAGTAATATTTGTCTTGTAATTCTTATAGTAAATTTTAAAAATATTACATTTTTTCTTGACCCCCCAAAACCCACCAAACTAAAATGCAAATAAACAAAACTAATCCCTATAACCTATAATTGTTAGGAAAAACAGACTAAAAATTCAGAATTTACCATGGAACACCTGGTTGCCACCATATCAGATCTTTTCAATGCGGGAACAGAGACAACGAGTACCACAATGAAATATGGGCTTTTGCTCCTGATGAAGCATCCTGAGGTCACAGGTATGATCATAGATGGGCAGATCAATGTTCAGTTAGAAATGGGCAGATTGAACTAGAGACGGTCATACTAGAGTAGACTTGGTACTAGCAACATTTGCATTACTGTACTTATCTCCCACTGGATGAATTCGGTTCAAATTAGATCATAATAAAGAAAAAAAGATAAAGCATTTCAGCTGCATCAGGGAATGGAAGGTCAGTGGCCACTCTTCTCCCTGCTATGATTTGGGTTTGGACAAATACATAGTAGTTTTCTTAGGGTCTGAATAGAACTAGCCTCGTCTCACATTTTATCCTACATCATAATAAATATTTATTTATTTTCCAGAAAGTTTATATCATTTAAACTTTTCTTAACACATATTAATTGTAGACAATGATGTGTTTCATTACATTTCATATATATATATATATATATATATATATATATATTATACCCCATTGTCCTCTCTTTCTTCCCTCTCTTTCAGTAACCCCATTTCTCTTCCCAATTGGTCCCATTTTTACTTTCATGTTTGTTTTTTCCTCTTTCAATAAACCAATAGTTTAATTAGGTTTATTTACCTGCTCATTGGTGAGATGTTATTTACTATATTATCAACAATTGACCAGTGACTACATTACTTAGGAGAATCTTTTTTTTTTACATCCCAGGAAATATTAACTCCTCGTATCCTTAGGAAGGTTTTGGTTCTTGTGAAACTCTTCCCTCTCAGTGAGGGAAGGTTTATGGGATGGATCAATCTTGTATAGATATTTTATGGCTGCTGACCATTCAAGAGTGAAAAGGCTATGTGCCATAGGGTTTCTATTCCTGTGCAAAGACACCATTACCACTGCAACTCTTATAAAAGAAAGCATTTAATTGGGGCTGGCTTACAGTTTAGAGAGTTAGTCCATTATCATCATGGTAGAAAACATAGTGGCATGCAGGCAGACATGGTTCTGAAGATGTAGTTAAAAGCTCTACATTTGGATGTTTGGCAATGGGAAGAGAGAGTGATCCACTGAACCTGGTTTGAGCTTCTGAATTGTCAAAGCATACCTGCTGTGGCAAACTTCCTCCAATATGACCATAGCTACTTCAATAACGTCACACTCCAATAATGCCACTTCCTGTGAGTCTATAGGGGCAATTTTCATTCAAACCACCATACCATACTTGATAAAATGTTTACAAGTCACTTGTGCTTCATTTTTAAAGAACCATGTTTAGAACTATAGCCCATGTTTTGATTGGATTGTTTGTTTTATATTTAGAGTTTTGTGTTTATTGTATATTGTAGATGTCAATCCTGCATCAGATGTGTAGATAAAAGTGATTTTCCCTTATTCTGTCAACTGCCTTTTCATTTTATTGACCATTTTCTTTGCTGTAAAGAGGCTTTTTAGTTTTATGATATTTTTATTAATTCATGAGCGACTAGAGTCCTATTTATTAAGTCCTTTGTTCCCTCCTTGTAGCCTTACCCAAGCCTCTTTTCCTCCTTCATGCCCATATGTAGAGCGAGGAAACAAGATATCTCATGACAAAACCAGATTTAAACAATATCTATTTACTAATCCAGCGATACAGAAAGTATTTGAAGAAAACCTTCAACCAAAGGAACTCAGTTATATCCACAAAAGTACAGGCAATAGATAATCTCACAACAGCAAAACCAAAAGAATGGAAACACACACACACACACACACACACACACACACACACACACACACACACACACACACACACACACCACCCCCAAACCAAGCAATAACAGGAATTAAAAATCACTTATCAATAACATCTCTTAATATCAATGGACTCAATCTGCCAATAAAAAGACACTTGCTAAAAGAATGGATATGATTGGTCCATCCTTTTACTCCATATAAGAAACACACCTCAACTTCAAAGACAAACATTACCTCAGATTAAAGGGTTGGGAAAAGATTTCACAATTAAATGGATCTAAGGAGCAAACTGTGTAGCTATCCTAATATCTAACAAAATAGACTTCTAACTAAACTTAACCAGAAGAGATGGAGAAGGATATTTTATATTAATCAAAAGAAACTTCAAGATGAAGTCTCAATTCTGAACATCTGTGCCCTAAATACAAGGGCACCCACATTTGTAAAACAACATACTTAAGCTTGAATCACACATCAAACCCCACACATTAATAGTGGGAGACTTCAATACCACACTCTTACTTGTGGAAAAATCTGCCAGGCAGAGACTTAACAGAGAAACAAGGGAATTGACATACTATGACTCAAGGACTTAATAGACATCTACAGAACATTTCACTCAAATACACCTCATGGAATCTTTGCTAAAACTGACCACGTACTCCATCATAAAGCAAATCTCAACAGATATAAAAATAATTGGAATATCTTCTAGTATCTCATCAGACCACCGTGTGTACATGTTAGAGTTCAATAACAACACAAATTACAGACAGTCTACAATTTATGGAAATTGAATAACTCTCAACTGAACTACTACTAGGTCAAGGAAGAAATAAAGAAATTAAAGAGTTCCTAGAATTCAATGAAAATGAATCCACAACATACACAAACTTATGGGACACAATGAAAACAGTACTAAGAGGAAAGTTTATAGCACCAAGTAAATAAACAATTTGGAGAAATCTCACATAAGTGACTTAATAACACACCTGAAAGCTCTAGATAGAGCAAAAAGAAGCAAACTCATCCAGGAAATAATCAAACTTAGTATTGTCTTTATTTTTCAGCTGAAAACTTTAATTCTGTATATGTAATTGATTTTCATCATCTATTCATTGGTTGATTGATACCTAGGCTGGTTCCTTTTTTTGGTATCAATAAGCAAGGATGTATAAATGTGTCTGTGTTAGCATATGGGCTTCTTGGGTATATGTCTAGGGGTAGTCATGTGGTAGATCTCTTTTTAACTTATTGAGGAGCCACCATAATGATTCCCATAATGGCTGTACTAATTTGCACTCCCATCAGCAGTGAAAAGGGTCCCTTTCCCCACACCCAGAGCAGTATTTCTTGTCAGATTCTTTAATTATAGCCATGTTGACTGGGATGACATGTTAATCTCAAAGAAATTTTAATTTGCATTTCCCTAATGACTAGAGACACTGATCACCTAAACAAATACTTTTTATCCATTTCTGTTTCTTCTTATGAAAACTATTCATTTCCCCTGTCCACTTGCTAATTGGCAGAATTTTTGGATGTGTTTAACATTTACAATTCTTATAATTTTTTGAGTATCAGTCTGAAAGATAGCTGGCTAAGAGTTTATGACATTCTGGGAATTCTGTGTTCACTCTCTTGTTATTTATTTATTTGCTATGCAGAATCATTTGATTACATTTGACCCTTTCTGTTAATTCTTGAGGCCAATGCCCTGCTCTTAGAACTCTGTTCAGAGATTTCCTTCCTATACTTATACCTACTTTTAATCAATTTTTATATAGAGTGAAAGACATGAATGTATTTCATTCTACTATAAATAGATATACAGTTTAGCCAACACCATTTATTGGATAGTCTGTCTTATTTTTCCTCACTGCACATCTTGTGTGAATGTGTTTATTTTACTAATTTACTTCTCAATATGTTTGTTATTGGTATATGGAAAAAGTATTGATTTTATATGTTACTTTCTGTACTGGTGCTTTGCTTAAAGTTTTTATAGTCTTTAAGCATTTTATGTAGATACTAGTGTTGCATACTTAGAATACTGTCATCTGTGTATTAGATTTTCTAATTTTGTAGAAATGATGAAATTTGTTTTCTTATACTTTCCACTTCCTACTACAACTTGAAAATAACAATTCTTTCCATTTTATAAAAAGATAACTAAAAATTATAAAATATAATTACTAATTATCTTTTATAATTATAAAGATAATTATAAATTATTATAATTATAAATTATATAACTATAAAATATAATTCTTTCCATTTTATAAAAACTGTGATTTCTACCCTGGAAGCTAAAATTCAGGAAGAAATTGCACATGTGATTGGCAGACATCGGAGCCCCTGCATGCAGGACAGGAACCACATGCCCTACACTGATGCTGTGCTGCATGAGATCCAGAGATACATTGACCTTGTTCCCATTCCCTTGCCTCGTAAAACAACACGGGATGTGGAATTCAGAGGGTACCACATTCCCAAGGTGAGACCTATTTCATCTGTGTTCCTCACCAGGCATCTTTTTTTTCTTTCTTTTCTTTCTTTTTTTTTTTTTTTAAATTTTACGTATCGATCCCAGTTTCCTCTCCCTCCCTCTCCCCCACTGGTCTGTCTTCTATTCCTACCCTGACTCAATCTTCCTAGTTGCATGTGCTTTCCTCTCTTCCCCTTCTCTTTCTCCTAGTTATCTCTCCATTCACTGCCCCCCACATTCTATGTGCTCTGGGGGACTTGTCCCTTCCCCCTTTTGTGAGGGAGCATATATGAATCTCTTAGTACACCTTGCATCCTAGTTCCTCTGGTGGTGTGAATTATAAGCTGGTGATCCTTTGCTCTAGGCCTAAAATCCATATATGAGTGAGTACACACCATGTTCCTCTTTTTGCGACTGGGTTACCTCATTAAGGATGGTTTCTTCAAGTTCCATCCACTTGCCTGCAAATTTCAAGATTCCATTAATTTTTTCTGCAGAGTAGTATTCCATTGTGTAGATGTACCACATTTTCTTTATTTATTCTTCAGTTGAGGGGCATATAGGTTGCTTCCAGGTTCTTGCTATTACAAATGATGCTGCTATGAACATAGTTGAGCTCAAGTCCTTTTGCATGGATGTGGATCATTTGGGTATATACCTAAGAGGGGGGATTGCTGGGTCCTGTGGTAAACTAATTCCCATTTTCCTGAGGAACCACCATACTGATCTCCAAAATGGCTGTATGAGTTTGCCCTCCCACCAGCAGTGGAGGAGTGTTCCCCTTTCTTCACTTCCTCTGCAGCATAAGTTGTCATTGGTGTTTCTAATTTTAGCCATTCTGGCATGAGTAAGATGGTATATCAAAGTTGTTTTGATTTGCATTTCCCTGATAGCTAAGGATGTTGAGTACTTTCTTAAGTGCATTTTTGATTTCTTCTATTAAGAATTCTTTCTTCAATTCTGTATCCCATTTTTAAATAGGGGTATTTGGTGTTTTATTGACTAGTTTCTTGAATTCTTTGTATATTTTGGAGATCAGCCCTTTGTCAGATGTAGGATTGGTAAAAATCTTTTCCCAGTCTTTAGGCTGCTGTTTGGTTTTGTTCACTGTGTCCTTTGACTTACAGAAGCTTCTCAGTTTGAGGAGGTCCCATTTATTAATTGTTGACCTCTGTGTCAGTGCTCCTATACCAATTTGTTCAAGGGTACCTCCCACTTTCTCTTCTAAGAGGTTTAGTTTGGCTGCATTTATTTTGAGGTTTTTGATCCATTTGGACTTGAGTTTTGTGCATGGTGATAAACATGGGTCTATCTGAAGTCTTCTACACACCATCATCCAATTTTGCCAGCATCATTTGTTGAAGATGCTTTCCTCCCCCATTGTATTCTTTTAGCTGTTTTGTTGAAAATAAGGTGTTCATACTTACCAGGCATCTTTGCCTGTCATTTAAGTAATGTGATTACATGAAGCCAGACTGTCCACAAGGGTGCTAGAAATTATACATCAATCATCTTAGCCCCCCCATTCTGCTCCTTTGTCTGTATTTTATTGATATGGTTTTCTAACATGATTGTATTTACATTGATATATCCATAACCTTCCTGTCTGTTAATTCAATCTTCTGTCCACATCCTTGCTTTCCAGTGGGTTTTTACCACCTTTGTTAATTAACCACAATTCCATATTCCCACCTCCCTCCATACTTTCTGTTTGATTTACGTAGAATAAGTTCCATCTAACAATCTCTCTCCTCTTGCTTGGTATGAACTGAGAAGTATATTCAGTATATGAAAGTATATAATGAAGGTAAAAAAAAATTCCAAAGAAAGCATTAAGAAACAAAAAAGGGTGGAACTTTCAGGGTCTGCTCTGAGCACAATGGATCCACCTATCCATGCTTGACCACCCTGAGGCCCCACTCACCTGATCTTTGGACCCCATCCCTGGCGCACTGCCAGAGGTAGTCTGGGACAAGTTCAGGCCAAATTTCCCCCATATCCTTCCCTGGGAACTCTATGGGTTAGCTCTGCAACTTGCTCTCCCCTCCCCCACCATATCCTGACGCAGGTTAGTATAGTCCTAGTATCCTGCACCATAAACTACCCAGAGCCCGCCATCCCTCCACCCATTGCCCTACTGGGCTCTATGCTCCACTGCTCTGAATGAGCATTGGGCCAGAGTGTGAGTTCAACAACCTCTCCACCTCAGTGGAACTTTCTGGGTCTGCTCTGAGAACACTGGACCCGCCTGTACATATGGGACCACCATGAGGCCATTACCACATGATCTTTGGACCCCATCACTGGCTCACGCTGGAGGAGAGACCTCCAAGTGAGCTTGACTCATCCAGAGATACAGACATCGAACTGCTGACCCACCTACTCCCAACTGGGAGAGTAGGGTAGAGAGAGTGAGATTCTACCTACACACACTGGAAGAATTGATGGGAAGTCAGCAATAAAGAAAACACCCAACAAGCATAGGAAGACAAGCATGACACCACCAGAATATAAGGACTCTACACCAACTAGACCTGAACACACCAAAGCAGATGAAGCAGAAGAGAACAACTTGAAAAATAACTTCATAAAAATGATAGAGGCCCTCAGAGATGATGTGAGAAAATCCCTTAAAGAAATAGAAGAAAAAACGAACAAAAAAGCAGAAGAAATGAACAAATCTCTTAAAGAAAATACTGAAAGCCAAAACACAAACAAACAAAAAACAATTAAACAGGTGACAGAAACTGTTCAAGACTTGAAAACTGAAATAGAGACAATAAAGACAACACAAACTGAAGTAATGGTGCCAATAGAAAAACTGGGCAAACGAGTGGGAACTACAGACACAGCATAACCAACAGAATACAAGAGATAGAGGAGAGAATCTCAGGCGCTGAAGATAATCTAGAGGAAATAGATTCATCAACCAAAGAAAAATTTAAATCCAACAAATCCTTAACACAAAACATCCAGGAAATGTGGGACACCATGAAAAGGCCAAACCTAAGAATAATAGGCATAGAGGAAGGCAAAGTACCCCAGCTCAAATGTGTAGAAAGCATATTCAACAAAATCATTGAAGAAAACTTTCTGAAGAAGGACATGCCCATGAAAGTACAAGAAGCATACTGAACACCAATTAGACTGGACCAAAGAAAAAGACTCCATTGACACATAATGATCAAAACACTTAACATTCAGAATAAAGAAAGAATATTAAGAGCAGCGAAGGAAAATGGCCAGGTAACATATAAAGACAGACCTATCAAAATTATACCTGACTTCTCCATGGAAACTCTCAAAGCCAGAAATCCTGGATAGATGTTCTACAAGTACTAAGAGTTCACGGATGCCAGCCCAGGCTATTATACTCAGCAAAACTCTCAATTGCTATAGACCAGATATTTAATGACAAAGCCAGATCTTCACAATACGTATCTACAAATGCAGCCCCACAGAAACTTCTGGAAGGAAAATTCCAACCCAAGGAGGTTAACTATGCTCACAAAGACATAGGCAATAGATATCCCACTTTACAAGAATGCAAAAGAAAAAGCAGAGCAAATATATTCACAACACCACCTCCAACAACAAATCTAAAACAAACAGGAATTAACAATCAATGGTCTTACACTCCCTCAACATTATTGATCTTAAATCACTTTAAATCACTTAAATCACACAGGCTGACAGAATGGATATGAAGACAGAATCCATCCTTCTTCTGCATACAAGAAACATATCTAAGCTTCAAAGACAGACATTACCACAGGGTAGATGGTTGAGAAGAGATCTTCCAATCAAATGGACCCAAGAAGCAAGCATGTGTGTGTATCTTAATATCTAACAAGTTAGACTTTAAACCAAAATTAATCAAAAGAGATGAAGACGATTATTTCATATTCATAACAGGAGAAATCCATCAGCACAAAGTCTCTATTCTGAACATCTATGCCCCCAATACAAAGGCACCCACATTCATAAAAGAAACGCTGCTAAAACTGAAAGCTCACATAAAACCTTACACACTTATAGTGGGAGATTTCAACACTCTGCTCTCACTGCTAGACAGGACCACCAGTCAAAAACTTGATAAAGAAAGGAACTAACAGAAGTTATGTCTCAATTGGGTTTAACAGACATCTATAGAACATTCCATCCAAACACAAAAGAATATACCTTCTTCTCTGATCTACATGGAACCTTTTCTAAAATCAACCACATACTGGGCAACATAACAAACCTCAACAGATATAAAAGAATTGGAATAGTCCCCTGTATCTTATCAGACCACCATGCTTTAAAGTTGGAATTCAACAACAACACAAATTGCAGAAACCCTGCAAACTCATGGAAACTGAGTCATGTGCAATTGCATCATTCCTGGGTCAAGGAATAAATAAAGAAAGAAATTAAAGATTTACTAGAATTCAATGAGAATGAAAACACAAAATACCCAAATTTATAGGAAACTTTGAACATAGTGATACCAGGAAAGTTCATTGCAGTAATTGCCCAAATGAAGTAAACAGAAAATAGTCACATCAGAGAATTAACAGTACAACCGACAGCCCTAGAACAGAAAGAAAGAGGAGTAGATGCCAGGAAATAATAAATTTGAGGACTGAAATCAATAAAGCAGAAATTAGGAAATCAATAAAAAGAATCAATGTAACAAAAAGTTGTTTTTTTCAAGAAAATCAACAAGATAGATAAACCTTTATGTAAACTAACCTAAAAGCAGAGAGAGAACATGCAAATCAGCAAAATCAAAAATGAAAAGGGGACATAACAACAGACACTGAGGAAATCCAGAGATTTTTCAAGTCATATTTTGAAAACCTGTTCTCCACAAAATTTGAAAATTGAAAGGGAATGGATAAATTTTTGAATAACTATCCCTTACCAAAATTAAATCAAGACCAGCTTAGCAACTAAATAGACCTATAACCCCTAATGAAATAGAAGCAATCATCAAAAGCCTTCCAAAAAAAAAGTCCAGGATCAGATGGCTTCAGTGCAGATTTCTACCAGAAATTCAAAAAACAGCTAGTACTAATACTCCTCAAATTGTTCCACACAATAGAGGCAGAAGATTCATTATCAAACTCTTTTTTTTTAAATGAGGCTACAATTACCTTGGTACCCAAGCCACACAAAGACACAATAAAGTAAGAGAATTACAGACCAAAATTCCTCATAAACATTTATGAAAAAGTACTCAATAAAATACTGGCAAATCAAATCCAAGAACATATCAATCAGAGAAATCATCCACCATGACCAAGTAAGCTTTATTCCAGGGATGCAGGGATGGTTTAATATAGGAAAATCTATCAGTGTGTTCCACCATATAAACAAACTGAAAAAGAAAAAGCACATTATCTTCTCACCAAATGCTGAAAAATCCTTTGACAAATTCAACACCCTTTCATTGTAAAGGTCTTGGAGAGATCAGGGATAACAGGAACATACCTAAACATAATAAAAGCATTATACAATAAACCAACAGCCACCATCAAACTAAATGGAGAGAAGCTTAAGGTGATTCCTCTAAAATCAGGAACAAGACAAGGCTGCCCTCTCTCTCCATATTTCTTCAATATTGTACTTGAAATTCTAAGACAAAAAAAAAAGATTGAGGAAATGTAAATTGAAAAGGAAGAAGTCAAACTGTCACTATTTGTAGATGATATGATAGTTTACATAAGTAAACAAAAAATTCTATCAGGGAACTCCTATAGCTGATAAACACCTTCAACAAATTAGCAGGATGCATGATTAGCTCAAAAAAATCAGTAGTCCTACTACATGCAGACGATAAAGGGGCTGAGAAAAAAAATCAGAGAAACATCACCCTTTACAACAGCCACAAACAATATATAGTATGTTGAGGTAATGCTTACCAAACACGTGAAAGACCCATATAGCAAGATCTTTGTGTTCAAAGCAAGAAATTAAAAAAGATACCAGAAAATGGAAAGATCTCCCATGCTCTTGGTTAGGTAGGATAAACATAATAAACATGGCAATCTTGCCAAAAGCAACCTACAGATTCAATGCAATCCCCACCAAAATTCCAGTATAGTTCTTCATAGACCTTGAAAGTATAATAATCAACTTTATATGAAAAAACAAAAGACCCAGGATAGCGAAAACAACCCTGTACCAACCCTGACTCAAGCTCTACTATAGAGCTATAGTCCTGAATACAGCTTGATATTAGCACAAAAATAGACAGGTTGACCAATGGAATCGAATTCAAAATCCTGATATTAACTCAGACACCTATGAACACCTGATTTTTTGACAAAACAGTTAAAAATATACAGTGGAAGGACAAAAGCATCTTCAACAAATGGTTGATGATGTGTAGAAGACTATAGATAGATCCATGTCTATCACCATGCACAAAACTCAAGTCGAAATGGATCAAAGGCCTCAACATAAAGGTAGCCAAACTAAACCTTTTAGAAGAGAAAGTGGAAGGCACCCTTGAATAAATTGGTACAGGAGACCGCTTCCTGAACACAACACCAGTAGCATAGATACTGAAATTGACAATTAATAAATGGGACCCCTCAAACTGAGAAGCTTCTATAAGGCAATTGACACAGTTGACAAGACCAAACTGTAGCTCAAAGACTGGGCAAAGATCTTCACCAACCCTACATCTGACAGAGGGCTGATCTCCAAAATATACAAATAACTCAAGCAACTAGTCACTAAAACACCAAATAATCTAATTTTTGAAATGTGGTGTACGGAACTGAATAGAGAATTCTCAATAGAGGACTCCAAATAGGCTGAAAGACCCTTAAGAAAGTGCTGAACATCTTTAGCTATCAGAGAAATGCAGATCAAAACAACTCTGAGATACCATCTTACTCCTGCCAGAATGGCCAAAATTAGAAACTCCATTGACAGCTTATGCTGGAGAATATGTGAAGAAAGAGGGAACACTCCTTCATTGCTGGTGGGAGTGAAAACTTGCACAGCCACTTTGGAGATTAGTATGGCAGTTCCTCAGGAAAATGGGAATCAGCTTACCACAGGACCCAGCAATCCTGCTCTTAGTCCTATACCAAATGATCCACATCCATGCAACAAAGACATGTGTTCAACTATGTTCATAGCAGCATTATTTGTAATAACAAGAACCTGGAAGCAACCTAAATGCCCCTCAACTGAAGAATGGATAAAGAAGATGTGGCACATCTACACAATGAAATACTACTCTGTGGAATAAAACAATGGAATATTGAAATTCACAGCAAATTGATAGAATTTGAAGAAACTGTCCTGAGTGAGATAATCAATCACAAAAGAGGAACATGTGTGTAAAATCCACATTTGAGTGGAAAATCCACTCATATGTGGATTTTACACCTAGAGCAAAGGACCACCAGAGAAACTAGGATACAAGGAGGAACTGAAGAGATTCATACAAGGTCCGTCACAGAAGGGGAAAGGAACAAGGGCTATTGGTAGTGTGTGTGTGTGTGTGTGTGTGTGTGTGTGTGTGTGTGTGTGTGTGTGTGTGTGTGTGTGTGTGTGTGTGTGTGTGTGTGTGCAGTGAGTGGAGAGGGAGTTAGGAGAAAGAGGAGGAGAGGAGAACATTTGGGACCAGAAAGATTGAGTTGGGGAACAAATAGACTAGAGCCAAAAAAAAAAAAAAAAAGCCATTATGGATTTTATGGATTTGAGGAGAAAACTCTAAAAATAAATGCTCAGATACCTACAAGGATGACCCCAACTAACAATCTGAGCAACAGTAGAAATGCTACCTTATATTCCCTTCCCTGATCATGAGATTGATAATAACTTATGTGCCCTCATAGATCCCTCATCTACTAACTGATGGAAACAAAAGCAGATACCCACAGCTAAACACTGAGCCAAACTCCTGGAATCCAGTTGCAGAGAGGGAAGAGTGATAGCAAAAGGGGTCAATACCATGCTACAGAAACCCACAGAAATAGCTGACCTGAACAAGTGGGAGCTAATGGACCCCCAGACTGATATCTGGGACACCAGTATTATCCTGACTCAGATCCCTCAAATGTGGGTCTGAGTTAGGAGGCCTGGGCAGGCTAAGGGAAATCGGAAATAGGATGACAGTGGAAATAGAATGTATCTTTGCTGCATGAAAGGACTTTGGGAGCACATTCCCCATGGAGGGATACTTTCTTAGCCTAGAGGTGTGTGTGTGTCGGGCTAGACCATACTCCAAATGACTTGACAGATTTTGATTTTTCTCCCTGAAAGGCGTTACCCTCCCTGTTCAATGGTGGTGATGGAGGGCTGGTAGGCTGAGTGAGATGACATCAGAGGGAGGGAGGGAGAGGGAACTGGTATTGATATATAAAATAAGAAAAAAATAATAATAGAAGAAACAGACAAACAAACAAACAAACAAACAAAAAAGCCTTTTCCAAATACCAAAGTTCCTTTTGTGTTGGCCATCTACTACCTAAAGTGTGGTGTGTTTTCTGGAACTGCTGAAGAAAACTAATTTTTCCTAAGTGAGTGGCTGCTAATGTAGGAGATGGCTTCTGCATTAGGTATTGGGGCTTGTGTCTACCTATACTGTCAGTGCTGAGAACTCATCTGGTTTGGAACTTTGAAGGTACTGTGAATGCTGCCACAGTCTCTGTGACTTCATATACTATGCCGGTCCTGTTGTGTCTAGAAGGCCTTGTTTCCTTTGTGTTCTCTATCCCTACTTGTTCCGGAAACCCTTTGGGGGAGGAGACGAGCGGATGCAGCATCACTGACTCAGGCACTGGTACTGCGAGTCAGTGAGTAGCAGAGCATGCTGCAGACTCATTTATTAAGGAAGTTAGATCTGCTTTTATACCCCTTCCTATGGGCTCAGTTGGCTGGCTCTGCTGTATGTCCTTTCCTCATTGGTGTCTCTGGGTCAGTTGTCTCTTTGTCAGCGGTTTCTGGGAATTGAGGCAGGGTTGGTTGGCTTGGCTCAGGGAGGAAGTGCCTGCCTTCCATGTGTGTGGGGGCTGGCCTTTGCACTGCCAACAAGGCAGTTGTGACTTGGGTTTTTCCTATACCCATTGGCTCTTACAATCTTTCTATCTCCTCTTCCACCAAGTTGTGATGAATTTTCAATGGCATTGTCCTGTGGGATGACACTGCTGAATGCATATCAAGAGCCTCTTTAATTCTGCAAGCGCCTGACATCAGACCACAAAGCAAAGCAGTGATGGTGGGCTGGAAGATCTGTTAAGCCTGGCATTGATGTGTTCTTTGACATGGAACAAAATGACTTTTTTTTTTGGTCTCAATCTGCTGATTTACAGAACAAAGAGATCAAATGAGAGACATCAATTTTTTTTTTTTCATGTTTTGCGACCTCCTTCATATATGATTTTTGTTCTTTTTCTTTCAGGACACATGTGTAATGACATGTCTGACTTCTGTCCTACACGATGAAAAAGAATTTCCCTACCCGGAGAAGTTTGACCCTGGTCACTTTCTGGATGAGAGAGGCAACTTCAAGAAGAGTGACCACTTCATGGCTTTCTCAGCAGGCAAGCAAGCTGTGTTTCCATGTGTGTTAGGGCCCAGGTGAGGAGAGCTGTGCATGGAGGCTCTTGTGTGTTCCATGAATGGCCATCTCCATGAGGCGAGGCCAGAGCAACAATCCCACGATGAAGGCGCTTCCCATGGGAACAGAGGAAGTGTCGGAGTATGGAAAATTCCTCAAAACTGACACAAGCGAGTAGGATGCAATGGACCAGGAAGTAGGTGGGACTGGAATCTCTCTTGTTGAGGCAGAATTTCCTCCACTGGAAATTCACGTTCTAGGAGAACCAGGGCTATTTCATAGAGAAACACTGTCTCAGAGAAAAAAAAGAATAATTAAAATAGTCATGGATTTGAGTGTGAGTGGGGAGAGGGAGGGTGAAAACGATATAAATATATTACTAATTCATGAAACACAAAAATGTGAAATGCCCCCCCCCAAATGGTTGATATGAAACAAAATTTGTTCCTAGAATGGAAGGTCAGGAAAGAAATCACGGTAATTAATCTGGATTAATTAGTCGTTCATTGACATGTATTCTGTGTGTTAACTAGAATCAGAATTTAATGACTTACCAGTTGCCATGTCTTTTTTTTTTTTTTTTTTTTTTTTTTTTAAGGAAAAAGAGCATGCATTGGAGAAGGTCTGGCCCGCATGGAGATGTTTTTAATACTGACCAACATTTTACAGCAATTTACTTTAAAACCTCTGGTCAATCCAGAGGACATTGATGCTAGCCCAGCTCACACTGGCCTATTGTCTCTTCCTCCATCCTATGAAGTTTGTTTCATGCCAGTCTGAAGCTGGGTAGTCTTTCTCATGCATGACTGATACCCTGCTTACTTGGGAGCAAACAGGGTGTTTTGTGTCCTATGTACCTGCACCTTTCAATTCTTCTTAATGGCAGATTTGCTACATAAAATTTTCTCTATTCTTTATGAGATGGTTCTAATTTCCACATATAAAAAAAAGCCTCATTGATTCAGCACTAATAAAATTTTTGTTGCAGTGTGTGTCAGATCATTGGTTACATTTTCATGTAAGTGCATTCCAAATGGAAAGTGCTTTATTAGTCTCATGTCTTGTTTTAGTAAGAGTTAGCAAATAGAATTTATGCTGTGATTTTCAAGAAAACTAATCAACCATGGAACTGAATCATTCATTCCTTTGCCACTATCTAGTAGAATAATCTCTTGACAGTATCATCTATACCTTTTGTCTTTTCTCCATAAATTTTTAAATTATGATTATATGTGCATATTTTTTGTGATGGTATTTTTTTAATAATGCAATTTAAAAATTTTACATGTCGATCCCAGTTTTCTCTCCCTTCCTCCCTCCCCCCTATTACCCTTTTTCCCCTTGTGACATGCACCCTGGCCACCCTCCCCTCCCATCCCTCCACCTCCATTCCACTTGTAGGGCTATGCTATCCAGGTTGGGTCATGTATATCTGTCAAGTCATTTGAAGTAAGAACTAGGACTTCTCTCCTATCTCTAGGTTAGGGGGGTATCCCTCCATGGGGGATGTGTCCTTTTGTGCATCAGGAATAGATCCTGTTTCTACTGTCTGAGGTTCCCCAGACTGCTCAGTCCTTCTAGCTGAGACCCATATGTGCATATTTTTATAAGTGATGTTCATTGTTAGGTATGTAAATATACAGGCAGATGTGTGTGTATGCACAGAGAGATATAGTAATGGAAGATCATGCCTACCAAGGGGAGTAACATGAGATAACCCTTGAATTTCCCAGTTTCCAAGGATACTCTTTCCTTATCTTCTTCCAGAGCTACTGTATACACACTCCACATATGATTCCACATAACCTCATATAAACAAACAAAAATATCTGCATATGTAGGTTTAAAGTTAACTGTGGTTTGGAAGTGCTACTTATATAACAACATATCAAAGATATTTTTATAAACACATAAACATAACTCATAATATCTTACTGTTTGACTATTCCATAACTTTCAAACTTATATCCTATTTAAATACATATCCATATTTAATGATATTTAGATTAGTTTTGAGATATTGCCTTCATATGTTACCATAGCCACATATCTTTTATGACTTCATACTGTTTCTTTTTTCATTATTCATTATTATTCATTTTTAAGTCAGTAGCGTGGGACACACTTCAAAACAAGTTTTGAAAATTTGTATTGCTCATTATCATATAGTATTGCTATAAGATTATGGCCTTTGCTATGTCACTAAGTCTAACCAAACTGGCATGTTACATGATGAGATATCTCTAAGCTATCATTATTTTAAGGGAGTAATGGCCAGAATTAAAATTTATTTTAGCAAAAAAAGGAAAATGTTTTTTAAGAGCAAATTGCATTTCTTACTTTGTGTTTACAGGAACTGCTGTGGGTACCAAGATTATGTCTTCAGTCCCTTTTTGAGTATTTTTGTTCCCTGAACACTCACTACATGATCCAATCTAGTGCCATAACCAGGAGGCATCATCAAAATCTGCCAAGTTGTTTGGAGTAGGGACTAGGCCCTCCCTCCTGCCTCTTGGCATACTGTTTCTTTAAGTGGCTTTTTTTTTTTTTGCTGTGCAATGGCTACTCAACAGTAAATAGAAACTGTTATTTTTGAAATACTGAATATTATTACATTAAACCTATACACTCTATAGTCCATTCATCTTTACTTGCGAGTGTTCATTGCTATGAGTCATTGGTCTGGTTCAAGGCTTCTAGCTTCTGCTATGCCATTGCTAACAGGTTCCCACCAGGGCTGCTTTGGGACATTCTGTTTCTGTCCTGTGTCTTAGAGATCCTGATGGTTTGGATATGTATGTTTGTCCCCTGAACATGTCCAAAAGTTCATATATGAGTTGTATGTTGGGGTGGACCAACACATAGTTGATGGGAGATGTCATTCTATAAATATGTTTCTTTTATTGGTTAATAAATAAAGCTCTATTGGCCAATAGGAAAGCAAGACAGGCGGAATTAGGAGACAAGGAGGATTCTGGGAATTGTAGTAAAGAGAGTCAAGATGTAGGGATTTGAGAGAAGAGATCCGGATGCCCTCTCTGGTATGATAAGACCGCATGGAAACACTTAGATTAATAGAAATGGGTTAATATTTAAGACATAGCCAGCCAATAAGAAACACTAGTAACAGGCCAACAGCTTTATATCTAATACAGCATCTCTGTGTGTTATTTGGGGCTGATGAGGCTCTGGGACCAGGCTGGTAGAAAAACTGCTCGTAAGACATATAGCCCTTGTTCTGGTCCTGGGTGGTAGTTGGGTTTGTTATCCCACAAGCTTTCCCTCATTGTCACTACCTAGGAAAGCTCTCCAGCATGGCCCCAGCTGGCTCACCAATGCAACCTGCAGCAAGGAGAAAGGTCGGTTTTCCTGCTCTCAGGCACTGGGATCACCCACATTCACAACACTAGGGCCAGTTTTGTGCAGGGAAGATGCAATGTCCTCCCTCTCAATTCCTGTAAGGGGCATACGGAAGAGGTGGAGGTATCAGCTCTCTTTTTATGCCCTCAGGGCTGGTTCACTTGTGCACCCAATAACAGGGCCAGCTCTAGTGTGCTTTCCAGGTGGAGTGCAAGGCCTTCTCTCCTGTGTTCTATAACTGGTGAGGGCTACAGCTAGTTTTCTCTTGTGACTCTGGGGTCAGCTTTCACCTACTACAGGTACTAAGGGATTGAGGGAAGGGCAATAAAGTAACTTTTTTTTTTTTTTAAAGAAGTCAAAGTATCCATTTCTGGAAAAGACATGATCATATTCTTTTTCTTTTTCTCTCTCCTTCCTTCCCATTCCCTTTTTTTCCCTTCCTTCCTTTCATTTTTCCTCCCTCTCTCCCTCCCTCTCTCTGTTCCTTCCTCCCTCCCTCCCTTCCTTTCTTCTTTGCTCCCTCCCCCTTCCTTTCTTTCTTTCTTTCTTTCTTTCTTTCTTTCTTTCTTTCTTTCTTTCTTTCTTTCTTTCTTTCTTGACAGCACTTCTCTGTGTAGACCTAGCTGTCCTGGAACTTTCTCAGTAGACCAGGCTGGACTGGAACTCAGAGATCCACTTATCTGTCTCTGCCTCCCAAGTGCTGGGATTAAAGGTGTGCACCACCACCACCACCTGATTTCATGATCATTTTCTTAACCATGAGGCTTAAACCATAGCTAAAGAACTAAAGACTACTAAGAAATATTGAGAATGGGAAAAATAATTTTCTTCACAGAAGAGCACACCAATTTGTCATCCAATACCAATGCCTCAGCCCTGAAAATACACAAAAGTGACACTATATAGACAGAGAAGTCTGTAGGTATGTTTTTAGGGATTTATATGTATATTTATATACATAAATATATGTAAAAATAATGAAAAAAGGATACAAGTTTGAAACAGCTATATGTTCACAGTGGGATTTTATATTTGTATATAATGAAGAATATGTAATTTGTAGATAATACATGGGATTGAAGATCATTATACAAGATGAAATACTCCAGACATATGAAAACAGATATCTTATTACATGATCAACAATCATATAAAAGATAATTCTTTTTATATTTTATAAAACCATGATTTTCTAATCTGGTAGAAATGATGGAATTTGTTTTCCTCTACTCTTTTTCTACTACAACTTGAAAACGATCAAGAATCATATAAAAGATAATTCTTTTCCATTTTATAAAAAAACATGATTCATGCTCTGGAGGCTAAAATTCAGAAAGAAATTGCATATGTGACTGGCAGAAATTGGAGCTCCTGCACACAAGACAGGAACAGCATTCCCTACACAGATGCTGTGCTCCAGAAGATCGTTTTGTTCCCATTCTCTTGCCTTGTGTAATGCAGGATGTGGAGAGCAATGCAAATCTATTTGTTTAAACTGTACTCCTTACTAGGCATCTTTTCCTGTCAACAATTAAGTATTGTGACTATAGATAGCTTGACCTTCAAGAAGGGTGTCAGAATCATACCTTGGGTATGCCATTCCCCTTACCCTATGCTCCTTTGACTGTGATTTTTTGACGGAGTACAATGATATGTACATACTGTATCTGTCAATTTGTTATTAGAATTTTCTTTTAGCATTCTTTCTTTCCAGTGGGTTTTGCTACTCTTGTCAGTTAATTACAATTCTGTATTCCATCCTTTCTCCATACTTTCTATTTGACTTAATTAGGACAAGTCCAATCAAACAACATCTATTTTCTTCCTTGCTTTGGGGTAACTGATGTGCTCTCAAAGTCCTTTTGTGCACCAGGAATACATCCTGGCTCCACTGTATGAGGTCCCTTAGACAGCTCAGGCTTTCTAGCTGAGACCCATATTCAGGGGGTCTGAGTCAGTCCTATGCTGGATTCCCAGACATCAGTCTGAGGGCCCATTAGCTCCTCTTTGTTCAGGTAAGCTGTCTCTATGTGTTTCTGCAGCCTAGTCTTGTCCTCCCTTTCTGCATCTGGATTACAGTTTGGCACAGTGTTTAGTTGTGGGTGTTTGCTTCTGTTTCCAACAGCTACTACATGAGGGCTCCATGATGGTGGATAAGTTAGTCATTGATCTCATGATCACAAAAGGAATTTATGGTAGCCTTTCCACTGTCGCTCAAATTGTTAGTTGGGGTCAGTTTTCTAGGTCTCTGGACATTTCTGTAGGTTCAGGATTCTCTTCAAACCTATTAAGGCTCCCTCTTTTATTCTCTCTCTCTCTCTCTCTGTAGCTAGATGTTTTCCCACCGCCACACCAGCCCCAAATAACATGCAGAGACTCTGTATTTGATATAAGGCTGTTGGCCAGTTAATAAGTTAATAGTTTCTTACTGGCTAGCTCTGTCTTAATGATTAACCCATTTCTACTATTCTATGTATTTCCACATGGCTCATCTTACCGGCCAGAGTGGCTGGCATTCTACCTCTGGGCTCTCCATCTTGACTCCTCCTTACTACGTCCTCTTTCCTCCTTGTCTCCTAGCCCTGCCTATCTTGCTTTCCTTTGGCCAACAGTGCTGTATTCGTTAACCAGTATGAGAAACATATTTACAGAACAACATCTCCCATCATCCCTTCTTTTCTGTCTAAAATAAAAGGAAGGGTTTTAACCTTAGCATAGCAAAATATATCACACAAGAGTTATCAAATAAGAATCACAATTAACAATATTTAGTCCATTAACATTTTGTAAGACTTAAAGAAAATATCATCTATCCTATCTTTGTGAGTCTAAAGTCTTATATGTAACTTATCTTTAATCCTAGCTAAGGAAAACTATAACCATAACTATCTGTCTTCAACTCCTTCAAAGACCACTGGATAATATATAAACTCTAGAAATGACAGAGACAACTCACCTGGTAAGTCACCTGAAGTTCTTCTGTAATGTTCCATCTTTAGCCCAAAGGCCATAGTGTGTCTGGCAGACTCTTTCATGAAGCAGGAACCCTGTAGCACTGTCCATCTTGTTTCAGCAGTCACTTTCTTGTGGGTCCTGCACGTCCAGTTCATACAACATAAAATCAAACAGTCTAGACAAGAGCAGTACCTTGCTCAAATGGCCAGTCTTGCCATATTGAAAGTGAACTTCATAACGAGTTTCTTCAATGCCCGTCTTCCTTTCTGATGAAGGTGGTGTTGCCAGGAGCAGTTATGCCTCACTGTCAAGGAAATCCCTAAACCATTTTAAATGCCATATTCTGTAGGTCTTTGAAAGGTTTGAAGAATGCCTATCTATCTCAAACACATCTCTATATATCTAGAAAACCTAACTCATCTAAGTATAAGTTTTGACTATTGTATATAGGTAACTATAATCTGCACTAAATTATACATTACATTTCTAACTGAGCTATATAAACACAATACCTAAACAATAGGAGAAATATACATATCACAAAATTGACCTTAAATTTGTATCAATAAATGAAAATCCATTCTAAAACAAAGCATTCATATCTATACCATAATTCCCTTTTAATCTTTAAAAAGATTGGTTGTGGTCATTAACCATTTATAACCAAGCCCACTTAAATGAAAACAAACATTTATAAACAATATTTGGGAATTAGGGTGTCATTCTTTCCAAACTACATCCTGCTGGTAGGGGGTGCTGTCATGGGGATCCTAAGAAAATGCAGAAATCTTGGCTGTAGTCTGCAAGGCTGCTTTGTCCCATGGATAATGCTTCAGGGGGTCTTGCTTGATCAAACCACATTAGTCTGGAAGGAATCCACAGCTTTTCACTTTCTGTGGAAACAAAATTAGAAATCCTTTTCCCCAGTAACTTGTCCATGGACTTAAATTTTGTAGTCAAAGCATTTTTAAAATATATAAATTGAATTAATCCAGCAGCATTTTTTTTACAGTTGTTGTTATTTTCTTAGCAGTCAAACAATTTAAAGACAACAGAATTGTGTGTAGTATCCAAAGTTTCTCTATGCTTTCCATCTTCACGTGGCTTTTTATTACTCTATTTCTTTTACTTCTATTTTTACATATTTAGAGACAGTGTTTCTCTGTGTAACTTTTATCTGTCCTGGAATTCACTCTGCATACCAGGTTTACTTTGAAATCACAGAGATCTGCTTGCCTCTGTCTCCTGAGTGCTGGAATTAAAGGTGTGTGCCACCACACCCAGCTACACTCTGTCTTTTTAAAACCATTTAATAATTTTTCTTTTTCTCTCCCAAGCCAACGTATATTTTAAAACACACTTTAAACCTTCATTGCCAGCCCTTGTACACACCAATGAATTGTTAGCAGAGCTCTTTAAAAGCAATGCTATTTTTTTTTGCCGCTTATGCTAATTTTGGAATCTTGTCTCTTACAAAACAGAGTCCAACCCAGAAAAATGCTGCTGCCAAAAAGCCTTGCTTGTCTCTGTTCTTTTGTTTCTAAAAACTATTTTTTAAGCTTTTGTTAAATTTTAAATGAAAGTTCTCAGTTCAACTTCTGACACCATTTTGTTACAGGCAGGTTCTTCCCTGCAGGTCGGTCCTGCCACCATGCCAGCCCCCAAGTAACACACAAAGACCCTGTATTTGATACAATGCTGTTGGCCAGTTACTATCATTTCTTATTGGCTAGCTCTGTCTTAAATATTAACCCATTAATCTAAGTATTTCCACATGGCTCATCTTACCGGCCAGAGGGGCTGGTATTCTACCTCTCTGGGCTCTCCATGTTGACTCCTCTTTACTCCTTCCTCTTCCTCCTGGTCTCGTAGTCCCTCCTATCTTCCTTTCCTATTGACCAACAGTGCTTTATTCATTAACCAATACGAGAAACATATTTACAGAGTGACATCTCCCATTCTCTCTCTCTCTCTCTCTCTCTCTCTCTCTCTCTCTCTCTCTCTCTCTCTCTCTCTCCTCTTATCTCTTCTATTCCTCTCCTGACTCAATCTTCCTAGTCCCACGTATTTTCCTCTCCTCCCCTTCTCTTTTTTCTAGTTCCCTCTCCACTCATTGCCCCCCCCCCCCCCAACTACCCATGTCCTCTGGAGATCTTGTTGTCCCTTTCCTTTTCTGTGAGGGATTTTATATGAATCTCTTAGAATGATCCTTGTATCCTAGTTTCTCTGGTGGTGTGAATTATAGTCTGGTGGTCCTTTGCTCTATGTCTAAAGTCCATATTTGAGTGAATATATACCATGTTCCTCTTTTTTGTGGCTGAGTTACCTCATTCAGGATGATTTCTTCAAGTTCCCTCAACTTGCCTGTGAATTTCAAGATTCCATTGTTTTTTTTCTGCAGAATATTATTCTTTTGTGTAAATGTGCCACATCTTCTTTATCCATTCTTTAGTTGAGGGGCATCTAGGTTGCTTCCAGGTTCTTGCTATTACAACTACCAACATATTTTAGCAGATATCTTTGGTTTGTTGATGTGGATCATTTGAGTATATGCCTAATAGTGGGATTGCTGGGTCCTGTGGTAGATTGATTCCCATTTTCCTGAGGAACTGCCATACTGATCTCCAAAATGGCTGTACAAGTTTGCACTCTCACCAGCAGTGGAGGGGTGTTCCTCTTTCTCTGCATCCTCTGCAGCATAAGTTGTCATTGGTGTTTCTAATCTTAGCCTTTTTGACAGGAGTAAGATCATTTCTCAAAGTTGTTCTGATTTGCATTTCTCTGATGGCTAAGGATGTCGAACACTTTCTTAAGTGTCTTTCAGCCATTTTGGATTCCTCTATTGAGAATTTTCTATTCAGTTCTGTACCTCACTTTTAATAGGGTTAATTGGTGTTTTGGTGACTAGTTTCTTGAGTTCTTTTCATATTTAGGAGATCAGCTCTCTGTCTGATGTGGGGTTGGTGAAGACCTTTGCCCAGTCTGTGAGTTGCCATTTGGTCTTGTCAACTGTGTCCTTAGCCTTACAGGAGCTTCTAAGTATGAGGTGGTCCCATTTATTAATTGTTGATCTCAGTGTCTGTGCTACTGGTGTTATATTCAGAAAGTGGTCTCTTGGACCAATTTGTTCAAGGGTACCTCCCATTTTCTCTTCTAAAAGGTTCAGTGTGGCTGGATTTATGTTGAGATCTTTGATCCATTTGAGTTTTGTGCATGGTGATAGACATGGGTCTAACTGCAGTCTTCTACACACAATCATCCAGTTGTGCCAGCACCATTTGTTGAAGATGCTTTCCTCCTTCCATTGTATACTTTTAGCTGTTTTGTCAAAAATCAGGTGTTCATAGGTGTGTGGGTTAATATCAGGAATTTTGATTCGATTCTATTGTTCTATATAGTGAGAAATTCACTTTGTCTGCTTCTATGGCACTGACCATGCCCATTGGGGGTTGGAGCCAGGGGCAAAAGTGACCTATGGAGCTAGGTCTGAGGAGGAGCCTGGCAATGCTCTCTTGTTGGTGGGACGTGGAGAGGAGACCATCCGGTGGAACCTGCTGGTGTTGTAAGTTATTTCTTCCTGAATAAATACCTAATCGGCCTATTTGTTTATCTTGACACTTATTAAACTGCAATAGTTCTACTTGTCAATTTTTTGTGCCAATACCAGGCTATTTTCAGGACTATAGCTCTGTAGTAGAGCTTAAAGTTGGGGACGTTGATGCCTCCTGAAGTTCCTTTATTGTATAGAGTTGTTTTGGCTATCCTGGGTCTTTTGTTTTTCCATAGAAAGTTGATTATTATCTTTTCAAGGTCATTGAAGAATTGTGCTGGGATTTTATTGAGGATTGCATTGAATCTATTGATTGCTTTGGCAAGATTGTCATTTTCACTATGTTTATCCTACCTATCCAAGAGCATGGGAGATCTTTCCATTTTCTGGTATCTTCTTTAATTTCTTTTTTTAAAGGCACAAAGTTGGCAATGGGTGGGACAAAGGCCATTAGGTGTTTTCTTGTATTGCCATATTCCTATCACTTCTCCCTGTAGGTGCTGGTGGGGTCTCTCTCTTTCTCTATGGTACTCCTCTGGTGGGCTTAGGTGGGTCAGAAGTTCGATGTATGGAGCTGTGGGTGGTCCAAGCTCTCTAGGACATCTCTCCTCAGGCAGGGGCCCAGCGATGGGGGTCAAAGATCAGTTCTAGCCAAGGCTCAGGGTTGGGTTTTAAAGATGAAGTAGGCAGGGACTCAGGATGGTCCCGTAGGTTTAGAGGGATCTCTGGGAGGTGCCTGTAACTCCAGCAGAGGACAGTCAGTGGTGGGCACAGATCAGGCAGGTGGGAATTCAGGGTGGTTACTTGTGAATAGGCAGGTCTAATGTGCTCAGTGCAGCTCTAGCCCAGGGCCCGCCATGGGGGTCGAAGATTCAGCAGGCAGTGATTCAGGATGGTTGGATCTGGCTGGTGAACTGCACTCTCTAGCTGAGTCTTCTAGCAGAGGTCTGGTGATGGGGGTCAAAAGTTAAGCAGGCAGTAACTCAGGATGGTCTTGAGGAGATAGGTGTATCTCTGCGAGGGGCCTGCAACTCCAGCAGAGGACCAGTGGTTGGGATCAGAGATCAGGCAGTCAGGGTTTCAGGATGGTCCTGTGTGGATAGGCAGGTCTAGTGTGCTCAGAGCAGCTCCAGGAAGTTCCCGGAAGGAGGCAGGATTGTTGGATCTGCCTTCTGTCCCAGTGCTCAACCAGGGTATGGCACAGGGTGGGGCGAGGGCAGGCTCTTCGTGTGTGTGTGTGTGTGTGTGTGTGTGTGTGTGTGTGTGTGTGTGTATCAGAGCACCATGAGCACACTCGCTGGGGATAAGACACAGGAAAGCAAGATTCAGGGCCAATCCAGGGAGTTCTCAGGGAAGCCTGTGGGGGTGATTCAACCCGAACTGGTCCCAGACTCACCTCTAGCAGAGGCCTGCCGATTGATGGGGGTCAATGAACCAGCAGGCGGGACTCAGGATGTTTCTGTGAGGTTAGGAGGATCTGGCTGGGCCTAGCACTCTCCAGCTGAGGCCTCTCTCTAGGAGAGGCCCGGTGATGGGAGTCAAAGATCTGGCAGGCAGGGACTCAGGATGGCCCCAAGAAGATAGCAGGATCTGGTCGGGGCCTGGCACTCTCCAGTTCCTCATTTCTTCTTAAGAACTGCATTTCTTCCCTAACAATAGCTTTGAGCATATTCTCACTGTTTGTGTATTTATCTTGTATAATTATTTCGTCTATTGGGCACACATATACCTGTGTATGGTTAGGGAAATGACCATAGGAGGACCGGAGATGGACATAGCATTCTTGTCACAATGATAGCCTTTCACACACAGCTAACTTTAGACTTCAAAGCAAGATGGTTGTCCCTGGAGACAGACACCTGGTTGTCCCTGGAGACAAATACATGAGGTAGGCAATGGGTATGACAACTGTTCCCTATAACTGGTAGGGACTGAGGGTTACTGACGGATTCTGGCAGGCAGTTCTACTGTGATTCATTAAATAGGTACCTCTGCCATTTGTCCCATTGTTTGAGACATAAGAAGAACAATATTTTATACCATTTTCATCTGTTCAAATATTGCATACCCTATGCCTGTTCACTAATACTGATGTATGTGCAGACATATGCTTGCGTTTGCCACTACTGTAATTGTTAAGCAGGAATAGGCACAGTGGCTTCCTTGGGGACTTACAGGAAGGGCTACTGAGTTACTTATCTTCTCATTTATTAACTCCCAATGCTATGAGAAGGGAATACAGCAAGTAGAATCAACAGAAAGTTGATTCTTCCCATGACTGTTATTTTTGCTGGAGAGAAGAGAGACACTTGGAGATAAGGTAAGCAAT
The DNA here is from genome assembly GCA_030556225.1 of Cricetiscus sungorus. NCBI lineage: Eukaryota > Metazoa > Chordata > Mammalia > Rodentia > Cricetidae > Cricetiscus > Cricetiscus sungorus. The sequence continues at coordinate 136,114,942 of JANBXA010000007.1, read as the reverse complement.
AGGAAAGCAAAAAGCATACACAGGTTTAAACTGGAAGAAACAAGTCAAAAGTATATTTAGTATGTTTATATTATGTTCTTGGCAACAGCAAAGCAGTGATGAGCTCCATTCTGACTCTATCCCACACCTGTTTCTCTGTACAATTTGAGTCCTCCTGGACACTGTTTATCTCTTTCCCTGCTTCCCCTAACTTTAAGTGATGCCCTGGCAAAGAGCTTTCTCTTACTGTTCTCTTCAGTTGTTTTTTATATGTGTGTACATTAGACTTTCACACACATAATATGTATGCATTCATTTGTCTGTGATTGTGTTTATCTGTGTTGGTGTGTGCAGGAGCATATGGGGACAAGAGCTCAGTTTTTGGTATTGTTCTTTAGGAATTGCCTACATTGGTTCTGGGATAGGATATCCCACTGGGTTGTCTATAACCTGGCATGATTCTGATTCTGCTTCCAAGTATTCATCATCATTTCTGACCTTTAAGCTATGTGTTGAATGTAGACTTATGTACTTAATGCCTTTCTGGCAATAGCATTACTGACTGAGCCATCTCCACAGCCCCCTTGCCTTAACATTCTCTATGATTCCTGATACAAGAATTAGTAGGAATCTTCAGGAAGAAAATATGTTTTCTTTCATCACTTTCCAGAGCTGTGCATCTTAGTCTCAGATTAGCATATAACTACCTGGCCAACAGGTTTCCTTGGGTCAAGGCACAAGGACCAGTAGTTCATGAGACAGTATAGCAATTTGCAAAATAATGCAGCTTGCAGGCTCTTTTCTCTCTTACTCTAGTTTTAATTCTTGGGGGTAGGGTAGTTTTACTTTGTTAGTCAAACATGCAAAAGCTGCAATTTTCCTAGTTCCCTCTAAGATTTAGCAAGGAGCTAAAACTCTTATTTGGAATTACTAACTACAACTTTCCATTCTGAGAACTTTTCTGAATGAATAGAGACAGTTAGGTGCAAATGAAAAAATAACCCTTGGAGCTTTAACCATGTCTCACAGTTCTGGAAAGAAGGGTAAGGCATGCACACACAGAACAGGGAAAAAACCCCAGGAATACATGTAGAGCCAACTGTTGACAGTAAGTTCCCTGGATACCAAGCATATATAGACTCAATGATAGGATCTAGTATGATCCAATGGAAAATTTATGTGAAATATGGGATGAAAAGATCTATCTTTTTAGAGGAGCTTATATTGGTGGAAGAAATATGATATAGTGAGGTGAACAAAGAGTGCTTTATCAAAGTCTCTCTTTTATAGACACATTGAGACAAGGGACCCTCTTATAAAAAGGGAACTGTATAAGGTTATTGTAGAATATTATTTTAAGATGTCTTATATTTGCTCATATTATGGAATGTTTGTAATAATGCAAAGATGTGTTGTAGTCTTTTCTGTTGTATTTGTTTATCTCTGTGAAACTGTGTTAATTTGCCTGTCTAAAATATCTGATTGGTCTAATAAAGAACTGTATGGCCAATATCAAGGCATCAAGGAAAGGAGGGGATAACAGGCAGAGAATATAAATAGAAGGAGAACAGGAGGGCTCAGCAAGCAAGAGATATTAAGGAGCAAGAAAAGAAGGTGCCAGCTATACACGCACCCAGCCACACAGCCAATCATGGAGTAAGAGTGAAAGTAGTAAGCTTATAGAAGTAAAAAAAGAAAAACTCCAGATGCAAAAGGTAGAGAGGATCATTTAACTTATAAATCTGTTAGAAATAAGCCAAGATAAGGTTAGGCATTCATAAGTAAGAGTAAGACTCAGCAGAAAGGGGATGGAGTAAGCGGTTGGTGGGGGCAGGGGAGGATGTCTCCCAGGAGGCATCATCAAAATCTATCAAATCATTTGGAGTAGCGACTAGGCCCTCACTCCTGCCTCTAGACTAAGGGAGTATCCCTCCATGAAGAATATGCTCCCAAAGTCCTTTGGTGCAGCAGGGATACATCCTGGTTCCACTGTCAGAGGTCCCTTAGACTGCCAAGGCCTTCTAACTGAAGCCATGCTCAGTGGGTCTGAGTCAGTCCGATGCTGGTTTCCCAGCAATCAGTGTGGGGGCCCATGAGCTTCCCCTTGTTCAAGTCAGCTGTCTCTGTGGGATGCTGTAGCCTGGTCTTGATCACATTTTTTTTTTTATATCACTCCTCCCTCTCTGTAACTGGATTCTAGGAGTTCAGCTCAGTGATTAGTTGTGGGTGTCTGTTTCTGTTTCCATCAACTACTAGATGAGGGTTCTATCATGGTATACAAGTTATCAATCTCATTATTAGGGAAGGGCATTTAAGGTAGCCTTTCCACTGTTCCTCAGATTGTTAGTTGGGGTCATCCTTGTAGGTTTCTGAATATTTCTCTAGAGTCAGTTTCCTCTTCAAACCTATAATGGTTCCCTCTATTATGGTAACTCTTTTGTTCACTAACACCTATTCTTCCCCTGACTAAATCTTCCTGATCCCACATATTCCCCTCTCTTCCACTTCTTTTTCTCTGAACTCACTCTCCACTCACTGCCCCCCACCTATCTCCCAATATGATCAGAAGATCTTGTTCCTTTCCCCTCCTGTGAGAGAACTTGTATGAATCTCTTAGATTCCTCCTTGTATCCTAGTTTCTCTGCCAGAGTAAATTATAGGCTGGTGATCATTAGCTCTATGTCTAAATGCTTTACCCTTGGGTTCTGGTGAAGTGGGATTATCTACTGCCTATGTCTTTTTGAGCTTAGTTAACTTCCTTGGGTTGGAGTTTTTCTTCCAGATCTTTCTGTAGGGCTGGATTTGTAGATACATATTGTGAAAATTTGCTTTGTCATTAAATATCTTGTTTTCTCTGTATATAATGATTGAAAGTTTTGCTGGGTATAGTAGTCTAGGCTGGCATTCATGGATTCTTAGTACTTGTAGAACATCTATCCAGGAACTTCTGTCCTTGAGAGTTTCCCTGGTGAAATCACGTGTAATTTTGTAGGTCTGCCTTTATATGTTACCTGGTCTTTGTCCTTCAGTGCTCTTAGTATTCTGTCTTTATTCTGTATGTTAGATGTTTTTATTATTATGTGTTGAGGAGTTTTTTTTCTTTGGTTCAGTTTTATATGATATTTGGTATGCTTTTTGTAGTTTTATAGTCATGTCCTTCTTCATATTGGGAAAGTTTTCTTCAATGATTTTGTTGAATGTTTTCTGTACCTTTGAGTTGGGCTTCTTTTCTTTCTTCTATGTCTGTTATTCTTAGGTTTGACTTTTTCCTGGTGTCCCACATTCCCTGGATGTTTAGTGTTAGGGATTTGTTGTATTTAAGATTTTCTTTGGTCGATGAATCTATTTCCTCTAGTTTATCTTCAGTGCCTTAGATTCTCTCTTTCATCTTTTATTCTGTTGGTTATGCTTGCATCTGTAGTTCTTGATCATTTACTCAGGTTTTCTATTTACAGCATTCCCTCATTTTGTGTTTTCTTTTTTTGTTTTTATTTCAGTTTTAAAGTCTCGAACTATTAGAGTTGTTTCCTTCAATTTCTTGATTGTTTTTTTCTTGGCCTTTCTTACTCTCTTTAAGAGAATTGTTCAGTTCTCGCAATTTTTGTTTGGTCTTTTCCTCTATTTCTTCCATTTTTTTTGCTTGTTTTTTTTTCCTCTATTTCTTCCAATTTTTTGTTTGATTTTTCTTCCATTTTTTAAAAGGATTTTCTCATATTGTCTTTGAGGCCCTCTAACAATTTTATGAAGTTATTTTTTTTAACTTGTTCTGCTTTCTCTGCTTTTCTGTGTTCAGTTCTCGTAGTTGTAGAGTGTGTAGATTTTGGTGGTACCATACTGGTCTTTCTATTGTTGGATGTTTTCTTGTTTTGCCATGTTCCCATTCCTTCTTCTAGTGGGTGCAGGTAAAGTCTCTCTCTGTCTCTGTCTCTGTCTCTCTCTCTCTCTCTCCTGCTCTCCCAGTGGGTGTTGGTGGGTCAGGAGTTCAATGTATTCAAGTCTGGATGATCCAAGCTCTCTTGGAGATCTACTCTCTGGCAGAGGGCTGGCAATGGGTCCAAAGGTCAGGTGGGTGTGGGCTCAGGGTGTTCCACGTGGATAGGTGTGTCCAGTGTGCTCAGAACAGACCCAGGAAGTTCCACAGAGGTATAATTGCAGGGTTGTTGTTCCTGCACTCTGACTCAATGCTTACTGGGATCAGAGAGCTAGCAAGACAAAATGTGAGAGGAAGGCACTCTCTTTGTTGTGTATGTAGCAGAGTACCTGGATTGTACTATCCAGGGCCAGGATACAGAGGACAGGGAGATGCAGAGCTAACCCAGGGAGTTCCAGGAGAAGGATGTGTGTGTGTGTGTGTGTGTGTGTGTGTGTGTGTGTGTGTGTATGTATTGGGCTGGAACTGGTTCCAGACACACCTGTGGCAGAGTGCCTTAGGCGATGGGGATCAGCTGAGCAGTGTGCTCAGAGCAGACCCAGGAAGTTCCATGGAGGTGGAAGGGTTGTTGGACCTTCACGCTGACCCAGTGCTCACCAGGTGCTTCAGGCTGGCCAGCAGGATCTATTTCTTAACTTTGTAACCACACGTAGCAAGCAGCTTACATAAGTGCTATGAGAGCAGAATATGTTTGGCCATATATTTAGTTAATCCTGCAACTTGTCTGAGTTCTGTGTCTAGAATAAGGTTATGTTGGGAGTGGATAGTGTATTTGAGGAAGTATAAAGAAGGGGAACAATAGAAGTTTTTATAAGGATCATGATACAGTCTTTAACATATGTTATAGTTCTTAAAGTAAAAAATAGGAGCCAATATTAAAGCTGTTCATGTAATCCTGGCAAGAAACCCTAAGTATAAGTAAAGATGGCCAAGCTATTTTTGGCCACTTGAGTGTAATCTACCTGGTGGTCAAATTTTTTTTTTTTTGTGATGATACCCCTTCCCCATCTCAGGACCGAAAAGTGGGTTGAGGCCAGACCCCTTTGACTTGAAGGATAATCTGATTAGAACAGGAATACAAACTGATTTTTTTTAATCAAGGCATGCAAAAACACACATGACTGAATTATTATATATTCATTTTACATGGTAGGAATTTATCTGGCTTATACTGAAGCCATGTTATCGGTTTAGGTTTAGATTTATGTGAGTGCAAGGAATATCAAGAGTGTTATAAAGAACATAGCATAGCAGTTATATTTGTGCAGTGACTTCACAGACTGCCAATTTATGTCCCTGGGCAACAAGAAAGCACAAGCCATGAGAAGGGGGAACAACATAGTGTCCAAGCAGGGAAAGTGGTAAATGTAGGTTTTGGTGTGGTTTTAGAAAGGAATACAACATGATCCAGGCATCTGATCTTTACATGGGAATGAAGCAGAGCTGGAAAGGTGGAGGAATTGAAGCAAAACCATTGACCACTGGGGTTGTATTGATGTCCTTCGGGTGAACTAGAGATTTCAGCTTGAACTTCTGTAAAATGGTGGTCAGGAATAGAAACAGCTCCAGTTGAGCCAGGCCCTCTCCTACACAAATCCGTTTTCCTGTGGGGAAAAGAGACAAAGAAGGAAACCATGACTTGTACATAAGTGAGTGTGCAAGGCCTTGTGTTTGTAACCCAAACAACAGAGCTAAGAGTAACTACTGAGTTACTGGATGGTAGTTAAATGTATGGGTGAGTGGGAGGATAATTAGTTAAGCAAATAGACAGCAGTGGATAACATTTGAGTTACATAAGATCTTAAGAAATGAATCAAACAAAAATCCTTATCAACTTGATTGCCCACATTTCATCTGTGAGACGGAAGGATGAGGATTAAGAGTTTGTTATTAAAATACTTAGTGTATAACCATCCATGTCAACCGATTCTGAACACATACTATATGTAGGAAGATTTATTATTCATGACAAGCATCTTGATTGGTGGAGCAGCAGGGAACCCTGCAAACCACAAGAACTACAGGGATCCCATGATTTCATGGTGATGTGGTACTTTCTTACAACCTGAACTAAGAGAAAAACATCCTGCTTCAGTAGTTCATTACTTATAAAATAAATAATCATGTTATATTTTGTGTATGTATGGGAGAATTGGCATGTCAAAGTTAGTTTTCCAGAATGCTGAGAAGATTGCTCCTGATCTCCTGGAATTAGTGATATGTTTGTAGACTGCCCAAGGTGGGTGCTGGGTATTGACCTCAGGTTTGTTGCAATGGCAGCAAGTTATCCTAACTGGCTAGCCATTTCTCCAGCCATTCTTTACCATGGAAAAAATAGCCTCCCCCAACTAAAATTTTAACAAGAACTTGGAATGTGCTCACACTCTCTTACCTCCCACTGAGTAGCAATTAGCTGTTTATAGCTACTAGGAGACAGAGAATAAGTGTTCATCATGGATGTGACTTCAGATGTGCTACCATTACTTGTGAGAATGTCACTGATCCATGCATTTACTAGTACTCTCAGTAGGGTAAAGATAGTGTGTGAATAAGGAGAAAGATTGTTACTGGAAGTAATGCAAAGAATGAGATGGAATTGTGGGTGGTTTTCATCAAAAGACATTGGATACTTGTTGGAAAACCAAATGATAGAGCCATATTGTAAAATGACAAGCATTTATTTTTCTGTTGTCTCTGTTACTTACATTCTTTGAAGCAGGTAGAAAGTAATCAATTAGTACCACCACACTCTCATGAAAGCCAGAGAGGTAACAGAAACCAATGAACAGAACATCCACCCAACAAAGACAAAATTAGGTATCAGTGCCTAAAACTATAGTCTTCTCAATCCCAGATGCCTAGATGACAGTTTGAAATCACAACCAATAGTAACCAGGGCAATACATCTCCACTAGAGTCCAGCAATCCAACCACAACAGGAATGAACATTTCAACATAGCTGAAGCACTAGAAAATGAACTTAAAATAGCCTGAGTGTATATAACAGAGGTCCTTAAAGGGAAATGAACAAATCCCTTAGCGAAATATAGGCAAACACAAGCAAACAGGGGAAGGAAACAAATACATACTTAAATGAAATTCAAGAAAACACAAATAGCAGAAGAAAGAAAAAAGAAGCTGCTCATGATCTAAAAATGGAAATAGAATCAACAAAGAAAATTTGAACTGAGGAAATTCTGGAAATGAAAACTTTAGGAATTCAAACAGGAACTATAGGGGGATGCTTCACCAACAGATAGACATATCAGTCTAAGAAAATGTTAAATCTAAAAATCTCCTGACACAAAACAGCATCCCAGGAAATCAGGGACACTATAAAAAGACAAAACCTAACAATAATAGGAACATAAAAAAATAATTTTATCTCAAAGTCTAGAAGACATTTTCAACAAAATCATAGAAGAAAATTTCTTTATCCTAAAGAGGAAATTCTATAAAGGTACAAGAAACACACAGAAAACAAAATAGAATGGACCACAAAAGAAAGTCCCCTCAGCACATAATAATCAAAACACTGAAATTACAGAACAATGAATATTAAAAGTTGCAAGGAGGAAAAAGAACAAGTAACGTACAAACACAGATCTATTAGAATTACACCTGAGAGTTTACAAAAGTCACAAGAGTCAGGACAGATGTGCTACAGAATCTAAGATATCACAGATGCTAGCAGAGACTACCACATCCAGCAAAACTTTCAATCACTGTAGCTGGAGAAAATAAAATGTTCTGGGATAGAGTCAAATTTAAGTAATATTTGTCTATAAACCCAGACCTAGAGAAGGTATGAGAAGGAAAACTCCAACCAAAGGAGTTTAATCACAACTATGACAACAAAGAAAATGAATAAAATCAGAATCAGTAAATCAAAAGGAGAAAAGTAAGCACACACACATATGCACATGCACACATATCACAATGATATCAGCAATATCAGGACAATGGATAACAGTAATAATATAATAGTAACCAATAATCATTAGCCATTACCATTTTTCAATATTAGTGGTCTCAATTCTCTAATAAAAAGACACAGACTAACAGAATGGATGTGATGAAAGAATCCCTATTTTTGCTGCATCTAACAAAGATACCTTAACATCAAGAACAGACATTTCTTCAAGATAAAAGGTTAGAAAAGTTATTCCAAACAAAGGGACCTGAGAATCAAACAGGTGTAGCCATTTTATAGCTAATAAAATAGATTCAAACCAAAACTAACCAGAAGAGAAAGGGAAGGACACTACAAATTCATCAAAGGAAAAATCCACAATGGCAGGACTTTAATTCTTAGCATGTATGCTTCAAACATAAGGGCACCAAAGTTTGTAAAAGAAACACTACCACAACTTAAGTCACATACTGACCCTCACAGCAGGAGACATCAATAGCCCACATTTAGGTGGCTATTGATTTCACCCAAACATTTCACCCAAACACACAGAAGACGTCTTTGCACCCCATTGTACTGTCTCAAAATTTAACCATATATTCTAACACAAAGAAAGTCTCAACAGATGCAAGAAAATTTAAATCATTCCCTGTGTCCTATCAAACAACACAAATTGAAGCTAGATATCAACAACAGAAAACTTGTAATATATATATATATGGGTGAGGCCTTCCAGGAGGGATCATCAAGGCCCTCCCTCCTGCCTCTAGGCTAAGGGAGTATCTATCCATGGGGATGTGTTTCCAAAGTCCTTTCATGCACCAGGGATACATGCTGGTTCCACTGTCAGAGGTCCCTTAGACTACCCAGGCCTTCCAACTGAGATCTATGTTCAGGGCATCTGAGTCAGTACAATGTTGGTTTCCTAGCTCTCAGTCTGGGGGTCCATGAGCTCTCCCTTGTTCAGGTCAACTGTCTCCATAGGTTTTTTGTAGCCTGGTCTTGACCCCTTTTCTTATCACTTCTCCCTCTCTGCAACTGAATTCTAGGAGTTCGACTCAGTGTTTAGCTGTGGGTGTCTGTTTCTGCTTCCAACAGTTACTACATGAAAGTTCTAGGGTGGCATATAAGTTAGTTATCAATCTCATTATCAGGGAAGGACATTTAAGATAGCCTCTCCACTGTTGCTCAGATTGTTAGTTGGGGTCATCCTTGTGGGTTTCTGGACATTTTTCTAAGTCAGTTTTCTCTTCAAACCTATAATAGCTCCATCTATTATGGTATCTCTCTCTCTCTCTCTCTCTCTCTCTCTCTCTCTCTCTCTCTCTCTCTCTCTCCTCCTCCTCCTCCTCCTCTCTCTCTATCTCTGTTCTCACCTATTCATTTCCTGACTTAATCTTCTGATCCCACATGTTCTCCTTTCCTCCTCTTCGCTTTCTCCCTCTCCACTCACTGCCTCCCCCCACTCCCAATATGCTCAGGAGATCTTGTCCCTTTCTCCTTCTGTGAGGGACTTTGTATGAATCTCTTAGGTCCCTCCTTGTATCTTAGTTTCTCTGGCAATGTGAATTATAGGCTGGTGATCCTTTGTAGAAAACTCATACATTAATGGAAACTAAACAAATCTCTACTGAATGAAAAAATGAATCAAGGCCAAATAAATAAAGAATTTAAAGACTTTCTATAATTCAACAAAAATGAATTCACATCAGACCCAAACTTAAGGGGCACAATGAAAGGGCTTCTAAGATTCAGGTTCATAGCATTAAGTGTTACATAAATAAATCAGAGTGATCTCATACTAAGATTTTAACAGCACACCTGAAAGTTCTATACCACAAAAATTCAACCCTAAAGGAGTAGAGGGTAAAAAGATTAAAAATGAGGTCTGAAATCCATAAAATAGAAACAAAAATACAAAAAATTCTATGAAACTAATAAATAGTTCTTTGAGGAAACCAATAAGATTGACAAATCCTTATCCAAATAAATAAATAAAAAAAAGAAAGAGAAAGAACATTCAAATCAACAAAATTAGAAATGAAAATGAGGACATAATGACAGATACTGAGAAAATCCAGAGAATTACAAGGGAATAATTTAAAAACATGTAGTCCACCAAACTGGAAAAACAAAAAGAAATGGAACATTTTTAATAGGTACCACTTACCAAAGTTAAATAAGAACAGATAAGCAATTTAAACACACACACACACACACACACACACACACACACACTCACACACACACCCCACCTCGTGAAATGATAGCATTCATTAAAAGTCTCCCAACCAAAAAAAAAGGTCAGGTTCTGATGATTTAGTGCAGAATTCTATCAGAATTTTAAATACTCCACAAAGTATTTCACAAAGCAGAAGTAGAAGAAACATTGCCCAATTCATTTTATGAAGCCACAGTTAACCTGATACCAAAACCACATAAAGACTCAACAAAGAAAAAGAATTATAGTTCAATTTCCCTTATGTACATATATGCAAAAGCAACCAATAAAATACTTGCAAACAGAATCCAAGACCACATAAAAAAGATCATCCATCATGATCAAGTAGGCTTTGCAAGTGTTACAGCTCCAGGGGAAAAGGTATCTTGACTTGTTGGGAATTCAGGCTATACCTACAATTGTGAAGGGAGATATTATGGGTACCTATATCTCAGGAGAGAACCATATACTGACTTGTCAGGAAGATAGGCTATAGCTCATTTAGTAATGTAATGTATAATTTAGGACAGATTATAGATAGTTACCTGTAATAGTCAAAACTTATTGTTAGGTGTTCTAGGTATACAGAGATGTATTTGAGATGAATAGGCATTCTTTAAACCTTTCAAAGACCTACAGAATATGATATTTAAAATGGTTTAGGGTTTTTCTTGACAGTGAGGCACAACTGCTCCTGGCAACATCACCTTTGTCAGAAAGAAAGATGGACATCAAAGAAACTCGTTATGGAGTTTACTCCCAATATGGCAAAACTATCACACAACAGGTATCAAATAAGACAAGAACTGATCTCCTTCAAGACCCAGCTCTCTCTCTCTCTCTCTCTCTCTCTCTCTCTATATATATATATATATATATATATATATATATATATGCATGTATATATATATATATATATCACTTGTGCTGAATAGTTTTATGTCAACTTGACATTTGCTAAAATCATATGAGAAGAGGGAATCTTTTTTTAAAAAATGCTCCTGTAAGATCTGGCTACAAGCCCATCACCAGGCCTTGGCTAGAGGTGAGTCTGGGACCAATTTGGGTGGATTCTGCCCTACACCCTTCCCAGGGAAGTCCCTGGATTAGTCCCAGATTTCACGGCTCCTGTGTCCTACCCCCATCCAGAGTGCTCTTGGAGCTGTGACACACCCCCACCCACTCCCACCGAGAGCCTGCCCTCCCCCTACCATCTGCCCTACCCTGCCCACTGTCCCACCACTCTGCTTTAGTACTGGGAAAAAGGGTGAAACCAAAAGTCCAGCAACCTTTGGGAAATTTCCTGGAGCTGATCTGAGCATATTAGACCTGCCTATCCACGAGGGACCATCTGTAATTTCCACCTACCTGGTCTCTGAACCCCACTGCTGGTCCTCTACTGGAGTTCCAGGCCCCTCCCAGAGATCCACTTATCTCTGTAGGACCACTCTGAGTTTCTGCTTGCTGGATCCTTGACCCCTATGCAGGGCCTCTGCAAAGAGGCCTCAGCTGGAGAGTGCCAGGTCCCAGATAGATCGACCTACCTGTGCAGAAACATCCTGAGTATCAGCCCACCCTTTGACCCCAATCACCAGGCCTTGGCTAGAGGCCTTGGCTAGAGTCCTCTGCTGGAGCCTGATCTTTGATCTCCACTGCTGGGCCTCTACTTTTTGAGAGACCTCCTAGAGAGCTTGGACCACCCAGAGCTACAGAAATTGAACCTCTGACCCACCTAAGTCCACCAGGGAAGTACCATAGAGAGAGGGAGAGACCCCACCAACACCCAATGGAAGAAGCTATGGGAAGACAGCAATACAAGAAAACACCTAACAACAGAAAGACAAGCATAACACCACCAGAATCTAGGGAATCTACACCAAATAGATTAGAACACAACAAATCAGAAGAAGCAGAAGAGAGAGACTTAAAAACTATCATCATAAAAATGATAGCGGCCCTCAAAGAAGATGTGAGAAAATCCCTTAAAGAAATGAAAGAAAAAACAAAAAATTGGAAATTGGAAGAAGTGAACAAATTTCTTAATGAAAGTAGAGAAAGTACAGAAAGCCAAGAAAAAACAATTATACAGGTGAAGGGAACTGTTTAAAACTTGAAAACTGAAATAGAGACAATAAAGAAAACACAAACTGAAGGAATGCTGGAAATAGAAAAACTGGGCAAACGATCAGGAACTATAGACACAAGCATAACCAACATAATTCAAGAGATGGAAGAGAGAATCTCAGGTGCTGAAGATAAAATAGAGAAAATAGATTTATCGACCAAAGAATATCATAAATCCAACAATCCTTAACACAAAACATTCAGGAAATATGGGGCACTGTGAAAAGGCCAAACCTAAGAATAATAGGTATAGAGGAAGGTGAGGAAGCCCAGCTCAAAGGAGCTGAAAACATATTCAACAAAATCATTGAGGAAAAATTTCCCAATCTGAAAAAGGACATGCCCATGAAAGTACAAGAACACCAAATAGACTGGACCAAAGAAAAAAGACCCCTTTAATATAAAAATCAAACACCTAACATATAGAATAAAGAAAGAATATTAAGAGCAGCAAAGGAAAAAGGCCAGGTAACATATAAAGGCAGACCTATCAAATTACGCCTGATTTCTCCATGGAAATCTTCAATGCCAGAAAGTTCTACAAGTACTAAGAGTCCAAGGATGCCAGCCTCCTAAAACGTACAAGCTTCTGTAAGGCAAAGGACACAGTTGACAAGACCAACAAGCAGCCAACAGACTGGGATAAGATCTTCACCAATTCTGCATCTGACAGAGGGCTAATCTCCAAAATATACAAAGAAATCTACAAACTAGTCAACAAAACACCAAATAACCCTATTAAAATGGGGTGCAGAACTGAATAAAGAACTCTCAATAGAGGAAATCAAAAAGGCTAAAAGACACTTAAGAAAGTGCCAACATCCTTAGCTATCAGGGAAATGCAAATCAAACCACTTTGAGATACCATCTTACTCCTGCCAGAATGGCTAAAATTAGAAACACCAATGACAACTTATGTTGGAAAGGATGTGGAGAAAGGGGAACACTCCTCCACTGCTGGTGGGAGTGCAAACTCGTACAGCCATTTTGGAGATCAGTATTGTGTTTCCTTAGAAAAATGGGAATTGGTTCACCATAGGACCCAGAATCCCCCTCTTATGTATATACCCAAGTGATCCACATCCATGCCACGAAGACATGTGTTCAACTATATTTATAGCAGCATTATTTGTAATAGCAAGAACCTGGAAGCAACCTAGGTGCTCCTCAACTGAAGTATAGATAAAGAAGATGTGGCATATCTACACCATGGAATACTACTCTGCAGAAAAAATTAATGGAATCTTGTAACTCTTAGGAAAGTTGATGGAACTTGAAGTAACTATCCTGCACGAGATAACCCAGTCACAAATAGGGAAACATGGTATGTACTCTCATACATGGATTTTAGACCTAAAGCAAAGGATCACCAGCCTATATTTCACACCACCAGAGGAACTAGGATACAAGGTGTATTCTAAGAGATTCATATATGGTCCCTCATAAGGAACAAGTCCCCCCAGAGCACATGGAAGTTCGAGGTTCAGTGAGTGGAGTGAGAACTAGGAAAAACAGAAGGGGAGGAGAGGAAAGCTCATACAACTAGGAAGATTATTTCTGTGTAGGAATAAAAGACAGAAGAGAGAGAGAGAGAGAGAGAGAGAGAGAGAGAGAGAGAGAGAGAGAGAGAGAGAACATAAAAGAGGAGACATTATTGGTTTGAAAAGAAAACTGAACCTAAAGAAATGTCTAGAGACTTCCAAGACTGACTCCAACTAACAATTTGAGCAACCGTGGAAAGGCTACGATAAATGCCCTTCCCTATAGTGAGATAATCAACTAACTTATCCACCATTATTGAGCCCTCATCTAGTACCTGTTGGAAACAGAAGCAAACACCCACAAGTAAACACTGAGTCAAACTAGAATCCAGATGCAGAGAGAGAGGACAAGACCAGGCTGCAGAAACAAACAAAGACAGCTGACCTGAACAAGGAGGAGTTCATGCTCCCTCCCTCAACTGATAGGTGGGAATCCAGCATGGGACTGACTTAGACCCCCTGAACATGGGTCTCAGCTAGAAGGACTGAGCCCTCTGGGGGACCTCAGACAGTAGAACAGGATGTATTCCTGGTGCACAAAAGGACCTTGCAGACACATCCCTTATGGGGGGATACTCCTTTAACCTAGAGACAGAAGAGAAGTCCTAGTCCCTACTTCAAATTACTTGACAGATTTACATGACCCCACTTGGATAACATAGTCCTACATGTGGATTGGGGGTGGGAGGATGGGAGGGGAGGATGGTCACGGTGCACATGAGGGGGAAAGAGGGTAAGAGGGAGGGAGAGGAAACTCGGTTCAACATGTAAAATTTTAAAATTATATTATTAAGAGTAAAATAATAAAAAGATCTGACTACATGCAAGTGTGTTGGACATGCATAATTAGTCATTGATAGCAGAGGGCCCAGACCAGTATGTGGTGTTACATATGAGGTGGAGGCCTTGGGTCTGCACTAAAGCAGGCTGAGCATGGTTGAGGCAGAAAGTCAGTACCTAATACCCCTCCTTGGCCTATAATGCAGAAATATAAGCCAAATAAACCCCTTTATCCATAACTTCATTTGAACATGGTGTTTATCACATCATTAGTAATCCTAAGACAACACTCCTGAACATACACCCAAAAGACCCCACACCTTACCACAAAGATACTTACTTAAATATGTATTTTGCTGCTCTATTCACAACAGCCAAGAATTGAAAAAAAAGGCCTAGATGTTCCTTGACAAGAGAATTTATAAGGAAAATGTGCTACAATTACACAGTGGAGTGTTACTCATATGTTAACAACAAAATGGCATCAAGAAATTTGTAAACAAATGGATGGAACTAGAAAAAATAATTCTCAGTATGATAATCCAGACACAGAAAGAGAAATGTGGTTCTATTCACTCTAAGTCTATATTACCCATTAAGTAAATGATAATCAAGGCAAGGTACTGTAGCATATATGTTTTCCGCCAGCCCACCAGCCCGCCAGCCCGCCTGCCGCTGGTCTGGAGCGCTGGCCCCAAATAACATTCAGAGACTCTATTTGATACAATCCTGTGGGTGAGTGACTATCATTGTTAATGGGCTAGCTCTGTCTTAATTATTAACCCATTTCTACTTATCTAAGTATTTCCACGTGGTCATCTTATCAGAGAGCCCTGGCCGACGTCTTCCTTCCTCTCGGGTCTACATGCTGACTCCTAACTACTTCCTCTTTCCTCCTTGTCTCCTAGCCCTGCCTATCTTCCTTTCTCATTGGCCACAGTGCTTTATTAATTAATCAGTATGAGAAACATATTTACAGAATAACATCTCCCATCATCTCCTCTTTTCTGTCTAAAATAAAAGAAGGGGTTTAACCTTAACATAGCAAAATATATTATACAACAGTTATCAAATAAGAATCACAGTTAACAATATTAATCCATTAACATTTTGTAAGACTTAAAATATCATCTATCCTATCTTTGTGAGTCTAAAGTCCTATGTGTAACTTATCTTTAATCCTAACTAAGGAAAACTATAACCATATCTGTCTTCAACTCCTTCAAAGACCACAGAAAATATATAATCTCTAGAAATTACAGAGACAACTCATTGCCTGGTCAGTCACACGAAGTTCTTCTGTAATGTTCTATCTTCAGCCCATAGGCCATAGTGTGTCTCCAGATTCTTCAACAAAGCAGGAAACTTTAAACTGTCCACCTGTATTGGCATTTTGTCAGTCATTTTTCTTTGTGTCCTGTAGAATGTCTGGCAGGCAGCCTCTTCCATGAAGCAGGAATCCTGTAGCAATGTCCATCTTGCATCAGCATTCACTTTCTTGCGGGTCCTGCATGTCCAGTTTCTACAGCATAAAGTCAAAAATCCAGAAGAGAAGTACCTTGCCCAAATGGCTAGTCTTGCCATATTAGATGCAAACTCCATAATGTATTTTTTCGATGTCCATCTTCCTTTCTGATGCAGGTGGTGTTAGCAAGAGCAGTTGTGCCTCACTGTCAAGAAAAACCCTAAACCATTTTAAATGCCATATTCTGTAGGTCTTTAAAAGGTTTGAAAAATGCCTATCCATCTCAAATACATCTCTGTATATCCTAACTAACTTAACTCTAAGTTTTGACTATCATAGGTAATTCTCTAATCTGTACTAAATTATACATTACATTTTCCAATGAGCTATATAAACACAATACCTAAATAAGAGGAGAAATATACATATTACAAAATTGACCTTAAATTATATCAATAAAAGAAAATCCATTCCAAACAAAGTATTCATATATATATACCATAATTTACTTTTTATCTTTAAAAAGATTGTTTATGGTTATAGCCATTTATAACTAAGCCCATTTAAATGAAAACAAACATTTATAAACAATATTTGGGAATTTGGGCGTCGTTCTTTCCAAACTATTTCCTGCTGTTAGGGGGCGCTGTCATGGGGAATCCTAAGAAGATGCAGAAATCCTGGCTGTAGTGGTCTGTAAGGCTGCAATGTCCCATTGACGTTGCTTTAGGGGGTCTTGATCAAACCATATTAGTCTGGAAGGATTCCATAGCTTTTCATTTTTTGTGGAAACAAAAATAGAAATCCTTTTTCCCAGTAACTTGTTTTTGGAATTAAATTTTGGAGTCAAAGCATTTTTAAAATATATAAATTGAATTAATCCAGCAGCATTTCTTTTATCAGTAGTTGTTATTTTCTCAGCAATCAAATAATTTAAAGAATCGTGTATAGTATCCAAAATTTTTTGTGCTTTTCATCTTTACGTGGCTTTTTTATTACTTTATTTATTCTACTTTTATTGTTATGGTAAAAATATTTAAGTCTAGTAAACTGTTTCTATACTGAAATCTATTTCTCTTAAATATTTAGTATTCCTGTAGTCCTGATTCATGTAAACCAATACTGGATTTGGAGTTGGATTTGGCTTTCCTTCTCTAAATTCAAACACGTTGTTAAGATTAAATTCACAGCTTCTGCTTTATATCAAGAAGCCAATTGATGTAAGGCAGAAGAAAACAAAATCTAGTGACTCATGTGTTTATATACACTTTTCTCTCTGAAATCCTCATTTTCTCTTATACATGTTAATGCTTATTGTTGCCTTTCTTCTAATGCATACCGTAAAACTTGAAAATTTTACTTTGATATTGATATTTAAGTTTTCCACAAGGAATAATAACAGTTCCTAACAGCAATCCTTGAACACTCCGAAAAGAAGATGGGGCCCCAAATGGACATTTCCATTCTACTCAGCCTGATGCATCTGAGCTACAAACTTCATCCTATAACCGGTTTGGGAATGCTTTGCTCAAGACAACTCATGACTAGCTAGTTGTAATGGTGCACCTTCTTATTACAACCTGGACAGAGTTTCAAATAGAACTCCAGTCAAGCATTTTCTGCCACACTATGAATACCTACATATGTCCCAGCCAGTTCTGTTGAGAAATTTGGTTGCTAAACATTTTCTTCCTACAGGATCCCATGGAACAATCATCGTCCCAATTCAGCAGGAAGTAATCTTAAAATAACGAAGCCCCCTCTCCCCACTCTTGAAATTAAGGGATAATATTCATCTTCATAGGGTTGGTTTTAGTTACTTGGGGTTGGGTATGGAAGGTGACATTTAGACTCGGTTATTTCTTTTAGACAGGAATAGGGTATGGTTGGGAAAGGTATGGTTCAGAATGATAGAGGTAGATTGGCCTACCTTCTTGTGAATTGTTTAGTAAGAGTGAGATATTAGTATTTCAGCTTACATTGTTATATATTCTTATCTGTGGTAACCTATGTATTGGAAGAATTGTATATTATATTTTGTCATACTGTGTGAAATCTTTCCATTTATGTTTTATAAACGTTACTCTTGCTATATTCTATGTATGTATAGTTTATTTGTGTTCAAGACATTTTGTATAATGATACAATTTGGGATATTTATCTTGCTGCCCTTTAGAGCTACCTCTTGTCTGGACATTTCTACTCTACCTCTACTTTAGGAATTTACATGTGCATAATTATATTGTTTAGGTATGTATCCTTGCTTTACTCAAGGAAGTTTTAATCAGGTTTTTAGCTAAGTTCCTGAGTATTACAGATTACCCTCACCCGTGTTTCCTTTTACCTATGAGATTAGTCAGACATAGATGCTTAATCTCCAATCACTTCATAAACCCGCAGAACACGGCATTTAAATGTTTTAATATTAGTACTCTGTTGACATGAGATACTGTTGCTCCTGACAGCACCATGCACTTTCCAGAAAGTATGTTGAACACTGTTGTTGCTCCTTCTGGAGTTCACCCTCACTTCGTCTATGGCCTCTTGGGCAAAGAACTGCCCCTACCTTGACCACTGATCTGGACATGCGGTCCTATGTGCTTGTAGGAGACAAACAGAAGACTGCTGAACCTTGCCAAGTCGGGGTAAGACAGCCTTTCTTCCTCTCTGCTTTTGTTGTGATCTGTCAGGTACTCTTGGCCTTAGCCAAAACTGGCTGTACCAACATTGCTCTGAGACCTTGGGTGACTGTCCAGGTAGCTTGCTGTTTCTGTCTTTGAGGCATCTTTTGGAAGTTGCCCATCCGCACTTCCTGTCTACCCTAGTATCACTATTTTCCTTCTCAGGTCTTGATGAGGTTGTAGATTAAACTATCACAACTATTATTCTCTCTTCCTAGTTAGATAGATTAGGTACTAGGCTTAAGCTTTCTAGGTTAGGATAACTCTATTGTAAACTCCATTATATCTTCACCCTAGGACTAGATATGTAGGTCGTTTTGTTCTCGATTTTCCTTTTCTTAGAGCACACTTGTTATTCACTGTTTTGTATCAAGCCCAAATCTTTTTTTTTTTAGACTAAAAGGGGAATTGTAGCGAGATATTCACCTTGTCTACACCTGTGGCTTAGGTCACACCCATTGAGGCAGAGACAGGGCCAGACATGAGCTGGTGGAAAAGGCTGGGAAAGGGTCGAGCCCCTCTCTTTGGTGGTGGACGCTGGAAGGCTTAGGATCTGGTGGAACCCGCCACGTTTATCTGCCTATGTTGTGAGTTATTTCTCCCTTAATAAACATCTATTTGGCCTAATTGTTTATTCTAATCCTTATTAAATTGCAATAAGGTACAATGCATACACCCAGAGAAATTAGATCTAGAATAAAATACTAGTGAGGTGCACATTGATCTTCCTGACTTCCTGAGAGGGAAATCATAATAGATTTTTTTGGGGTGCACTGGAAACAGGGAGACTCAAACAGAAGTTTCACATGGGAAAGGGGAAGTATCGCAAAGATTGGTAGAATCACAGAGCATTTGTGGGGCAATATACAAATCTAGTCAGTGGAAACTTCCTAAAACATATGAAGTGAAGGTTCAAGTACCAGGACTGGGCTATGTCACATTGAGTTGTTGTTCAAAGGAGTCCGATGAAAATCTCCAAACAACCCAGGCTGTTGCCAAGACAATAGGTTTCACTCCACAGACTAACGCCAAGGCCCAACTGATGAAGACAACACCCACTCAACTCGTTGAACACAGATAGGTTGATACCTATATATCACCTTCACCTCTCTGTTCTATTGCTTTTGGTACAAGAATATACTCTACTGCTAGCAAGGGATTAATGTATACACCAGCTTAGCCACAAAGCTTTTGATCTACAATGCTGTCCTCCCTGAAAAATATGCCAGGTCAATGATGACATAAATCTTAGGAGAAACTAACCAATATCTGATTTGACTTAAGACCGACTCTACAAGATGAAACCTATATCTGACACTGTTTGAGTGACCAAGAACCAGGAACAAAGTACTACTCACCTTTAAAAATGAAAAAAGTAGTGATAAAACGATTCCTAATGATATTCTACTATACTCATAAATCAGTGCCTTATTCAGCAATCATTAGAGAAGCTTCCTCTATCAGCAGATAGAAAAAACACAGAGAACCATACTAGACATTATGGAGAGAGAGAGAGAGAAGAGAGAGAGAGAGAGAGAGAGAGAGAGAGAGAGAGAGAGAGAGAGAGAGAGAGAGAGAGAGAACACTAAGCTCTAAATGGAATATCTCCATACAATCATTCACCTCAGAGTTCAAAATTTGATCTTAACACAGCAGTCTCACCATTAAGGAAGTTATACTCCTGATAATTCAAAAATTATACCCATGAGAGTCACTGTATAAGTTCATACAGTGTCGCTGGAGCCATGGAAATGAATTTCTATTACCTGTTGAGAAAGGCATGAAGTAGCCACTTTTCTTAAAGTTTCCATTCTCATCTAGGAAGTGGCCAGGGTCAAACACCTCTGGGTTGGGAAATTCCTTGCTATCATGCAGTACTGATGTCAGTGATGCTATTACTGTTGTTCCCTGCAAACAACAAACACAGAGAATGATACAAGGAATTCATGAACCTACATAAATAAGGGAAACAGCCTACTTCACCTTCCAATCCATAGATGGTTAAGTGGAAAGAACAGCAGGAACATTTCAATACTCAGCATGTAAGGATCAGGGAGGAGTCTTAAACCTATTCACAGTGATGTAGCTAACACATGTACAATGATATTTGAAGTCAGAACATGGATGTTTGGTGTTAATACTTCTAAGTCTGCTCTAATTTTCCTCAGATTTGGACATGCATTTCTTACCACCTGCTGCTGTAGTTCATCACAAGTCCTTCACGGGTCACATGGACTATGATTGCAAATGAAGTGCAGTATTATATGTCAATGAAACAGGAAATGACTCTTGAAAGTATACAAACAAGGTCAAAGGAGTCTAATGTGGTGGGTTTCTCTCATTTACATGTGATTTATGATAGATGTAGATATTACATGTTTTGTACAAAGGGACCTACTCTCAGATATAGAATCTATGTCTATAAACATATACACATAACACTCACATGCACACACAAACACACACACAGACACACACACACACACACACACACACACACACACACACACACACACACACACCAAAAGCAAAAGGAAGACTATTTGTGGAGTGGTGAGTACTAATGAAATGGGACAGGAAGGGAGAGAGCTATTAAGTATGTTATAATGGTCATGTTCTTCCTGTGACAGCTAAATAAAATTGGTTCTGGATGTGTGTGTAAATAGTTTGTGCTGATGATTCCATGATTTCTTCAATTAATACACATACTGACTCCAAATCATTTACAAATTTCCCTCCTTTTAAATTGTTATTGATTGTTGTGGATTTCATATCATGCAGTCTGATCCTCCTTTTCTCTCTGTCCCCTTATATCGGTCCTCTGCCCTTTCAACATTCCCCCAAATCAAAACCAAATTTAAAATAAAAAAAAACAAAACAAAAGAAGAAGAATCTTGTTGTGGAAGTTTAGTGTGGCCCAGTGAGTCACACATTTTACTCTTTAGTCCATTTCATTCATCTTTCTTTGCAAGCGTTCATGGCCATGAGTCATTGATTGGTTGGGCTTGAGGACTGGTTTCTGCTACACCACTGATTATAGGCTCTCATTGGGGCTACTCTTGGCTGCTTCTTACTACAGTGGCAGAGTTCAGAAGTGGCGAGACAATCTTCATGGATTAGAAACTCTGAAGTATTTGTCCACTGAGCCAAGTGCAAAGACCTGACTCTTATCTTAGCCCATTATCTGTACCGAAATCAGAGGTCTCATCTGGTAAAGAAGTTCTAGCCAGATTTCTAAGAGAGTAAAGTCAGTGGCAGAGTCATCATTATTTCTGTGCCTGGAAGTTCCCGCAAGGGAAGGATTACTATTCTAGTTCTCAAGATCCAAAGTGAACAGTCACATCATGAGCCACCAACCATGAGATATAGGAGATACAGCAAGGGAGTCTGGGACATATGTCATTTCTGTCTCACTCTTCATTCTATTTACCATTTAGTTATAAGGATCTAAATTAAGTGTTGTTATACTATTCATAGATCTGAGCAATAAGAATGACAAATCATATCTCACGAGAGTCTTTTGGCATATCTCAATCTAGTTAAAATATTTTTCAAATTTTCTGAAGACATCAGACTTGACAGAGAATAATTGAAATTACACTGATAAGAAATAAAATGAGTATGTACATTAAATTAGTTGGACCTGTTAATTCAGTCTTCTGCCATATTTACATTAACTTCATCTGTTCTCTTGGAAAGTTTCGTGACTCCATACCCTGATTCACTGATTTCAGTTTATGCACTCTTCTAGTCTCTGATTGTTCTCACATTTCCAGTGTCCTGATTTTCTTTTGCAAACTTTCAATTTTGTGAGCATAAAATTAAAAAAATGGTTCTGCTTAATGCTATCTGGAATTCATGAGTCAGTTCAATGATAACAAACTGAAACAAAAGACAGGAATATAAAAATATAGGTAAAAATGTTAACCAGGAAACATCTTGAAATACCACCACATACAGTTACAGATAAACCACTACCTGTAATTAGTAGAATACATAAAATTGTGACCAATAAGATCACCATGATTGAATCAACTGTTTATATAAACCAGGTCAATGAAAGGTGGAATTTCTTAAAAATGATAATCAGATAGTATTCATTATTTAGTAAATTTCTAAGAAAATATTTACAAGCCACATCATTGAAAAGAAATACTTATGGGGGAAAATGAAAAAAGTATAAACTAACAAATGATATAGCTTTTTGATGAGTTAAAGAATTCAGGGTATAAACTCTTTCCAATTATTTGGAGATTTTTCTCTCAACCAAAGTTTCAAAAGTGTTTATTAACAATAAATTGGAAAATACACTTGGAAGTGCATATGCCTCAGTTTTGTCAAAGCAAAATTTGGAAGTCAGAATAAATGTGGGAGCTTCATTCCTATGCCTCTGCCTACTGCAGAGTGGCCCTTAAAACCAGGAAGCAGCATAAGCCAGCAGTGGCATAGTATGACTCAGTAGGACTGGAGCCACACTGTGAATGGGGAGCATCAAGAGCGCAGAGGGAGGTGCGGCAAAGAAGAAACACACTTACCTTTGGGATGAGGTAGTTCCTGAATTTAACGTCACTGGTCACTGCATGGGGCAGGTTGTTAGGGACGATATCAATAAACCTCTGGACCTCATGAATCATGGCATTCGTGTAGGGCATGCAGCTCCTGTCCTGCATACAGGGGCTTCGGTCTTTGCCAATTACATGATAAATCTCTTCCTGGACTTTAGCTGGTTATAAACAGTAAGAAATGATGGAATAGGAGAAAAATTCCATGACTGTCACAGTAAGTCAGGTCCGCACAGTGCACGACCAAGGTGTCCAGCATTAAGAGTGTAAATGTTGAAAGAACCCCTGGTGAGTACGTTTTAGGTATATAGAATGCTAAGACATGAATTCATTCCACTCTCATACTATATACCTGCTATTTTGTATGTAAAAGCATGTATGGGTGTGTTCACATGTGTATGTGAACAAACATGCAGACACATGTGCATGGGAGTACATTATTGATGTTTAATAAGGATCAGGAGAAACAAATAGGCCGAATAGATGTTTATTCAGGGAGAAATAACTCACAACATGGACAGACGAACACCAGCAGGTTTCTGGTCCCAAGGATGCCTCCGGATGTACTTCTGTCCATGTGCTGCAAGCCAGAGAGCTCTCCCAGCCCCCTCTTCACCCTTAGTCTCCCAAGTCCCAGTCTGGTCCTGTCTCCACCCCCCAATGGGCGTGGTCTATGCCACAGGTGTAGTAAAGGTGAATATCTCACTACAGTACATTGCATGAGGAGGCAGGATGAAAATCTCAGGAGTCATTCTCTTTGGTTCTCACAGGGTATCAGGGTCGATCTGCAGCTGACCATTTAGGGGAGTCCCTCTGCCTGGTGCAACCTTCAGTTCTATGGTCTCCATCTCTCTAGTACCAAGATTACAGGCATACACCACCACAACAGGCATTTTTTACATGGGTTCAGGAAAAAGTAATGTTTGTCACAATGTTGTAATACTACACAGGACATGAAGAATGTATCTATGCAGAATTATAAATATATGTTTCTTGCTCAGGAATAAACTTGATAAACATAATTTTTATTACATTAATGTTTATCTCTATCATATGGAATGGATACTATGATTCATTATCATGTGCTAATTAATTACGGCCAAACTATCAAATGATATGTAAACTAATTAAACATTTCAACCAACAAAACATAGTACAATTAACCAGATATTATTATTATTAATAAAAGGCATCACAAACAATTATTAAATGTGTATGTATGTGTAATTTTAAATTATAATCCAGCTATGTTTCCTATCTAACAGTGGTCAGATTCGACACCAGCAACTATTTGTAAAATATCTTCATATTTTAAATAACTGCTCCTAATATACTCAAATATATGCAAAATCTATTGAGTTTGTTATCAGATATGAAAATATAAGTTATAACTACATCCTGTATATACATAGCTATAAAGATATAAATAGATAATGAAATATACAGTTATATGCATAAGTACACACAAACAACTGTACACACATGGACCTGCCATTTACCCTT
Organism: Cricetiscus sungorus; assembly: GCA_030556225.1. Classification (NCBI taxonomy): domain Eukaryota; kingdom Metazoa; phylum Chordata; class Mammalia; order Rodentia; family Cricetidae; genus Cricetiscus; species Cricetiscus sungorus. The sequence continues at coordinate 136,090,242 of JANBXA010000007.1, read as the reverse complement.
GATCTTGAGTTATAATACTTAGTTAAACAAATATTTATTGTTTGAGTAATTGTATTTACATATATAGTGTATTACAAAAATTAGAGAAGTTTTATTGTTGACATACTTTGTGGCTGATGCATGCCTTTTCTTTTTAGCTTGTAATTTACCCTGTGTGAGTTAGCATTATTAGTAATTCTTAATGTGATGCTTCTACTCCAGGAATAAAAACCCAGTTAGTGTGTGAATCAGACCATACATTACTTCTTTTTTGTCTGTCATTTGCTGTTCATGCCTGTAGCATCCATAGGGCAAAAACAGAATTGAGGGCTTTTGTACTGAGATACTTTGTCTGCATCTGTGTCACTGGCCACGCCCAGTGGGGGGTGGAGACAGGGGTGGAAGTGACCTGGGGAACTAGGTGTGAGGAAGAGCTCTCTTGCTGGCAGGACTTGGACAGGAGGACATCCGCTGGAACCTGCTGGTGCTCAGCTGTTTATGTTGTAAGTTATTTCTCCCTGAATAAACACCTATTTTTTTTATCCTGATTTAAACCAGCTAGGCTTTCTAAATCTGACTCCCAGAAACCAATCTGAAACTCACCATCTATCATAGAGTGTGTAGATTTCTAACATCTGTTACTTCCTGTGATGTTGCGTTAGACAATAGTAAGTACCTTCCAGAATTTCACGAAAAAAGCAAAAATAAAATTTATGGTATGTGTGGAGGTCTATTCCTGCATTTGACCAATATTTAAGACACTATAAACTTCTCTTGTCTCAGTGTAAATCAGGGATCTCCCTGAAGAGTTTTTCCTTCCATTAGACCTGGTGTTAAATATTTCATGACTCTTTGCCTTGCCATGATGATTTTATTTAATTCTTTCTGATGGGTATTTGGAAAGAATTGTCTATGGGAATGGTAAAATACAGAGATCTTTGCACTTTATCATTGTCTGGAGGTATAGCCATTGTTGACATTCATGAAATACGATGGAGAAAAACCCTGACACTATCTGGGGACTCAACTCTGCCCGCTCTTCTTTCATCCCCCTGTATTATTCTTTCTCTGCCATCCACTAAATGTGGTTTCTTGTACTCAGTTTATTTTGAGAATAATTCAGTGTGTTCTTTATTCAAAACCGTAACCTGCAGCATGTGGGAACTACAGCTATACCAGACTCTGGTTTCTATCTGGTTCACACTTAGATTCCTTAGATCCAAACAGGGATCCTTATGTAGATGTTTTTCTTGTTTCATAATAAATCCTTAGACGTATATGTTATACCATTCTTTTCTAGGCTCCTTTTTGCCTCACTCATTACTATTTTGTTTCCGGAATTTGATGTTTCTTAGCTGTTTACTGTTGTCTACTTTCCTACTTTAAATACACTGATTCTTTTTCATAATTATGTTCTTTTTGTTATTTTCATTTCAGTGTGCATTGGATGTAGGACATAAGATGTGTTTCTCATATGGTGAGCAACTGGTTAGATTTAAAAATAAATTTCTAAAATAATGTTCTTTGTAAAATAAAATAAAATTAATTAGATGTATTTAAAAACTGTTCAACAGAACTTTTATGAAAATATATAAAATTCTATATATAATTATTGAATCAATAAAAATACATTTCAAATGAACTAAACAATTTAGAATGATTTCCAGGGCAAAACTTATCCGGAAAACGTGTAAAATACCAGGGCTACATTTTTATAGATTAACACATTTATTAGATATTAAAGTTTCTAACTATAGATAAATATTACAAGGATAATTATTTGTCACATATTTTTTCAACAATTAACTAATTAAATCCTTCAAATATTAACTTAAAATCCTTAAGGCACTTTATAAAGCAAATAGTTAAATTTTCTTTTTTAAATTTTTCTTTCATTGAAATTAGATTTTTACTCACAAAATAAATCCTGATTATAGTTTCCCCTCTCTCTGCTCCTTACAGCTGCCCCCACCTCCACTCCCACAAGATTACTTCTTATGCTTCAATAAAGCGAGTTTTGTCCAAATTGATTAATTAGAAAGATTAATTAGAATTCTTCTAATTAATTAATTAGAAGAAAAGATTAATTAGAAAGAATTTGCTTATGTGAAAAACCAGATGTCAGTGAATACAGGAAAAGAAACAACAGGCCAAAATGTGCCAGTGGTGCCTTCCATGGAAATTTAGACAAAGAACTGGGTTTCATGGCATTTGCTAAAGATATATTTTTTTTCATTTCTCTCAGTCATCCTCCTCCTTACAAGGTAAATTAGTAACAAGGTGTTGAAAATTAAATAATTAGGTGTTGAATAAGAAGACATGGGACACTGGGAGCATCTTCCTATTGTCTTAAAGGACCACTGTGGGTCTCCACTTGTGTTCTCACCTGTGACATGTGGGTGCTTCATCAGGAGCAGGAGAGCATATCTCAGTGTTGTGCTTGTTGTCTCTGTCCCAGCACCAAACAGATCATTTATAATTACTGCCAGATTTTCAAGTGTATATCTCGGTTCCTGGTTGCAGTTTTCCTAAAAAATGTTGTGACAGAATTATCTAATAATTTTTACTAGCACATGCAAATACAACAAATCTACAAAATGGCAAAATTTTATATTGCCAATAACATAGAGTCTGGACTGAATAATAGTAATGGAAACCAATGTGATATTTCAGAGACTAATGTAAGGTAGTCAAAATCACCTCATGTAAAAACACTTGAAAGACACAATAGTGTCTTCCTCAAAGTATTCTGATTATACTCCTCAAAGTATTCTGATGAATAATTTCTATTTGTGCTAATGTTAAAATAAGAAAGCAAATCCTAAAATGTAAGTGAAACTGTAGAGAAATATTTGAATCTCCCAAATGTGAAAGCCCACTGCAGACTACAGTATGAAAGCAATCTGATGTTGATACACAGATCAAGACCCAAAGAGCTTTGAGGTCCAGATGTGCACAGATTCACATGTGGGAAAACTGCCTTATTCATGAAAATAAAAACTTAAGAATGGAAAATAAAGCTATGAAATACTATATTGTCTGTTGAAAATTTAAGCTATTCTCACAAAAGTAAATATGAAATTACAGTTTAATCAGTAAACCCAGTATTGGGATATGCATACAGAAAATGAAACATGCCACAAAGCAATGTATGCACAGATGTTCATAGATAAATAGCTCAGAAGAGTCAGATGTAGAAATACTGCAGAGATATACATGAATGATGAATATGTGTACTGTGGTTTTCATGCTTGTAAATGAAGTATGCTTTAATAGAAAGAGAATACAAAAAGAAACTGAATTGAAAGGAACATACAAGATTTCATAAGTTCAAGAAGAAAGATGGAAAAGCCTCAAATACCATGAGCTGATTTAGATGTCAATTTACTCTCTCAAAGACACAAAGGAACATCTATATAGACAAAAGTCACACTGACACTGACAGTTACTAATAGAGACGGAGTAATGGGAGTGATGGTTTAGTGGCTGTGGTTTGTACTGTAAAGTGCTAGAGGATTTTGAAACTAGAGCATTGGTAGTTTATATTATTTGTGGTTGCGATAAATACCATCACAGTGTACACAAAATTGGTGACAGGCAATGCATGTCAAAATTTCCTCTATTTTTGAAAATGGCACATATCCTATAATATTGATGAATGAAATACAATATCTGTACAAATCACTATTAGCCCTTTGAAAGGACTGACAAACATATCCTAAAACTCACACTGGAATTTGGAACATCCAGGATGGTAAAGCAGTCTGGAAAAGCTAAACAGCAAAATAGAGGGACTCATGATCCTGGATTTTAAATATTACTACAATGTTTTATTGATGAAGAACTTGGGACATTAGGTCACTAGCAAAATAATAATGAATCAAGCAAAATTGATTCCCATAATTAAACCTGTATGTTTACTGTTTATTGGTTTTTGAAGAGTGCCAAATATTTGCATAGGGAAATGCACTTTTTAGAATTACATAGTGACAACACAGCTAAACCTCACAGAATATCCAATGGTTAGCAATTTCCAATAACACTGCAGCATATTAATCTGAAATTGTACCCAATTAAAATTTATTCTTTGATCTTGGATAGGTAGGATCAACATAATAAAAATGGCAATCTTATCAAAAGCTATATACTAATTTAGTGCAATTCCTATCAAAATACCACCACAATTCTTCACAGATCTTAAAAAACAATACTCAACTTGATATGGAAAAAAAATCCAGGGATAAGTAAAACAATCCTGTACAATAAAAGAACTTCCAGAGGCATCACCTTCTTTGACTTCAAGCTCTATTATAGAGCCATAGTCATAAATCCTACACACCTAGGAACAACTGATTTTTGACAAATAAGCCAAAACAATATGATAAAAGAAAAGTATCTTCAACAAATGGTGCTAAGATAACTAGATGTTAACATGTATAAGATTGAAAATAGATCCATATCACCATGCACAAAAACTCAAGTCAAAGTGGATCAAAAACCTCAGCATAAATCCAGGTAAACTGAACTTCATAGAAGAGAAAATGGGAGGTAGCTAACCTTGAATAAATTGGCACAGGAGACTACTTTCTAAATATAACTTCTATAGTATGGACACAAAGAGCAACAATCAATAAATTGGACCTCCTGAAACTGAAAGGCTTTTTTTGGGGTAGGGCAAATGACACTGTCAATAAGACAAAGTTACAGCCTGAAGAGTGAGAAAACATCTTCACCAACTTCACATCTGACAGAGGGCTGATCTATAGGTCTTAGAATAACTTAATAAAGAAAGCATCCTGAGGACTCAGGACTGCATGCAGGGGAGCCTGCTCAAGTGGCCTGGCCCACCCAGAAGCTACCAACATCATGGTCCCACCTCCAACCATGGGAGGGGACAAGTGTGGGCCTTTTTCTGGTCTGCCTTCCGGTGTCCTTCTCTGAGGGTTCTGAGGACTGAGGACTGCCTATGAGGGAGCCCAGCCTAGTGGACTGGCTCATCTGGAGTCTGATACCATCCTGGTCCAGCCTCCAACCAAGGGAGGAGTGGCACCACCACCCAATGGAGTATGAGAGCTATCCGAGTATTGGAACTGCTTGCACTCACCAGAAGAGAACCTGTATCCTCCAGAAGAGTGAGAGACTTTACCAGTATAGTATGTACTGGAAGAAGAGATGGGTAGACGACAGTATAAGAATACAGTCAACAACAGAAAGAGCAATATGACACCACCAGAGTCTAGGGACTCCACACCAGCAAGACTGAACAGCCCAACACAGATGAAGCAGAAGAGACTGACCCTAAAAACAACTTTATGATGATTATAGAGACCTTCAAAGAGGTAATGAGAAAATCCCTTAAAGGTATGGAAGAAAAAAATTCAATAAATGAAGGAAAAGAGGAACCAAACATTACACGAAACAATTCAAACAGTACAAGCTTTGAAAGCTGAAATAGAGACAAAACAAACAGACAAACATAAAACAAACAAAACAGAAAGCAAAACAAAACACAGTCTGAGGGAATATGAGGGAATGCTGAAAATAGAAAAGTTAGGCAAATGATCAGTAACTACAGATGCAAGTATAACCAACTGAATACAAGAGATGGAAGAGAGAATCTCAGGCATTGAAGATACACTAGGAGAAATAAATTAGTCAACCAAAGAAAATCTTAAGTCCAACACATCCCTGACCCATGAAAAAGACAAGCCTAAGAATGATAGGTATAGAAGAAGGTGAAGAAACCCAACTCAAAGGTGCAGAAAATATATTCAACAAAATCATAGAAGAAAACTTTTCCAACCTAAAGAAAGACATGCCAATGAAAGTACCAGAAGCTTACAGGATACCAAATAGAGTGGACCACAAAGAAAGTCCCCTTGTCACATAATAAGCAAAACATCAATGTACAGATAAATAAAGAATACTAAGAACAGCAATGGAAAAAGGCCAAGTAACATATAAAGGCAAACATAACAGAATTACACCTCACTTCTCCATGAAAACTTTAAAGGCCAGAAGGTTCTGGATAGATATTTACAAATGCCAGCCCAGACTATTATACCAAGCAAAGCTTTCAGTCACTATTGATGGAGAAACCAAGCTATTCCACAACAAAACCAGATTTAAACAATACACATCAACTAATCCAGCCCTATAAAAAGTTTTGGAAGAAAAACATAGGCTATAGATAATCCTGTTTTACCAACGGCCAAAAGAAAAAAAGGGGGAAATCCACACACAATACTACCAGCAACAGCAAGTCCAAAATAAGCAAGAATTAATCAATGGTCATTAATATTCCTCAATACTAATGAGGAATTAATTAATTAATGAGTCTTCTTGACTCTCCTATAAAAAGACACAGTCTAAAAGAATGGATATGAAGAGAGAGTCCACCTTTCTGCTGAATACAAGAAACACATCTCAACTTCAAAGACAGATGTATCCTTAGAGTTAAAGGTTGTGAAAAGACTTTCCAAACAAATGGACCCAAGAAACAAGCAGGTATAGCAATACTTATATTTAACAAATTAGACTTTAAACTAAAATCAACCAAAAGAGATGAAGAAAGTAATTTCTATTTCATCACAGAAGAAATCCATCAAGATTTTGTGTCAATTCTGAACAACTATGCCCAAAATACAAAGGCACCATATTTGTAAAAGGAAAATTACTAAAAGTCAAATCTCACATAAAAGCCTCACACACTTATAGGGGGAGATTTCAACACCCAACTCTCAACACTAGACAGGTCTTCCAGACAGAAGGTTATCAAAGAAGCAAAGGAACTAACAGAAATTATGACCCAATTGGGTTTAACAAACATAAACAATCCATCCAAACATAAAAGAATATATCTTATCTTCAGTGTCACACAGAACTTTCTCCAAAATCAACCACATACTCAGCAATATAGTAATCCTCAATAGTTACAAAAAATTGGAAAAACCCCCTGTATCTTTAAAGTTAGAATTCAACAACAACACAAATTGTAGGAAAACCTACAAACTCATGTAAACTGAACAATGCATAATTGCACCATTCCTGGGTAAATGAAAGAAATAAGAAAGAAATGAAAAACTTCCTAGAGTTCAACTAGAATGAAGACAGAACATACCCAAACTTATGGGACACTTTGAAAGCAGTAATAATAGCAAAGTTCATAGCACTAACTGCCCACATGAAGAAACTGGAGAACAGTCACATTTGAGAATTAACAGCACAATTGAAAGCTCTAGAACAAAAAGTAGCAAACTCATTCTGGATGACTAGATGACAAGAAATAATCAATTTGAGAGCTGCAATCAATAAGATAGAAACTAGGAAAACAATACAAAGAATCAATGTAACAAAGAGTTGGTTTTTCAAAAAAAAAATCAACAAGATAGACAAAACTTTATCCAAACTATCCAAAAGTCAGAGAAAGTACATGCAAATTAACAAAATCAGAAATGAAAAGGTGACATAACAATAGAAAGAGACTCCTCAAGTCACACTTTGAAAACTTTTACTCCCCAAAATTTGAAAATTTAACAGAAGTGGACAACTTTCTGGATAGATATCCCTACCAAAATAAATTCAAGACCAAATAAGCAATTTAAATGAGCCATTAACCTCCAGAAGCAGTCATCAAAAGTCTCCCAACAAGAACAACAACAACAAAAATGCCCAGAGCCAGATGGTTTCAGTGCAGAATTCTACCAGATTCTCAAAGAACAGCCAAGATCAATATTCCTCAAAGTGTTTGATAAAATACAAGCACAAGGTTCATTGCCGAACTCTTTTGATGAGGCTACAATTACCTTGGTACCAAAGCCACATAAAGACACAACCTAAAAAGAGAATACAGACCATTATCACACATGAACATTGGTGAAAAAAATACTCAATAAAATACTGGCAAATCGAATCCAACAACACATCAGAGAAATCATCCTCCATGACCAAGTAGGCTTCATCCTGGTGATGCAGAGATGGTTTAACATATGAAAGTCCATAAATGTAATCCACCATATAAACAAACTAAATAAGGAAAATGTCATGAACATCTCACTAGATGCTGAAAAAGCCTTTCACAAAATCTAACACTTTTTCATGATGAAGGTCTCAGATTGATCAGGGATAACAGGAACACATCTAAACATAACAAAAACAACATACAGCAAGCCAACAACCAAAATAAAACTAAATGGAGAAAAACTCAATGTGATTCCTCTAAATTCAAGAACAAGACAAGGCTGCCCCTTCTCCCCACATCTTTTCAATATTGTACTTGAAGTAATAGCCAGAGCAATTAGACATCACAAAGAGTTCAAGGAGATACAAATTGGAAAAAAATAAATAAACTGTCTCTATTTGCAGATGATATGATAGTTTACATAAATTACTGGAAAACTGAACCAGGGAACTCCTACAGATGATAAACACCTCCCACAAACTAGCAGGATACAAGATTAACTAAAAAAAAAAATTAGTAGCCCTACTATATAAAGATGACAAAGGGGCTTGAGAAAGAAATCAGAGAAACATGACCCTTTGCAATAGCCACAGTCAACAAAGTATTTTGGAGTAACAATTACCAAACATGTGAAAGACATATATAGCAAGAACTTTGTGTCTTTAAAAAAAGAAATTAAAGAAGATACCAGAATATGGAAAGATCTCCCATCATTTTAGATAGGATAAATATAGTAAAAATGGCAATCTTGCCAAAAGCAATCTACAGATTCAGTGCAATCCCCATCAAAATCCCAGCACAAGTCTTCACTGACCTTGAAAGGATAATAATCAACTTTATATAGAAAAACAAAAGACCCAAGATAGCCAAAACAACCCTGTACAATAAATGAACTTCAGGAGGCATCACCATCCCTGAATTCAAGCTCTACTATAGAGCTATAGTCCCGAAAAAAGCTTGATATTGGCACAAAAATAGACAGGTAGACCAATGGAATCAAATCAAAAATCCTGATATTAACTCACACACCTACAAACACCCGATTTTTGACAAAAAAGTATACAATGGAAGGAGGAAAGCATCTTCAACTAATGGTGCTGGCACAACTGCATGATGGTGTGTAGAAGACTGCAGGTAGATCCATGTCTATTGGCCATGACGAAACTCAAGTCCAAATAGATCTAAGACTTCAACATAAATACAGCCACACTGAACATCTTAGAAGAGAAAATGGGAGGTACCCTTGAACAAATTGGTACAGAAGACCACTTCCTGAACATAACACCAGTAGCACAGACACTGACTTCAACAATTAATAAATGGGACCTCAACAAACTGAGCGGCTTTTGTAAGGCAAAGGACACAGTTGATAAGACCAAACAGCAGCCCACAGACTGGGAAAAGATCTTCACCAACCCTACATCTGACAGAGGGTTGGTCTCCAAAATATACAAAGAACTCAAGAAACTAGTAAACAAAACACCAAATAACCCTATTAAAAATCGTGGTACAGGACTGAAGGAAGAATTCTCAATAGAAGAAATAAAAAAGGTTGAAAGATACTTAAGAAAGTGCTCAACAACCTTAGCTATCAGGGAAATGCAAACCAAAACAACTCTGAGATACTATCTTACTCCTTCCAGAATGGCTAAAATCACAAATACCAATGACAACTTATGCTGCAGAGGATGTGGAGAAAGGAAACACTCCTCCACTGCTGGTGGGAGTGAAAACTTGCACAGCCATTTTGGAGATCAGTATGGTGGTTCCTCAGGAAAATAGGAATCAGTTTACCACAAGATTCGGCAATCCCACTCTTAGGCATGTACCCAAATGATCCACATCCATGCAACAAAGACATGTGTTCAACTATGTTCATAGCAGCATTATTTGTAATATCAAGAGCCTGGAAGCAACCTAGGTGCTCCTCAATTGAAGAATGGACAAAGAAGATGTGGCACATCTACACAATCGAATACTACTCTGTGGAAAAAAAAACAATGGAATCTTGAAATTTGCAGGCAAGTGGATGGAACTTGAAGAAACCATCCTGAGTGAGGTAACCCAGTAAGAAATAGAGGAACATTTTATGTAATCACTCATATATGGGTTTTAGACATAGAGCAAAGGATCACCTTCTTATAAATTACATCGTCAGAGGAACTAGGATACAAGGGGGATTCTAAGAGATTCATATAAGGTCCCTCACAGAAGAGGAAAGGAACAAGATCTCCTGAGCATATTGGGATTGGGGTTCGGTGAGTGGAGTGGGAGCTAGCAGAAAGAGAAGGGGAGGAGAGGAAAGCATGTGGGACTAGAAAGATTGAGTCAGGGAAAGAGATCATAAAAGAGGGAGCCATTATAGATTTAAAGATAACACTGACTCTAGTGAAATTTCCAGAGACATACAAGACTGACCCCAACTGAGAATTTGAGCAACAGTAGAAAGGCTACCATTGATGCCCTTCCCTGATAATGATATTGATAACTAACTTACCTACCATCATAAAGCCCTCATCTAGTAGCTGATGGAAACAGAAGTGGACACCCACATCTAAACACTGAACTGAACTGGAATTCTGGTGCAGAGAGGGAGAATATGGCCAGACTACAAAACTCACAGGGATAGCTAACTTGAACAAGGAGTAGCCAATGGGCCCCCAGACTGATAGCTGAGAAACCAGCATTGGACTGACTCAGATTCCCTGAACATGGAGTCTCAGTTAGAAGACCTGGGCAGTCTAAAGGACCTCCGACAGTGGAACCAGGATGAGTCCCTGGTGCACTAAAGGCAGGAGGGAGGGCCTAGTCCATACTCCAAATAACTTGACAGATTTAGATGACCCCTCTTGGAAGCTCCACCCTCCCTGTGGAGTGAGGGTGGATGGGATAGGAGGGTGGTCAGGGGGCATGGGAGGGAGAGGAAACTGATATTGATATGTAAAATAAAAAATAAATTAATAAAAAATAAAAGCAGAACTCAAATGCTCTTTAAAAGTCACTGGTAAATAAGTATTCAATGAACTATAAAAAATTGGCCCATCTATTAAGAGTATATTAACATGTCATTTTTATGCATGTATATGCATGCCCATACAAATGTACAAATCAATCTCTATCTATCTATCTATCTATCTATCTATCTATCTATCTATCTATCTATCTACACATAGGTAAAGTAAATAAGTAATTATAAATACTTTACCTGCTTTCTTTTAATTAGGTAATAATCAATGAAATCCCGAGGATTTGTAATATCCAATGTTTCTACATGCTCTTTTATTTTCTTCATAAAGTAACTTTTCATACAAGTATAATTTTTATAGAATAAGTTATGACTTCCTGGACAATAATCAAGCAGAGCAGGAAAATTATTGCAAACCTATAAGAAAATGCAAAAATGTTTACTAAATGAATACACTGTAATGATAAAATTAAGACATATTTATAGCAAACAGCAAGCCTGATTAGCATTTAGAACTTAGATGTAAATGCCCTCCTACTTGAAGGGGTAGTTTGTATTCAGATATAGTAATTCTCTATTTTAATAGAGAGATGTAAGGGAGAAATCTCTGCCTAAATGGTCAAAGACCATAATAAATTTTCCACATTCATGAATCTTTTTCATTTGTAGCATTTTCATGTTAGATCATTGATGGTTCATATGAATTTTTTCTATAAGTTTGAAATATCATATGATGTAGACTCCTCACACTCACAGTTTCAGGTGAGAGTGGAGGTTAAAATGTTTGGCGATCTGCTTTACAGTAGAAATCTAGTGCCTGAAGATGTTGTTCCTATCAACTAGCTTTTTACACAAAAAGAGTATATAGAAGTGGGTGGAGTTCAAAAATGCCTTGAAATCAATTGGACACAATACCCCTTAGGGAGTGTGTGTGTGTGTGTGTGTGTGTGTGTGTGTGTGTGTGTGTGTAGAATGTGCAAGTGATTCATATACTTTCTTACAAGCATACTCACAGATGATAAATATTAAATTCATAAAATAAAATTATATATGCATATATATCACAATAACTCTTTGTGCAATGTACAGAAGATGCCAATTCAGCACTGGAAAACTCTGTGGTGCTGTTTAAAGTACAAGCACCATCAACCATTCATCTTGTCATTTCTACCTGTCACTCTGTCAACTAGAACTCCAGCTGATGCATCAAACCACTGAAGCTACTTAGTGTTTCCTGGCAAGTGTTGTTGCTACAAATATTCTTCTTCTTCTAACAGAATAGTATGTCTAAACTAAGATATTCCCACATTGTAATGTGATGAGGATGTGTGTTATGGGCAGTCTTCCCCTGAGCCTGGTCCCTCAGCCACAACAGCCCCTAATAACACACAGAGACACTGTATTAGATATGATGCTATTGGCCAGTTACTAGTTTCTTATCAGCTAGCTCTGTCTTAAATATTAACCAATTTCTATTAATCTAAGTATTTCCAGATGGTCTCATCTTACTGCAAAGAGGGCCCAGACTCTGTTCTCTTGGTCTTACATGTTGACTCTCCTTCTACCTTCCCTGAATCCTCCTTGTCTCCTAGTCCCACCTATTTTGCTTTTCTATTGGCCAACAGGGCTTTATTTATTAACCAATACAAGAAACATATTTGCAGAATGACATCTCCCATAATCTCCTCTTTTCTAACTAAAATAAAAAGAGAGGTTTTAATCTCAACATAGCAAAACATATAACAAAAGAGCTATCAAGCAAGAACTATAGTCAGCAATATTTAATCCATTATTGTTGGGAAAAAGGCCAATAAATTTACACAGTAGAAGACTGTACTATGAGTGACTGGCCAACCATCTAGAATTAAATAGAGTAGTCTATACAAAGAGCTCTATAGAAGTCAATGCTAAAAGTCAATGTATAGGAAGCTATCAAGCTTGAGCAATTCTAGCATTTTCCCTTATGTAAATGTCTTAGACTTCACTCCCAGATAATTTTTTCATATGTTAGTCAGAACTGTGGTTCAGCTCTCTGACTGCTCCATATTGAATTTGATCTGTAAGAAAAAAAAAGACCATACATGTATTCTCAGAAGGAAAGGAAATTGGCTTCACCTGTAACCATGGGGAACTCAGAATCTTGGTGTTCTCATCCAGATTTTTCAACAAGTTAAGAAAATCCTGATCTTTATAATTAAAACGATTGTGGAAAACAATGGAGCAGATTATGTTGCAGGGAGCACATGCCAGGATGAAGGTAGGATCACAGGGTGAACCTGGAGAGTTGGGAACATTTGTGAAATGACATTAAAATATACAAAGAAGACACTTTGCCTTTGTTAATAGGTAAGATATTTTGTAAGTTTTAAGCAGTGTCTTAATTATTAATATTCTTAACAGCCAATACCCACCTGGTGAGGGATCACCAATAAACTTAACCTTAACCTTGTCTTGGCCTTCTCAGTGGTTAAGTAATGGAAGATCATGTCTGCTGTGTTACTTATACACATTAATCTCAGCTGCACACTATTTTGTGCAAAAGACTTTTATAAATCTAATGTTCTAATGATAATAGCTGAGTCACTTTTGTCTGCTAAGTTTATAGATCATAACTGAGAAGGAATTTGAATGGTGTAGATCTGAAATTTTTTTTTAATGAATAATAGTAAACATCATTCACTGTTCCAGTAAATTGGGCATAAATGACAATACTATAGTAACATTCAAGAATAAGGAGGAACAATTTGAAAAGCAAGTTATATGGAAGAAAAAGTTATATAAGCAACTGTAAGTATGCCATAATTTGCCTACAAAATTAAATGATGTGACAGCCTTTAAAAAAATCCATCCCAGGTGGGGATACAAATGAAGCTTTCTTTTTCTTATGTCCATGTTTCAACTGATTAATTTTGATTCTTAAGAAATAAATATTTTGAGCTGGATGTGGTGTCTGTGCCTTTAATTCCAGTACTTCTGAAGCAGAGATAGGTGGATCTCTGAGTGTGAGGCTAGCGTGGTCTACAGAGTGAGTTCCAGTAGAGTCAGAACATTTAGAACTAAAGAAGATAAGACTTCTCATTACAAGAACTTACCACGTAAGTTGCATTCAATGTATTACCAAAAGAATAGTTATCAATTTTTTAACATAAAAGAGTAAATGTGAAAATATTATGTGAAAGTAAGACATGTAGGGAAATATTAGAGAGTCAATGAAAACATTTCTTGTTTAGTTAAATGAATCATAGGATAAATTTCCAAGTGTGAGTACATTTTGAATATTGGTGTTGAAACATGATTTAGTAAAAAGATACTAATCTAAACACTAAGTGCTTTGTAAGAAGAAATAATGAAAAAACTGTGAAATCATGTTATAAAAAATACAATAAAAGTTCTATTACACTTAGCTAAGATATGAAGATCATATATCACATTACCATCATGAAGGACTCTGAACACGACACTTGAAGGATTGTAGGATACAGAAATGAAGCAATAGAGAGTAATGATGTTAAAAAAATGAACATCAATATCATTTAATTTGGGTTCCTTAGGTATACTTGATGACATTGCCATTGATGACATTGCTTGGTTAGATGATATGCAGTAGAAAAACTACACTTGTGTTAAGGAGAATGCATAGCTCCAAATGCAATGGAAAATTAGTATGAGACTTATACTCATGACATCTCATTACAAATAAAAGAAAGTTTTGAATAGGATAGGAACCATGTGATTTATGCAATCATGCTAGACCAGTGATTCTCAACTTTCCTAATGCTTTGACTCTTTAATATAGTTCCTCATATTGTGATGACCTCCAAATATAAAATTATTTTCACTGCTAATTCTTAACTATAAAATTTCTTCTGTTAAGAATTATATCTGTGTTTTCCAATGGTCTTAAGTGACCACTATGAAAGGGTCATTCAACTGCCTAAGGGTTCACAACCCCAAAGGATGAGAACTGTTGTAACAGACCAAGATGTAAAAGTTAGATTATAAACCTGCACTCACCATTGGTTTTCCTCAGTTCCTCCACAAGATACTGTGCTTCCTCTTGAACATGGTCCTCAATGCTCCTTTTTCCCATGCCTAAACTCCGCAGGGTAGTGATGGCAAAGTGCCTCATGTCTTTCCATGTATTTCCATTACTAAAAATGATCCCTGAGCAAATGGAAAAAGTAGAGAGCAGATCCCAGAGATAGAAGAGGCAGCCATAGAGTTCCAACCAGTGTCCGAGGAGCAAGTACTAATTTTGTTTTCCATCTTCTGGCTCTCTATAGACACTCCCCAGCACATACATAAGTACGTACACACTTACCAAGCCCATTAAAAATTTTGTCAAGAGCTGGGAGCCTTCCTCTTCCAGAAAACTCCTCCCCATTATCAGTTAGTGCTTCCTTTACTGCCTCATAGCCATGCAACACCACAGTGGGCTCTTTGCCAAAATAAAGAGTGAATACAGGACCATAGACTTTTGAAAACTGGAAATAGAAAAGAAAAATGCAAATATTAGAAAAAAATAATTTCACCTCATTCTCCATAGAGTCAACCTCGTTGAGGCTGACATTATTGCATGTTAATGTTTTTATTCAGGCAAAGTCGGTAGCAAATATTTCTGATATCTTGGTGTTTCCTACAGTGGCCCAGGCAAATACCCAGGCAGTTGAATCATAGATGACCATGAAACCAATTACAGTAAGACATTTGCCAGATCTCTTTGTCTCATTTCACAAATAAAATGAAGTAAAATTAAATCCCCATTAATTTTATGGAATATATCTTGTGAACAAAAACTCAAAATTGGCACTTTGATTATTCATTATTAGATGCATGAGCAATTTATAATCACTCTAATGCTTATTCCAATATAAAATGAACATCAATAGTTGAATTACATCTGTATAGTCAGCTGCGAAACTCTTCCCATGAAAAACTAGTGAGCCCTGTGATAAAGAATAAAAATCTCTATGAGGTCACCACAAATGTTCACCTCCAGTTTCTTTCTATAGTTAAAAAAATTAGAGTGGACCCATAAAAGCTGAACTCTAGCATCCAACATCTGTAGAACAAACAGATATTTATCACAAATTGTTCCTTGCCACAACATAGGTTTGCATAAAATGAACACAGATTTTTGGAACTCCTACATATATTTATCACACAGTATATGTGTTTCATTTCCTGTGTGAGCCCATACCTCTAAGTATTTATTTAAATCAGGCACCAGTTAGTTCTTCAGAGTATCAGTATTAGAGTTTAATCCCAATAACAGTTAAGTGTTTAAAATTCTGACTCATTGATGAATTATTCCTCATTCTTGACCTTCAGTCAAAAACAATGGAAAATAATTATAAAACAAAGATGTGAATAAGCATATAGAACTTTTATGATCTTGTGATTTATATTATAAAATACAATGACCTAGATGTTCTTCTATCTGAAACATATTGCTCACTGCTGAATTCTTGACCAGGGCAAGAAAACAAAACAAAACAAAACAACAACAACAACAACAACAAAAAACAGAAGAAACACAAAACTTTACATATGATCATTTTTAACAATATCACTTCCAGTATTTCATTGAAAACATTTGATTTACCTCCATTTTCAAAGTTCGAGAAGACCATAAAGTATACTTACTTTGGTAAAGGACTGCTGGATGTTCTTCACATCTATCTGGAGGAAATTGCCAATAATTGGGAGAGGTGTGGGACCAGGAGGAAGCTTCCCTCTCCCAGAGATCTGTCTCCAGACTGAGAAGAGAAGCAGACAGGAGAGGATGAGTACTAGGAACATGACTGGATCCATGGAGACCCTTCTTATGGCACTGAGCTTTTATCATGTGGCTGCAGAATCAGCATGTCACTTTTTGCCTTCAGTGACTCATCTACAAGATAATATTTAATCTCTCACTGAAGTAGACTTTGACCTAGTTATAAGCAAATTCAGTTTAACCTCTTTAACCTCATCTGTTTGTAATGTTTACAATGAGATTACTGGATTTAATTCATGAGCTGACCAAATATGCTTTGCTTTTAATTTGAGATAGAATCTTATATCATACAACACACTCTAACTACAGATTACTTTACATCCACTCCTCTTAAATCCCCGACACCTCCCCTTGATCCACACTCATATGGTTTTCCTTTAGAAAAGAGTCCCCAGGAGACAACCAAACAATAAAACAAAATATAGTAAGACAAGGTTACACAAAAGAAGTAAAAGTGTCCCAAGAGCAGGCAAAACTGTTAGAAACAACCTTGTCTCAATACTAGGAGTCCCACAAAACACTAAGAAATTAGCCAAAACTACATGCAAATGATATGGTGCAGAACCATGCAGGGCATGTACTTGCTGCTTCAGTCTCTGTGAGCCCATACAAGCCCTGCTTAGTTGATTCAATGGGATGTATTCTCATGGTATCCTCCATCTCATCTGATTCTTACATCTTTCCTCCCCCATTGTCACAGGATTCCCTGAGCTCCTAGAGGAGAGATCCAATAAACACCTCAAATTACACTCTATATAATTTCTACTGTGGATCTATGCAGTCAGTCTTATCTGATGTTGGAGGAAGCTTCTTTGATTAACACTGGACAAGGCACCAATCTGTGAGTATAGCAGAATATTGTTAATCAGACATGCGTTGACCACTTCCACAAATTCTGCGCTATTATTACTCCAGCACTTCTTACAGAGTGTTGGTCAAAGGTTTTGTGTCCATGATTTTTTTTAGTAGCCTACAGAGTACCATAGAGACTAGAAAGTAGGGATGAAGACTCCACTTAGGAACCAGCTCAATCTTTCCACATTTAATGAGCTGTGTAGATGTTGACCTTGGAAAGGGGGCTCTGATGCCAATTTTCTAAGAACAATCCTCTGATTTAGCATCTGCCTGGCCTATCTGAGGCTATCCATGCAACCCCATTGACCAAAAACTCAACTGAATGCAACTCAGTCCCATCACTGGGAGTTTTATCTAGAAACAAGAGATAGACCAGTTGAGGGTCCATATCCTACATCATTAGGTTCCTCAAGAACATACTCAGATATTCCAGGAAGTTTCCACTGCTCTAGGCTTGCACATTGTTCCCCCACAAGTGCCCCCCCAATACAATATGACTTTTACAGCACTCTCTCCTTCCAACCCATCTCTCTCTCCCACTTGATATCTCCTCTTCCCAGTCCCCACCCACTCCCAGTCCAACAACAAAATCTATTCTATTTCCCCTTTCCAGGAGGACTCACATATCTTTGATGGGAGATGTTATTCTGAAAATATGTTTCTCTTGTTGGTTAATGAATAAAGCCCCCTTGGCCAATAGGAAAACAAGATAGGTGGGACTAGGAGACAAGGAGGGGAGAGGAAGGAGGGGGAGATTCAAGATGGTGGACTGACAGAGAGAACACCATCCCCTCTCTCCAGTAAGATGAGACCATGTGAAAGTACTTAGATTAATAGAAATGGGTTAATAATTAAGACAGAGCTAGACAATAAGAAACTGCCACACCAGCCCCAGTGGAGACAGTGTAGCAATGGCTGAGAGAAATCTCAATGGCTACCTGCCCAGAGGTTCGCATCACATATGGTTTCTCCTCCTGAGGAAAAGTGGTTCAGGTGCTTGCTTGGCTGGCTGTTTGGAACGGGTGCTAGATGTATTTTGTGCTATGTTAACAATAATGCTTTTGACCATGGGTGTTTTGGTCTGTAGCTCCACGGCAAGTTCAAAACCCACAGCTCCAGATGTCAGCCCAAGGCCTGATAAACAATTAGGGTTAGAGCTGTAGGAAGCAGCCCACAATGTGACCTTGCCTATAATCAGCCTACCCGCAGTAAGGCTACTGTGGGAATTACTACACAACTCTAACTTGGGATTTTAGGACTCTTGAAATGCTGACCACAAGCAGGCCAAAATAAACAGAGGCTCCCAGTTATGCACTTGCTTAGATGTATTTACGATCTCATACTTCAAAGGAAATTGCTGACATCTTTATAGAATGTCTGTTTATCTTTAAACTGTGGCCAAAGATCTGTTCCTTGAACTTTCTGCATAAAATCCCGATATTTTGAAGTAAACATGTCAGCAGTTTGCAAACCTCCTCAAGTGTGTTTGTGTCTGTCTGTCACGCCGAAGCCATTCCTGACCTGATCATTCAAGTCTTGGTCTCCACGCAGACCCATTACCCACTGAGCAGTCTGCAGCAAGAAACAAGTAACTGGCCAACAGAACTATTTCTAATACAGTGTCTCTGTGTGCTATTTGGGGCTGGTGTGGTGGTGGGACCAGCAATACAGGCAGGAAAGATCTACTCATAACATATCCCATTTAGACCTTCTTCTTTACCAAACACCTCTTGATCTGCAGATTTTGGCTTGCTTATTACTTACTTGAAGCAGCTAACATATACTTATAAGTGAATACACACAATATATGTGTTTTTGGGTTACCTCAGTCAACATGATTTTTTTCTAGTTACATCAATTTTTCTTCAAATTTCATGATGCCATTATTTTTAACAGCTGAGTAATACTTCATTGTGTAAATGTACCACATTTTCTTTATCCATTCTTTGGTTGTAGGGCATCTGGGTTGTTTCCAGGTTCTGGCTATTATGCATAAGGCCACAATGAATATAGTTAAGCAAATGTCCTTGTGGTAGAATGGCATGTCCTTTGGGTATGTGCCAAAGAGTGGTATAGTTGGCTCTTGACATAAATCAATTCCCAATTTTCTGAGAAACTGCCATATTGATTACCATAGTGACTGTTCAAGTTTGCACCCCCATCTGCAATGAAGGAGTGTTTCCTGTAATCCACAAATTCACTATCATGAGGTATTACTTGTGTTATTGATCATAGCCATTCTGACAGGTGAGAGGTGGGATTTCAAACTAGTTTTGCTTAACATTTTCCTGATGGCTAAGAATGCTGAACATTTCTTTGTGTTTCTCAGCCATTTAAGATTCTTTTGCTGACAATCCTGTTTAGGTTTGTACTCCTTTTAAAAACTGGATTATTTGGTTTTCTGATATCTAGTTTCTTGAGTTTTTTAAATATTTTGAATATTAGTGTTCTATCAGATGTAGGTTGGTGGAGATAATTTTCCAGTCTGTAGGCTGTCACTTTGTCCAATTGATGGTGTTTTTCACCTGACCAAAGCTTTTTAGTTTCATGATGTCCCATTTATTAATTGTTGATCTTAGTGCCTGGTCTACTGGTATTCTGTTCAGAAGATCATTTTCTGGCCTATGCAATCAAGGCTATTCCCCATTGTCTATCAGGTTCAGTGTATCTGGTTTTATGTTGAGGTCTCTGATCTTCTTGGACTTGAGTTTTATTAAAGATGATGAATATGGGTTTATTTGAATGCAGACATCCAGTTTGATGAACAACATTTGTTAGAGATGGTATGTTTTTTCCAGTGTCTATCTCTGGATTTTTTATAAAACGTTAGGTGTTCACAGGTTGGTGGATTTATGTCTGGGTCTTCAATTTCATTCTATGGATCAAAATTTCTGTTTTATGTCAATACTATTCTGTTTTAATTACTATAGCTCTATAGTAGAACTTGAAATCAGAGATAATGATACCTCCAGAAGTTCTATTATTGTTCAAATTGTGTTAGATATCCTTTTTTGTTTGTTTTTTACATAAAATTAAGAAGAACTGTGTTGGAATTTTGATGGAGATTTTGTTGAATATGTAGATTGATTTTTGGTAGGATGACCATTTTTACTATGTTAATCCTAATGATTCAAGAGCATGGGAGACCTTACCATCCATATCTTCTTTGAATTCTTTCTTCAAAGATATGAGCTTTGCAAGCCTTTAACTTCCTTGATTGCAGTTACCCAAGATATTTTATATTATCTGAGGATATTGTGAAAGGTATTGTTTACCTGTTTTCTCAGTCCACTTGTCATTTGCATATAGGATGAATACTGGTTTTTTGTTAATCTTATATGAGAGACATTTTGCTCTCATATGAAAGTATTTATTAGCTGTATGAGTTCTCTGGTGGAATATTTGGTTTTGGTGTGTATACTATCAAACCATCTGCAAATACTGATACTTTGATTTCTTTCTCTCCAATTTGTATCACACTGATTTCCTTAAACCATCTTATTTCTCTAGCTAAAACTTCAAGTACTATGCTGAATAGATATAGGGAGAGTGAATAGCCTTGCCTTATCCATGATTTTAGTGGAATTGCTCTAAGTTTCTTCTTCATTTAATTTGTGCTTCTTATGGGATTGCTGTAAATTCCCTTTATTTTGTTGAGGTATGTCCCTTGTATCCCTAAACTCTTGAGGAATTTCATTATGAATAGGTGTTGGATTTTGTCAAAGGCTTTTTCAGTATCTAATGCTGTGATAGTGTTTCTTTTATTTTTCTTCTTTAAATTTGTTTATAGGATGCATTGCACTTACTCTTTTATTTTTTTGTTATGTCAAACCATTCCTGTACATATGGAATGGAGTTTACTTGTTTATGGTAGGTGATCTTTTTGATGTATTCTAGGATGTAGATTGCAAGCATTTTTTGAGCATTTTGCATCTATGTCCATATGTGAAATTGGTCTGTAATTCTTCCTTATTAAATTTAATTTCATTGCCATTTTCCCATTTATTTTACATACAGACCTCAGTTTTCCTTCCCTTTGGTTCTCCCTTTTTTTTCATTCTATCTCCTGTCTAAAGAGTCCTCATCCAGTATGCCATCTCTATTCAGAAAGGTCAGGCCTCCCATGATCTTGAACATAGCATGGGACATCAAGTTGAGGTAGTTTCATGCTCTTCTTCTTACATAAATACTGGGCAAGGTAATCCAGCATGCAGAACAGGTTCCCAAAATTAAGCTAAGTCACCAGGGACAGGTTCTAATCTCACTGCTAGGAACCTTACAAATTGACAAAACTGCACAACTGTCACATGCAGAGGACCTAAGCCAGTTCCCTGAAGTTTCCCTAACTTTTGTTACAGTCCATGTGCTCCCACAAGCTCAGGTCTACTGTCTCCATGTGTTCCTCCTTTATGTCCTTGACCATCCTGGCTCATATAATCAATCCCTCTTCCCTTTCTTCAGGGATACAATAGATCTAAACATTGAAATTCTAGTAAGACTGTAAAATGTGAAAAACTAAAATCACTCCTGCTACAGAGTAAATGTACCTTTTCTGTATTCTCCCAAGTAGAATAGGGTTTAAATGTAATCACATCTCAAAGCTTTACTCTCACAAAGGAACCATAAAACACATGCAAAATACTTTTTGGTTTATAATATCCATGGCTCATTCAAAGTGCAATGTACATGGCTCCAAGCCTTCAGTTTGGGGTGAATATATACAAACTGAAATATCACAATTCCCTGATTCAAAAATTAAAATGTCATGAGTATGTCACACTGTCATTTGGTCATTTGATCCCTGCTCTCCTTTAGAATGACAAGAATTAGAAGTTGACAATCTGAAAGGATAGAGATAACACTTTAAAACACATATTGATTAGTGGATGAGTAAGGTCACTAAAAGAGTTTGTTTGCATTCTGCAAGTTTTATCACAGAATAATCTAACATGGTCAAGAATCTTAAGTTAAATGATGTAACATCCCCAAAATTAGCTAATTACTTCAGCTTAGGTCATTCAGAGCCCATAGTTTTCAGAATGACCAAAATCAATTGCTTATTTTTATAACTGTATAATTGTGGTCCAATGTGTCTAATAGTAATATTCCAAAATATTAATTGAATATGTAAAATTCTGTTACTTTGTGATATGAGCATACTCTCTAGATGTCTCATTGGATTTAATCATAGACCATTCAAAATAATAGCATTTGCATATGAAGTATAGCATAATATTAAACCATTTCAGCTTTTGTATGTATGTGAAGCCCTTCTGCCTAATATGTAGCAGTACATTTTTAAGCTCAGTTGTATTCATCTTTATAAATGACATAAATATTAATGTCTATATATGATGTGGAATAATATTTTTGCACATTGTGAAATGTGTCATTCTGATTGGTTTAATAAAAAGTGGAACATCCAACAGCTAGGCAGGATTTATAGGCGGAGAGGATGCTAGGAAGAAGATAGAGATAGCAATAGATGCAAATGAGCAGGATTGGCAGTATGGAGATGAGGTAATAAAGCCATGAGACAGAAAGTTAATATAAATTGGTTAATTAAAGTTATCAGAGCTACTTAGAAACAAGCCAAGCTATGTACAAGCTTGCATAATTAATAATAAATCTTCCTGTGGTTATTTGGGAGCTGGAAAGTATGACAAAGACAAAGTAGATACACTCATTCTTGTCAGATATCACAGGTTCAAGTTTTGGTACACTGATTATCTTTGTTTATACCACTTAATTTATCACTTAATTATTTCCATTATCTTCTTAGCATCAGAAGATTCTTACTTTACTTCTTTCAACATTTTGCAAGTGTTTCTACTTGAACAGGAATAATTTTGGAAAGTTCTTTTGAAACATATTTATTAGAGACATTTCCAACCATCTGGGGAAGATTTGTACCTTTTAAATGTTTATATTTATTTATGTATATATATTCTTCATGATATGTGAAATCTGTTCAATGTGTATTTTCTTTTACTTCTTGAATCATTGTTACAATTCACACTTTGGTTTTGATAACCAATTTCCAAGTTCATGATATGTATCAAGCATGCCTTGATGCCTGCAGACATTATAAGAATTGCCTATTGTTTCCTTCTTTGGGTTGACATGCAGATCTGCTTCAGGATTCTCACATTCAGGACAGAGAACAGTTTTTGTTGAATCCATCCAACTATTCTTACAGCTTATTAGCCATATAAGATTCATTAAAAATGTAGTAGTAATTCTTGACTTCAAAATGGGTCTCTGCTCCAAGGTCCCAACAGAAGTATTTAGTGGAAAGGACTTTGCAATGTTAGCCATGTTGACTATAACTCTCTTGATTCTATTTTTATACCCTCAACCTTGGCAATAAAATGGGGCAAGTTGTTGTGATAAAAGAGTTTGATACAATATGGATAACATTGACAGATTTTTTGGCATACTACTTGCTTTATCAATTAAGATAAACAGATGTTTCAATGTAACTTTTTAGTTATCTTCTGTCTGGAAAAGAAGGGTAGCTATAGCTTACTGTTAGAGTTCCTGGTTTCACTCAACCTTGGCCCTGCTGGGTCCATTGCTCTGGGTGAGTGTTTGGCCAAAGCATGGGTCCAATACCCCCTCCATCTCCATGGAATTTTCTGGGCAGGCTGTGAGCATACAGGACCCAACTATACATGAGGGACCATCTTGAGCCTGCCTTCACCTGATCGTTTGGCCCCATTGCCTTTCCTCTGCCTGAGTGCTTGAGATCATCCTGAGCCTGCCTTCCCCACATCATTGGCCCTGCTATGGCCCCTGCTTGAGAGAACTCGAAGAGAATGCATATCATCCAGAGTTACTGACATCAATTTCTGACCCACCTACACCCACCAGGAGAGCAGGGTAGAAAGAGAGAAAGACTCCAACTGTACCCACTAGAAGAAGCAATGGGAAGATGGCAATACAAGAAAACATTTAACAATAGAAAAACAAGCATGACACCGTCAGAATCTAGGACTCCACACCAACTAGACCTGACTACAGCAAAGCAGACTAAGCAGAAGAGAACAACTTTAAAAACTTCATAAAAATGATAGAGGCCCTCAAAGATGATATGAGAAAATCACTTAAAGAAATGGAAGAAAAAGCAAACAAAAATGATCAGGAACTACAGATGCAAGCTTAAGAGATGGGGTAGAAAATATCAGGTGCTAAAGATAAACTAGAGGAAATAGATTCATCGACCAAAGAAAATCTTAAATCCAACAAATCCCTAACACAAAACATCCAGGAAATGTAGAACACTGTGAAAAGGCCAAACATAAGGATGATAGGCATAGAAGAAAGCAAAGAAGCTCAGCACAAAGGCACAGAAAACATATTCAACAAAATCTTTACAGAAAACTTTCCCAATCTGAAGGACATGCTTTTGAAAGTACAAGAAGCATACTGAACACCAATAGGCTGAACCAAATAAAACAAAAGTTCCCTTGCCACATAATATTCAAAACACCAAATGTACAGAATAAAGAAAGAGAAAGAAGATTAAGAACAGCCAGGGAAAAAGGCCAGGTAACATATAAAGGCAGACTTATCAAAATTACACCTGACTTCTGCATGGAAACTCTGAAGGTCAGAAGGTCCTGGATAGATGTTCTAAAAATACTAAGAGTCCACAGATGTCAACCAAAGCTACCATACCCAGCAAAACACTCAATCACTATAGTCAGAGAAAATAATATATTCAATGACAAAGCCAGATTTTCACAATACATATCCACAAATCCAGCCCTACAGAAAGTTCTGAAAGGAAACTTCAACCCAAGGAAGTTAAACTCACTCACAAAGACATAAGCAATAGATAATCCCATTTTACTAGAACCCAAAAGAAAAAGTGGGGCAAATATACTCACAATACCACTGCCAACAAACAAATCTAAAACAACAAGAATTAACAATCAATGGTCCTTACTTTCTCTCAACATTAATGGTCTTAACTCGCCCATAAAAAGACACAGTCTAACAGAATGGATAAGAAGACAGAATCCACCCTTCTACTGCATACAAGAAACACATCTAAGCTTCTAAGATAGACATTACCTCAGGGTAAAGGGTTGAGAAAAGATCTTCCAAACAAATGGACTCAAAAAGCAAGCAGGTGTAGTTACCCTAATATCTAACAAGTTAGACTTCAAGCTGTAGTGGGATATTTACTTTGTCTGCTTCTGTGGCACTGACCACACCCATTGAGGGGTGGAGCCAGGGGTGGAAGTGACCTGTGGAACTAGGTCTGAGAAGGAGGCGGGGAACCCTCTCTTTCTGGAGGTATGCAGAGAGAGGAGCATCTGGTTCCAACTGCTGTGTTCATCTGTCGGTGTTGTGAGTTGCTTCTCCCTGAATAAACATCTATTTGGCCTATTTGTTTACCTTGACCCTTATTAAACCACAAATCTGGTGTCAGAAGCAGGATCAGGACTTTCACGGCACCTGGGTTTCACCAAGGCAGCGGAAGCTGCAAACCCTCCCCCCACCTTCCCCAAACAGGCAGGGTCCCTTGCCTAACCAGGCAGACACACCCTGCCCTAGAACTCCTTTTATCTCTATTGTTGCCCCGAGACCACTGCTCATCTTCTGACCATTCCCTCTGTTTGCATTCGTACAGATCCCCGAGGCACCAGCCCTGCTTTTGTGTTGACACACAAGGCCCAGACTTGGCCTGCCTTGTTTGTGTGCTTGTGGGCTCTGGCAACAGCAGCTACAGGTGGGCTGGTGGAAAACATATAAGCTACAGTTGCAGGCAGCTCCTGTTATCCCTGTAGTCTCAACAATTTGTGCAAGGCTCGTTTCACTCCTTCATTTAACAAAATTTTGCTTGCCTTAGTTTGTTAAGAGCTATTCTACAGGGACCAGGATCAGAAGGATCATCTACTGCCAGAAGTTATTTTGTGGTGTATTTCCAGGTAGAATCAGAATTGGAAGGATCCTCTGCTGCCGGGTGCTATTTACTGGTATACCTTTAAGTGTAACTGCAACTAAAAGCATCAAAGCTCCAGGACAGCAGAATTACACCTAAGGTAATTGTAACATCTTTTGCAATTTAAGCTGATATAATATCTGAGATCAATTTTTCCATAGCAATGGCAGATAATTTTACAATGCAGGACTTTAGGAATTTTTTTACTTCATATATAGAAGGAATCTTAGCAGAAGAAAATTATGACTGGATCAATATACACAGTTTTTTTCATAATAGTAATGGGTTTTATCATTAATATGATATTCTTAAAGAAATGGTTTGAGATTAGCACAAACAATAAGAAACTTGTACAAAACATAGGAATCTTAGTAACAAGGATTCAAAACATTGAAAATGACAGAACGCAAAACATAGAATGCGTAGGAAAAAAAAGGTTCAGAATATTGAAGATGGCAACAGAGAGCTGACAGGTAGAATACAAAACATGGAACATAAAAATGACCAAATAGAAAACAAAATTTATTCCATGTCTGATGTTGCCTCAACAACCAAACCAGAAAAAATGCAATGCATTAACACACTAGTAGAAACAGCTCATTCCTGGTTGGATGAAACTACTAATAAGGTTAAAAAACTGGAACATCAGATGGAAAAAGTAGTAGATAGAATCCCTTCCATGTCTGACGATAATGGCAAGCTAGTGGATAGAATATTGTTTCTGGAAGGTAGTTTACATGCCATTCAGATAATATCTAAGGATGAGAATATCAAAAACATGGAATCATTCATAATTGGAGAAAGTAAAAAACTGACTGATGCAATGAAGGGTCTAGAAAGGAATATGCTTCAAGAAGTTCAGGCACTCAAAGAAGCAATGGTTAATAGACTTCAGGCCTTAGAAGACATTCAATCTGATACATCAGGAGAAGAGCTCCAGGAACAGGGCATGAAAAAGAAACTTAAAATTTCCTATACCATTTAGGGTCAGGGGAGCTTTCCCTGTATCTGTTAATGAAAAATCAGCAATGAAAAAACACCCAAAAGGTGGTGTTGCCTATCAGTGGGAACCAATATGTATGAAAGATTTAAAAAGTATGAAGGAAACAGTAGTCTCTTATGGCATGCACTCACCATATGTGAAGCAATTAATAGAATCATGGGCAAGGAATAACAAGATAACCCCTAAGGATTGGGATCAATTAATATCAGCTGTACTTGAAAACTCCTCTCAATTAGAATGGAGGGCTTTATGGGGAGAAGAAGCAAAGGCTCTTGAATTTCAGGGCTTAAAGAAAGGTTATGAAGCTCCCCAAGATAAAAATCTTAGTGAGGGTATTTATGCTGACCCAGAAACCCAAGCTTCCTATGATGAACATATCTTGTCTCTATGCAGTGCAGCACCTCTGAATGCTTGGGATAAGGTTCATGAACTAGGGGAGAGGATAGAATCTTATACCAAAATAAGGCAAGGACCAAGAGAATGCTTCAGTGTGTTTCTAGAAAGGTTGTCTAGAGCAGTACAATTAGAGGTAGCTGACATAGATTCTAGGTGAATACTCATAGAACCGTTAGCCTATGAGAATGCAAATCCCCAATGCAAACAAGTGCTTTGGCCTTCAAAAATTCGATCAGCACCTTTGAATGAATGGGTCCTATATAGCCAGCATTGAGTATAATGGCAATAACACTGAAGCATGGATAAGAGAAGCTATATCTAAAGGTTTGAGAAGACAAAACAACAGAAGTCTTAAGTATGGTGACATAGAAGCTTGGATAGGAGAAGCCATCTCCAAAGGTTTAGAGAGATATCAACATGTCAGATGTTATAACTGTGGTAAAATAGGACATCTCAAAAGAAATTGTAGGCAAAGCATCTCTAGAAATAATACTCCCAGGAATGAATCAAACAGAAGGCCTCAGCCTTCTGGGTTATGTAGAACGTGTGGCAAAGACAGACACTGGACAAATGAGTGTAGATCGTCTAGAGACAAGCAAAAAAACACTTTACCACCAGGAAACTCCTTGGGGGGGGGCTCTCGAAGGCCCCCATGTCAAAGGTGGTCCAAACATTCCCAGTCAAAGGAGGACAATCTCCCACAGGACAATTAGAAAATCCTTTGCCTATTGTAAAAACTCATATCGCTCTGGATGACAAACTAGTGACAGAAGTTGAATCAGACATGACAGAAGGAAATAAAAAACATATATTTTGGCAAACCTCTATAAACAGTCAAAGGCCTAGATTGGTAGTTAAAATGAATAACAGACTGTTTGAAGGTTTACTGGACACAGGGGCAGACGTAACTATCATAACTACTACAGCTTGGCCTCAAAAATGGCCCCATGCGATACGTTAATGTTCAATTCTTAGGGATTGGAACCTTGTCTCAGGTAAAACAAAGCACGAGATGGATTGAATGTGTAGGACCAGAAGGACAGCAAGGAAGGTTGAGACCACATGTGGCTGATGTAGTGATACATTTATGGGGTCATGATCTATTACAGCAATGGAATACACAGATTTACATTCCTCCAGTTTTAGATAGGAACTATAAACGACCTCATGATTGTGGAAAAAATGCTATAAAGTACTATACAAGACAGACACCAAATATCCAGGCTGTACAAAGACAGAATGCAAGTGCTGAACAAACAGAGGAACCAAAAGCCCTACCCTTAAAATGGTTAACAGAGGAACCTGTCTGGATAGGGCAATGGCCTATGACCTCTGAGAAGTTAGAAGCTTTAGAAAATCTGGTTCAGGAACAGATAAATGCTGGGCATATCAAGGAATCAACTAGCCCTTGGAATTCTCCTGTATTTGTAATAAAAAAGAAATCTGGTAAATGGAGAATACTTACAGACCTGAGAGCCATCAATAAAGTTATCCAGCCTATGGGCTCTTTACAGCCTGGAATGCCGTTGCCTTCTTTGATACCTAAAGAATGGCCTATTATAGTTATTGATTTAAAGGATTGCTTCTTCACTATACCTTTACAAGAACAAGATAAAGAGAAATTTGCCTTCATGATACCTAATTACAATAATTCTCAACCGGAGAAGAGATATCAATGGAAGGTTTAGCCACAGGGAATGCTAAGTAGTCCCACCCTGTGCCAATATTTTGTATAAAAACCACTGGAAATAATTCATAAACAGTTTCCACAATCCATAATCTATCATTACATGGATGATATATTGTTCGCTGACTCTAAAGCAGAAATATTAGAAAAAATGTTTGAGAAAGTAAAGGAAGTTTTCCTTTGCTGGGGATTACAAATTGCACCTGAAAAAATACAAAAAGGAGAGGCTATCAACTACTTAGGATATAAAATAGGTCTACAGGAAATTAGACCACAAAAAGTACAGATCAGAAGAGATCGCTACCAGACTCTTAATGATCTTCAAAAATTACTAGGAGAGATTTCTCAGCTGCAAACCATTATTGGAGTAGAAAGGCATGATTTGAAAAACTTGAAAATGGCCCTAAAAGAGGACAAGGATTTGAATAGTCCACAAAAATTATCAGCTGAAGCTGATAAGGAATTAGAATGGGAAGAAAAGAGGATATTAGAAGCACATGTGGACCATGTGGATCCAAATCTAGACTGTATTCTGGTTATAGTACCATCTAGAGAATATCCTTCAGGGATTTTGATGCAGAGAGAAGACATCATATTATAATGGTTATTCTTACTACATAAACAGAATAAAAAACTAAACACAAATATAGAAAAGATCTCTGACTTAATTATAAAAGGTAAATTAAGACTTTGTCAACTAACAGGAAGGGATCCAGCAGAAATGATAGTATCTTTAACTAATGAGGAAATTTTCCCCTTTTGGAAAGATTGAATATTGGCAGAGAGCATGCAGTAATTTTTTGGGAATAATTACAACAATTATCCCAAAAGTGAAAGAATCAAATTCATAAAGGAGATGATTTGGATCCTTCCACACATTGTAAGACAAACACCTATCTCTGGCGTTCCTACATTCTACACTGATGCAAACAAATCTGGCAAGGCAGGATATAAATCAGGAGAAATAAGCAAAGTAGTTCAAAGTCCTTACAATTCTGTACAAAAGGCAGAATTGTATGCCATTCTCATGGTACTTTTGGATTTTATAGAACCCCTCAATATACTTACTGAGTTTCAATATGCAGAGAGAGTAGACTTATACATCGAGGCGGCAGAATTTATTCCTGACGATACAGAATTAACTTCATTGTTTATACAGTTACAAGATACTATCAGAAAGAGGATATATCCTATATATATAACACACATCAGATCCCATACGAGTCTGCCAGGTCCACTACCACAAGGCAATGATGAAATTTATTGGTTATTGATAGGAAGTGTGCTAGAAGCCTCAGACTTTCATAAGAAACACCATGTGAACAGCAAAGGTTTGAAAAAGGATTTTTCTATCACTTGGCAAGAAGCCAAAGAAATAGTAAGGAAATGTCCTACTTGCTCATTTAACAACCAAACTCCTTTACCACCAGGCAGTAACCCTAAAGGTATAAATAGAAATGAAATATGGCAAATGGGTGTGTTTCATTTTGCAGAATTTGGAAAGTTAAAATACATACATTACACTATAGATACATTTTCATTGTTTCAATGGGCTACCGCCCTGAGCCCTGAAAAGGCTGATTCTGTTATCACACACCTTTTAGAGGTAATGGCCATTATAGGCATACCTGCACAAATTAAAGACTGACAATGCTCCGGCATATGTTTCCAGCAAATTGAAACAGTTTTTTTGAGTATTATAACATAAAACACATAACTGGTATACCACACAATCCTACAGGATAAGCAGTAATTGAGAGATCCAATCACACTTTAAAGGAAATGCTCCATAAACAGGCAGGAGGAACCAAGAACTGAAATACATATTACATAATGCTTCATTAACATTAAATTTTCTTAATGCTGATGAAAAAGGAAAAACAGCTGCAGAAGGACACTGGACAATAGAAAAAACTTCTGAACTAAATCAGCTGGTTTACTTCAAGGATGTATTGACCTCAGAATGGAAACCAGGATATGTGTTACGTTGGAGTAGGGATTTTGCATTTGTATCTATAGGAGAAGAAAAGCTACGGATTCCATATAAGTTAATCAAGATCCGAGTTGAACAAGAGAAACATCTTAATGAAGATAATGACAAGTCATTCAATAAATTAGGTCCATGAGATGTGCAGAGACTTCTCAAAGGTATGGGAAGTGTTCTGTTCTTGTCCTTACAGGAAAACAGAGAACAGACTATCTTCAAACAGCCAAGAAACAATTAACATGTAGGTACCTACAGAAGAGAAGACAGTTCTCCAGAAAGAATCATTAATGAAAAGGAATCTGATTTATGGTAAAAATATTTAAGTCTAGTAAACTGTTTCTATGATGAAATCTATTTCTGTTTATTATCTAGTATTTCTGTAGTCCTGATTCATGTAAACCAATGCTGGCTTTGGAGTTGGATTTGGCTTTCCTTCTCTAAATTCAAGCATGTTGTTAAGATTAAATTCACAGTTTCTTCCTTATTTCAAGAAGCCAATCGGTGTAAGGCAGAAGAATACAGAATCTAAGGACTCATTCACTTATTCGCAATTTTTTCTCTGAAATCCTAATTTTCTTATATACATTTTAATGCTTATTGTTGCCTTTCCCTAATGCATACCGTAAAAATTGAAAATTTTACTTTGATATTGATATTTAAGTTTTCCACAAGGAATAATAAGAGTTCTCAACAGCAATCTTTGAACACTCTGGAAAGAAGATGGGGCCCCAATTGGAATTTCTACATGACTCAACCTGATGCAGCTGGACTACAACTTCACCCTAAAACTGGTTTGAGACTTCTTTGCTCGAGACAACTCATGACTAGTTAGCTGCAATGGTGCACCTTCTTATTACAACCTGGACAGAGTTTCAAATAGAACTCCAGTCAAGCATTTTCTGCCACACAATGACTACCTAAATATGTTACAGCCAGTTCTGTTGAGAAATTTGGTTGCTTAAAATTTTCTTCCTACAGGATCCCATAGAGAAATCATCGTCCCATTTCAGCAGGAAGTAATCTTAATATATCGACGCCCCCTTTCCCCACTCTTGGAATTTAGGGATAATATTCATCTTCTTAGGATTGGTCTTATTTACTTGGGGTTGGGTATGGAAGGTGATACTAAGACTTGGTTATCTCTTTTAGACAGGTATAGGGTATGGTTGGGAAAGGTATGGTTCAGAATGGATATTGGTAGATTAGCCTATCTTCTTGTGAATTATTTAGTAAGAATGAGACATTAGTATTACAGCTTACATTGTTATATATTCTTATCTGTGGTAACCTATGTAAAATAAAGTTTATTCCCTTCCTGGAAGAATTGTATATTATATTTTGTTATATTGTGTGAAATCTTTCCATTTATGATGTTTTATGCACATTATTCTTGCCATATTCTATGTATGTATACTTTTGCTTGTGTTCAAGTCATTCTGTATATTGATGCAATTTGGGATATTTGTCTTGCTGTCCTTTAGAGCTCTACCTCCTGTTTAGATCTTTCTACTCTACCTCTACTTTAGGAATTTACATATATATATATATATATATATATATATATATATATGTGTGTGTGTGTGTGTGTGTGTGTGTGTGTGTGTGTGTGTGTGTGTGTGTGTGTGTGTGTGTGTGTGTGTGTGTGTGTGTGTACATAGTTATATTGTTTAGGTATTTATCCTTGCTTTACTCAAGGATGTTTTATTCAGGTTTTTTTTAGCTAAGTTACTGAGTATTACAGATTATCCTCACCCATGTTTCCTTTGCCTATGAAATTAGTCAGACATAGATGCTTAATCTTCAATCACCTCATAGACCTGCAGAACATGTCATTTAAACGTTTTTATATTAATACTCTGTTGACACGAGACACTGTTGCTCCTGACAGCACTGTACACTTTCCCGAAAATATGTTGGACACTGTTGTTGCTCCTTCTAGAGTTCATCCTCACTTCGGATAATGGCCTCTTGGGCAAGGAACTGCCTCAACCTTGACCACTGATCTGGACATGTGGTCCTATGTGCTTGCAGGAGACAAACATAGAAGACTGCTGAACCTTGCCAACTCATGGTAAGACAGCCTTTCTACCTCCCTGCTTTTGTTGTGGTCTGTCAATTACTCTTGGCCTTAGCCAAAACTGGCTGTACCAACGTTGCTGTGAGACCTTAAGTGACTGTCCAGGTAGCTTGCTGTTTCTGTCCTTGCTGCACCTTTTGGAAGTTGCCCACCCACACTTCCTGTCTACCCTAGTATCGTTATTTTCCTTCTCAGGTCTTGATGAGGTTGTAGATTAAACTATCATAAATATTATTCTCTCTTCCTAGTTAGATGTATTAGGTACTAGATTTAAGCTTTCCAGCTTAGGACAACTTTATTGTAAACCCCCTTTTGCCTTCATCCTAGGACTAGGTATGTTTGCAGTTTTGTTCTCGATTTTCTTCTTAGAGCACACTTGTTATTCACTGTTTTGTATATAGTTTTGTATCAAACTTAAATCTTTTCCTTAGATTAAAAGGGGAATTGCAGTGGGATATTCATGTGGTCTGCTTCTGTGGCACTGACCACACCCATTGAGGGGTGGAGCCAGGGGCAGAAGTGACCTGTGGAATTAGGTCTGAGAAGGAGGAGGGAAGCTCTCTTTCTGGCGGTATGCGGAAAGAGGAGCATCCAGTTCCAACTGCTGTGTTCATCTCTTTGTGTTGTGAGTTGTTTTTCCCTGAATAACATCTATTCAGCTTATTTGTTTATCTTGACCCTTATTAAACCGCAATATCAAACCAAAATCAGTCAAAAGAGATGAAGATGGACATTTCATCAGCACAAATCCATCAGCACAAAGTCTCAATTCTGAACATCTATGCCCCAAATACAAAGGAACCCACATTTGCAAAAGAAATGCTACTAAAAATCTAAGCTCACATAAATCCTCACACACTCATAGTGGGAGACTTCAACACACCACACCACTCTCACCACTAGACAGGACTACCAAACAGAAACTAACAAAGAAAAAAAGAAGTAACAGAAGTTATGTCCCAGTTGAGTTTAACATATATATATATATATCATTCCATCCAAACATAGAAGAATATACTTTCTCAGCTCCACATAAAACCTTTTCTAAAATTGACCACATAATAGGAACCATAACAAATCTCAACATATACAAAAAAAGGAATACCCCTTTTATCTTATCAGATTACCATGCTTTAAAATTGGAATTAAGCAAAATCAGTAGTTCTACTATATACAGATGATAAATGTGCTGAGAAAGAAATCAGAGTAAGATGACCCTTTACAACAGCCACAAACAATATAAAATATCTTGGGGTAACACTAACCAAACAAGTGAAAGACTTAAACAGCAGGAACTTTGCATCTTTAAAGAAAGAATTAAAAATAAATGAGATATTGTAATAGAGGAAGCCATTATAGGTTTGAAGAGAAAACTGACTCTAGAGAAATATCCAGAGATCTGCAAGGATGACCCCAACTAACAATCTAAGCAACAGTGGAAAGGCTATCTTAAATGCCCTTCCCTGATAATGAGATTGATAAGTAACTTGTATGTCATCTTAGAACCCTCTTCTAGTAGCTGATGGAAGCTGAAGCAGACACCTACAGCTAAACACTGAGCAGAAACTCCTCAAATCCAGTTGCAGAGAGGGAGGCGTAATAAGACAATGGGGTCAAGACCAGGCTACAGAAACCCACAGAGACAGCTGATCTAAACAAGGGGGAGGTAATGGCCCCCCAGACTGATAGCTGGGAATCCAGCATGGGACCGACTCAGAAACCCTGAACATGGGTCTCAGAAGGCCTGGGCATTCTAAGGGACCTCTGACAATGGAACCAGGATGTATCCATGGTGCACGAGAGGACTTTGGGAGCACATTCCCCATGGAAAGATACTCCCTTAGCTTAGAGGCAGGAGGGAGGGCCTAGTCCCTACTCCAAATGACTTGACAGATTTTGATGATTCCTCCTAGAAGGCATCACCCTCCCCATGGAGTGGGGGAAGTGGATGGGATGAAAGGGTGGTCTGTGGGGGGGGCATGGAAGGGAGGGGGAAAGGAGAGGGAACTGGGATTGATATGTAAAATAATAAAAACCAATAAATATATAAAAGAAAAATAAATAGGTGTAAAAAGCAAATTTGGATGAACATTTTCTCCACCTATTGGATTTTGTTTTTTTTTTTAAGGGGTTTGCTTGTTTTATTCTTCATGTCTTGCTATACTTAAGCTCTCCTCTAACTTGCTGTTTAGCTAGGCTGTCCTTAAACTCAGGATCCTCCAGCCTTGGCCTGACAAGTTCAGTGATTATTGGCTATAGCCAGCTCCCAAATAATGGCACAGAGAAATATTGTTAATTATAAAAGCTTGGCCTTAGCTTAAGCTTGTGCCACTAGCTAACTTAAATTAACAGATTTACTTTTGATACATTCTATATTGTGGTTTTTACCCCAAATGGCATATGCCATTACATCCAATTCTATAATGTTCATAAAAGAATTTAAATATTCACATTGTAAAACCATGTTTTCCTTATGACTCTAACCTCTTTCCTTCCTGTCTGGTCTCCTGTCCAGGCTTTGTCTTGCCTGGAACCCAGCTCCACACATGAATAGACAGACATTCTCACTCTGTCCAACTCCTATTTTACCTCTTCCATGTGAGAGAAACACCTTCTCAAGTTAATATGAATACATAAACTGGCTGTGAACCAAACCCGAGTTCCCGAGTTCTCAATTTCTGTGTTCACAGACCATCATGTTTTTCCATCTGCTTGTGGTTTGTAGTTCTGTTACCACAGCAGAGTTCATGGATTGTGAAAGAATGATATGTACAACGTTGATCCTAAACCAAAACATGTGTTACATACCTTGCATTTTTTTTATTTTCACTACCACAGAGAGATTAACCTTCAGTAACACTAAAAACAAAAGGGTTGATATCAGTAGCCTGTCAAATGGTTCCAGAAAAAGACCAGTATCCCAACCATCTTTTGAGACATTTAATGAGTTTGTGAGCTTAATTTAGTGTGTTTAATTCTATTCTCTAGATGTTTCTCAATTTCCTAGCCTATCACATACTTTGCGTCTTATAAATCAATGGCTAAGCCTTGGGTGACTTCACTCATTACAGAGAAAATCCCTCTGCCAGCAAGCTCATCTTCCTGGTCAATCAGAGCTTCTTTAGCTGCTTCATACCCAGGCAGAACTACAATGGGCTCATGCAAAAAGCACAAGACCATACTCTTTTGCTAGCTGGAAATGGAGCAATAGATGTAAGCAAGTTAGAACCTCAAAACTCAGATGGTAGTAAATGAGGGAAATATTTTCATTCATGCTGAAGAAATGTTTCAGTATTTATCTACTCATTATAGAAAGAACTCAACAATTTGAACCAGATATCTAATAAGAAACTACATTTAGGTAGTAATTATAATGAAAACATTAGGCTTTTTTGTCCCTCATCACCAGGCCTTGGCTAGAGGTGAGTCTGGATCTAATTCCACTGGGGTGGATTCTCCGCTACAACTTTCCCCAGGAAATCCCTGGGTGGATCCTGGATCTTGCTGCCCCTGTGTTCTGTCCCCACCTAGAGTGCTCGTGGTGCTCTGATACACCCCCAGTAACCCCCACCTAGAGCCTGCCCTCCCCCACTCTCTGCCCTCCCCTGCCCATGTCCCACATCTCTGGCTGAGCACTGAGCCAGAGGGTGGAGCCAACAATCCAGTCAAATTCAGGGAAATTCCTGGAGACCATCTGAGCACAATAGACCTGCCTATCAACATGGGACCTACCATAATTTCCACCTGCCTGGTTTCTGACTCCCCACCAGCAGTCTTCTTCTGGAGTTCTGAGCCCCTCCCAGGGATCCACCTATCTCTGCAGGACCACTCTGAGTTCCTGTGGGGTTGATCCTTGACCCCCATTCCAGGGCCTCTGCTAAAGAGGGCGCACTAAGCTGGAGAGTGCCAGGTAGACCACCTATCAGTACTGAAACATCCTGAATATCAGCCCAGCCTTTGTCCCCCACTGCTAGGTCTTGGCTAGAGGTGAGTGTGGGTCTAATTCCACTGGGGTGGATTCTCCCTGACACCCTTCCCCAGGAAATCCCTGGGTGGGTCCTGGATCTCGCTGCCCCTGTGTCCTGTCCCCACCTAGAGTGCTCTTGGAGCTCTGATACACCCCACCAACCCCCACCTAGAGGCTGCCCTCCCCCTCCCCTCTGCCCTACCCAGCCCACTGTCCCAACTCTCTGGCTGAGCACTAAGCCAGAGGGGGGGGGCAACAATCCAGCCACCTTCGGGGAAATTCCTGTAGCTGATCTGAGCACAATAGACCTACCTATCCACTCGGGACCTCCCGTAATTTCCTCGTTCCTGGTCTCTGACCCACACTCCTGGTCTTCTACTGGAGTTCTGGGCCCCTCCCAGATATCTGCCTATCTCTGCGGGACCACTCTGAGTTCCTGTGGGCTGGTTCCTTGACCCCCATCTCAGGGCCTCTGCTAAAGAGGTTTCACTCAGCTGGAAAGTGCCAGCTAGACCTGCCAACAGGTGCAGAAACATCCTGAGTATCAGCCCAGCCTCCCCCCCCACACCAGTCCTTGCCTAGAGGCCTTGGCTAGAGCTAGACCCAACTAACCCTGAGGAAACAACCTGCAGGCTACCCTCTGCCAAAGAGGCCTCTGCTGTCCTCTGCTGGAGCCTGATCTTTGACCCCCATCACCGGGCCCCTGCCTACAGAGATATCTCCTAGAGAGCTTGGACCACACAGAGCTATAGACATCATACCGCTGACCCACCTAAGCCCACAGAGAGAGGAAGAGACCCCACCAAAACCTACTGGAAGAAGCTATGGGAAGATGGCAATACAAGAAAACACCTAACATCAGAAAGACAAGCATAACGCCACCAGAATCTAGGGAATATACACCAACTAGACCAGAACATAACAAATGAATCAGAATGAATCAGAAGAGAATGACTTAAAAATTATAATCATAAAAATGATGGAGGCCCTCAAAGAAGATGTGAGAAGATCCCTTAAAGAAATGGAAGAAAAAAACAAACAAAAAAAATTGGAAGAAATGAATAAATTTCTTAAAGAAAGTACAGAAAGCCAAGAAAAAATAATTGAACAGGTGAAGGAAACAGTTCAAGACTTGAAAGCAAAAATGGAGACAATAAAGAAAACACAAACCAAAGGAATGCTGGAAATAAAAAACTGGGCAAACGATTGGGAACTACAGACACAAGCATAACCAATAGAATTCAAGAGATGAAAGAGAGAATCTCAGGTGCTGAAGATAAACTAAAGGAAATAGATTCATCGACCAAAGAAAATCGTAATTCCAACAAATTTTTTACACAAAACATCGAGGAAATGTGGGACACTGTGAAAAAGCCAAACCTAATAATAATAGGCATAGAGGAAGGTGAGAAGCCCAGCTCAAAGGTGCCGAAAACAATTCAACAAAAATCATTGAGGAAAACTTTCCCAATCTGAAGAAGGACATGCCCATGAAAGTCCAAGAAGCATACTGAACACCAAATAGACTGGACCAAAGATAAAAGACCCCTTGACATATAATAATCAAACACCTAACATACAGAATAAAGAAAGAATATTAAGAACAGTGATGGAAAAAAGACAGGTAACATATAAAGGCAGACCTATCAAAATTAGGACTGACTTCTCCATGGAAACCCTCAAGGCCAGAAGGTCCTGCACATATGTTCTACAAGTACTAAGAGTTCACAGATGCCAGCCCAGGCTACTATACCCACCAAAACTCTCAATCACTATAGATGGAGAAA
Source organism: Cricetiscus sungorus (assembly GCA_030556225.1). Lineage (NCBI taxonomy): Eukaryota > Metazoa > Chordata > Mammalia > Rodentia > Cricetidae > Cricetiscus > Cricetiscus sungorus. Next base: position 136,050,847 of record JANBXA010000007.1, on the reverse strand, counting down.
ACAAGATATTTAATGACAAAGCCAGATATTCACAATATATATCTACAAATCCAACCCTACAGAAAGTTTTGGAAGGAAAACTCCAACCCAAGGAAGTTAACTATGCTCACAATGATGTAGGCAACAGATAATCCCACTTCACCAGAAACCAAGAATAAAGCAGGAGAAATATTCACAATACCACTACCAACAACAAATCTAAAACAAACAAGCATTAACAATCAATGGTCTTTACTCTCCCTCAACATTACTGGTTTTAACTCACCTATAAAAAGACACAGGCTAATAGAATGGATACGAAGACAGAATTCATGCTCCTGCTGTATACAGAGGATAATCACATTGGCAAATTAACAGCGCAATGGAAAGCCTTAGAACAAAAGAAGCAAACTCACCCAGAAGTAGTAGAAACCAGAAAATAATCAATTTGAAGACTGAAATCAATAAAATAGAAACCAGGAAAACAATACAAAAAATTAATAAAACAAAGCGTTGGTTTTTCGAGAAAATCAACAAGATAGTCAAATCCTTATCTAAACTAATAAAAAGCAGAGAGAGAACATGCAAAGTATCAAAATCAGAAAGGTAAAGGGGGACATAACAATGGACACAGATGAAATCCAGACAACATTCAGTTCAAACTTTGAAAACCTGTACTCCACAAAATTTGAAAATTCAAAGGAAATGGACAAATTTCTAGATAAATATTCCCTACCAAAATTAAATCAAGAACAGTCAAAAAACTTAAATAGACCTATAACTCCCAATGAAATAGAAGCAGCCATCAAAAGCCTTCCAACCAAAAAATGCCCAGGGCCAGATGGCTTGAGTGCAGAATTCTACCAGAAATTCAAGGAAGAGCTAATTCCAATACTCCTCAAATTGTTCCACACAATAAAGAGAGAAGGCACATTACCAAACTCTTTCTACAAGACCACACCACCTTGGTACTCAAGCCTCACAAAGATACAACTAAGAAAGAAAACTATAGACCAATATCCCTGATGAACATCGATGCAAAAATACTCAATAAAATACTGGCAAAAAGAATCCAAGAATACATCAGAGAAATCATCCACCATGACTAAGTAGGCTTCATCCCTAGGTTGCAAGTAGGGTTTAACATATGAAAATCTATCAATATGATCCACCATATAAACAAACTGAACAAGAAAAACACATGATCATCTAGCTAGATGCTGAAAATGCCTTTGACAAAATTCAACACCCTTTCATGATAAAGGTCTTGGAGAGATGAGGGATAACAGGAACATACCTAAATAGAATAAGGGCAATATACAGTAAACCAACAGCCAACATCAAACTGAATGGAGAGAAGCTTAAGGCAATTCCTCTAAAATCAGGAACATGACAAGGCTTTCCTTTGTCTCCATATCTCTTCAATATTGTACCTAAAGTTCTAGCTAAAGCTATAAGACAAGAAGAGTAGATCAATGGAATCCAAATTGGAAAGGAATAAGTCAAACTGTTCTATTTGCAGATGATATGATAGTTTCCATAAGTGACACAAAAAACTCTACCCAGGAACTCCTACAGCTGATAAACACCTTCAACAAACTAGCAGGATACAAGATGAACTCAAAAAAATCAGTACCCCTACTTTATTCAGACGACAAGAGGCTGAGAAAAAAATCAGAGAAAGAGCAAACTTTTCAATAGCCACAAACAACATAAAGTATCTTGTGGTAACAATTAACAAACATGTGAAAGACCTATACAATAAGAACTTTGTGGCTTTAAAGATAGAAATTAAATAAGATACCAGAAAATGGAAAGATTTTCCATGCTCTTGGATTGGAAGGATAAAGATAGTAGAAAGCAAAAGATTGCTGAAAGCAATCTACAGATTCAATGCATTCCCCATTAATATCCCAGCACAATTCTTCACTGACCTTGAAAGGATAATAATCAATATTGTATGGAAAAACAAAAGACCCAGGATAGCCAAAACAACACTGTACAATAAAAGAACTTCAGGAGGCATCACCATCCCTGACTTTAAGCTCTACTACAGAGCTATAGTTCTGAAAACAGCCGGGTATTGGCACAAAAATAGACAGGTAGACCAATGGAATCAAATTGAAAATCCTGATATTAACCCACACACCTATGAACACCTGATTTTTGACAAAAGAGCTAAAAGAATAGAATGGGTGGAGTAAAGCATCTTCAACAAATGGTGCTGGCACAACTGGATGATGGTGTGTAGCAAACTGCAATTAGACCCATGTCTATCGCCGTGCACAAAACTCATGTCCAAATGTATCAAAGACCTCAACATAAATCCAGCCACACTGATCCTTTTAGAAGAGAAAGTAGGAGGTACCCTTGAACAAATTGGTATAGGAGACAGTTTCCTGAACATAACTTCAGTAGCACAGACACTGAGATCAACAATTAATACGTGCGACCTCCTCAAACTGAGAAGCTTCTGTAAGGCAAAGAACACAGTGGACAAGACCAAACAGCAGCCCACAGATTGAGAAATGTTTTTTCCACTCCTACATCTGACAAAGGGCTGATCTGCAAAATATACAAAGAACTCAAGAAATTAGTCAACAAAACACCAAATAACTCTATTTAAAATGGGATACAGAATTGAAGAAAGAATTCTCAATAGAGGAAATCAAAGAGGTTGAAAGATACTTAAAAGAAGTGCTCAACATCCTTAGTTATCAGGGAAATGCAAATCAAAGCAACTTTGTGATACCATCTTACTCCTGTCAGAATGGCTAAAATTAGAAACACCAATGACAACCTATGCTGGAGAGGATGTGGAGAAAGGGGACACTCCTTCAGTGATGGTTGCAGTGCAAACTTGTACAGCCATTTTGGAGATCAGCATGGTGGTTCCTCAGGAAAATGGGAATTAGTTTACCACAGGACCAAGCAATTCTGCTTTTAGGTATATACCCAAATGACCCACATCCATGCAACAATGACATGTGCTCAACTATGTTCATAGCAGCATTATTTGTAATAGCAAGAACCTGGAAGCAACCTAGATGCCCCTCAACTGAAGAATGGACAAAGAAGATGTGGTACATCTACACAATGGAATACTACTCTGCAGAAAAAAATAATGGAATCTTGAAATTCTCAGACGAGTGGATGGAACTTAAAGAAACGATCCTGAATGAGGTAACCCAGTCAAAAAAAGAGGAACAGGGTATGTACTTGCTCATATATGGATTTTAGACCTAGAACAAAAGATCATCAGCCTATAATTCTCACAACCAGAGATATTGGGATACAAGGTGTATTCTAAGAGATTTATATATGGTCCCTTACAAAAGGGGGAAGGGACAAGTACCCCAGAGCACACGGGAAATGGGGGGGGGCATGAATGGAGAGAGAACTAGGAGAAAGAGAATGGGAGGAGAGGAAACTGCATGCGACCAGGTAGATTGAGTCATGGTAAGAATAGAAAACAGGAGAGAGAGAGGGGGGAGGGAGAGAACATAAAAGATGGAGACATTACTGGTTTGAAGAGAAAACTGAACATAAAGAAAAGTCTAGAGACCTACATAACTGACTCCAACTAACAATTTGAGCAACTGTGGAAAGGCTACCATAAATGCCCTTCCCTGATAGTGAGATCTTCAACTAAATTATCTACCACCATGGATCCCTCATCTAGTACCTGTTGGAAACAGAAACAAACACCCATAACTGAACACTCAGTCGAACTAGAATCCAGATGCAGAGAGAGGGGACAAGACCAGGTTGCAGAAACACATGAAGATGGCTGACCCGTACAAGGAGGAAATAATGGGCCCCCCAGACGAATAGCTGGGAATCCAGCATGGGACTGACTCAGACCCTCTCAATATGGGTCTCAGCTGGAAGGACTGAGCAGTCTGGGGGACCTCAGACATTGGAAACAGGATCTCTTCCTGGTGCACAAAAGGACCTTGTGGTCACATCCCCCATTGAGTGATGCCACCCTAACCTAGAGACAGGAGAGAAGTTCTAGTTCCTTTTTCAAATGACTTGACAGATTTACATGATCCAACTTGGTAGCATAGTCCTACAAGTGGAATGGAGGTGGGGGAATGGGAGGGGAGGGTGGCCAGGGTGCATGAATAAAAACATGAATAAAAAAATTAGTAAATTGTCATCACTAGTATTCTTACTCTTCTCTTAAGTTGTGGGAAACTATATTATGTATTTTTACACATGTTTTTTGTTAACTTTTCTAGGGGCACAAAGGACTAAGGAACCAGTCTTGCCAAAGTTGTATTTGCATCAGATTTCTCCTTCCTGTTCTTACAGTGTGTTTCTCCCCCTAAACAAGGGGCAATTCTCCCAGTCACACCTCCTGTACACGAATAATCACCACCTATTGCCCATTCTTCATGTCTTCCTTTTCACTGAAGACTCTGGCTTTGTGGTACTGAGAATACAGCAGGATGGACACAGCACACGCTTACTCTCCAAAGCTGTCTTTTATAAGGTTCCTTCTGTCTTTACACATTCCAATCTCCTTAAAATCGTTGCATTCACTGATGGAAAAGAGTCAGTCATTTATTGCTATTAAAATGTAAACACATCCAAATAACCTGGAGAGAGTCATAACATAACATACCAAACAAAACAAACAAACAAAAACAAATAAACAAAACACAAAAACAAAACAAAACAAAACAAAAGAACTAGAAGTTGAAGCCTGGGGAGATTTTGAAGCTTGCTCAGAGCTATGGGATAGCTAGGGGCTCAAAGGTTATGGAGAAGATGCTCTTAGGAGCAGTGAGAGCATTGCTGACTGACTGACTGACTGTCCCATGAAAAAGAGAGATTTCTTGTCATTTCTTCAGGATGCAGAGTCAATGGTTCAGGAATAGAAATGTGAAAATAAAAATATAAATTTATAAGCATAAAGAAATGGGATCTGACAGGCATGGAGTCTCTCAGAAAGTAGGGATTAGCTTTTAACAATGGGGTTTCCTTGTTCATGATGGGAAACTCTGGCTATGACCAAAAGTTAGCTTTTAATAATGGCCCTCTACAGCTAGGGGTTGGTTTTTTATGATCACCCCCTGCCACTGAAAACTGACAAATGCCATGAATCATAGTTAACTTTTAGTAAAGGTGTGTGTGAGACTCAAGTCCCATAAACTTTAACCAAACACCTCTGCATGACTTTCAGGTTTCATTGCTTCATATCCTTCTCTGCTATTGGAAACAGCAGTGTCAGGAATTTGCAGGAACTTTGGGGTAAAAACAAATATTTGTCATTAGTACCCTTTAACCTGCTGAATAAATGTTGTGCTTTTTCCCAAATAAATTCTCTTAACTTGCATAACAGTTAACTCATGATTCTCTCATTCTCAAACACAGTGAGGTAACATTTTAACAGCAATGTTAAATAAACTATGCAGTTTTCAATGGAATCACAGACCTTCATGGTCCTGACAACCAATTAGAAAGAACATTCCTTATGTGGAAATCTGCTGTTACATAAAAAGATGCCAGGGAAAGGGCCAGGACAAAAGACTAGAGAATAGGGGGGCAATCTTGTTTTAGAGGTATAACAATTCTCTTGAAAAAAAAAAGCCAATTCCATCAGAGGAAAATAAAAAAGAAATTGTCCCAAAGGAAATTCTGGGATTCTGGGATAATAGGCAACTGGCAGGATCCCAGTGTGTCAAACAAACAGACAAAGAAACTAGCAAAAATAGTGAGACTCAAGAAGTCCCTTGGCTCTCCATTTGCTGTCCCTTCTTGCACACAGTCTCTTTGAGAGTTTTATTGTGTCCCCTCAAGACCAGCATGAACACTGTGGATACAGCAAAGAGTCTAGAAATTCACAAAGATGAAAATTGACAAATGAAAACTGAAAACACCAAGACTGGAAAAGATATAGAGGAAGTCAAAAGGCTGAATAGAACTCTTTGGGCAACCATAAATGTGAAATGGAGTTGGAACATTACAGAACAAGCTGTATTACAATAAAGAGGAGAGGAAGAACAATGGGAGTTGTTGAGACATCACAGACATGCTAAACAGTACATAGAACTGGAGAATCTAGAAACTCAGCCTAGAGACAACTCAACCTCCACTCTCTTGCCAGCACAAGATACTGGCAAAGTCCGCCAGCTAATCTGGGTTTGTACCTCAGAATGAGGGTGTAAATTAAGGAAAGAAACAGACAAGAACAAGAGATAAACCCCAGCCTGGAAGCTGCATCAGAGGGAGCCACAAGCCTTGGACACAGGAGCAGTGTCACAACAAGGCCAGAGTCTCAGGCCTAGGAGCCAGGAGTGAGATGACAGCAGCAGATTCCAGTAGTAGCTTCCAGAAATTTCTCTGGGAAAGAGTACTGTTACAGCAGGTCTCCCCGCCGGCCTCCCGGTCCTGCCGCCACGTGGGCCCTCTGCCGCGCCAGCCCCAAATAACACTCAGAGACTCTGTATTTGATACAATCCTGTTGGCCAATTACCATTATTGTTTATGGGCTAGCTCTGCCTTAATTATTAACCCATTTCTACTTATCTAAGTATTTCCATGTGGTCGTCTTATCCGGGAGCAGCAGCCGGCATCTTCTTTCTTTCCGGTCTCCATCTTGACCCTTACTACTTCCTCTCTCCTCCTCCTGGTCTCCTAGCTCTGCCTATCTTGTTATCTCATTGGCCACAGTACTTTAGACAGAAAAGAGGAAATGATGGGAGATGTTATTCTGTATATATGTTTCTCATACTGGTTAATAAAGCTCTGTGGCCAATGAGATAGCAAGATAGGTGGGGCTAGGAGACTAGGAGAAGGAAAGAGGAAGTAGTAGGGAGGAGTCAAGATGTAGCCCAGGGAAGACGCAGGACGCCGGCCGCGGCTCCCCGATAAGAGGACCACGTGGAAATACTTAGATAAGTAGAAATGGGTTAATAATTAAGACAGAGCTAGCCCATAAACAGTAATGGTATTGGCCAACAGGATTGTATCAAATACAGAGTCTCTGAGTGTTATTTGGGGCACACGTGGTTGTGGGACCATGGCGGCAGAACCAGCGGCAGCCGGCAGGGAAACCTGCCACAACAGAGTACCTGTGTCCCAGACAGCACACACTGCCATTTCTCAGTTGGAGATAAACCACTGTTACATCAACTCACTGGACCCTTAGTGCCACCTACACCTCTAGGAGCAAGCACCTGAGCCTTGGGCCCACTTCTACCAGGAGGAGGTTTAACCAGAGGCTCTGCTTTGCTTGTGCCTCAATGAGCTGTCAATGGAGCCACAGTCCCCAACTATGCCAATTGGAGAAGAGAGACCTCCATAAGCACAATCTCCACCTACACTGATTAGAGGAAGAGATGTGTGGACAACAAGGTAAGAATACACTCAACAATATAAAGAGTAACACGACATCACTGGAAACTAGTGGTGCTATAACTGCAAGACCTGAACATCCCGACACAGATGAAGCAGAAGAAAAAGACTTAAAGTATTCCTGGTGCACAAAAGGACTTTACAGGCACATCCCCCATGGAGGCATACTCCCTTAACCTAGAGACAGGAGAGAATTCCTAGTCCCTACTCCAAATGACTTGACAGATTTAGATGACCCCTCCTGAGGGCATCACCCTACATGTGGAGTAGGGGGGAAATGGGAGGGGAGGGTGGTCAGGAGGCATGTGAGGCTAGGAGAGAGGGAACGAGGGAGTGAGTGAGGGAGTGAAGGAGGGAGAGGGAACTGGGATCGACATGTAAACTAAAAATAAAAAAATTTAATATATAAAAAAGAAAGAGAACTACAGACCAATAACCCCCTTGATCATTGATGCAAAATTATTCAATAAAATACTGGCAAATGGAATAAAAAAAAGTATCTTGATGAGGATGATTGAGACTCTTATAGGGGAAATGAAAACAACTCCCTTAAGGAAATGGAGAAAGACAAACCAAAAATTGGAAGTTATCAACAAATTCCTTAAAGAAAGCCAAGCAAAAGCAATCAAACAAGTGAAGGATTTGAAATCTGAAATAGAGGCAATAAAGAAAACACAAACCAATGGATGTCTGGAAATGGAAGACCTTGGTGAGTGATCAGGAACCACAAATGCAAGCACACACAACAGATTACAGAGATGGTAGAGAATTTCAGGTGTTGAAGATACAATACAGGAAATAGATTCATGGATCAAAGAAAATTGTAAATCCAACAAATTCTTAACACAAAACATGTAGGATATCTAAAACACCCAGAAAAGACTGAACCTAAAACAATAGGGATAGAAGAAAGAGAAGAAGTCCAATTCAAAAGCACAGAAAACCTACTCAACAAAATCATAGAAGAAAACTTCTAAAGGACATGCTTACAGGACACCAAATAAACTGTACCAAAAATGTTCCCTTTCTATATAATAATCAAAATACCAAACATACAAAATAAAGAAAAATATTAAGAGCTGCAAAGGAGAAAGGCCAGGTATTATAAAGCCATACCTATAAGAATTGTACCCGACTTCTCAAGAGAAACAATGAAAGCCAGAAGGTCCTAGTCAGATGTTATACAGACACAAAGAGACCATGGATGCCCACCAAGACTACTTTACCCAGCAAAGCTTTCAATGATAAATAAATAAAGATAATCCATGATAAAAAAACAAACAAATTTTAACAATACCCATCCACAAACCTAGCCCTACAGAAAGTACTAAAAGGAAAATGCCAACCCAAGGAAGTCACCTACATCCACAAGAACAGAGACAATAGATGCGCTTATAGCAGCAAATCCCAAAGAAGGAAATTAAACACACAATGCCATCACCAACAACAAAAATAAAAAATAACAGGAACTAGCAATCACTAGCCATTAGTATCCATTAATAGAAATGGTCTCAATTCACCTATAAAAGACACAGGCACCCAGTGGGCATGTTAATTATGTGACCTAAAGGGGGCTTTTGATCAATGGACTTCAATACTTTGATAGCTGCACCTTGGTAGTCAGCCTCAGGAGGAGGAATTAGCCAAATAAGGTAATGGACATCAGGGGCTAGCTTCAGGATGTATTCCAACAGTTCTTAGAAAGGCAGAGAGAAGGGGAAGAAGGATAAGGCCCAGCAGAGTCATGTTTGCAGGCAAGAGTCTCTTCAGGCAACAGATACCTATGAATGTGGCTTAACAAATACTTCAAACAGGGTGAGATGATGTTTGTATGTGATTGCTATAATGTGACTGCATTATTCTTGGGCCTAAACTTGCAGAAGCAGTGCAGGATCACAGTATCAAAGGGCTGGATACACACGCAGGTAGCCAAACTAGGTAGATGGCAAGTGTCTGATTGGCACACTGCAGAGGGAAGCTTAAAGCACACTAATCACTTCTAACCCATCTCAGAGCTCAGAGAAGCCCCAAGGGAAGAAGGTGCATGGTGGTGCTGGACAGGGGACAAGGGACAAAACCATTTCCAATAATGTAAAAGCAGGCATCCCACTGCTAGTGGAAGTCAGCACAGGTGAAACTCAATGTTCACTGAGCAGGACTAACAGTAGGTAAGTACAGGACTGTCAGAGAGGAGAGGCCAGAACATTCAGAGAACCAGGTACAGCAGGCTGGATGGTAGGTGCAGGCAGGGCAGGTCCTCTCAATCACTTGGGGAACCCGGTGACCACATCATAGCCCTCGGGCGGTGTGACCCGCTCCCGGGCATGCTTTTTACAGTAAATCTGATCCTCTACAAAGAAATGGCCCTTCTGTTTCAAGTTGGTGCCACAGTCAGTGCACACATAACATTCAGGGTGGCGGTGATGGTCCCTCAGCTTCACGAACACTCCTCTGCAGGAGAGAGGGAAATGGGGCTGCATTAGTGACACCTGACATCTGAGCCCTGTATTGTCATTCCAGAGCTGAGGTCTGGCACTTCTTCAGAGGCCCCACAGCATGCCTCTGGCTGTGAATAAGGAAGGGCTCATCATTCCAGAAGCTTCTCCCATGTGGAAACAACAGTTCTGAGTGTTCTGGTCAATCTGTTGACTCAGCCCCAAGTTATGCATCATCCAGAAATTCCTGCACTCCCATGGTTTACCAACCTCTGACACCAGGAGAAGTCAATACTCACACAATGCCAGTACCACACTTGTCACACATGGGCAGCTTCTGAGCATTTCCAACTGATGCAGCTACTTTGGTGACCGGAGCTTTAACACTTCTGAATCCTGAGGGCTTGTTGGGATCACCTCGAGGGAGGAAAATACCCAGATTAAACAGGAAGTGAAAACGCTGTATCTCTGACTCATCTCAGAACCACCTGTGTATCTCTACATCCAAGCAAAGAAAGCCACAGCTCCTGGGATCAGACAGTCAGTGACTCCCTGTGTTTCTGGGCAAGTTGCTTAACCTCTTGTGGTTTCTCAGCTTTCATTTTTTATAAAATAGCTCACTCTCCCCTTCATTGTTATAAAGAAAATATTTTTAAACCCAATACAGAAAGTCCCCATACAGTGCCTTGCATATAATCATCCCTCACAACACAAATCACATAAAACTCAAGTCAAACAAGTGCAAACACTATCATCCAAGAATGTCACCAGTTCCAAGGCCTGCTCTTGGCAGTGTGAATTGTAGGCTGGTAATTATTTTCTCTATGTTTAAAATATATATATGGGTGAGTACATACCATGTTTGTCTTTTTGTGACTGGATTACCTTACTCAGGATGGTTTCGTCTACTTCCATCCATTTGCCTCTGAATTTCAAGATTCCATTGTTTTTTATTTTTCCTGCTGAGTAGTACTCCATTGTGTAAAAGCACCATATTTTCTCTAGCCATTCTTTGAGGGGCATTCAGTTTTTTTCCAGTTCTGGCTGTTACAAATAATGCTGCTGTGAACATAGTTGAACAGATGTTCTTGCTGTATGAATGTGCATCTTTTGGGTATATGCCCAAGAGTGGAATTACTGGATCTTGAGGTAGACTGATTCCCTTTTCCTGAGGAACCTCCATTCTGATTTCCAAGGTGGCTGTATGAGTATGCACTCTCATCAGCAATGCAGTAGTGTACCACTTTTTTCACATCTTCTCAAGCATAAACTGTCTGGTATTTTTGATTTTAGCCATTCTGACAGGAGTAATATGGTATCTCAGAGTTGTTTTGTTTTTCATTTCTGTGATGACTAAGAATGTTGAACATTTTTAAAAATTTTTCTTTCAGCCACTTTAGATTCCTCTATTGAGACCTACAAGAATGACTCCAACAAACAATCTGAGCAACATTGGAGAGGCTACCTTAAATGCCCTTCCCTGATTGATTGTAACTTATATGCCATCTTAGAACCTTCATGTAGTAGCTGTTAGAAACAGAAGCACACACCCACAGCTAGATACTGAGTCGAACTCCTGGAATCCAGTTGCAGAGAGGGAGGAGTGCTAAGAAAAGGGGGCACGGCCAGACTACAGAAAACCACAGAGACAGCTGACCTTAACAAGGGGAGCTCATGGAACCCCCAGACTGATAGCTTGGAAACCAGCATTGGACCGACCCAGACCCCCTGAACATGGGTCTTAATTAGAAGGCTTGGGCATCTAAGGGACCTTCTTAGTTGAAGGATAGGTTATTCCACCTGGACCCCCCACCACTAAGAAAGGACTACAACATTTCATGTACCTATTTTGATTCTAGAGACAGTGCATTCTTCACCCAGGTGTGTTACTCTGTCTCATATAAGAAATAACTTTACCCATGGACATCCAGTTAAAGTGAGGACCAGGCATATCTTGGTACCTGGAAAGGGGCTGGGAAATTGGAATCTGATATATAGACCCTATAAGTCACTAATGCCCTGTTGTTGCTTTCTCTGTGTCTGACCAATCTGCAGCAAACAGCACTGATCTTTTTTAGCTTACAGCAGGCATTTATTCCCCACCTCAAACTCCACACTATGACCATGTACAGGGAGTGTGAGCAGGATTGCATTATTCAATTCTTTGCTCTGATTAGTAAATAGCCTTTTCTTCCCTTTCTTCCCATGCCATTTATCTCTTCTTTGCCCTCCCCATTCTTTATCAGGCTCTCTTCCCAATGATGCTGTTATATGTGAGCTACATTAGAAGGATTTGGTACCCACTAACTTACAGCTGGACTATCAAGGGAAAGCGCTAAGAGAGTTAAGGAGTGGAGAATGAGTTCTTGGCATTTATGCCCATGGTTCTTTTCCTATGAGATCACCTTGGCACTCAGAATTTTAACTTGACCAAATGGCTTAGTCTTGCTTCCCTTCCAAGTCCTGGAAATCAGACTCAATTTCTCATTCCTTCAGACTTGTGGCTGACAATAACCTGAGACTTGTATCTTATCCTTTTATTCCTCCCTCCCTCTGCTATGTGTTGTCTTTGTAACTAGTCCCTTTATCTATAAATATTCCTTGATGTATGCTAACTTTAGAGTACCTCATTTCCTACAGATAGTCTACCTGACTCCAAAGTTTATAAAAAAATACCCATATTCTCCCTTTGAGAAGATTTAAGATGTTTTATCATTTTATTCTGGTCAACATCCAGAATATTCATGTGGTTATACTTCTGCCATGTCCAAATATAACTCTTTTTAGATCCAAATGTATTAACTATTAACATGTGTTCTTTTTGCTTCCCATTGCATAATGTCTGAAGACTAGAAGAATAATGGGAATCATTTAGCACACAGCAATCATGTATCTGTCTCAGCACAGACTCATGAGGACCTGAAAGCACAGAATATATATGATTAGATCTGACTCTATTCTCTATGAGGAAACTCTTCACCCAATCTTCCCTAGTACTATTTAAACTCTCTTCAGCATATTCTTTTTGTCTATTACATTCTTTGATCATATCCAATGGCTATTGGGGAATATATTCTTCTTGAGACTGTACAACTTTCTCAATTTACTTTCTGACCATACATGGTGGAAAGTTGTTTAAAACCTCAATAGTCATAGAAGCTTACAAGAAAAATTGTCCTATGGGTTTACTCCAACTCATTCCCATCTATGAAAAATCATAGTGATTGTTATTTTATATGCATGCCAAAATGTTTATTTCATCACTTTCCCAACATAGTCATCTAGTTTTCATATTAAAGGTTATTGGATTTAGTGAAAAATAGCACAACAAACATATTTTCCCTGAAATGTTTCAATGATAAAACTACTCAATTAAAACTTGTTTTAAGCCCCACCCCCCAAAAGAAAAGAAATAACTTTACAAGCTGCTAGCTCTGTGTGGAGCTTGGAACAGGAGAAGGCTTTTTGACAGGTGCAGGCTGCTGTGCAGGCTGCTCTACCACTTGGACCATATGATCCAGCAGATCTTACGGTAATTTCGGTGTCCATGTCCAAAATACATTTTGGAGCCTTTGGCAGGCTTGTATAGGGGGGTCACTGAAGAGACCTTTGGAATTTGGGAACAAGGCTCTGCCATCATCTGCAAACAACAGTTCTCCCTTTGAAAGCCAGCTCTTGTCCTGTTATAGGGCCTTTGTGGAAACTGAATGTCTGATAATGAGCCACCCAGTTACCATGAAACCATGAGACCATGTGCTGAGTATTATCAAATATACCAAGTCATAAAGTAGGACATGCACAGCAACAATCTATTATCGTAGGGAAGTAGTGTATATGAGTTTCAGACTGAGCATGTCGTAAAAGCACAAGCAAGAGATGAAGAAATTGCCCACATGTGGCATGGCTCTGGGATCAGGCTGTTGGGAAAGCACTCATAAAAAAATGGCACCAACAAGTTGGTACTAAGAACTTGCACTTAAAACTTGACAAAAGCTTAAAAAGGGATTTTAGTAACAAAATGACAGAGACAAGTCTTCTTGGTAGCAACATTTTTCCAATATGTTTCTCTTATTGGTCAATGAATAAAGCCCTGTTGGCCAATAGAAAGCAAGGTAGGTAAGACTAGGAGACAAGGAGGATTCAGGGGAGGTACTGGAAAGAAGTCAAGATATAGGAAGTGAGAGAAGAGGTCCGGATCCTCTCCAGTAAGGAAGCACATAGATTGGTAGAAATGGGTTAGTATTTAAGACAGAGCTAGCCAATAAGAAATGCTAGTAATCAGCCAACAGTTTCATAATTAATACAGTGTCTCTGTGTGTTATTTTGGGACTGACATGGCTCTGGGACCAGGCTGTGGGAAACTGCTCATAACACACGTGCTTATGGTCTCTGTACCCTATATTGTTTCTCTGCCAATGAAATAAATCAGATCAGGCCAAATTAATAATTCCAGGTTTAATCTGAAGAAAGGGAAAAAAGAGGAGCCACAAGAGGAAACCACAAGGAAGGGACTTTACATGCCCTCTGAGGGTAGAGCCTCTGACAGCAGACTTTCTCAGGGATGGAGTCTGCAATGGGAGGAGCAAAGCTGTGTGGAGCGTTCCAGAATCTCCACTTTTGTTACAATGCTGTCTGTTGCCAAGCATTCACCTATAGCCATGTAGGGTGGTCCCTGTGATTGATAGCCTGAGTAAGGAAGAGAAGACCAGGGCCTGATTTACTGTGGGTTTTGCATGTTATACAGCTACCACCCAGAAGTGAACAGCTGAAGTAAGACAATCCCTTTCATGGAAAACCCTGAACGACTCTGGGAAATCTTTACAGGGCACAGAACGTTAGGCAATACACATACAACTCATTCCCCTTTTAATCTGTGGGTTCTTGTCTTTAATAATTATTATAAACATATTTCTTCTTATATTTATATATGTGGGTATATATAATATATTTACTATTTAAATATAACACATTATTTACAGCTAATATATATTTATAAAAAATGAACATGCAGCCCACTAAATATGTGAAAGGTTGATTGTAAGTATGTCTTCAGGACTGACAGTTGTTGTTTTCTTCTTTGTAATAAACCTGATTGGAGGGAGAGGGACCTGGGATTGGTATGAAAAAAAGATTGTTTTTAATTTAAATGAAAACAATCTAAAAAAAAAACCCCAAAACAAAACCCTGTAGCATGTATGTTTCCACCAGCCAGCCAGTCTGGGCCCACAGCTGCGCCAGCCCCAAATAACACTCACAGACTCTGTATTTGATACAATCCTGTTGGCTAGTTACCATTATTGTTTATGGGCTAGCTCTGTCTTAATTATTAACCCATTTCTACTTATCTAAGTATTTCCACGTGGTCGTCTTATCAGGGAGCCACGGCGGGCGTCCTCCTTCCTCCCGGGCTACATCTCGACTCCTCCTTCCCACTTCCTCTTTTCTCCTTGTCTCCTAGCCCCACCTATCTTGCTATCTCATTGGCCACAGGTCTTTATTAACCAGTATGAGAATATATACAGAATAACATCTCCCATCATCTCCTCTTTTCTGTCTAAAATAAAAGAAGGGGTTTAACCGTAACATAGCAAAATATACCATTCAACGGTTATCAAATAAGAATCACAGTTAACAATATTTAGTCCATTAACATTTTGTAAGACTTAAAGAAAATATCATCTATCCTATCTTTGTGAGTCTAAAGTCCTATATGTAACTTATCTTTAATCCTAACTAAGGGAAACTATAACTATCTGTCTTCAACTCCTTCAAAGACCACAGAAGGATAATATATAAACTCTAGAAATGACAGAGACAACTCATTGCTTGATCAGTCACCCAAAGTTCTTCTTTAATGTTCCATCTTCAGCCCATAGGCCATAGTGTGTCTCCAGACTCCTCAACCAAGCAGGAAACTTTAAACTGTCCACCTGTAATGGAAGTTTGTCAGTCATTTTTCTCTGTGTCCTGTAGACTGTCTGGCTATCTGGCAGCCTTTTCCATGAAGCAGGAATCCTGTAGCAATGTCCATCTTGAATCAGCAGTCACCTGTTTGTGGGTCCTGTATGTCCAGTTTCTACAACATAAAGTCAAACAGTCCAGACAAGAACAGTATCTTGTCCATATGGCTAGTCTTGCCATGATGGAAGCAAACTCCATAATACGTTTCTTCGATGTCCATCTTCCTTTCTGACGCAGGTAGTGTTACCAGGAGCAATTGTGCCTCATTGTCAAGAAAATCCCTAAACCATTTTAAATGCCATATTCTGTAGGTCTTTGAAAGGTTTGAAGAATGCCTATCCATCTCAAATACATCTCTGCATATCTAGAAATCCTAACTAACTTAACTCCAAGTTTTAACTATCATAGGTAACTCTCAATTATACATTACATTTTCCAATGAGCTATATAAACACAATACCTAAACAAGAGAAGAAATATACATATTACAAAATTGACCTTAAATTGTATCAATAAAAGAAAATCCATTCCAAAGCAAAGTATTCATATCTATACCATAATTCCCTTTTTACCTTTAAAAAGATTGCTTGTGGCTATAACCATTTATAACCAAGTCCATTTAAATGAAAACAAACATTTATAAACAATATTTGGGAATTTGGGCATCATTCTTTCCAAACTACTTCCTGCTGGTAGAGGGCGCTGTCATGGGATTCCAAAGAAGATGCAGAAATCTTGGCAGTAGTCTGCAAGGCTTTGTCTCAACTGCTTTGAATGTTGGATCACCTGGGGAGCTGTTTCAGGGGGTCTGGCTTGATCAAACCACGTAAGTCTGGAAGAAATCCATAGCCTTCCATTTTCTGTAGAAACAAAAATAGAAATCCTTTTCCCCAGTAACTTGTCCTTAGGCTCAAATTTTGGAGTCAAAGCACTTTTAAAATATATAAATTGAATTAATCCAGCAGCATTTCTTTTATCAGTAGCTATTTTCTCAGCAATCAAATAATTTAAAGACAACAGAAGTGCGTATAGTATCAAAAATTTCTCTGTGTTTTCCATCTTTACGTGGCTTTTTAATTATTCTATTTATTCTACTTCTATTTTTACATATTTTGAGACAGGGTTTCTCTGTGTAACTTTTATCTGTCCTGGAATTCACTGCATACCAGGTTTGCTTTGAAATCATAGAGATCTGCTTGCCTCTGTCTGCCGAGTGCTGGGATTAATGGCGTGCGCCACCATAGCCATCCATTCAACTTCCTTTTTTCTTTTTTAAACCATTGTATCCCGTTTCTTTTTCTCTCCCAAGCCAGCGTATTTCTTAAAACACAGTGTAAACCTACATTGTAGCTCTTGTACACACCAATGAATTGTTAGCAGAGCTCTTTAAAAGCAAGGTGGCTTTTTTGCCGCTTATGTTAATTTGGAAACCTCCCTTAAAGGAGCCTCACAACTCTCTGTCTACAGCAAAACAAATGCAACAGAGAAAATGCTGCTACTAAGAAGTCTTGCTAGTCTCTGTTCCTTTGTTTCTAAAACATTTCTTAAGCTCTTATTAGTTTTAAGTGAAAGTTCTTATAGCCACGTTGGGCGCCATCTGTAGCGTGTATGTTTCCGCCAGCCCGCCAACCCGCCAGTCTGGGCCCACAGCCGCGCCAGCCCCAAATAACACTCTGAAACTCTGTATTTGATACAATCCTGTTGGCCAGTTACCATTATTATTTATGGGCTAGCTCTGTCTTAATTATTAACCCATTTCTACTTATCTAAGTATTTCCACATGGTCATCTTATCCGGGAGCCGCGGCGGGCGTCTTCCTTCCTCCCTGGGCTACATCTCGACTCCTCCTTCCCACTTCCTCTTTCCTTCTCCTAGTCTCCTAGCCCCGCCTATCTAGCTTTCTATTGGCCACAGGCTTTATTAATTAGTATGAGAAACATATATACAGAATAACATCTTCCATCATCTCCTCTTTTCTGTCTAAAGTAAAAGAAGGGGTTTAACCTTAACATAGCCAAAAAAAAACCCCTTTTCCCTCTGTTAGTATACCTTAATTGTTCGTATTTTGTTGTGTAGAGTTTAGGTCTCCTGAGATTTCCTTATCTATGAAAGCCCGGCAATTATTGTTACTTCTATAGGCTATTTTTATGATAATATTTTTCATTTAAATTTGAAACAAGCTTGTTTTACACATCAATCCCAGTTCCCTCACCCTCCCCTCCTCCCCTGTATCCCCCAATCTCCATCCCATTTCCTTTTAGATCCTCAGGGAGGATGAGGCCTATCATGGGGGATCTTCAAAGTCTGTCATATCATTTGGAGCAGGGCATAGGCCCTCCCTCATGTGTCTGGTGTGCAAGGGTGGGACCACTCAAGAAGACTCAAGCAGAAGGTGAAGGGGCCCAAGGGTCAGGTGAGGACAGGCACCAGATTGTCCCATGTGGAGGGCTGGGTTCAGAATGTGCACTGCCAATCTAAGAAGTTCCAAGGAGAGGATGGGGGTGTGGGACCCATTCGACCTGGGCTGGTCCATGACTCACCTCAAGCAGAAGGCAAAGGGGCACAAGGATCAGGTGAGGGAAGGCTCTGGATTGTCCCATGTGAAGGGGTGGGTTTAGTGTGTGCAGAGCCAACCCAAGAAGTTCCAAGGAGAGGGTGGAGGTGTTGGACCTGAGCTGGCCAAACACTCACCCCAAGCAGTGGGCCCAGCAGGGCCAAGGATGAGGGGAAGGCAGGCTCTGGATGTTCGGGTGTGCCAGGGCAGGACCACTCCTCATATTAATCTTTTATCTGAGTTAGTCTTCTTTATCATTAGTTACATAAGAACAGAACACATCTATTATATTGATTGATACAAGATTACTTTCCATTGCATTCTATTATCTGAAAAAATATTTTTATTTACTTGTTCAGTCTTGAATTTTGCTTTTTCTGTAATTAGGCAGTCAGGGGCCATAATGTATGCAATAAACATTAACTCATATTTTGGCAAGACTTCCTGTAGTGTGGGCTAATATATTTAAATATAAAAGGCATTAAATTGTATACCATTTTACTGGGTGGATGGAGATCATATCATACATAAGATACAGTATGTCTAAACATATTGAAATTCTATTCTAATAAGATGGTAAAATGTGAAAAACTATACTCACTTCTACTGGAGAGTAAATGCATCTTTTTCTGGATTCTCCCAAGTAGAATCAGAGCTTATATGTAATCACACCTTAAAGCTATACTCTCAGGACAAAACAACCACAAAACACACACAAAATACTTATTGGTTTATAATTTCCCTTTCTCATCCAATGGGCAATGTTTATGACTCCTAGACTACAATTGTGGTTGAATGTATACAAACTGAAAAGTCACAACTCCGTGATTCAAAAATTGTATTAAAATAAGCAGGTTATTTTTTTCTTCTCATGATGATGTCACATAGTCATTTGATCATCAGTCTCCCTTAAAATGACAAGAATTACCAGTTGCCAATCTGTAAGGATAGAGATAACATTTTTAAAATACTCCATTTCCTAATAGATAAGATCACTAAAAGTGTTTGTTTGGATTCTGCAAGTTTTATCACAATCAAAAATCTACCACTAAAAATTATATATATACCATATACCATTCAGAGCCCAAAGTCTGAAGAATGGCTGAAATCAATTCTTTATTTTACTGCTGTGTAATATTTTCCAATGTGTCCAATACTAATGTTCCAAAAACATTCATTAAATAAGCAAAGTTCCATTACTCAGTGATACATATGTACTCCCTAGATACCTCATTGGGCTTAATCATAGACAATTCACAATGATAGCAGTTCAATGTGAGGCATAGAATGTTATTAAACCATTTCAGCTTTTACATTTATATGGTGTACTTCTGGCTGATAATAAAGAGAATTCTGTAGCAGTACATTATTGAGCTAAGTTGCATCCATTTGTTTGAGAGGCATCAATATCAATGTCCTCATCCTTGCCAGATATCAGTTTTAAGTTCTGGTACATTGATAGTTTTTGAATATACAACTTAACTATTTTCACTATCATCTTCTATGTTATCACCAAAATATTCTTCATACAGTTCCTTCAACATTTTATAAGTTATTCTACTTGGACACAAATCACTTTGGCAAGTTCTTTTGAGCCATATTCTTAGAGACAATTTCCATTCACCTGGGGAAAATTTGTACCTCTCTACAGTCTATATCATACATCTCATTCAAGATATGTTGAATCTTTACCTTGATTATTTTTCTTTTACTTCTTGTTTTGCTGTCACCATTCTCACTTGGGTTTTTGATAGTGAAAGCCAAGAGTTTATGATTTGTGTCAAACATGCCTTGATATCCACAAACATTGCAAAAGTTACCTATTGTTTCCTTCTTTGGCTTGGTATTTGTTTCAGGATTCTCCCACTCAGGACAGAGAACAATATTTTTAATCCATCCAAAAAGTCTTGCATCTTATTTGCCTCATGAGATTTCACTGAAAATATAAACTGGGACTGTGCTCCAAAGTTACAACCAAAATATTTAGTGGGATCCCCTGAAGGCCTTGCAATGCCATGAATGTTGACTGTAAGGACCTTGATTCCTTTCCTTATTGTATGTGTGCATGACACTCATATGTAAAATCTAATTGTCTGGTTTACTGTATTTGATAGATGAAATATTGAAACAAATTCAATTATAAATTCAAGGAGATAATATGCTTTACTTACAAGTATAGGGGATTAGCATCCATAGTGTTAACAAAGTAACAGCAATCAATTTTCTAACAAAAAAACTTGTAAAGTTAAAATGATACACAAGACTGAAGACACACAGGGAAATACTAGATAGTCAATGAAACAATACTTTACCAGTAAAATGGATCATCTTAGGAATTTATACATGTACATTAATTTTGAATGTTTTTGTCAAAACATGTTTTAATAAGGTTATAAATAAAAACATTACATATTATGCACAAAGAAATAACAGTATCATTTTGAAACCATGTTATAAGCAGAGATGCAATAATTGATGAAAATTATATTACATTCAACTGAGAAATAAAGATCATATAACATACCACTGTTAACAAGAGCTACAAATATGATCCAAGAAGGACCCTTGGACACTTGAAGGAAGTAGTCTAGAGAATTGGTGTTCAAGAAAAAAGGAAATGAAAAGAAAACAGAAAAGAAAATTAATACTATCTAGTTAAGTCTTCTTATGAAGACTTGGCAATCAAGTGGCAAAAGTTGTTGTGATTGAAGAGTTTGAAAATCATGCAGGTGATATTGAGATATATTTTGATGTATTAGTTGTATTATCAGTAAGATGAACAGACCTTTGATTGTAAATTTTTGGTGTATATGTCTGAAGAAGTGATAACATAACTTCCTGTAAGAGAACATAACTTCCTGCAAGAGTTTTTAGTTTCTGACCCAAGGACATTTTCACCACTAAGGTTGTAGGCTCCTTGCTCCCACTGTAGGTACCGGTGACTGCCCAACACCTTACATTCCCAAATAAAGATATAAGCCCAATGGGGCTCAATAATAATAAAGAAGAGGCATAGGACAGTCCTATGTAGGTCTATATAGAGAATTCTTATCTCAATTAACAAAAACAAAACAAAAATAATCATATATGGTGTTAGTGAAGTGGACATAGAAGGAATCATGTACTACCGTTTAAGAATTAGGAGGAACAAATTTGTAAAACAGGATACATCAGTGTTATATGAGATGAAGAGTTAATATCATCAACTGTAAATATGACATGATCTGCTTACTTAAGTAAATTATATGACAGCCTTAATTTTTAAAGTCCATCACAGGTGAAGCAAACAGCATAAGGAAACAAATGAAGACTTTCTTTTCCACGTGCTCATATTTAAACCAATAAATTTTGCTGTTTAAGAAATAAGTATTTCATTTTATTATCTGAAGTGAAAGTCTGACAAAGCTAAAACAGAATGTCAATTTGCATTAATGGGAGAAAATGGGTAAGTTATAGTGAATGATCTGCCATTGGAAAATGATCTCATCCCAGCATCCAGTGAATTTTGAACAATAACATTTACTGAAAAGAAAATAAATATTCATCATGGCCAAACATCACATTTAATACATTTGAGCAAAACAGACAGTTGTGGATATTTTCTTTTTCAGTAAGTATCAAGGTATTATATTACTGAGATGATTAAAATGTGTTACATAGATCATATGCTTCCTTTTATAAGGAAAGAAAATGAAAATCAGCTTAGTTTAATCAAATAGACACAGACCACTGTCATCACAAAAGGAGGAGCCTCAGTATACTAATTGCCCCAACCTAATCTGAGGGTATGTATATCCATGTCATTTCTTCATTGCCAATGATGTGGGAGGGCTCACCCTACTATGAGCAATGCCACATACTTGGCTTGCACACTTTTAAGACTATACAAAACAATGACAAGTTAGGAGAAAATGATTATTTCCTCTTATTCCTTTCAGTGGTGAATTTTCTGTGACCAAGAGAACAATGTTCTTTGTTGAAGGTGATCCTAATTTATGTAGACTCAAATAAAGGCCATTTGATTTAACAAAGTTGGACACTTGAATACAAAGAACTCTTTGAGATTACCAATGCTATTCCAGAATTTAACATATACAGTACTCTAAAATAGCTCAAGTTTTTAAGCAAGCTTGGAATGTAAGACTTAAACATTGTTATTGTATGTGTGCATGACACTCATATGTAAAATCTAATTGTCTGGTTTACTGTATTTGATAGATGAAATATTGAAACAAATTCAATTATAAATTCAAGGAGATAATATGCTTTACTTACAAGTATAGGGGATTAGCATCCATAGTGTTAACAAAGTAACAGCAATCAATTTTCTAACAAAAAAACTTGTAAAGTTAAAATGATACACAAGACTGAAGACACACAGGGAAATACTAGATAGTCAATGAAACAATACTTTACCAGTAAAATGGATCATCTTAGGAATTTATACATGTACATTAATTTTGAATGTTTTTGTCAAAACATGTTTTAATAAGGTTATAAATAAAAACATTACATATTATGCACAAAGAAATAACAGTATCATTTTGAAACCATGTTATAAGCAGAGATGCAATAATTGATGAAAATTATATTACATTCAACTGAGAAATAAAGATCATATAACATACCACTGTTAACAAGAGCTACAAATATGATCCAAGAAGGACCCTTGGACACTTGAAGGAAGTAGTCTAGAGAATTGGTGTTCAAGAAAAAAAGGAAATGAAAAGAAAACAGAAAAGAAAATTAATACTATCTAGTTAAGTCTTCTTATGATTTAATAACATTGACATTACAATTATCATCTAGTCAGATGATATGCAAAGGAAAATGACATTTGTGTTCAGTGGAATTCATGTCTCCATAATGCAATGAAGATTAACATGAGGCCTATACCCATGACACCTCCTTAGGAAAAACTGCTTTGAATAGGATGGAAACAACTTGACTCATACAGCCATACACAGATCAAGATGTAAAAGTCATAGAATAAACCTTCACTTACCATTGGTTTTCTTCAGTCCCTCCACAAGAAACCATGCTTCCTCTTTAATGTGCTTTTTCTCATGCCCAAAGTCCACAGGATCAAGACTGAGAAGTGCCTTGCTTCTTTCCATTCTTTTCCATTGCTAAAGCCAATACCTAAAGAAACTGGAACAGATGCTAGGGTGTAGGTCTGAAAGATAGAAGTGGGAGCAGACTGGTGGCAGACATGGATTTCCAAACCTATTCCTGAAGAGAAAGCATGGCCTCTGCTTTTCACACTCAAGCTCACAATGCGTAGTGCCCAGTACAAACATATGCACATGCACACTTACCCAGGCCTTTAAATATCTTATAAAAAAACTTGGAGCCTTCCTCTTCCAGCAAATTCCTCCCCATGGTCAATGAGAGATTATTTTATTGACTCATAGCCATGAAACACCGCAGTGGGTTGTATGCCCAAATAGAGAGTGAGCTCTGGGCCATAGGATTTAGATAACTGGAACAAAAGTAAGAAACACAAATAGTAGTAAAAAAAATGCAACTGTAGTTTCCATAAAGTCAACCTATTTAGACTGGTAGTAGTATTGTGTTATACTATTTTTATTCAGAAAAATTTAAGTTTGATGTCCATATATACCTGATTATCACGTACATATGACTTACCATGTTTCTGGCAATATCCTGGCAGTTGACCCACTAAAGCCAAGAAATCACTGCACTAACCTATTCAACAAATCACTTTGTCATATTTCACAAAGAAACTGAAGTAAAAACTCCACAATCATTTCCAGGGTTCTGCAAATGAGTAAGATTCAAAATCCACATTATGCTTATTGATTATTTGAGTGATGCTTGAGCATCACTATCATGCTAATTAAATACTGAAAGAGACATAGTCACATGACCACTTTTAGACCCAGCTGTGAAGCTCTCACTTTTGAAAACTACAGAGCCAGTGATGAAGAGTAGACATTTGAACTCTTAGGTCACCACAAATATTTATATTTACTTCTTACCTAAAGTTACAGAAGTCCAGAGGGTGGGCACCACAGATGCTGCACCACGGCATTCATCATTTGTAGAAAAAACATCACTATTCAGTGTTCTTAGCCCAAGGCTCAGGCTTTGTGTGGAATCAAAGGAGTTTGGAAACCACAGTATGAACTCAGCCACACTGTTTATGGCTCCCTTGTGAGCAAATGTCCAATGATTTTGCTTCAAATCAGGATCCAGTTAATTCTTACTATAAAGTTTGCATGACTATTCTAAGTACAATTCATATATAAAATTATGACTCATTGAATGAAATATTACTCACTCTTCACCTGCATCCAAAATAATAGGACATGATTATAAAAACAGGATTTGAAGAAGTAGACAAACTTTAAATTCTGTGAGTATGAAATGCAATGACCTGAAAGTTCTTTCACCTGAAACCTTGCTCACTGTTAATTCACAGGGCAGGACAAGAGGCAAATGGCCAAAAAAAGACACAAAAGTTTACTGCTTTTGATATTACACTCATTTTAAAAGAAATATGTTCTCTAGGCTTTCTTCAGGACTCGCCAGCATTTGCTACCTAACAGAAGCTGACGGAGAACATTTTCCATTCCTGTTAGCTGTCTGTACACCTTCTTTGCTGAGGTGTCTGGTAAAGTCTTTGACTGAATTTTTTTTGAATCAGGTTGTTTGCTTTCTTACTGCTGAGTTTAAGAGTTCTCTGTGTATTTTGGATGACAGTCTGATGATGTGACTCCTGCAAATATTTCCATGCCATCTGTGATTTTTCTTCTCCCCCTCCGGACATTGTCTTTTACAAATCACAAGTTTCTCATTTAATGAGAACCAGCTTACATCTTAATTCTTTCATAGACAATGCCTTTGTGCTGTATTTTAAAAATCATCAAGGTCACAGCATTCTCTTCTGTGTTACCATCCAGGCAATTTGTAGTTTTTTATTTCATTATGAAACTTTTGGCTCTTTGAGCTAACGTTAAAAAAAAAAAAAAAGAAGAAGATGGAAGAAGAAGAAGAAGAAGAATGTCATTGAAAGACACCTGTTCAGCTATGTTCATAGCAGCATTATTTGTAATAGCCAGAAACTGAAAGCAACCTAGATGCCCACCAACTAAAGAATGGATACAAGGAGGACACTAAGAGAGGCATACATGGTCCCCCTGAGAAGGAGAAAGGAACAAGATCTCCTGAGAAGATTGGGAGCAGGGGGAGAGGAAAGGGGGAGTTAGGAAAAAGAGAAGGGGTGAAGAGGAGGGGAGAAAAGAACATGAGGGAGCAGGAAGATTGAGTCAGGGGAAGAATAGAGGAGAGTAAGAAAAGAGATACCTAAGCCATTATAGGTTTAAAGAGAAATCTGGCACTAGGGAAATGTCCAGAGATCTACAAGGATGAACCCAACTAACAATCTAAGCAATAGTGGAGAGCTACCTTAAATGCCCTTCCCCTATAATGAGATTGATGACTACCTTACACGCCACTCTAGAGCCTTCATCCAGTGGCTAACAGAAGCAAAGGTAGACACCCACAGCTAAACACTGAGCCGAACTCTTGGAATCCAGTTGCAGAGCAGGAGAAGTGATGAGCAAAGGGGTCAAGAACAGGCTGGAGAAACCCACAGAAACAGCTGACCCGAACAAGGGGGAGCTCATGGACCCCAGACTGCTAGCTGGGAAACCAGCATAGGACCGACTGTGGGTCTCAGTTAGGAGGCCTGGGCAGTCTATGGGACCTTTAGCAGTGAAACCAGGAAGTATCTCTAGTGCATGAATGGATTTCAGGAGCACATTCCCCATGGAGGGATACTCTCTTAGTCTAGAGACATGGGGGAGGGCCTAGGCTCTACCCCAAATGACTTGACAGATTTTGATGAACCTTCATGGAAGGCCTCACCTTCCCTGGGGAGTGGATGGGGATGAGATAGGAGGGTGTTGGGGAACATAGGAGGATGGGACAGAGAGGGAGCTGGGATTGATATGTAAAATAAAAATAGTAAATAATAATAACAATAATAACATATATAAAGCAAAGAAAAGAAAGAAAAAGAAAATAGCATGTCTTATATCTCTCTTCACTATAATGGGAGGCATAAAGCATACTTACATGGGTTAATGTTTGTTTCATATTCTTAAAATCTATCTGGGAGATATTGCCAATAATTTGGAGAGGTAGGTTATGGAGGTAGTTTCCCTCTTCCAGAATTCCATTTCCAATGCGAGAGGAGAAGCAAACAGGACAGAATGAGCATAAAGGCCACGACTGTATCCATGGCAACTTTTCTGACTGACACAGGTGTGGTCAGGCTGAACAGAGGTTTTAGAATGCAGCTACAGAATTGACCTCCTGTGCTTTAGGGCATCATTAACTAATCAACTGGGCACTGTTCCAAGTAAACTTTGTCCCAGTGATGAGACAAATCTAGTTGTTTAACCTTGCCCTTCTTTACAGGGTGCCATTTAGTGATTTTGGCTTAATTTTACTGAGTTGTTTCTAAATATTGGCGATACATATCTTGAATGCCTGTCATCCTTTGAAAGTAGTTAATTTTTAAAAAGTGTTTCACTTTGAGGTTATAGTGCAATTTTGTCATTTCCTCTTTCCTTTTCTCATTCAAAGCTTCCATACTTGCATTTCCTTTTCTTTCTAATCTGTGGCCTCTTTTGTTTTTAATGGTCATTATACACACATTTGTTTACAAATACAGATTACTTAAATTCATAAACAAATGCATATTGTATACTGCTATAGTAAGTATGATTCAGGACTGACCATTTCAAATTGGATAACTAATTATTCTTCTCTTCCTTATGAACCTTAATTTGTGGTAGTTGCTTGTATGGAGTTAAGGTTTCCTTACATTTCCCCATCCATGAAGCTTGGCTATTGGTATTGCCCCTTAGATATTTGGTAAGTTATTACTGGTGCATCTGTTGACATTCCTAGTATACATAATTTAACTTTTAGATAAATGAAAATTCCTCATACATTTTCATTCTAAATTTATTGTTCACATAGGAATGCTCAATTAATAAAGTCTGTTTCTGATAGGCTGATAACATGAAGTCAACTTCCACCTGATGCTCTTCTGACATGGCCACTGGCATGATTGCAAATGAAAAAGGACTCAAACACTCTTCTTATTCGTTGTTGGGTGCTTGGACATTTTATCACCAATTCATGCTCACTCCAATATAAAAGAGACATAAATTTTCAGACAAATTGCTGCAAGGTCAGCTGTGGAACTCCTTCTACAATTAGGAAGCTCATGATAAAGAGCAAAAATTTTAGGTACAAAAAATTCACAGTCCAATTTTCTTCTGTTATCAAAAACCCAGAGAGTGGGTCTGTTGGAAGCACCCAACATCTGAGGAAGAAAAAGATTCCCACAATACAGTGTTCTTGGCTCCATGCAGAGACTTTGTAAAACCAAAAACTCCTACTTGTATGTTATCATACTCTAAACTTATTTCCTGGTTAAGTTTGCCCATAGATGTTTCCTTCAAATCAGGTTCTTCAGAGTTCCACACAATGGCTAATCCAAGTAGCAATATAAATTGTGACTTATTGATGAAATATTTTAAAATCTTGATCTTCAGCCAAAAATAATGGAACATAATTGTAAAACATTTAGAACATTGTGATTTATGTTATAAAATTCAGTGGCCTAGACATTCTTCCACCTGAAACATATCATTCAATACTAAATTGCTGACCAGGCAAAGAAGCAAAAGGAAGAGACACTAAGCTTTACAGGATTTTTGGCTTTATGATCATTTTAAGCAACATTTCCTCCAGTATCTCATTGAAAACTACATGAGATTTTTCCCTTTTATCAAAGTACTACAAGAACATATAGCACACTTACATTGGTAAAGGATTTCTGGATGTTCTTCACAGCTTCCTGGAGGAAACTGCCAATAATTGGCAAAGGCATGGGGCTAGGAGGAAGCTTCTCTCTTCCAGAGATCTGTCTCCAGAGCGAGAAGAGAAGCAGACAGGAGAGACTGAGTACCTGGAGCTCAGGTGGTTCCATGGAGGCCCTACTTATGGACACAACTGTGATCTACCAGCACAGACTTTTATCATGCATCTTCAGAATGAACATGGTGCCCTTTAGAGCATCAGTATTTAATCAACTTGACACTGTCTAATTTGTCTTTTGAGTAGACTTTGAGCGATAAGACAAAGCAAGTCAAATATTCAAATAGTAAAATCAAAGAAGGAAAGAGGGTTCTGTGCTGGTTACCAAGTCAGAGGGGAAGATGATGGCAATTGATTGACCTCAGATCAGGCCACCAAGAAACAAGTCTTCTGATGGGTGAATCTCAGATGGGCAATGCACTGAGGGCTTTAGCCCCAGAATGCCTCTTACTACTGCTATGTCTTTGTGTGTTTGTTGATGCTATTTCTTCTCTGGTATTTGAAAGAACATGAATGGGTGTGGGGAGATCTGCAATGACCTTAACATAGCCTTGGAAACATTCCATTCTGATGGGCATTTTTACCTGTGAATTATGATTAATATGATATCTTCCTAAGCTGTAATGTTTAACTGAAATAATGTTTTTATACAAAAATGGTGTGTTTAAATAGACTTTTAATGATTGTGGGTTCTTAATAAACACAATAACGGATTATTACAGAGGCTAGTTTAGTGGAAAAATTAACTTAGGTAAAGGTAAGATAAAATGTTGTGCCACACCAAATCCAGTAGATTCTGTGTGACAAATTCCACAGACTGAGGCGATAACTTCAAAAGAAGGAGGTCTCCTGAAAACTGTTGAAGAACTCTTGGCCGGAATCATTTTTTTTTTTTTTTGGTCATCACTTAAGCCTTTTTGTCCTCAGACCTTCATAACTTGAATTCATACACCTTACATTACTGTCTTAGACCTTCCTTTCTTCAGACCTGCATAATTTGCAATTATTATACACATTATCTTAGACCTTTCCATCCTCAGACCTTCATACACCTTACATTTTCCTGTCTTCACATAGATAAACCCCAAAATACCTGTTCCTTAAATCTATTTTGTGACAGTTGGAGCCTTGGCTGCTGATTTAAGCTGGCAAAGAAGCACCAGAGTTCTTAAGAAGGATAATATTTTACCTGAGTTAATGATTAGAGAATGAGAGAGACTTGCCATCTGGTCACATGGACAGCCACTCCCAAAGTCCTCCACAGTTGTTGAGGACAGAGGCTTTAAGGATGCCTGCCTTCTGCTGTTAACATGGGACCGGAAAAGACCCCACAGGATCCTGTGGATTAGGAGCTTTAGGAAGACTCACCCACCATTGGCCTAAGCAACTTGGAGGAAGTTGTTTCTAGTGTCCACAGTTTGGAGTAATTTGCAGCAGCTGAGGTGAAAGGCAGGCTTGCTACCTGGCTAGTGTTGCACTCTTGTGGGTGGAATTTCTTTAGTGTCCACCAGTCTTCTTGGAGGAAATGGGGTGGTACCAGCAGCTGGCCTGTCTCTCTGTCGTGAAAAACCTTTTAATAAAACATTTTAAATGTCATGTTCTCTAGGTCTCTGAGCATTTGAGGGCTGTCTGTCTAGTTAGTATATCTCCGCAGACAAAATTTGTCTTTAGTTACTTGCCTTAAGCACATAGGTGGCTAGGCAAGGCTTTATCCCAGTACTTAATTAATCTGTACTTAGAATGGCTACAATGACATTAGTGCAGGATCTGTCTGGAGAATTGGATCCAAGCTGAGAGGCTGTGGAGGGGCTGTTTTACTCAGAACCCTCCAGCCTGATTGTAACTGGTTTTAACTTAGTAGGTTAGATTTATGCCTGTTCCCTTTTGTAAATAGAAGCTTAATTTTTATAAACAGCTCACAAGAAGGATTGGGAGGTGTAATATTTTGTTAATTTGAAATAGATCTTTATAACCTTAAATTTAAAGGTTACACAACCTTATATTTAAAAGTTATATAAATTTAAAGGTTTTTTAAACCTTAAATCATCATTTAAAGATGCATATCAATTTAGAAATATTTGAGACAGCACAATTGTATTTAAGTTTCATATAGAGAAGAAGAAACAGTGTGGTAGCACAGTTGGGTGGAAAAGAGGAAACCACCATCATGGGCTTAAATGGTGTAGCAATGGCAGAAATAGGACAAACAGGAGAAAGACATTTTGAAAAGGATCTTAAAATGACAAGTGAAACAGTGTTCCCAGGTGGAGGGAGGATCCTACCCTGAGACAGGGTCAGCCAAGGTTGGAGGTGGCAGGTGGCAGAAGAGAGTTTTAGAATTCTGGGAACAGGAGAGGAAACAGACAAGTGAAAAAGAAGAGAAGCCACATTTCCAACTATGGATCACTGGTAGAATGTAGGACACTAGTAAGTGGGCACAGGGTTTGATATGGGAAACCCTGCTGAGTCATGGCACCAAATGTTAGGATAAAGTGCATGGGGGACCTTGGGGGATTCCATGGCAGGTGAGGGTGACTGAGGCAGAGGCACAAACATGCCAGGCAGACAGAGCTTAAGTAAGAAGTTTTATTAGAAAGGGAAGGGTGGGGAGTGGAGAAAAGAGGTAAAGACACACACACACACACACACACACACACACAGAGAGAGAGAGAGAGAGAGAGAGAGAGAGAGAGAGAGAGAGAGAGAGAGAGAGGGACAAAAGAGAAGAGGGAGACAGGTAAAGTCCTGTCTGCCCCAGGGGAACAGCGGGAAAGAGCTCATAAATGGGTGGGGATCTTTCTTTTAAAGGGGTCCTTTGCACCTGCATGCTGACCAGGGTACTGCCTGAGTGCATTCTGCCTGGTTACAGGGGCAGGCCAGCATAATGCCTGAGACCTTACAACAGGGAAATGCATGGGTTAGATTGTTGGGGACAAGATCAATGAGACTCTGAATAGGGCTCTTGGCCCCTGTCCTGCATGAAGGTTCTATTGAGACTACCAAGAATACAGTCAATCTCTTCCTGAATTTTATCTGGCCATATACAGACAAATGATGAAATAGCAGAAAAGTATCATATTAGTCACAAATGTACAGGCTCATATAATGCATGACTAGGATGTCCTAGCATTTAGGTACTAATTTTGAAGAATGCCAGGAGAGTATATTTGATTATATTGATTGCTAAGATATGTATTCACACCACTCTAATGCTACATACCTCCTATTTTGAATATATAACTGTGTACACATGTGTGTTCATGTGTGTGCAGACATTTAAATCAGCTCCGTGTGTGTGTGTGTGTGTGTGTGTGTGTGTGTGTGTGTGTGTGTGTGTGCATGCATGTGTATGTATGCTGCTTGTGGAGACAGGATGAAGTTCTCAGATGTTGTCCATCTGAGAGTTTTCACTCTTGTTTTTTCACAGGGCATCATGGCCTGCAACTGACTGTTTAGGGAAGGATGTCACACCAAAACCACTAGATTCTTGTGATAAGTTCCACGGACTGAGGCAATAATTTCAAAAGAAGGTGGTCTCCTGGAACTGGTTGTGACTTTCAGCTGGAGAAAAATATTGGGCTGTGATTCTCGTGGCCATTTCTGTTTGTTCTTCTATTCCTTTTTCATATTAGCAAAATGTTCCTGAAAGCCTATACTGACATTTCAAGAGAGAGATATAGATTAAAAAAACATAACTACCCCCTGAGATGGGGTCACTAACCATGACCTCATCTTCAGAAAAACCAGTACTTTCCAAATCATTCATGACATTCACATAAGTACAAATAGTAAAAACTTTCCCAACAATAAAATTTCATGTGGCTGCACATGTGTCATTGAGAGTGGGCTTAAGTGTCTGGTAAAGAAAGCTTTTAATAGGAAAGAGTTAAAATAGTTAAAATAGCTCAATATTTCAAAAACTCACAAGAAGTAGGTAATAGATGTTAAACAATAACTGACCACAAAAATATATTAATTTGATTTAAGAAATATGCAGTTAACCTTGGATGTTAACTAACCAAGGACAATTCTATGTTTTGATTAACCAAGGACAATTCTGTGTTTTGATTAACCATGGATGACTTTATTTTTTTGATTCCTGCATTACTGTGCCAAGTAACAATAATGTCATGCATTTGTGTTTGCTTAGCAAAAACATCCCCCAAGAAAATATTAAAAAAGAAAGTCTTGTTTGAGAACTGCAAAATACATTCAGAGTAAAACTGCTCTGTGTTGGTTTCTGTTTGTCACGGCCAAATCCTTACCCATCTAGTCTTTGAGAACCCTCATCCCATGGAACTCCCATACCCACTGGAGTAGTCTGTGTCAGGGAAGACCCTTTGCTCAGTGCCCCTTAGTTTTGCTGTCTGCTACTCTTCAGTGATGAGATTACAAGCATGTGCTACACATCAGATGTTTTCACATAGGTTCAGGGAATAGTGATGCTTTTCACATTAATGCAATACTACACAGGACATGAACAATGTGTCTCAGCAGCATTATTGACTACACATTCCTCACTTAGGAAGATATATACATGTATATATATATATATATAACACATATATATGTATGTGTGTAATTCTATGACATAAATTTATATCATTGTCATTTAGAAGAA
Organism: Cricetiscus sungorus; assembly: GCA_030556225.1. Lineage (NCBI taxonomy): Eukaryota > Metazoa > Chordata > Mammalia > Rodentia > Cricetidae > Cricetiscus > Cricetiscus sungorus. The sequence goes on along the minus strand of JANBXA010000007.1, from coordinate 136,018,011 downwards.
ATATTATGATTCATTATTATTTGCTAATTGTTCATAGACAAAGCAAAAATTTATTAAATTTGTGTGTGTATGTGTGTATTTGTACAATTTTAAATGACACTCCAGCTATGTTCCCCTAATCCAGTATTTAGGTGCAACACAAAGAACTATGGATGAAATATATTCATGTTTTATATTATGGATTCTTATATTCTAAAGAATATAAAATTTTACTGAGTGATTGATGTCAGAAATAAAAGTGTTAGTTATATTATATTCTATAAAATTTATAACTGCAAATAGATAATGAAGTTCTATAAAGTTTATAAGTGCAAATAGATAATGAATTGACACACACACATATAAGCACATGCACAAATATAAAAAACACATGAGTATCTCATTAGATGCTAAAAAAAATGCCTTTGACAAATTCCAACACCTTCTTGATAAAGGTCCTGGAGGAATCAGGGATACAAGAAACATACTTAAACATAATAAAGGCAATATACACAAGCCAACAGCCAACATCAAACTAAATGAAGAGAAACTCAATGCAATTCTACTAAAATCAGGAACAAGACAAGGCTGTCCACTCTCTCCATACCTCTTCAATATTGTACTTGAAGTCATAGCTAGAGCAATGAGACCACAAAGAGAGATCAAGGGGACAGAAACTGGAAAGGAAGAAATCCAACTTTCACTATTTGCAGATGATATGATACTATAAATAAGTGGCCCCCAAAACTCTACCAGGGAACTCCTACAGCTGGTAAACACCTTCAGTAATATGGTGGGGCACAAGAGTAATTCAAAGGACTCAGTACCCTCTTCTATATAACTGATAAAGGGGGTAAGAAAAAAAAAACCAGGAAAACAGCACCCTTTATAATAGCCACAAGTATAAAATATCTTGGGGGAACACTAACAAAACTAGTGAAGGATCTGTATGACAGGAACTTTAAATGCCTAAAGAAAGAAATTGAAGAGATCAGAAAATGGGAAGATCTCCCATGCTCTTGGATAGGTAGGAGCAACAAAATAAAAATGACAATCCTACCAAAAGTAATCAATCTACAGATTCAATGCAACCCCCACCAAAATCCCAACACAATTATTCACAGACTTTGAAAGAATACTTAAGTTCATATGAAAAACCAAAAAAAAACCCTCAGAATAGCTAAAATAATCCTGTGCAATAAAGAAACTTCTGGAGGCATCACTATCCTCGACTTCAAGCTCTACTATAGAACTAAGAAATAAAAACTGTTTGATATTGGCATGAAAACAGGCAGGTGGATCAATGGAATTGCATCAAAGACCTTGATATGAACACCTGATTTTTAACAAAGAAGCCAAAATGGTACAATGGATAAAGGAAAATCTCTTTAACAGATGGTGCTGGCATAACTGGATGTTAACATGCAGAATATTGCAAATAGATCCCTGTCTGTCACCATGCACAAAGCTCAAATCCAAGTGGATCTAGGACCTTAACATAAATTCAGCTATGCTGAACCTGACAGAAGAGAAAGTGGGAAGTGGCCTAGAATACATAGGCACAGGGGACCACTTCCTAAATATAACACCAGTAGCACAGACACTGAAAGCAACAATCATTAAATGGGACCTCCTGAAACTGAAAAGCTTCTATAAGGCAAAGGACACTCTCAATGAGACAAAATGTAAGCCTAAAGAATGGGAAATGATCTTCACTAACCCCATATCTGACAGAAGGCTGATCAACAAAATTGATAAAGAACTCAAGAAACTAGACATCAAAATATAAAATAATCCAATTGAAAAATGGGGGAAAAGAGTTAAACAGAGAATTCTCACCAGAAGAATCTCAAATGGCCAAAAGACATTTAAGGAAGTACTCAATATCCTTAATCATTAGGGAAATGCAAATAAAAACCACTCCGAGATATCGTCTTACACCTGTCATAATAGCTAAGATAAAAAATACTGAAGACAGCTTATACTGGAGAGAATATGGAGTAAAGGGAACACTCCTTCACTGCACTGGTGGGAGTGAAAACTTGATACAGCCGTCTTGGAAATCAGTATGGCAGTTTCTAAGAAAATTGGGAATCAAACTACCACAAGACCCAGCGATACCACTCTTGGGCATTCACCCAAAGAAGTTCAATCGTAGCACAAGGAGATTGAGGCATCCTTGGGACCAGGAACCTGCTGGCGTTCATCTGTCTCTGTTGTAAGTTATTTCTCCCTGAATAAACATCTATTCGGCCTGTTTTTCCCGATCCTTATTAATCTACGATATCTGGTATTAGAAGTGGGATATAGATTTCCACGGATCTGGGGGATCAGGTCTCACCCAGGCAGCAGCACACCCCTGCAGTGCTAGTGCCGCTAAGTGTTTGCAGGCGCCTGCTCCGACCTGACCTGAGGACTGCAGCTGCCACCAGTCCTTCCGTGACCCTCTAACAAGGCCTTTGAGCTGCTATGTTCAACACTCAGGGGAGCCACCTCCAAAGCCACATAGCTCTGGCAGTGCAGATACACTGCACTACCGCTGCTGCTGCAGCTGCAGGGAGTTTGCTCTGTGATTGGCGAGTGTAACTCCACGGCAGTCCCTCTCTCATCCTCTCACTTCGTGCTGAGACCGCACGCAGAGCAGTCTCTGCTTCTAATCTACAGTGAGCTTGGTTTTTACTCTTCCACCTAACAACATTTCTTAGCTGGCTAAGATATTACAGGGACCGCGGTCGATGCCGGACGTAGCTCCAGCTAGCTACTGGACACCATTTGGCGATACACTCGTGCCACCTGCTGGTTACATGTAATTACTGCAGGTTGAGATCTGCACCCAAACAGGACCCTGCACTACTCAGCACACAGCCTCATAGCTGCTGAAATTCTTCCATCTGTTCCAGGACAACAAGATCCTGATAATTGCAACATCTTTCGTAATTTAAGCTGATATAATAACTGAGATAATCTTAAGATGCAGGACTTTAGAAATCCTTTTATTTCATGTATAGAAGGAATTTTAGCAGAAGAAAATCATGACTTAAGCAGTATACACATTTTCTTTGTGATAGAAATGGGTTTCATGATTAATATGATATTCTTAAAGAAATGGTTTGAGCAAAAAATAAGCAACTTGTACAAACCACAGGAGACTTAGTAACAAGGATTCAGAATATTGAAAATGACAATGGAGAGCTAAAAACAAAACAAAACAAACAAAAAAAAAAAAAAAAAAAAAAAACCAGAATGCAAAACATAGAACGCTTAGAAAAAAGTTCAGAATATTGAAATGGCAATAGAGATTTGACAGGTAGAATATAAAATATGGAACATAAAAATGACCAACTAGAAAAGAGAATTTGTTCCATGTCCGCTGCCTCAATAACCAAAACAGAAACAATGCGATACATTAACACGCTAGCAGAAACAGCTCGTTCCTGGTCGGACGAAGCTGCTAATATGGTTAAAAAACTGGAACATCAGATGGAAAAACTGGCAGATAGAATCTGTTCCATGTCTGAGGATAATGGCAAGCTAACGGATAGAACATTGTTTCTGGAAGGCAGTTTACATGCCATTCAGATAATATTTAAGGATGAGAATATTAAAAGCATAGAATCATTGGTAGTTAGAGAAAACAAGAAACTGCCTGATTCAATTAAGTCTATGGAAAGTTATATAATTCAAGAAGTTCAAACACTTAGAGAAGCAATGGTGAATAGATTGCAGGCTTTAGAAGACCTTTAATCTGATACATCAGAAGAAGAGATACAGGTAACAGTACATGAAAGAGACTTAAAATTTCCTATACCATTTAGGGTCAGGGGAGACTTTTAAGGTCATTCTCCCATCACCAATGGTTTTTCCTGTAGCTATCACTGAAAAATCAACAAGAGAAAACACCCAAAAGGTTTTGTTGCATATCAGTGGGAACCAATACCTATGAAAGATTTAAAAGGTATAAAGGAAGCAGTAGTCTCTTATGGCATGCACTCACCATATGTGAAGCAATTAGTAGAATCATGGGCAAGGAACAACAAGATAACCCTTAAGGACTGGGATCAATTAATATCAGCTGTCCTTGAAAACACATCTTAATTAGAATGACTGGCTTTATGGAGAGAGGAAGCAAAAGTTCTTGAACTTCAGAGTTTAAAGAAAGATTATAAAGCTCCCCAAGATGAAATTCTTGGTGAGTGTCTTTATACTGACCCAAAAACCCAACTGCATATGATGAACACATCTTGTCTCTATGCAGTACAACTGCTCTGAATACTTGGGATAAGGTTCATGAACTAGGGGAGAGAATAGAATCCTATACTAAGATGAGGCAAGGACTGAGAGAACGCTTTAGTGTATTTCTACAAAGATTGTCTGAGACAGTACAATTAGAGGTAGCAGTCACAGATTATAGACGAATACTCATAAAATCATTAGCTTATGAGAATGTGAATCCACAACGCAAACAAGTGCTTTGACTCTTAAAAATCAGATCAGCATCCTTGGATAAATGGGTCCTATAACCAGCCAACATTTAGTATAATGATTGAAGCTTGGGTAGGAGAAGCCATCTCCAAAGGGTTGAAAAGATATCAAAATATCAGATGTTTTAATTGTGGTAGTATAGGACATCTAAGAAGAAATTGTAGGCAGAGTATCCCTAGGAATAACAGTCTTAGAAATGAATGGAACAGAAGGCCTCAGCCTTCTGGGTTATGTAGAAGGTGTGGTAAAGTCTGACACTGAACCAATGGATGTATATTGACCAGAGACAAGCAAGAGAGTGCTCCAGGGCCCCTTCCCCAGACCTACTTCCCCCAGGTCATGACTGCCCCTGTTCCCACCCCCAATAGGTATGGACAGAGAACTGTGCTACAGACATTTGCTCACAATATTAATATCAGCATTATTCCTAATAGCTAGAACCTGAAAACAATGTAGATGCCCCTCAGCCAAAGAATGGATAAGGATAATGTGGTATATTTATACATTTATTTATACTCAGTGGTTAAAAAATGATGAACTCATGAAATTTTCAGGAAAATGGATAGAACTAGAGAAAACCATCTTGAGTGAGGTAACCAGATTCAGAAAGACAAACACCGTATGTATTCACTTGTAAGTGGATATTAGATATAAATCAAAGTATAAAGTGTCAAATGCACAGCTTCAGAGCAGCTAGGTAACAAGGAGGAACCTGTGAGGGACACAAAGGTTACCCTGGGAAAAGAAATAGATGATATCTACAGGGAAAAGTGGGGGTGGGTGTTGTAAGGGGGAGGGGAGGGACCGAGATGGTCTAGGCAGTGGGAATTGCAGTGGAAGAGCAATGAAAAAGATACCTTAATAGATAGAGCACCTACGGGCTTAGGGAGAAACCTGATCCCCGGGTAACTTCCAAGAATCCACAAGGAGAACACCAGCTAAGACTCCTAGCAGTAGTAGAGAAGATACCTGAACTGGCCTACCCCTGTGATAAGATTGGTGAATACCCCAACTATCGTCATAGAGCCCTCTTCCAGTAACTGATGGAACCAGATGCAGAGATCCACAACTAAGAACCAGACCAAGCTCTGGTAATCCAAGTGAAGAGAGGGAGGAGGGACAGTATGAGCAAGGGAAGGATGGTCAAGATCATGATGGAGAAATCTATAGAGACAGCTGAGAGACAGCTCATAGAAACTCATGAACTCTAGATCAATAACTGTGGAGACTTCAGGGTACCAAATTAGGCCCTCTATATGTGGGAGACAGTTGTGATGTTTGTACTATCAGAGGGGCCCCTGGCAGTAGGGCCACAATACAAGTCTGGAACATGAGCTAGCTTGTTGGAGCCATTTCTTATGATGGGATACTATGCTCAGTGGCAGTAGGATGACAATATAATCCCAATACTTGAGCTATCTTGTTGGAGTCCATTCCCTATGGTGGGATGCCATGCTCAATCTTAATGCATGGGAAAGGGGCCTGGCTCTGACCCCCCAACCTATTGTGCCAGACAATGTTGACTCCTCATGGGAGTCCTTACCAGTGAGGAGGGGTGGACTGAGGGTGTGAAGATGGAAGTTTCTGTTCTGAAGCTGTTTAGCTCCAAATAGGCACACGCTGCTATATTAATTATTAAACTGTTTTGCCAATGGCCTAGGCTTCTTTTTGGCTAGCTCTCTCAATTATTAACCCATTTATATTAATCTTTGTATTGCCATGAAGCTGTGTGTTACAAAATTTCCCACCTGGTTTTGAAGTCCCCTGGAGACACACAAGACATATTAATTATAATGCCATTGGCTGTTGGCTTGGTCTACTTATGGCTAGTTCTGTCTTAATTACTAACCCATTTCTATCAATCTATGTATTGCCATGAAGCTGTGGCTTACCTGGTAATGCCCAGCATGGTGTTATTCTTTCGGCAGCCTATATGACGACTGACTCTGCCTACATTTCCCAGAATCCTCTGTATCTCCTAGTCCCACCTATCTTGCTTCCCTATTGGCCACAGTGTTTTATTCACCAATCAAAAAGATAAACATATGTAAAAAAGACATACCATCAGCTGTGGCTTACACATAATCCTGCATGTCACTCCTTCAGCAGCATAGTGTCTCTTGGAAGCCTCTGTCTCTCTTCTCTCCAACATTCTCCTCTTTTGGAAGTCCTGCCTATACGTTCTGCCTGGCTACTGGCCAATCAGTGTTTTATTCATCAACCAATCAGGGAAACATATATACAGAAGGACATCCTACTTCAGTGGTAGGCTAAGGGGGAGCTGATGGAGGGTGGGAGGGAGTAAGGGAATGAGAGTAGAAATGGGAGGGAGAACTGTGCTTGGAATGTAAAGTGAAACCAAAAAATTGAGAAATGGAAAAAAAAAAGAATTGAATTACAGGGAAATTTACATCTGTTGCATGTGTGACTGACAAAGTGAAAATAAAAATCATCAAAGAATCAACAACATGAGATAGATAAAATCCTGCAAGCTGAGTGAATTCAGCAGATTCCTGCATTGCTCTATGGTCTATTGTTTTTTGCCATGTGAGAATCTGTCTCCATGGTCTGCTGAGATTAGGCTGCACAACTCCTAACACAAGCTCATTCAGAGAAATACTCATAGTGGCAGAAAGTATTTAACTAGTCTTGTGGTATTAAACATGAACATATTCCCAGTCAAATGCAAGAAGTTGAAGCTTAGGTGGCTCTTAAGAAATAATGGATCAAGCATTGTTATATTCCTCTAACTCCACCATTTGTGATAGCAAGAACCTGGAAGCAACCTAGATGCCCCTCAACTGAAAATGGATAAAGAAGATGTGGCACATCTACACAATGGAATACTACTCTGTAGAAAATAATAACGAAATCTTGAAATTCGCAGGCAAGTAGATGGAACTTGAAGAAACCATACTGAATGAGGTAACCCAGTCACAAAAAGAGGAACATGGTATGTATTCACTTATATATGGATTTTAGACATAGAACAAAGGATCACCAGCTTATAATTCATACTGCCAGAGAAACTAGGATACAAGGAGGAACCTAAGAGATTCATACAAGGTCCCTTACAGAAGGGAAAAGGAGCAGGATCTGAGCATATTGGGAGTGGAGGGGGCAGTGAGTGGAGAGGGAGCTAGGAGAAAGAAAAGGGGAGAAGAGGAAAGCATGTGGGACTAGGAAGAGTGAGTCAGGGAAGGAATAGATGAGAGGAAAGAGAGGGGGGGTGCAGAGAGGGAGGGAGGGAAACAGGGAGAGGGAGAGGGAGCCATTATAGGTTTGAGGGGAAACTGACTCTAGAGAAATGTCCAGAGACCTACAAGGATGATCCCAACTAACAATCTGAGCAACAGTGGAAAGGCTACCTTAAATGCCCTTCCCTAATAATGATAATGAGATTGAAGACTAACTTGTCTACCATCATAGAGCCTTCATCTAGTACCTGACGGAAATAGAAGCAGACACCCACAGCTAAACACTGAGTCAAACTAGAATCCAGATGCAGAGAGGGAGGAGTGATAAGAAAATGGGGACAGGACCAGGCTACAGAAACCCACAGAGACAGCTGACCTGAACAAGGGGGAGATAATGGACCCCCATACTGATAACTGGGAAATCAGCATTAGGCTGACTCAGACCCCCTGAACATGGATCTCAATTAGAAGGCCTGAGCAGTCTAAGGGTCCTCTGACTCTGGAACCAGAATGTATCCCTGGTGCACAAAAGGACTTTGGGAGGACTTTCTTCCATGGAGTGATACTCCCTTAACCTAGAGGCTGGAGGGAGGGCCTAGTCCCTACTCCAAATGACTTGACAGATTTTCTTGACCCCCTCCTGGAAGGCATTACTTTCCCTGTAGAGTGGGAGGAGGATAGGATAGGAGGGTGGTCTGGGGGCATAGGAGGGAGGGAAGTAGGGAAGGAGAGAAGGAGAGGGAACTGGGACCAATATGTAAAGTAAGAAAAATAAATTAATAAAAAAAATTAAAAAAAATAACTCCACCATTTGGGAGGTGGAGTCAGCATGACTGTCTTGTGTTTGAGTTCAGCATGGCATACAGAGCAAGACATAGTTGCAGAGGCATGTGGATGCCTGTCAGCTGGAGGCCAGCCTGACTATATAGTGAGATTCAGGTGAGTCAAGGATGCATAGTGAGACTTTAAAAATACTTACTGAATTATAACAGAAGTTTACCTTTAACAGTTTCTATCAACCAGTGTTTGCCCTTGGATTAGATGTTTAAGTAGTTTTACTCCATATATTTAAAAAGACATACTTAAAACTTTATTCACAGAATTCTTGGTACAATTTTGTATTTTGGTGAAATCTGAAGTTTCTGTTATGGTGAAATCTGAAGTTTGTGGTGTTTCTCCTTTGGTCCCAAAATCTCAATTTTGAGTTTCCAGGCTTTGATGGAATTTCATGCAATAACAGGTCAAGCCAACAGCACTAGTACACCACCTGAGCCCTGATACACATGGCCAGGAGCCTGGAGAGGAGCATTTTTAATTAGGCAGATTGGGGCATGCCCTCAGGCATTGTGATAAAGCTTTGTAACATCTATTGACTTCCAATTTTGTAACATCAATGTTATTATAATGATTAATACCTATCAAACAAATGCATTCAGTGTAGCATGTATGTTTTCTGCCAGCCCGCCCGCCACTGGTCTGGGCCCACAGCCGTGACAGCCCCAAATAACACACTGAGGCTCTGTATTTGATACAATGCTGTTGACCAGTTACCATTATTGTTTATGGGCTAGCTCTGTCTTAATTATTAACCCACTTCTACTTATCTAAGTATTTCCATGTGGTCATCTTATCGGGGGGGGGGGAGGTGGGGGGGTGGGCCCGGCATCTTGCTTCCTCTAGTTCTACATCTGACTCCTCCCAACTACTTCCTCCTTCCTCCTAGTTTCCTAGTCCCTCCTATCTTCCTTTTCTATTGGCCAACAGGGCTTTATTTATTAACCAGTATGAAAAACATATTTATAGAATAACATCTCCCATCAATTCAGCTCTCTTTCTAATGAAGAGGTGTACTATTTTCTAATCCTAAGTACTATATACATTGCATAGGTCTTAAGTTCACCTCAAATTACTTTAAAGCAATACACTCCAAAAAGTAGTGCATTTGGATATATAGTGATACAATAGTGGCAATTATATCTTGATAGTAACCAACCATTGTCCACTCAGATTTAAGGCTCAGTCAACACTGGGAAAATCCTTCCTGCTATTAGAGACTTCATCAACCACTTTTGTGAAGTAATAGTTCTAAGTAGACAACCTATTACTTCTACTCTCCTACACCAGTGAAATCCTTAGTGTATTAGAATATTTGCCTTAATAATCTCAGGTTAGTATAGCTCTCAACTTCACTGATTACATTTCCTATTGGAGCAGATGGAGGTCAGAAAGCATCAACTAATCAAATTGCAGAGAACTGAACTGTGGGATGCTCAGCCCCAATTTATATCATGTACAGTACAAATCTAAAACTTAAAGCTTAGAGAAATTCATAGAAGAGGAGGCAGAAAGAATGAAGAGTCAGATGACTGGGAGTCTGCTGCAAGATTGTGTCTCCTAAATATTTTAGGGAAGCTACACCTATGAAATTAAAAGCATGGCTATTACGTGGGTGGTGGTAGCACATGCCTTTAATCCTAGCATTTGGGGGGCAGAGGCAGGCAGATCTCTGTGAGTTCAAGACCAGCCTGTTTTTCAAGAATTAGTTCCAGGACAAGCTCCAAAACTACAGAGCTAACCTGTCTCAAAAAAAAACAAACAAACAAACAAACAAAAAGTAAAAACATGGCTATGATGTAAATCTTGAAAATTGAAAACATTAGTTGAAGGACAACTTCAATTATTTTATTCAAAGTAGAATATTTACATAAAAGCTCAACTCTAGGCTAAAAGATGCAGGCAATTAAATACTACTGAGAGATTTAGTCTTTCTCAGATTTGATCACCCTAAATTGTTATTCAGTCCTAACTCACACCCTCCAAAAATACAAGGAACACTAAATGAACACAGCAGTTTACATTCATGTAGTTATCCACACAGACATATACATATACCAAAACTAACTAAAGAATAAAATGTCAAAAATTTCTAAGGAAGCACAGGTTTTGCTAGGAGTAGAAGTTGGTATGATGTGGCATAACCACTTATAATAAAATAAAACATTTAAGTATATAATAGATATATTATTTAGGTAGCTTGACCAAAAAATCCAACAACAAAGAGAGGTAGGCAGTTTATCACCCTGTAAAGGTTAATGATAAATTTAAAATAAATATACATAATTTAGGAGAGTACTTAGATGATATGAAGTGACGCAGCCTTAAGAATATGGGCATTTAAGAATGAAGGACTACCACAGTAAAGGCATGGAGAATGAGGATAAGTGGAAGAAAATCTCCCAAATCTAAAGAAGATGCCTATCTAAGTATAAGAGTTCTACAGATCTTATAATACATGGAACTAGAAAAGAAACCTTTCGTAACATATAATAGTTAAAACATTAGAAACAGAGAATAAAGAAAAGGCATTAAATGCTCTAAGACATAAAGGTTAAATTACTCCAAATGTAGGATGGTCAGGATAACACTTGATTATTCAACCAAAACATTTAAATACAAAATGGTATACTCCAAATATACATGGAAAAATTAAGAAAATCATAAAGGAAATTGTATATTACTGTCTACATAAAATGAATTTGTGTAATCTCAATTAATAGCAGTGAAATACCAAGACTTTAGGGGGAAAACTAATTAACTACAAGGTAAGAGAGAATAACAATAAAAGCTAGTGCTAAAATTATTAAGAAACAGTAACACAAACAATAGATAAAAGAAGGGTTGGTTATTTGAAAATAGTATGATGAATTTAAAGGAGTGTGATGAGTAATATATGGGAGAGTTTTATTTCAGAAAAGGGGGATGCTTTAATTAAATTATAATTGCAATCACCAAGCTTTGAAAACCTTTAGCAAAAAGTCCAAACTGTAAGAGAGAAGATCACGGTAAAAAATATATATCAGAGAAGAAACTGTTACATCACAACATACACTGAGGAAATGCAGAGAATAATAAAAGAATATTTTAATAATTTATATTCCACTACAGAGGAAAATGTATAAAAAGAAACTTATAAGTGGTTATGACCTACAAATGTTAATTGAAGATGAAATTATTAAATTGAGCAATTGTATATGAGTCAATTATGTAAAAGTTATAATTCAATAATTCAAATTCTCACAATTACAAAAAGCCAGAGCAAAAATTGATTCTGTGCAAATTTCCACAAGAGCTTCAAAAATGACTAGCATTATCTCCTCAAAATATTCTGTATAATAGGAATATGAAGCCAGTATTACTCTGATAACATAAGCCAGACAAAAAACAAAGAAAAAGAATATAGAAAATCAAATGTCAATCTCCATGGAGCAGAGTTAAAAATTTCTGGATAAAAGATTTGCAAACTGAATTGAAGATCATTTCAATGTAATCATCCATTGTGATCAAGTCAGCTTCATTACAGAAATGCAAGGATGCTAACACATATGTAAATCAATAAATGCACTGTACCATATAGTTACTCAGAGACATAATCACATAAACATCTCTTTAGATTAACTCTATTTTCTACTATAGTGTCTTGTGGACATGAAAGGGCTGTACTCATGAAGTCACAGAAGTACTAGAATTAATTTTTGATGCAATAAAATTCCTCAAAATTCTACATTCTTGATTTAGTGGTCAGGTTGGAATTTTGGAATTTTGAGTGAGGACTTTGTTGTATTTTCTAATATATATATATATATATATATATATATATGTTTTAACTATATAATGATTACCTTAAACTCTCTTCTGTTGCATTGTTCCAAGGACTAAATACAAGTACATACACCATTAGGCTTAGAATTATTTGGGTATTTAAAATAGTTCTTTGCTATTTTAATGATTTGGACATATTTTCTATGTAATACAAAACATAGTACCCTTTAACCAATATAACTAAGAAAATAAAAAAATACCTACTGTCAGTCACATTGCTTGAATCAGAAAATATATATGAAGTTGTTACCTACAGAGCATTTTGTCCAACTTTAAAAGTCCCCTTGTTCTTTTACAACTGCAACACTATTTAACAATATTTTTTTAAACAGCTAGTAAAACGTTTGAAAAAGATAACAGAATTAATTTTATGTGAGTCACAAAAATAAAAAGGGTTTTTTTTACTAGGGATTGAAAGTGTGTACACATAAAAATATGCTTTTGATGTGTATTATTTATTCAGGTATCAGACAATGGGGTACTGGGTACAGGAAAATACAATTTGTAGGAATGTAATGCAAAGTGTAGGAGAGGTAACTAGATGATGGACCTTGAGCAAGTCACTGGGTAAAAGATTGTGAGTTTATTTAAAAGGGAAATGGAACTGAGTACAATCCCACAGGAGTAAGGGATAAACAGGAAAGCACAGCATCTGATGTATGTTAGTAAACCCTATTTGGGCAGGATGTTTCCATTTATTCAAACTAGGTATGCTGCTTTGGTGTAGTAGATAAAGCAGCTGCCTAAAACTAAATAACAGTTCCATCACCACTATGAATTTTATTTAATATTAAAATACCAGTACTACTATAATAGTCATTCTATTGGTGGCCATATATAAGAAAAATAATTTCTCATCACTGAGAAAACCAAGTCTTTATGATATTAGAAGAGATTATAATGCAGTATTTGTTTTCAAATCAGGTCAGGCAGTCCCTTGTTTAGGGAAAAAATAAACACCAAAGTGTGACAGAAGACATATTAATAGTCACATTAGTCATAATTCTTCCTCCTTATGAAGGCTATCAAAGTACAAAAGAACTTTTTTTAAGCATTGATTCAAATATTTTTATTTTAAGTGTGCCTTGAAACTTTAATAATGTAAGCTTCAGACTTTTACTATCAAATGAAGGTATTATTTTATCAAAATATTGGTATTTAAATAAGTAAAAATAAACACAAGAATATTTTTGAATTAGTATTGGTAGCTTTAAATGTAAACACTAAAAAATTGGTCAAATTCTTCCATTTATGTATATGGACAAAAGCTGTCATATGTATTCCCAAGCACACAGGTTACTTTGGCAAATACATCTGATATTCCACCTCTTGGCAGGGTACAAGAATCCTATAAAAGGATAATATTGACATTTTGTACAAAACTAGCAGGCAGATTATCTATGTCTGAGACATTAAATTTACCATGCCAACCTGACTGATGATAAAAGAGCTCTCTCACTTTAAATTTAATTCATCTGCTATCAAATTTGCTATCAATATGTTTCTTATTTAAATTTATATCATTTGCAAGAAAATCCCTGCACTGGTTTTAAAAAGCTGCACTCTTAAAACTGCAGCAATTAGGCCACTGTGAACTTACATTCCCACAGGGCAGCAAAAGGCTATCTTCCAGAGCTTTGAGAAAGGACTTGTCCCTAATGTGGCTGTACCCAATGCACTTGATTGAGTTGAGCAGTTTGTGTCTTGAGTACATGTGAGTTTGCCAAATGTAATCTTATGTATAGTAGATATGCCAATGCTGGCAGCCTGAGCAAGGCTGGCCTAAGCAGATGTCAATTTAACAGTTCAGTCTTCTGGACACAGGTCCCATTTGAATTATTGCCAGAGTCAAGGATCCAGTTCTCCATGTATCTAGTATAATATAAAAATGCAACTCTTCCCTGATTTGAGACTAGCTGGTCGGTGGTAGTCCACCCCATGTTTTAATCAAGGAAGAATTTTGCTTATTGTCATATTCCTCTCTTGTTCTCTCCAATCTTCTTTCCAGAATAAAGCATCTCTAAGGTTGTGTTCAGTGATTTCAAGGACACCAGAAGGAAAGGCAGAGTTCATTTTGCCATGTAAATCACCATACTCTCCTTATTTGATCTCTTTGGCATAAATAAGCCTGATGATGCATCTCTTGGAAATAACATCACATCACAAACTATAATTCATTTCACTACACCTTCTCTTCAAAGAACTGAATCTTACTAGTTTTTAGGCCACCTTCATCTCTACAGCCACAATTGACCTGGACTGTTCTGTAATAGAGCATTCTTGGAGTTCAGAGGGGATGCCCAGGAGGAAAAGGGGTGATTTACTGTGGCTGTGAATTAGACAAACACTCTTCAGAGCCCCAAACGTCCTAGATGAGCAAATTGAAGTAGCATAGGAGTCAGTTGGGGAAAGCACAAAGAACGTCTTGTCTGCTTGCAATTTCCCAGTCCTCTCCAGGGGATCCCCAAACAGCATTTGTGGTCTTTGGCAGTTGACACTGAAGATTGTGTGAGTCAGACTGGGGTCCTGAAATCCACACCTGTGCCTGGCATTCTAGCGTGGCAGTGAAGAACAAAGCCAACAGAGCAAGCTAATAACAGGTTCCTGCCTCCTGAGCTCCCTGCTGGTGTCCAATTCTGCACACCTAGGATTTTGCAGTATATAGCACATTTATTTATTTAGATAGCCCCCTAGTTGAGAATATAGCCAATGAAAGAAAAAAGTAACCATTGAAACAATTTTTTTTGAAGCTGTAGTGACATTGAGTCACACAGTATATCTTTCTTTTTTCTTATTTTACATACTGATCCCAGTTCCCACTCCCCCCCCATCCTCCCATACTCCTCAGGGAGGGTGAGACCTTCCAGGAGGGATCATCAAAATCTGTCAAAGCTATTTGAGGTAGGGCCTAGGCCCTCCCTTGTGCCTCTAGGCTAAGGGAGTATCCCTTCATGGGGAATGTGCACCTGAGATTTTTTTCCTGCACCAGGGATACATCCTGGCTCCTTTGCATGAGAGGTATGTGCATATGAGTGCATATGAAGACCAGGTCTTCATCTCTGCTCTGGGTCAGTGGGCTGATGCAAGGGCTTTATTTATGATTCTTTTTTTCCAGTAAATGGATTTTCTTTGAATCCATTGTTCATCTTAAAGATTTTGATTAAAATAACCAACAAAAATTCAGATTATGTTTGGATTTGCAATGGAGAGTTCTCATTTTATATAATGTTTAGTGGAAGAAAACATATAGGTCTGAAGATACTTGTATCTGCTGCTTATTTTTCTATTTGAAAAGAATATATGAGACAAAAAATAGTAATTATTTTAAGTATCAGTGTAAAATGAATAGTATGCTAGACTTTGTTGACTCCTCAATGAAGGCCTTATGAACTAAGAGGAGTTGATAAGGGTTGGGAGAGTCAGGGGGTTGGGAGAAGAGGAGGGGTACAGAGATCGGTATGTAAAATGAAAAATATTTCTTTTAAAGAAAAATGAACATTTCAGAAACTTGTACATTTTTATTAAAATATAATTTAAAAATTTTACATGTCGATCCCAGTTTCCTCTCCCTCTCTCCCTCCCTCCCTCCCCACCACCCTCCTTCCTTCTCTCTCTCTTACCCTCTTACCAACTTTCAGGTCATACTTTGAAAACCCGTACTCCACAAAATTTAAAAATTCAAAGGAAACGGACAAATTTTTGGATAACTATCACTTACAAAAATTAAACCAAGAACAGACAAACAACTCAAATAGACCCATAACCCCCAATGAAATCGAAACAGTCATCGAAAGCTTTCCAACCAAAAAATGCCCAGGGCCAGATGGCTTCAGTGCAGAATTCTACCAGAAATTCAAGGAAGAGCTAATTCCAATACTCTTCAAATTGTTCCACACAATAGAGACAGAAGGCACATTACCAAATTCTTTCTACGAGGCCACAATCACCTTGGTACCCAAGCCTCACAAAGATACAACTAAGAAAGAAAACTACAGACCAATATCCCTGATGAACATCGATGCAAAAATACTCAATAAAACACTGGCAAAGCAATTCCAAGAATACATCAGAGAAATCATCCACCATGACCAAGTAGGCTTCATCCCTGGGTTGCAAGGATGGTTTAACATATGAAAATCTATCAACGTGATCAACCATATAAACAAACTGAAAAAGAAAAACCATATGATGCTGAAAAAGCCTTTGACAAAATTCAACACCCTTTCATGATAAAGGTCTTGGAGAGATCAGGGATAACAGGAACATACCTAAACGTAATAAGGGCAATATACAGTAAACCAACAGCCAACATCAAACTGAATGAAGAGAAGCTTAAGGCAATTCCTTTAAAATTAGGAACAAGACAAGGCTGTGCTCTCTCTCCATATCTCTTCAATATTGTACTTGAAGTTCTAGCTAAAGCTATAAGACAACAAAAGGAGATCAAGGGGATCTAAATTGGAAAGGAAGAAGTCAAACTGTCTCTATTTGCAGATGATATGATAGTTTACATAAGCGACCCAATATTTAACAGTCTTTTGCCTCTTATGACTGCTTTTAATGTCTTCTGGTAGCTTGAAAGGAACTTTCAGGGTTGAGGCATTCAGTCCAGTTCTAGCTAAAGAATATCTGAGTCATGTGTCTGAAGTGCATCCTGATATCAGCAAAAGGAGGCAACTTAGGGAAAAAGCAAAAGGCTGTCTGGAGAGTCAGTGAGACAGCCCTAACCAACAACTCAAAAGTAGCATTCTCTCATCTGTTATTGGGTTTTTGTTAGGTGGTCTTTGAATCTACCAGGGAGCACAACTAGCCTAAATGAGAAAAGTTCATGAAATTCATATGTGCATATTTATATACAGAACTACATGTATTACAGTTATCTTAGGTATTAGTTTATAATAAAATAGCCTGTGGCTTTTTCAGATGTCACTACTGTTAATTTACCCTCCCTTTTTCCTTAATTTCCTCCTTTTGTTCTCCCTAAGGATCTCTGCCCTCCATTTCCTATTTCACCTAAAAGAGCCCTTTTGTTATTTTATTGTATTTTACCCTAGATTACTCCCACTTTCTTCCTTGTTTATATCCTCCCCAAAGAGTCTTCCTTTCCCACTTCTCTGATCACTTCACTTTTAGCTTGAATTTCCCTTTTCGCTGGTGCCCAACATTAATATCCTGGCACTGGTCCTGTTTTATTTTCTTAGCATCTTCAGTTTCTTCCATATAAGTATTCAAATTTGAAATTTTGGAGCTACAGATTGCCTATAAGAGAACATGTGGCATGTGTCTTTCTGGATCTGGTTTAACAACATACATATGATCTTTTCTACTTTCCATTAACCTGAAAAGTTTATGTTGTCATTTTTCTTTTTTAATTGTTGTTCATTTTGAACCTATAATTTAATTACATTTTCCCCTTCTCTTTCTTCCTTCCAAACCCTCTAATATACACTTCCTTGCTCTCTTTAATATTTGTGGCTTTTTTCATTAATTACTATTGAAAGTATATATATATATATATATATATATATATATATATATATATTTTCCTAACTATAACATATTGGGGAAAGTCAGCCTCATTAGGGAGTGGGAGGGAGTTAAATCAAAAGAAGGAGGAGAGAAATAAAACCACAATATGTATGTCTTAAAAAATCACAGGAACCATACTTTAAATTCTTGTGGTGATTTGAATGAAAGTTGTCCCCAAAGACTCAATGGTTTGTATGCTTACTCCCTCACTGACAGACTGTTTTAGAAGAATAAGAAGGATTAGGATGTGTGGCCTTGTTGAAGAAGTGTGTCAAAAGGGGTTGATTGTCTCTGAGATTTTAAAAGCATACGCCATACAGAATCTCTTTTTCTCCTTCCCTCCCTCCCTCCCTCCCTCCCTCCCTCCCTCCCTCCCTCCCTCCCTGTTTCCCTCCCTCCCTTTATCCTTCCCTCCCCATTTCCCTCCCTCTTTCCCTCTTTCCCTCCCTCCCTCCTTCTTTCCCTCCTTCCCTCCCTCCTTCCCCCCTCTCTGTCTACTGCCTAAGGACCAGGATATAAATCTTTCATCTACTTTTTCAGCCCCATGCCTGCCTGCTTGCGACCATGCTCCCCACTATAGTAATAATGGAATAAGCCTCTGAAATTGCAAGCTACCCACACCCAATTAAATGCTTTTCTTTGTGGGAGAATGTAGGTAGTTGCTCTCACTGGACCTATTTGGATACCAGGAGTGTTAAACATACATGGATGACTCTTCAAAGGAAAGATGTATAATTTGTTTTCCATCCAGATTGCAGGGAATGGATGTGTTTAATACCCTGGTCACCTCTGTATTATCTGTGTGGCCAGAACACAGCAGCTCCTCCAGACCCTTATCTTGATCTTGTTCATGTCAATCAGTCTATATATGGTGTCAACATTCTTCAGAATCTAATCTTTAGCTTGTTTTCTCCTTTAATCAATGACACCTATCATTATGGATGGTATCACTTATACTTTATAAAGAGTTTGTATATTGTCATGTCTTAAGCTTTGTTGTGCACAGGGATTGAATTAGTTATTCCCTTGAAACATTTTACTACATGTACTGTCCTTTAAAATACCTAAAATAAACTACTGAATGTCAGAATTTCAATATTTGAACCAACACTGGCTACTGAGTTATGCTGAAATGAACCACTTCCTATCTCCTAGGGATTGATAATCTGCTGGCTTTGTTGGTCTCAGAGACCCCACATTTCTTTATAAGGATTGAGCTGGTCATGGTATCTCTTCACACCAATAAAATACTAATTAAGACAGCTATTTACCTTAAAAAAACCCATATGATACATGCACTTTCATTTTCCTTTACATTTAATAGTATTGCTTAGTGCATATGCACATTTTTTATTATTCATTGTTTGGCTGACGATCATTTACGAATTTTTCATTTCCTAGCTATTGTAAATAGCAATGAAAATGCCTGAGTAAGACTCTGTGGAGTAGAAGGTTGTGTCCTTTGGGCATATGCCAATGAAAGAAAATAGTAAATTTATTTTATTCTTTTTGAGAATTTTCTATGACATTGTCCATTGTGATTGTGGAAATTTGCAGTCTCAGAGAAATCATCTATCATGACCAAGTAGGTTTTATCCCAGGGATGTGGGAATGGTTCAACATATAAAAATCTACCAATGTGATCTACCATATAAACAAATTGTAAAAGAAAAACCATATGATCATCTCACTAGATCCTGAAAAAGTGTTTGGCAAAATTCAACATCCTTTCATGATAAAGGTCTTGGAGAGATCAGAAATAACAGGAACACATCTATACATAATAAAAGCAATATACAGTAAACTAACAGCCAATATCAAACTGAATTGAGAGAAGCTTAAGGCAATTCCTCTAAAATCAGGAACATGACAAGGCTGTCCACTCTCTACATAGCTCTTCAATATTGTACTTGAAAATCTAGCTACAGCAATGAGATAACAAAAGGATATCAAGGGTATACAAATTGGAAAGAAAGAAGTCAAACATTCACTTTTGCAGATGATGTGATAGTTAACAAAAGTTATCCCCCCAAAAAAATAAAAACTCTACTAGGGAACTCCTATAACTGATAAACACATTCAGCAAATTAACAGGATACAAGATAAACTCAAAAAAATCAGTAGCCCTACTATATACAGATGACAAAGGGGCTGAGAAAGAAATAAAAGAAACATCACCATTTATAGTAGCCACAAACAACATAAAGTATCATGGGGTAATGCTTACCAAACAAATGAAAGACCTATATAGTAAGAACATTGTGTCTTTAAAGAAAGAAATTAAAGAAGATACCAGAAAATGGAAAGATCTTACATGCTCTTGGATATGTAGGATAAATAGTAAAAATAGCAATTTTGTCAAAAGAAATCTACAGATTCAATGCAATCCCCATCAAAATCTCATCACAATTTTTCACAGACCTTGAAAGGATAATAATCAACTTTGTATGGAAAAACAAAAGACACACGTTAGACAAAACAACAATAAAGGAACTTCAGGAGGCACAAAAATAGAAAGGTAGACCAATGAAACTGAATTGAAAATCCTGATATTAACCCACATACCTATGAACACCTGATTTTTGACCAAACAGCTAAATGTATACAATGAGAGGAGGAAAGCATCTTCAACAAATGGTGGTGGCACAACTGGATGATGGTGTGTAGAAGACTGTAGATAGACCCATGTCTATTGCCATGCACAGAACTCAAGTCCAAATGGATCAAAGATCTCAACATAAATCCAGCCACACTGAACCTCTTAGAAGAGAAAGTGGGAGGTACCCTTGAAGAAATTGGTACAGGAGACTGCTTCTTGAACATAACTCCAGTAGCACAGACACTGAGATCGACAATTAATAAATGGGATCTCCTGAAACTGAGAAGCTTCTATAAAGCAAAGGACACAGTCGACAAGACCAAAAGGCAGGCCACAGACTGGAAAATTATCTTCACCAACCCTACATCTGACAAAGGGCTGATCTCCAAAATATACAAAGAACTCAAGAAAACTAGTAAGGAAAACAACAAATAACCCTATTAGAAAGTGGGTACAGAACTGAGTAATGAGTTCTCAATAGAGGATTTCATAATGGGTGAAAGAAACATAAGAAAGTGCTCAACATCCTTAGCCTTCAGGGAAATGCAAATCAAAACAACTCTGGGATACCATCTTACCCCTGTCAGAATGGCTAAAATTAGAAACACCAATGACAGCTTATGCTGGAGAGGATGTGGAGAAAGAGGAACACTCCTTCACTGTTCGTGGGACAGCAAACTTGTACAGCCATTTTGGACATCAGTATGGTGATTCCTCAGGAAAATCGGAATCAGTCTACAACAGGACCTGGCAATCCCACTCCTAGGCATATACCCAAATGATCCACATCCATGCAACAAAGACACCTGTTCAACTATGTTCATAGCAGCATTATTTGTAATATCAAGAAGCTGGAAACAGCCTAAATGCCCCTCAACTAAAGAATGGATAAAGAAGATGTGTGATATCCACACAATTAAATACTACTCAGCATAAAAAAAGAAGAAAAAAAAGAAAAATGGAATCTTGAAATTCTCAGGCAATTGGATAGAAACCATACTGAGTGAGGTAAGCCAGTAACAAAAAGAGGTACATGGTATGTACTCACTCATATATTGATTTTAGACATAGAGCAAGGAATCACCAGCCTATAATACACACTGCCAAAAAAAAACTAGGATACAAGGAGAAATCTAAGAGATTCATACAAGGTCTCTCACATAAGAGGAAATGAACAAGATATCCTAAGCATATTGGGAGTGGGGAGGCAATGAGTGGAAATGAGTTAGGAGACAGAGAATGTGAGGAGAGGAGAACATGTGGGACCAGGAAGATTGAGTCAGAAAATGAATAGACAAGAGTGGGGGAAAAAAGAGAGAGAAATGATAATATAGGGGGCCATTTTAGGTTTGAGGAGAAAACTGATACTAGAGAATCGTCCAGTGACCTACAAGGGTGACCTCAACTAACAATCTGAGCAACAGCAAATAGACTACCTTATATGCCTTTCCCTGATATTAAGATTCATAACTACCTTATTTGCTATCATAGAGCCCTCATCTAGTAGCTGATGAAAATAGAAGGAGACACCCATAGCTAAACACTGAGCCAAACTCCAGGAATCCAGTTGCAGAGAGGGAGATGTGATAAAAAGAGGGGTCAAGACCAGGCTACAGAAACTCACAAAGACGCCTGACCCAAACAAAGGGGAGCTCATGGCCTCCCAGATCGATAGCTGGGAAACCAGCATTATACTGACTGAAGATGGGTGCCAGTTTGAAGGCCTGGGAAGACTAAGGGACCTCTGACAGAGGAACTGGGATGTATCTCTGGTGTATGAATGGACTTTGGGAGAACATTTCCCATGGAGGGATATTCTGTTAGCCTAGAGGCAGAGGGGAGGTCCTAGACTCTATTCCAATTGTCTTGACAGATTTTGATGATCCCTCCTGGAAGGCATCACCCTCTCTATGGAGTGGAGGGTGATGGGATAAGAGGAGAGTCAGGGGGTGTGGGAGGGAACCAGGGAGAGGAAACTGGGATCAATATGTAAAATGATGAAAACATGATATATTTAAATAAAAATTTTTAAAAAATCTGTTTCTCATATACCCATGCATGTACAACATTTATGACTTTTGTATATGGGAGATGCGAATTCAGTTATATCTACATCATCTAAATGAACAAGTAAATGCAAAAACACATCCCCTTTACCTTTATCCTCTCTTTATTAACAATAGAATATTGGGACCTCATGAAATTAAAAAGCGTCTGTATAACAAATAAAACCATCATTAGGACAAAACGGCAAACTGCAAAATGGGAAACAATTTTTTACCTGCTACATATTCAATAGAGGACTAATAACCAAAATATATAAAGAATTCAAAAAACTAGATATTAAGAAAACTAATAACTCAATTAATGAATTGTATAGAGATATAAACATACAATTCTCAAAAGATGAAACTCAAATGGCTGAGAAAAACTTAAGGAAACTTAGAAAACTGTTCAAAAAACTCAGTCATCATTGCATGGATGTGCATCATTTGGGTATATGCCTTAAGAGTGGGGATATCCTCACGGAATCATCCTGAGTCCCTGCCTGCTGGATCATCGACCCCCATTGCCAGGCCTCTGCTGGAGGTGAGTCTGGGACCAGTTTGGGTTGAATACCCCCCCAACACCATTTTCTGGGAACTCCCTGGAATGGCCCCAAGTCTTGATCCCACGTGTGTCCTGTCCCCAGTGAGAGCACTCCTGGTGCTCGGATACCCTCTCCCCCCCACACACACACACAAAGAGCCCACCCTGTGTCATATCCTGCCCACTATCCCACCACTCTGGTTGAGCACTGGAACAAAAGGCAGATCCAAAAATCATGCAACATTCAGGGAACTTCCTGGAGCTGCTCTGAGCACATGAAACCCACCTATCCATGGAAGACAACCCTGAATCACTGCCTGCCTGATCTCTGACCCTCACTGCCTGTCCTCTGCTGGAGTTCTGGGCAGCAGCCAGAGATCCTCCTATCCTCTCAGAACCATCCTGAGTTCCTGCCTGCTAGATCTTTGACCAACATTGCTGGGCCCCTGCTGGATGGCCTCTGCTGAAACCTGATCTTTGACCCCTGTCGCTGGGCCCCTGCCTGAGGAGAGACATCCTAGAGAGATTGGACCACCCAGAGCTACAGACATTGAACTTCTGATCCACCTAAGACCACCAGGAGAATAAGACACACACACACACACACACACACACACACACACGAGAGAGAGAGAGAGAGAGAGAGAGAGAGAGAGAGAGAGAGAGAGAGAGAGAGAGGTACTACCTACATACACTGGAAGAAGTGATGGGAAGGCGACAATACAAGAAAACACCTAACAATAGAAAGACAAGCATAACACTACCAGAATCAAGGAACTTTACACCAACTAGACCTGAACAGACCAAAGCAGATTAAGCAGAAGAGAACGACTTAAAACTTATCCTCATAAAAAATGATAGAGACCTTCAAAGAAGATGTGAGAAATTCCCTTAAAGAAATGAAAAAGAAATACGCAAAAAATTGGAAGAAATGAACAAATCTCTTAAAGAAAATTAAGGAAAGTCAATTAAAAAAAAAACAGTTAAACATATGAAGGAAACAGTTCAAGACTTGAAAACTGAAATAGAGAAAGTAAAGAAAACACAAACCAAAGGAATGATGGAAATAGAAAAAAATTGGGCAAATGATCTGGAACGACAGACATAAGCATAACCATACAGGAGATACAAGAGATGGAAGAGAGAATCTCAGGCAATGAAGATAAACTACAGGAAATAGATTCATCAACCAATGAAAATTGTAAATCTAACAAATTCTTAACACAATACATCTAGGAAATTTGGAACACTATGAAAAGACCAAACCTAAGAAAAATATGCATAGAGGAAGGCAAAAAAGCCCAGCTCAAAGGTACAGAAAACACATTCAATAAAATCATTGAAAAAATTTTCCCAATCAGAAGAAGAACATGCCCATGAAAGTACAAGAAGCATACTGAACATGAGATAGACTGTACCAAATAAATAAATAAATAAATAAATAAATAAATAAATAAATAAATAAATAAAAGACCCCATGACACATAATAATCAAAACACCTAACATATAGAATAAAGAAAGAATATTAAGAGCAGCAAAGGGAAAAGGCCATGAAACATATAAAGGCTGACTTATCAAAATTACACCTGACTTCTCCATGGAAACTCTCAAGGCCAGAAGGTCCTGGATAGATGTTCTACAAGTACTAAGAGTCCACTGATGCCAGGCCAGGTGACTATACCTAGCAAAACTCTCAATAACTATAGATAAAGAAAACAAGATATTTAATGACAAAGCCAGATTTTCACAATACATATCTATAAATCCAGCCATTCAGAAAGTTCTAGAAGGAAAACTCCAACCCAAAAAAGTTAACTACACACATAAAGACATAGGCAATAGATAATCCCACTTCACCATCCCCAAGGGTAAAGCAGGGCAAATATGTTCACAATACCACTACCAATAACAAATCTAAAAAAATAAAATTGCAGATGATATGATAGTTTACATAAGCGACCACATAAACTCCACCAGGGAACTGCTACAGCTGATAAACACCTTCAGCAAACTAGCAGGATACAAGATAAACTCAAAAAAATCAGTAGCCCTACTTTTTTCAGTCAACAAAGAGGATAAGAAAGAAATTAGAGAAAGATCACCCTTTACAATAGCCACAAACAACATAAAATATCTCGGGGTAACACTTACCAAACATGTGAAAGACCTATACAATAAGAACGTTGTGTCTTTAAAGAAAGAAATTAAAGAAGACACCAGAAAATGGAAAGATCTCTCATGTTCTTGGATTGGAAGAATAAATAAATAAAAATGGCATCTTGCCAAAAGCAATCTACAGATTCAATGCAATCCCCATTAAAATCCCAGCACAATTCTTCACTGACCTTGAAAGGATAATAATCAACTTTGTATGGAAAAACAAAAGACCCATGATAGACAAACAACCCTGTACAATAAAAGAACTTCAGGAGGCATCACCATCCTGACTTTAAGCTCTACTACAGAGCTGTAGTTCTGAAAACAGCGTGGTATTGGCACAAAAATAGACAGGTAGACCAATGGAATCAAATAAAAAAATCCTGATACTAATCACACACACCTATGGACACCTGATTTTTGACAAAGCAGCTAAAAAAATACAATGGGGGGGGGGAGGAAAGCATGTTCAACAAATGGTGCTGGCACAATAGGATGATGGTATGTAGAAGACTGCAGATAGACCCATGTCTATCTCCATGCACAGAACTCAAGTCCAAATGGATCAAAGACCTCAACATATCCAGCCACACTGAACCTCTTTGAAGAGAAAGTAGGAGGTACCCTTAAACAAATTGGTATAGGAGACCACTTCATGAACATAACTCCAGTAGCGCAGACACTGGTGCAACAATTAATAAGTGGGACTTCCTCAAACTTAGAAGCTTCTGTAAGGCAAAAGACACAGTTAACAAGACGAAATGGCAGTCCACAGACTGGGAAAAATTTTTTACCAATCCTACATCTGACAAAGAACATCTCTACATCTCTAAAATATACAAAGAACACAAGAAACTATTCAACAAAACACCAAATAGCCCTATTGTAAAATGAAATTGAAGAAAGAATTCTCAATAGAAGAAATCAAAGAGGCTGAAAGACACTTAAGAAAGTGTTCAACATCCTTAGCTATCAGGGAAATGCAAATGATAATAACTTTGAGATATGATCTTATTCCTGCCAGAATGGCTAAAATTAGAAATACCAATGACAACTTATGCTAGAGAGGATGTAGAGATTGGGGAACACTCCTCCACTACTGGTTGGAGTGCAAACTTGTACAGCTATTTTGGAGATCAGTATGGCGGTTCCTCAGAAAAATGGGAATTAGCTTACCACAGGATCCAGCAATTCAACTCTTAGGTATATACCCAAATGACCTACATCTATGCAACAAAGACATGTCCTTAAACTGAAGAATGGATAAAGAAGATGTGGCACATCTACACAATGGAATACTACTCTGAAGAAAAAAATAATGGAATCTTGAAATTCGCAGGCAAGTGGATGGGTCTTGAAGAAACCATCATGAATGAGGTAACCCAGTCACAAAAAGAGGAACAGGATAGGTACTCTCTCATATATGGATTTTAGATGTAGAGCAAAAGATCACCAGCCTATAATACACACCACCAGACAAACTGGGATACAAGGTATATTCTAAGAGATTCATATATGGTCCCTTACAAAAGGGGGAAGGGACAAGTCCCCCTGAGCACATGGGAAATGGGGGGGGCAGTGAATGGAGAGAGAACTAGGAGAAAGAGAAGGGGAGGAGAGGAAAACATGTGCGACTAGATAGATTAAGTCAGGTGAGGGGGGGGACATAAAAGAGGGAGCTATTATTGGTTTGAAGAGAAAACTGAACCTAAAGAAACATCTAGAGAACTACAAGACCGACTCCAACTAATAATTCAGGCAGCCATGGAAAGGCTACCACAAATACCCTTCCCTGGTAGTGAGATCATCAACTAAATTATCCACCATCATGAGGCTCTCATCTAGCACCTGTTGGAAACAAAAACAGACACCCACAACAAACACTGAGTCAAATTAGAAACCAGATGCAAAGAGAGGAGACAAGACCAGGTTGCAGAAACACACAAAGACAGCTGTCCTGAACAAGGAGGAGCTAATGCCTCCCCCCCCCAGACTGATAGCTGGGAATCCAGCATGGGACTGACTCATACCCCCTGAATATGGGTCTCAGCTAGAAGGACTGGGCAGTCTGGGGGACCTCAGACAGTAGAAACAGGATCTATCCTGGTGCACAAAAGGACCTTGTGAACACATTCCCCCATGGAGGGAAGCCCCTTAACCTAGAGACAGGAGAGAAGTCCTAGTCCCTACTTCAAATGACTTGACAGATTTATATGACCCAACCTGGATAGTAGCTCTACAAATGGAATGGGGGTGGGGGGATGGGAGGGGAGTGTGGCCAGGGTGCATGTCACAGGGGAAAGAGGGAGAAGTAGAGGGAGGGAGGGAGGGTTGGTGGGAGGAAGGGAGAGGAAACTGGTATCCACATGTAAAATTTTTAAATTATATTATTAATAAAAAAGAAGAAGAAAATGCTTTAACTCCAAAATATAAGCCTAAGGACAAGTTACTGGGGAAAAGTATTTCTATTTTTGTTTCCACAGAAAATGAAAAGCTGTGGATTCCTTCCAGACTAATGTGGTTTGATCTAGCAAGACCCCCTTAAGCAACATCAATGGGACAAAGCAGCCTTGCAGACTACAGCCAAGATTTCTGTGTCTTCTTTGATCCCCCATGACAGTGCCTCTACCAGCAGGAAGCAGTTTGTAAAGAACAATGCTCAAATTCCCAAATATTTTTTATAAATATTGTTTTCATTTAAGTGGGCTTGGTTATAAATGCTTAATGACCACAAGCAATCTTTTTAAAGATGCAGACAGAGAGGACAAGACCAGGTTGCAGAAACACACAAAAACAGCTGACCTGAACAAGAAGGAGATAATGGGTCCTTCAGACTGAAAGCTGGGAATCTAGCATGGGACTGACTTAGACTCCCTGAATACGAGTCTCAGCTAGAAGGACTGAGCAGTCTAAAGGACCTCAGATAGTAGAACCAGGATATATTTCTGGTGCGGACACATCCCCCATGGAGGGATACTCCCTTAACCTAGAGACTGAAGAGAAGTCCTAGTCCCTACTTCAAATGACTTGACAGATTTACATGACCACACCTGGATAGCATAGCTCTACATGTAGAATGGGGGTGGGGGGATGGGAGGATAGGGTTGTCAGGGTGCATGTGAGGGGGGAAAGAGAGTAAGAGGGAGGGAAGTGGGAGAGGAAACAGAGATCGACATGTAAATTTTAAAATTATATTTTAAAAAAACAGATAAACAACTTAAATAGACCTATAATCCCTAATGAAATAGAAGCAATCATCAAAAGCCTTCTCCTTGGGAGACAGATGCTGAGGTGAAAATTGTGACCACTTAGAAGCCATGGAGAAAGCAGCTCATATTCCTTAGTAGTCAACATCTCAGAAAGAAAGTATCTCTTATACTCTCCCAAACCAAAAAAAGTTATCAAACTCAAAGGCCCTCCTCACTACTTCCTGTATGTTTGTTTCTCTATCAATTTTACAGTCTTCCTCTTACTCTCTACAGTTACTTCCTGTCACCAAGGTGCTGACTCCACCTCTTGACCCCAGATTGATTTTATTTAATTAATACAACCTCGGATTTCACAGTATGATAGAATATCACACAACTCTAGTGAAGACTCCTAGTATTGGAGGATACAAAGCTTGACCTGGTCATCTGCCATGGAATGTTCCCAGTGGGGGAACTGGGACAACACACCAACCACAGAGCTTTTGACCCATACCTGTTCAGCCTCCAAGTTGTGCAGGAGTAAACTTGGCTTAGAGCTTATGGGAGTGTCCAACCAGTCTGGTCTAATTTGAGGCCCATACCACAAGAGGGAACAACTAAAGTTGATTGCTTTTTTGTTTGTTTGTTTTGTTGTTTTGCTTTTGTTTTGTTTTATTTTAAGTTATTTATTTTTCTTATTTTACATATTGATCCCAGTTTCCTCTCCCTCCCTCTCTTCCACTCACCCATGCCCCCCTCCCGAATACCCTCCTCTCCCATCTCCTCTCTCCCCACTCCACATTATTCAGACAGCATTTTAATGAGTAATGAATAAGGTCCTTCAGTGGTCATATTCTATCAGATACACTATCTCAGTATGTATTCTTAGACCAAGTTCAAGAGCTAAGGCAACCAAGCGAGAATCTATAACGTTGAAACATAACAGTCAAGATTTTCAGAATGAGGATTGTCTCTGTCACATCTACTTCCCTGTAGTTAGCCAGGAGAAGTGGATACATTAGGAAGAACAGAAAGTTAATGACATAGTTTTTTAAACCATTACTGATCCAGTCATAATAACACTTGATTGCCCCATTCCCTTTTTGTGACTGCGTATTGACATTCTGGAAAGACATTCACCTGCCAGCCATGAACTATGACCGCCACCCTCCCCCACTCCCTGTGATGTGAAGAGAGATTGTGGACTGGAGCCAGCACAGAAACTTGATCTCAGTGTTTGCTATGATTCTGTGAGCTTCAACAGGCAGGGTCTGTTGCCCTGTGTTTAAGTCAAAGCTTACAGATGAAGCCCCTAGTAATGCCCTTGAGTCATGTGGGATCCTGGGACACCATGGGAGAGACATGCCTTACATCACTGGGAGCTTTTTCATGGCTAAAAAATCCTCAATATGTCTGGATGAAGACTTGGTGGTAAACAGACTCTACACAAGACTTTCCTACATGGTTCAGGCCCCAAATCCAGGGAACACAATTCAATACAATATCCTTTGTGGGAAAAGAATTAGCATGTGGCAAATATTGCAAATACCTGGCAGTTATCTCTTCAAGGTTATTCTGCCAAGAACCAGGCAGAATGAAGTAGTGCCTGACCACAAGCTGGTGGCTGTAGAAAAGGTGTATGGGACTCCCAACCCCAGAAGACAGACTGTCCTGTCCTCTTATATACTTTCCAAGGTCATGCTGAACTACATACTACCAATGGACTTAGAAAAACTTGGCTTGGGTCATCCTCTACTGTTAAATGGCAAAGGTATACAATAGAGGACTCTCAATAAATCTTGCTTGAGGTATGTATCACATAGTTATGAAATAGAAGTCAAAAGTATTCAGGAGAAGCTTATTAAAACCACAGTGAGCTATCACCTCCTCAGAGTTCTGTTGTCTACTCTTAAAAAGATGGCAGAGAACAAGTGCTGGTGAGGATAAGGAGAATAAGGCTAACCTGTTGGAGTAATGTCAACTATCAAAGTCATAATGGAGAACAACCTTGAAATTCCTCAATAATTAAAACTAGAATTACTATATCATCATCTGTTCTAATACTATTATGTACCCATAGAAAACAATATAAGTATATAGAAAAAACTCTACACTCCTGTGAGTATTGTGACTCTTTTCACTACAGAGCAGGAATGAAAAATATTTCAGTGTGCACCTACTGCTGGGTATGATAGAGTGTTATGCTGTCGTTCAAATTTAATCTTACTCCTGATGTGGAAGGAAGTAGAAAGTGTTATGCTGACTGAAGAAAGCCAGACACAAGTTCCACATCTACTCTTCTGCGGAATTACATTTGAAAGTTGAAAAAAAAAATAAGTGGGTTGGCGTGGACATTCATGGAAGTGTTTACTGTGAGAAAGAGAAGGGGAAAATGATGTAATTAATTTTAATCTCAAAAAAGTACTTATTTTAAAGTTGATGTTAGTAGAAATTTAGAGTAAAGGGGTAGTTAATTTTTAGAGAATAAGTGGAGAGGGCAGTGGGAAAAGTTGATAATTAGAGGTGAAAAACAGGTTCTTATATGTTTGTGATAAAGTGTGCTATGTAATTACAAAAGAAGGAGAAGCAATTTTAAGTGTTCCATTATAAATAAATGCTAAATATTTGAGATGGATATTTTAAATTATTCATATTATTTGTGTTTATGTGTGTTTGCCTACTTGTCTGTGTGTTCACTATATTCATGGAATACCATCAGAGGACAGAAAGGGTGAGGGTATCCTTGGAATTGATGTTATATGCAATCATGAGCATTTATGTGGGTGTTCACCCCAAACCAGGTCCTTTGTTATCGCTCTTAACTTCCTAGTCCTCTATACAGAGCTATTTTTTTTATATGCATCAAACCAGGTTCTTTACAAAAGCCTTTAACTGCCAAGTTCTCTCTACAATTTTTTTTATTCATCAGTTTAACATAAACTCAAAAATAAAATAATGACATCTCATGCTTTGTTTCCTTGGGGTCTTTTCTGAATTATGTTTTAGTAAAAGAAGTAGCTAATTGTACTAGATATACGTATTTGAGTCTACATTTATGAAGGACCATGTTTTCTATTGGATATAATCTTAGTATATATTGCATAAAATGTAAAAACATATATCTGTTTTTTCATGTATTTACAGATATGGGTCTGAAAGTAGGCCCTAATATCATGACTTTTAAAAACCAGACTAAGGGATGAGGAAGTGATTCAATAGTTAAAGTCACTAGCTACACTTCCATAAATTCTGGGTTCAATTCCCAACAGCTGTTTATAACTGTTCACAACTGTTTATAACTATAGATAGATGGAATCTAATGCCCACTCCTGGTATGCAGACTTCCATGTGAACAAAAAATCTATACATAACATAAATAAGCAAAATAATATAAATATATCAGAACAAGAAACAACAAAAGGAGGTTAAATGTACCCATAACCATAACCATGAGATCATAATATCACAACAAAACATAAAGAAGGGAAGCACACACACACACACACACACACACACACACACACACACACACACACTACCTACAACAACAGTAGCAGCAACAAAATAACAGAAATTGCCAATCATTGATCATTAATATTGCTCAGTACCACTGGCTTCAATTCCATAATAAAAGTATATAGACTAACAAAAACGGGTGTGAAAACAGGATCCTGAGCAACCATCTGAGGTCACGTTGTTGTCTGTGGTGTACTGCAACCAGGGCCATGTCTGGTTCCATGGTCCTTCTGCATCTGGTGCCGTACTGATGTCCCTGTCTTGTGTTATCACCAAAGGCCATGAAGATATCAATGGTCTTTGGGACAATGCTCTTGTAAAATGTAGAGATTTGTCATTCATAGTGGTTTAATAAAATGCTGATTGGCCAGGAGCCAGGTAGGGCATATAGGCAGGGCTACTAGACTAAGAAAATTTTAGGAAGAGGAAGGCAGAGAATGAGTTGTCAGCCAGACACAAGGAAAGCAAAATTAGAAATGCCTTACTTAGCTACTCCATGGCAAGTCTGAGGAGGGAGTGAGTTACATGTAAGAACCTGTCTCAAAAAATAAAATAATAATAAAAAAAAAACAGCATTCCTGTAGGAAGTACCCTTCCCTTGCTTTTATTTAGCTTTGGATTCCATTAACTGTAACCCAGATAAAACACCAGTTTTTAAAAAGTTTTTGCTAACATTTAATAATTGTACATAATGGAATTCATTATGGTATTTTCATATGTCCTGCAATACATTTTGATCTTATTTACTCTAAACTACTCTCTCTTGTTCTGCTCCCTCCCCTACTGATATTATTTTTATCTAGTATCCATCTTATTTTCTTACTTTCTGCATCTTTTTGTTTGTTTTGGTAACCAATGAAATTCATTGGTATTGTTTACAAGAGTGTGTGTGGGGAGGTGCTATACATCACTAAAGAAAATATTAATCCCTCTTCTTTATAGGTCCAATATTTTTATTTCTTTTAAAAAATACTGTCATTCTTTCACAAAAAAAAGAAAAGTTACCAGGCCATGTGGCTAAACATATAGTACAGGGAGGGACAACTGGAATGGGAGGATTTAGGGGAAAATGTGGAAGCCTAGTACAATGGAAACTTCTGGTATCATATTAGAGTGTCCCTAGTATGTTGCTTTTAAACTAAATCTCAAGCTTAAAATTTTACCAACCAAGACTTGGGAGAGAGATGATGAGGTGAACATTGAGACCACTGAGAGGCCAAGGAGAAAGCAGCTTACATTCCTCCTTAGACAGAAAGAAAGCTTCTATTTTCCCAAACCAAGAAAGGCACCAAACTCAAAGGCCCTCCTCTCTACTTCCTGTATGTTTCTCTATCCATTTTACAGACTCCCTCTTACTTTTTATTGCTACTTCCTTTCAACTAGTTGCTGCTTCACTTCTTGTTATAAGGTAGATTGTTTTTTAATTTATGCAATCTCAGGGTTCACAGTGTGACAGAATATCCCACAACTCTAGTGAAGACTTCTAGTAATGGAGGATATAAAGCCTGACCTGGACATAATCAGGCTATAATCAGGCAAGGTTCCCAGTGGGAGAACTGGGACATCAACCCAACCACAGAGCTTTTGACTCATACCTGTCCTTCCTCTAAGCTGTGCAGGGGTAAAAGTGGCTCAGTGCTTATGGGAGTGTCCAACCAATGTCTGGTTTAATTTGAGGCCTATGTCACAAGAGGGAGCCCATGCCTGACACTGCCTGTATAGTCAGAAACTGGAAGCTGGATGGGTCAGGGACTTAGGGTAGAACCAAACACATATAACCCCCCTAAAAATTCAATGAAATGATTCCTAGTGGATTTCACCTATACTCACAGATTGGTTGCCTAATCCAGTCATCATCAGAGAGGTTTTCTCATGCAACTTATGGGAGCAGATGCAGAGACTGCCAGCCAAACATGATGCAGAGCTTGAGGAACACTCTGCAAGAGTCAGAGGAAGGATTGTAGGGGTCAGGGACACCAGGAGAACATGGCCCACAGATTCACCTAAGTAGTATTCATGGGAAACACAGAAGCTAAAACAGCTGTCACAGAACCTACCTGGGTCTGCTTCTAGGTCCTCTGAATACAGGATGTGGTTGGTTAGTTTGGTGGTTTTTGTGGGACTCTTAATAATGGGAATAGAGGTGTCTCTGAATTTTTGCCTGCTCTAGAAACCCTTTTCATCCTAGTGGGTTGCCTTTTTCAGCCTTGATATGAGGGTTTGTGCCTAATCTTACTGCATTTTCTTATGCTGTGTTTTATTGATATGCCTGGAAGGTCTGTTCTTTTCTGAAGGAAAATAAGAAGCAGTCAATCTGGGGGAGAAGGGAGGAGGAAGGGCACTGGGAGGGATGGAGGGAGGAGAGGCTATAGTCCAGATGTATTACATGAGAAGAATAAATAAAAATCATTAAAATGTTATCTTTTAACATTGTAAAATGTTGAAGCAGGTCACAACTCCCACCCTATGTGTGTATTCCTCCCTGTGACTTGTCCTCACTTTATTTCTGCACAGGGTGCTGTGGCTTCTGGTCACTGTTCATCTGTTTTAAATCAAACATTGCCAGCTAGTCCAGTTGAAGCTCAGAGAGCTTTCTTACTGTCTTCTAATTCACACTCTTTTGTGTCAGGGAAGGGTAGGGTAGGGTATACATGATTAAGTCCATGTTTGAAAACAAAAACATATCTATGTAAAGGCCAAAGAAAACCTTGGGTGCTATTTCTCAGGAGTATATTTTGTTTTGTGAGACACTATCAGAGACACAAACAACTAAATGTGGGTAACAATAAGCCTAAGGGATCGGTGTGTCTCTGGCTCCTAAACACTGGCATAACTGGGATATGCTACCATGCCTGCAGTGTGATGGAGCTCTCTCCCAGCTCTCCCTCTTTATATGTTCACTTCTTCCCATTACATGAATCAGCATGACACATTGAGAATCTACATTGTTTTGTTTTCAGCATAAACTGTAATAAAAGTCTGAGCAAAGGCTTTGCTCAATCAAAAGACCTTATTATTGAGGACACACAAAAGAGAAATTACTATGAATTATCATAAGATAATAAATTCTTGGTGTTATAATTAAACTATGTTTTCCCTTTTTTAATTTAAATTTGAAACAAGATTGTTTTACATGTCAATCCCAGAGCCCTCATCCTCCTGTCCTCCCCTGTCACCTCCACCAACACTAGCACCTATCCTTTCTGCTCCCCAGGGAGGGTAAGGCCTTCCATGGGGAGTTTCAAAGTCAGTCGTATTATTTGGAGCAGGGCCTAGGACCTCCCCTATGTGTCTAGGCTGAGAAAGTATCCCTCTATGTGGGATGGGATCCCAAAGTCTATTAGAATACTAGGGATAAATATTGATCCATTACTAGAGGCCTCATAGACTGTTCAGTCCTCCTAACTAACACCCACATTCAGGGGATCTGGGTTAGTCCTATGCTTGTTTCCCAGCTATCAGACTAGGGTGCATGAGTCAGCATTACTAATGATCAGTTTGGATCATTAGTAATGATCCAAACTAACTGGATTCCAGAAGTTTGGCTGGTGTCTAGCTGTGAATGACTACTTCTGCTTCCATCAGTTACTATATGAAGGATCTAGGATGGCAGGTAGGGTAGTCGTCATTATCATGGAAGGGCATTAAAGGTAACCTCTCCACTATTGCTTAGATTGTTAGTTGTGTTCATGCTTGTAGATATCTAGGCATTTCCATAGTGCCAGATTTCTCCTTAAATCTATAATGGCTCCCTTTATTATGGTATCTCTTTCTTGTTATCCTCTATCCATTCCCTGTCTCAATCTTCATGTACCCTCATGCCCACCTCTCCCCTCCTCTTCTCCCCTTCCCTTTCTCCTAACTAACTCTGCCCTCCCTCCATGATCCCAATTTGCTCAGGATATCTTGTCACTTTCCCCATCTCCAGAGGACCATGTATGTCTCTCTTAGAGTTCTCCTTCTTTCCTAGAGTTTCCAGTGGTATGAATTGTAGGCTGGTAATCCTTTGCTCTATGTCTAAAATCCATATAAAGTGTTTGTCTTTTCAGGATGGGTTCTTCTAGTTCTATCCATTTCCGTAGAAATTTCAGGATCCCATTGTATTTTTTCCACTGACTAGTACTCCATTGTGTAAATGTACCACATTTTCTCCATTTATTCTTCAGTTGAGGAGCATCTAGGTTGCTTCTGGGTTCTTGCTATTACAAATAATGCTGCTATGAACATAGTTGAACAGATGTCCTTGTTGAATGAATATGCGTCTTTTGGGTATATGCCTAAGAGTGGAATTATTGGATCTTGAGGTAGACTGATTCCATTTTCCTGAGGAACCACTATACTGATTTCCAAACTGACTGTACAAGTTTGCACTCCAACCAGCAGTGGAGGAGTGTTCCCCATTCTCCTCATCCTCTCCAGCATAAACTGTCATTGGTGTTTTTTATATTATCCATTCTGACAGGAGTAAGATTGTATCTTAGAGTTGTTTTGACTTGCATTTCCCTGATAGATAAAGATATTGAGCACTTTCTTAAGTGTCTTCAAGCCATTTTAGTTTTCTCTACTGATAATTCTCTATTTAGTTCTTTACCCCATTTTTAATAGGGTTATTTGGTGTTTTGGTGACTAGTTTCTTGAGTTGTTTGTATATTTTGGAGATCAGCCCTCTGTCAGATGTGGGGTTGGTAAATATGTTTCTCATTCTGTGTGCTGCTATTTTGTCTTGTAGACTGTGTCCTTTGCCTTACAAATAATAAATGGGAGATCCCATTTTTTATTTGTTGATTTCAGTGTCTGTCCAACTGATGTTATGTTCAGGAAGCAGTCTCATGTACCAATTCAAACAAGGGTACCTTACACTTTCTTTTTTAAGAGGTTCAGTATGGCTGGATTTACGTTGAGGTCTTTGATCCATTTGGACTTACGTTATGTGCATTGCATAGATATGGTCTATCTGCAGTCTTCCACATGCCAGCATCCAGTTATGCCAGGACCATTTGTTGAAGATGCTTTTTGTCCATTGTATTATTTTAGCTTCTTTGATAAAAATCAGGTGATCATAGGAGTGTTCTCTATGGGTTAATATCTGGGTTTTCAATTCGATTCCATTGGTCTACCTGTCTATTTTTGTGCCAATATCAAGCTATTTTTAGGACTATAGCTCTATAATAAAGCTTGAACTCAGGGATGGTAATGATTTTGAAGTTCCTTTATTGTACAGGGTTGCAATAAAGGAATTTCCTGTGTCTTTTGTTTTTCCATATAAAGTTAAGTATTGTCCTTTCAAGATCTGTGAAGAATTCTGCCGGGATTTTGATGGGGATTGTGTTGAATCTGTAGATTGTTTTTAGCAAGATTACCCTTTTTGCCATGTTGATCCTGCCTATCCATGAGCATGGGGGATCTTTCCATTTTCTGGTTAAATTGCTTAATTGTTAAGGAAAAGCAACTACGAAAAAATACACTTGATTATCAATTCTGCTAAATTAATCCAATTTATATATTTTAAAAATGTTTTGACTTCAAAGTTTAAGTCTAAGGACAGGTCACTGGGGAATAGAATTTCTATTTTTGGTTCTATATATAATAAAAAGCTGTGGATTCCTTCTAGACTAACATGGTTTGATCAAGCAAGACCCCCTGAAACAGTGTCCCAGGTGGTTCAACATTCGAAAAAGCTGGGACAAGGCATCCGTGCAGACCACTACAGCCAGGATTTCTGCATCTTCTTAGGATTCCCAAGACAACACCCTACCAGCAGGAGGCAGTTTGAAAAGAATGTTGCCCAAATTCCCAAATATTATTTATAAATGTTTGTTTTCATTTAAATGGGATTAGTTATAAATAATTAATGACCACAACCAATCTCTTTTTAAAGGTAAAAAGGGATTATGACATAGAAATGACTACTTGTTTGGGAATGGATTTTTACTTATTGATAAAAGAGGTCAATTTTTTGATATGTATATTTATACTCTTGTTTAGGTATTGTGTTTATGTAGCTCATTTGAAAATGTAATGTGTAATTTAATACAGATTATAGATAGTCACATATAATAGTCAAAACTTAGAGTTTAGTTAGGTTTTTTAAATATATAGAGATATGTTGCAAATGGATTGATACTCTTCAAACCTTTCAAAGACCTACAGAATATGACATTAGTGAGACATAACCGCTCCTGGCAATGCTACCTGCATCAGAAAGGAAGATGGACATTGAAGAAACTCATTATGGATTTTACTCTCAATATGAAAAGACTAGCCATTTGATCAAGATATTGCTCTTGTCTAGACTGTTTGACTTTTTGCTGTATAAACTGGACATGCAAAACCCATAGAAAAATGACTGCTAAAACAAGATGAACAGTGCTACAGGGTTCCTACCTCATGGAAGAGTCTGCCAGAAAATCTGCAGGACACAGAGGAAAGTGACTGACAGACTGACATTACAGGTGGACAGTTTAAAATTTCCTGCTTTGCTGAGGAGTCTTCCAGACACACTATGGCCTATAGGCTGAAGATGGGACATTACAGACGAACTTTGGATGGCATCTCCATTGTCGCAATATCTGTTCTAAGTATGGTGACTTAGGACCAGACTCATTGGCCACTTTGTGAATGAGAAAGAGACTGGCAAATGGTGTGGGTATCCATAGCTAAATGGTTGTGTTAGTGCCTATGTTTACTGAACAAGCTGTGATTGGACCCTGGGACATCATTGCTGAGACTGGATGAGGGGTTAGTGAGGTATTTGCTTCAATGGGTGCACAGCATGCTAAATCTCTTATGGGTATTGGAGGAGGCGTGCCATCTGCAGCACAGGAGAGGTAGAGGGGAAAACAGTTAGAGCCCTGGGGACTGGTATACTCTCCTTCATTATATCCTTTTCCCTCTCTACCTCCCTCCTCTTCCTTTCCTCCTTTTCTTTTTGTATTATCTATGCTTTCTCAATGGCCTCTTTGTCATCATTGAATTTTGAGAACATATTAGAAACAGAATTTTGAGGATATGTTAGACATAGATGGAATGGTGGTGATAGTTATGTTGGCATGGCATTGCTCCTAGCAAAATGTTTATTGTGGGTCTTCACCACCTACTCAGCCGAGAGGGATTTTAAACTGACAATTATAGCAAATAAAATAGGAATGAAGGTTAATTGAGGTATCACTCTCTAGGCTACCTCTCCTTTCCTGCCCAGAAACAACACATGCATCCAGAGATCAGGCTCCCACATGTTTTCTGGAGAGATCCAGGGTGTGTAGTTCTGGTCAGGAGCCCTTGGCTGATTAAAAGGGATTTGAGGGCCCCAATATGAGGTTTCTTACAGTGATAGGGGAGGTTTCCCATGACTCAAACAGCCTAGACAGATGAAGAGAGAAATGTGTGTTCAAATGTGAGTGTCCTGTGCTTAGTGGGGAATTTCCACAGTTCCTGGGTTGTGGCCATATGCCCATATGGTGTTTCCAGAGGAGTCTGACTTTCTGAGGTCAGCCTTTGGTTCCTTTCCATGGGGCACAAGCCCTTATATGTAAGCACCAAGTGAACCAGTTCTGAGAGAGGCTGCCTCCCTATTCACAGATAAAGATGAACAGAAACAAACAGCAAGAAGGAGGAGAATGTATCTGTACTTACCCAGCAGAAAACCGAGAAAAGAAACAATATATAGAGGCCACTCATTTGTGAACACCTTAATGGGAGCATCCTGACATGACACAGACTAGAAAAGAGGATCTCAGCAGGACTAGTAGATCAAAGTGAATGCTATTCCAATCTCAAACATCGACAGCAGAAACAGGCAAAAGTAAAGCCCCCCAAAAAGACAGAAGCAGATTGACCCATTGCAAAATCTCATCTCAACAATTGCTGAAAATGATTTAATAAAGTGGAGGACTTTGTGAATTCTGTAGCTTTCAGGAGCTTTCTAAGTTGTACCTTTTTTAATTGTTTTTTCAATTTTCCATGTTTCCTTTCTTTCTTTCTTTCTTTCTTTCTTTCTTTCTTTCTTTCTTTCTCTCTCTCTCTCTCTCTCTTTCTTTCTTTCTTTCTTTCTTTCTTTCTTTCTTTCTTTCTTTCTTTCTTTCTTTCTTTCTTAAATCTTACCATACAGGAGGTAGTGTTTAGAAAAAACAGCTAACTGTTCAACTTAGGAAATTGCAACTTTATTTGTGTGAATGGAGGTGAATAATAAGTGAATATATGTGGGGCACAAGACCGCAGCTGTTGACAACTTCTCACTCATGAGGAGTGTGTATTTTAAAAGGGTTTCTCATAGAAATTAGGAATAGAATGGTATTTATCAGAGTTTGAGAAAGATTGAAGTAGATGAGCAAAAGTTGATAAATTGATAGTAATTATTACATAGAAGTACAAATTCTGTTGTGTAATTTCAGCATAAATACTAAAAATTAAATGTACTTTCTATTCCCAAAAGCAAGGGAATGAATTTTGAGTGTTTTCACAATAAATAGGTGTTAAATATTTGAGATGAATTTCAACTATATAAAGTGACTTCTTTTGATCCTTTGCTCTATGTCTAACATCCATATATGAGTGAGTACATACCATGTTCCTAATTTGTGACTGGGTTACCTCATTCTGGATGGTTCCTTCAAGTTCCATCCATTTGCCTGCAAATTTCAAGATTCCATTGTTTTGTTTTGTTTTTTCACCGATTAGTATTCCATTGTGTAAATGTGCCACATCTTCTTTATCCA
The DNA here is from genome assembly GCA_030556225.1 of Cricetiscus sungorus. Taxonomy (NCBI): domain Eukaryota; kingdom Metazoa; phylum Chordata; class Mammalia; order Rodentia; family Cricetidae; genus Cricetiscus; species Cricetiscus sungorus. Next base: position 135,977,401 of record JANBXA010000007.1, on the reverse strand, counting down.
TTCTTCAGTTGAGAGGCATCTAGGTTGCTTCCAGGTTCTTGCTTAAATACCCTTCTCTGATAATGAGATTAATAACTAACTTATCTACCATCATAGAGACCTACCATCTAGTAGCTGATGGAAACAGAAGCAGACACCCATAGTTAAACACTAAGCTGAACTGGAATCCAGATGCAGAGAGGGAGGAGTGATAAGAAAATGGGGACAAGACCATATTACAGAAACCCACAGAGAGAGCTGACCTAAACAAGGGAGAGCTCATGGATCCCTAGACTGATGTCTGGGAAACTAACATTATATCAACTCAGACTCCCTGAACATGGGTCTCAGTTAGAAGGCCTGGCAGTCTAAGGGAGCTCTGTTAGTGGAACCACGATGTATCCCTGGTACACAAAAGGTCTTTAGGAGCACATTAACTATGGAGGGATACTCCCTTTACCTAGAGGCAGGAAGGAGGGCCTAGTCCCTACTCCAAATGACTTGACAGATTTTGTTGATCCCTCCTGTAAGGCATCACCCTCCCTGTAGAGTTGCAGGGGAATGGGAAGGGAGGGTGGTCATGGGGCATGGGAGGGAGGGAGGGAGAGGGAACTTGGATTGATATGTAAAATAAGAAAAACAAAAATATAAAAATGAGGTGACCTTTTTAAATATGCAATTCCTTCAAAATTCTCAAGTGTTATTTTATTTTTTAATTTATTATTTTTGTCTTTCACATCAGGCATCTCAAACCCATTCATTTCCCTATTACTTTGTAAATGCCCGGTTAGTCCCCTGGAAAAAAACCCTGCCCTGCAAAATAAAAATAAAATTTAAGGGGAAAAATGAAAAATCTCATCATGGAAGCTTTATTGTGACACAGTGAGTCATGCAGTAAACCTTTGTGTCCATATGTTTACTTGCAAGTGTTCATTACAGAGTCACTGGTCTACTCCTAAGCACCTGGTTTCTGCTACATTATCAATGCTGGGCCCTCACTGGCATGCTTCTTAAGCATCCGTTTATAGTGATCTTGGAGTTTTGGGTCTGTAGGACCAGCCCTCTCATGTCCTCCAGAAGGTCTTAGAAAAGGTGGATGTTGGGGTGGGCCAACTCATAAACCTTTTTCTGGTTCTGGGTAGTTGTAGGGTTGGTCAGCCCACCAGCTCTCCCCTGTCCTCACCACCAGGGTAGCTCTCTAGCAATGCTAATGCTAGTGATTCCCTTGCCATAATGAACAAGGAGTATGGGCAGTTCTCTGCTTTCACACCTGATTGTCAGCTCTTCCACACCTACACCATCAGGGCCATCTTCACTGTGCTGCCCATGCTCACGTTCTTAGGGCCAGTTCAATTGCACCCCCATCAATAGGGTCAGCTCTACTGTGTAGCTCAAATACTATAAACCCAGAGACAGATGTTGGATTTCAAGCTGAAGATAAGAAAAGAAAGCAGTCAAGGTACCAGAGAGCTCTGTCCTCTACCAAGGCAGGACTTTAAATTTTTATCTTTTATTGACAAAAACAGCAAAGCATGGCATGACTTAGCCTTAAATGTGCATTCCTCTATGTGACTTGTTCTTAACAGGGAGGAGCTACTTTTGGACACTGTTCACTTGTTTTAAATACAAATACTCCCAGTGATTCTAAATGAAGCTCAGCTAGTTTGGTACCTTTCTCTACACAATGTGTTTTACATGTATGTGTGTGGGTGTGTGGATGTGTGCATAATCAGATTCATATATGTGAATGAATGTATGTACATGTATATATCCATATGTGGAAGTCAGAAGTGAACTTTGGGTGTTGTTTCTTGGGAGATGACAATTTTGTCCTTTGAGATAAGGTATCTCACTGGGAAACAGGACTCACTATTAGACTGGGTTGGTTGTCCAGAAAACTTGAAGAATCTTTTGTTCTGTCTTCCTAGTGTTGGTTAACAAGCACACACCACCGTGCCTGGCTGTTGTATAGGTACCAGAGATTAGATTTAGGTCTTCAGATTTGTGTGGGAAGCATTTAAGTGAGTGAATCTTCTACCACTCAGCATGAAGTGTTGGGAACTGTACTTCTTTCATTTCTTACCTACATTGTAAGCTAGTTTCAGAACAAGACACAAAACTATAATTATTATTGAGAGCATGAAGAAGAAAGATGACAAAGAATTATCATATTATGTAAGTTAATTAACAGTAAGTTTCTATTTTGCTCAAGACCAGATGCATATTAGCACAAGGGATAATAACACATTTGCAAAGAACAGAAAATAGCAATATATTTGTGCAGTGACTTGAGAAATTGCAAGTTGAGAAATTGATTGACAGGTGTTTCCTGGGACTTGACAGAATGGGAATACATGAGAGGAGAAGGACACTTTGTCCCTGATGGAATGAAGGCAGAGAGGGGATTGCAGGAAACAACACAGTCTGGGCCAGAAAGTGTTATCCTCTTTAGACAGGAATGAAGCAGAGCTGGTAGGTGGGAGGCAGAGAGGACAATCCATTGGCAACTGGTGCTGTATTGATGTCCTTAGTGTGAACCAGTGATTTCAGCTTAAAGTTCTGTAAAATGGTGGTCAAGAATAGAAAAAGCTCCATGCGTGCCAGGCCCTCTCCTGCACATATACGTTTTCCTAGGGGGAAAATAAAAAAGATTATTATTCTCTGTAAATGTGAGAATGACTGTACTTGTAACTGATACAAGAGGCTATGAATAAAGGGTATGTTATTGGATGGTTGGTGGAAGGATAGCTACACGAATGGACAGATAATTAGGCAAATAAAAACATGGAACAAATTTGTTGCTCAATTTACATACATCATTATAAAATACATTGTTCAAAAACACTTTTTTAGCTATGTGTGGTTATTCATATCTGTAATCAAGCTGTCTGGGAGACTGAGCTCTCTATTCATTATCAAAAATAACAAAACCAAGGACAGAAGCTACATATTCAAAGGCAGCATGCACACTGAAGATGTTGACTCAATATCCATTATTCTCACCCTGAAGGAACAGGGCTATCTGTCATCTTTTCAGACTGCCCTGTCACGTGGACAATATACCCATCATCTAATGAGGATCTCAGAGCTTCTGGCATGGTAAAGTGTGTAAAAAATTCTCTGATCTAATGGTTTGTGACTTTCTTTTCATTATATGTGATTTATTCTAACAATTCTCCATTACTCATGCCTTTTGAGGCAGTTAGGAAGTCATGTATTAGAATGCTGCTCTATTTTTGACATTAATATATAAGGTCGGAGAGATAAATGTGATGATCTATACCCAATACCCTGTGTATCTGGGAGGCTTTCTCATTGCCCTAGTCTAATTGGTACTTGATAAGTATTATTCATTTAGCTGTTCACCAGGGCACTTGATGCTCTTCAGTAATTTTCCATATTTTTGAAGACTTGTAATTGCATAATTCAGCACAGAGGTGATTGACACAGAAAAAAAAATGAATGTAATTTATGATGTCTCTATTTTCATGGTGAATGAGAAGAGTGTAAATGAAGTAGTTTTCTTTGTTATTTCTGTGATGAAGCTAAAGAAGGAAAACAAATAGCCTATACTATTGAGGTTTAATAAGGATCAGGATAAACAAATAGGCCGAATAGATGTTTATTCAGGGAGAAATAACTCACAACATAGACAGATGAAAACCAGCAGGTTGTATCAGATGCTCTCCTCTCCGTGTCCCGCCAATAAGAGAGCATTCCCTGGCCCCTCCTCAGACCTAGTTCCATGGGTCACTTCTGCCCCTGGCTCCACCCCCCCAATGGGTGTGTTCAGTGCTGCAGAAGCAGACAAAGTGAATATCCCACTACACTATACTCTAGCTTTCTCAATTTTAGCAGTGGATGAACAATCAAAGCCTCACTTTCATATCTTGACAGGGAAGAAATCTCTTTTTCGTGACCATGCATGGAACTGCAAGTCGTACCCCTGATCATTGCAAGTCTACTGGCCATTAAGGAGCCACTTTTTAAGCCTCCACAGATCATCATGTCACTGGATCCATGGAAATGAATGTCTCACCTGTTGAAAAAGGTATGAAGTAGTCACTTTTCTTAAAGTTTCCATTCTTATCTAGAAAGTGGCCAGGGTCAAACACTTCTGGGTTGGGGAATTCCTTGCTGTCGTTTAGCACTGATGACAGTGATGTTATCACTGTTGTTCCCTATAAAAATACACAGAGAGAAATCAAGTTACAAAAACAACACAGAGCTAAAATACATTAGGAAAAACCTAGATCACCTTCAGTTTCATAGTGGAGGTAAGGTTCAAATAACAGTAGGGAAGTTTCAACTAGAAGGCACATAAGGAACAGGGAGGAGAATGAGACCAGGCACAATGGTGTGGCTAAAGTGCCTTCAGTGACATTTCACATGAGTACTTGGACTAAAGCTTCTAAATCTCTTCTTCCTTTCCTTCAGATTGGACCCATGCTTCTGTGACCACTGTCTGCTATAGCTCATCACATCTGTCTACATACCACACATGTGAATCAGGCTCCAGATGGAATAGTTCATTGAGTGTTGTGAACTGAATAGGAGACCATTGATTAAGAACAATATGAAAAATTTGAAAAGACAAATGTCACTATGTTCCTCATTTACAGAATCTATTCTATCTATTTATTGATAAGAAAGTGAATGTAGGGCTCTGTACCACAGTAGAGGTGTACAGTCACATATGCAATCTATATGAATGCACAGACACAAACACGGAAATGCACATATGAATATATGTCAGAAAAACAGGATGGAAACTATTTCGCAGAAGGAAAGAAAGGAATGGAATGGGGAGGATAGTGAGGAAATAAAATAACATCCAAATAAGAAGAAGGGTAAGTTATGATGTCATAATCTGATCACAGCGAAATCAATACAATTTCAGAAGACATACAGAAATTGTGAGAGATGGAGCTGGGGCTGGCAAGCCCTCTTCAACTAGTACATAAACTAAACTTATGTGAAAGTTCCTAGGAATATGATCTAAAAAGCTTTTACAGGGTTGCCACACATATTACAATGTGGTATAACTAAATGTGTTTAAATTTAAAAAAAAAAACTATTTATGTGAAAATAGTTCTAGCATCAATAACAATTTAATGTATTATATGCCCAATCATTTCTTTATATGTTGCATGTCACTGCTTCTCTGCTGAGATGGCAGCGTCTCTAAAGGGGCAGCACAATTTTTATGGGACTGGAAGGTCTGAAATCTACCAGGAAAATACTGCAAAAATCACTGGTTCCTACTTATCTTATTACTTCTGCTAAGATCAGTGGCTCCAGACTTATCAAAGAAAATACTTATCCTATTTGTCAGAAGGGAAAATCAGCAGTGAAATACCCAGGTTGTTTTTACAAAGAAATGGAATATTCTACTTGACTAGACCATGAAGAGGCCAGTCATATCATCCATCAGCAGAGGGATGATGAGATATAAGTTGAGCTGATGCAACACTCTCCTCAAACTGGGCCTTAAACCCAAGGAAACTATGAGGAGATACATTGTTCCAATTGTGTACTTTGTTCTACTTACCAATTATTTGGGCTAATGACATAAACATAAACAAGTTTTGTATATTAGCCATACACTTCAACAGTCTTACATCAGTACTGTCCTTCAGTCAAACAGAGCACACTGGCAAACTAACCCATATACTAAGTCTGTTATCACAAAGCAAAACCCATGCCACCTGGAAAAATTAGTTCCATCATCTCTACATGATGTCAGTAAATGGAAAGTTACCAATATTTTTCCCCACAACACTCTGAAATAATCCAAGACTCTCCAAGGGAAAGCAACTTAATCCTTTCTGAGTGAAGACATTCATATAAAAATTCTGAATTTTTTATCTGTAGAATTTGGTACTCAATACAAAGTTTTATTCTGCCTTCAAAGTAGCACTAAGTGGCCACAGATAAAATAAATAAAAACAGAATCAGGGAAAATTTTCAATTTAGTTTTAAGCCGGCAAATTGCTTTTAATATAAAAATTCTAACAAGTACAAGGAAGAAAATTTACAAACAGAATTTTCTTAACATAAAAGTCATAAGTAAGATGTGGTAGAGAAATTCCAATTTACATATATGTTTGTGACAGATACAATCAGTGATCCAAGAGTGAAAAATACACAGAACCATTACATGGGTAGAGAACAATTTTGAAGAGAATTACAGGATTTTGTGAATAAAATTCATCTCAAAGAAAAAATCCTTATTCCTGGTCCATGCTCATACATAATTGGCTCCACAACAAAGTTCTCTTATATCCTTAAGTAAACCAAAACAAATTTTTTTTATTCTGACTATAAAATTATCGGTGTTTTTCTAAAACATCAAACTTGATAGGGAGATAATAAAGTGCTAATTGTCATTCTAATCAGAACGGTGACAATTGATGTGCTGTGAAAAAATACTTTTGCACACTGTGGAGATTGAATGAATATAAAGCTACTCAGTACTCTCATATATAAATTATAGGTGGAACAAGCTAATTAGTAGAATGATGGAAAAAGTAGAGCAGAGTCAGAGGACATGCCCATCAGCTACTGAGGATTCAGGATGTGTAGAAAATGAGTTAACATACCATGAGACACATGGCAAAGCACAGATAAGAAATGTGGGTTAATTTAAATGTAAGAGTTAGGTAGTAGCAAGCCTGAGATATTGACCCAACATTTACAATTAGTGCTAAGTCTCGAAGTCACTTATTTGGGAAGTGGCTGCTGGTTGTTTGAGATCAGTCAAGTCAGAGCAGGAAAACACTACCTACAATGATGGCTACTGCTGTAGCGTGTATGTTTCCGCCAGCCCGCCACTCTGGGCCCTCAGCCGCACCAGCCCCAAATAACACTCAGAGACTCTGTATTTGATACAATCCTGTTGGCCAATTACCATTATAGTTTATGGGCTAGCTCTGTCTTAATTATTAACCCATTTTTACTTATCTAAGTATTTCCACGTGGTCGTCTTATCGGGGAGCCGTGCGGCAGGCTTCCTGCTCCTTCCCGGGCTACATCTTGACTCCACCTACTACTTCCTCTTCCTCCTCCTAGTCTCCTAGCCCCACCTATCTAGTTTTCTATTGGCCACAGGGCTTTATTAACAGTATGAGAAACATATATACAGAATCACATCTCCCATCATACTGCAAACAGGTCTGTTCATCACTATCACAAAATTCATCAAACTGAAGAGAAACAAAGACACAGGATAACAAAAAGTACATAGAAAATTATTAGCTCACATAGCACCTTCAAATTCCACATATATTTACAGAAACATTTAAATAAATTGTTTACATTAAGCATATGGAAAGAATAGCAGAGGCACGAAAGATATAATGATAGACATTAATAATTTAGGAAACCTCTAAGAAAGTATTGGTAGGCTAAATTATAAAAAAGAAACAAGGCAAATAATTCAGTGTCACAAATAAATGAATGAAGTAGTCTTATTAGGGAACTGAAGAATTCATGATATCAATTCTTTCCAATTTTAAGATTTTTTTTTCTCATAATCATAAAAATCTAAACAAGGCTTTGGAAATTTGTGAAAATGTTTGAACATTCAAATAGAGACTTGTAAGTTTTTCCAACATTGTTTAGAAGAGAGAACAAATGTGGAAGTATCATCACCAGGTATCTCTCTATATGTGCAGTAGCACTGCCCTCCTGATCATGAAGCAGTACAAACCTCAATCAGCCCTGTGTAGCTCAGAGGACAGGAAGCTCACTGTGATCTGGGAGCATCAAGAGGACAGAGATGCAGAGACAAGCCAGCTTACCTTGGGGATGAAGTAGTCCCTGAACTTAATGTCACAGGTCACCGCATGGGGCAGATTGGTGGGGAGGAGGTCAATGAATCTCTGAACCTCATGAATCATGGCATCTGTGTAGGGCATGTGGCTTCTGTCCTGCATGCAAGCGTTGCGGTGTCTGCCAATCACTCTATCAATCTCTTCCTGGACTTGAGCTGGATCGTGGCAGTGAGAAACAGAGGAATAGAAAAGAGACATGTTTGACACAATCTAAGGCTATACGCTGCATAATGTAGGCATTCCAAAAGAATTAGAAATGTTTGCTTTTTATTCAAGGGTAAAAGTATTTATACATATATTTATACAGAGATGCTGTGTTGTAGGTTTATATTCCTATCCTTCTATAAAGATATGATGATAGATGAGCATATTCTTATTATTTAGTAACCATAGTAGCAAATAAAGTATAATTACTTACAAGTATCAAGTAAAGCAACATACTTGCTCAACATGTTTTGGTCTGTGGTCAGGACATGGGATGTCAAATACTAAATCTCTATCTAAATACAATATTCTCTTGTAGGCTAATTCTAATGAATGTGTATTTAGGAACATCTGTGTGTGCTGCATGTATACAATTTAAAAGACTCTTCTTTTTTGTTCCCACACCCAATATTGAACAAGTTTAACCTCTTCAAATACTTCTGAAATATATTCATATGTGTACAAAGACTGTTTCTTATATGCTCACATATGCACATTTATGATTTTTGATATCAGAAATAAAAATCTCAATTATATCTACATTACCTATATGCATGACTATATGAAAAACACATATTCCCCTCCATTTCTCCCTCACTTCACTAACGACAGCATATTGGGACCTCATGAAACAGAAAATATTCTATACGGCAAATTACACCATCATTAGTACAAAACAGCAGTCAACATAATAGGAAAAGATTTTAACAGCTACACCTCCAATAGAGGACTAATATCCAAAATATACAAAGTATTCAGAAAACTAGATATTAAGAAAACAAATAAGGCAATTAATAAATTGGGTGAAGATATGAGCAGAGAATACTCAAAAGATGAAACTCAAGGACTGAAAAAAAACTTAAACTTACAAAAATTATCAAAAATGCTAGTCATCAGAGAAATGCCAATCAAAACTGCTTTGATACTTCATCTTACAATGAACAGAATGGTGAATATCAGCTTTTAAAAAAATTAGAGGTCATGTTGGTGAGGATGTGGACCAAAAGGAACATTGATGCATTGATGGTGGGAGTGTAAATCTGTTCAGCCACTACACATATCAGTGTGACAGTACTTTAGGAAGGTAGAAATCAATCTACATTATTTTTTGTTAATCCACTACAGCACTCATATGGTAAATACTGAATTGTGAGCTTCCCAGACCTGGGGCCCAGCAACATCTCTGATACTCTTAACTTCTCACAAGAGCCATTCAGACTCCTGAAGCCCATGACTTCCTGTGACTTTACTTCACATATTAGGATGTAAAAACATTCTCAGAAGTATCATGAAGAAATGAAAAAGTGGATAAAAATTATGGCAAACCTGGAGGTCTCATCTATCTTTTGTTTTATAAACTTATAAGAAGTCAGACGACCTGGAGAATTCTGGTGTAGTCTTGATGAGAACAGTTTACATGGGACTGAGGGATCACCCAGAAGTGTTTCATGCTTCTGCTCAGTCTTAAAAATAGATCAGTCTTTCTTGGGTGGATGTTGTAACTCTATTCGGATTAACGCATGTAACGTATTTTCTATTAAGATGGTAAAATCAGAAGTGCTGATTTATTCCTTTTATCTGAAGTACAGACCCTGCTGCTCACACAGAATAACACACAGAAAGGGCTCTGATATGTAGAATTCTGCGACTCACATGTTGCCAGTTTCCCCTTTCTACCCTTTGCATTGCTCATTTCCTGTCAATCATCAAAGTCTCAGGAAAAGGGCTTCTTAGACTTAGCTATTTTTTTAGGAATTTATTTTCCTGGAGTGGGGAGAAACTTCAGCAAGGCCAGCGACCTGTATACAACATTGTTCTCTATTAAACTTCCCATGCTCTGGAACAAGTTTTCATGTGTCTGCACATACAGATTAGCACCTTGTTATTCTTACTATATGCTCATTTAACATTTCTGTTTGTTTCAACATCAGATTTCCTGCTCTGTATTTTTCTCATTCCTCATACTGTTATTTCAGAAATTTAAAGAAACCTTCTTGATTGCTTATTGTTATCACTCCCTATCCTAAAACTATAAATTTTGTTCCATATTTGTGTTTTTATCATTTATTGAGCACAGGAGGGAGTGGGTGTTTTGTGCATGCTGGAACACTGACTCTGTTTTAAATTACAATGTAAACGAAAACACTATTGGTACAGTTGAATAAATCATTAAACAACAGAAGTTTAAGGAAATGGACTTCTGAAGTAATAAAATTCCTTAATCTATATTTTCTGCATCAAAAATATGTTTTTAGAGGATCTAAATATTTTGAATAATTCTCAAAATGCACATTTTCTCAGTCAGTCTCACTAATGCTTCAGTGAGGTGAATTTTCTTTTCTCTGCCCGAAAGTTTGATTCATCCCAATGAGGAAAAGGATCTAAAAGGCTTTAGCTGGTCTAAGACATGGCTTTAAGACTAGAACATGTATCCACAGGACAAGGTACCCTGGCCATGCTTGTAGCAGTTTACCTTCCAGAGAACTCAGACACTAAGAAAAATTTGATTGCTTTTCTGAACACCAGAGTCTGTTTCTCTTAGTCACACTGTTTAATGCAGCCAATGAGTGACACAGAAGGTGAAGGACTGAGACTTCTCTCAGAAAAACAACACACATGGCATCAGAAGACTCTTTGCAGCATCTTATAGGAACACTGTAGGTCACCACCTGTGTCCTCACCTATGACATGGGGATGCTTCAGCAGGAGCAGGAGAGCATATCTCAGAGTTGTGCTTGTTGTCACTGTTCCAGCAGCAAAGAGATCACTCACAGTGGTCGCCAGATTTTCAAGTGAAAATTCTGATTGTTGATTGTAGTTTGCCTAGGAATAATTTGATAAATTATTTATTAGCACAACTGATTAAAATGGCTCTACAGTTTTATATAAGTTCATATATTAGTTACTGATACTATAAAATTTAAAGTAAAACACTGTAGCTTCCATTCCAAATGGTTATATTACCTGTATAGAAGTTTACTGAGTTGTATAGATTTTGGGTCTAGTTAATTTGACATGAGGTTTTATTTATGTACAAGTTTTTATAATAAGACTTCTATAAAATTTTTCTTTTATATTGTTGCCAACAAAAATACTGGGCTGTAGAGAAGAATTGTCATATAATTTCAAAGACTAGGGCACAGATATTTATATCTTTCAATTTCACCCTAATTCCTGACTAGCCTAATCAGCACATAAGCATGCACAGTTTTGTAATTCTATGCCTTAAAATACATAAAGGAAACATTTTATCCCTTTTCCATTTTCTCCTATCAAATCCTTATGAAGAAGAATGTGTGGTAGGTTTAATCTTGGAATACTTGCCCAAAGAACAGTAAAATATTACATCTTTTTAAGAAATTGGCCAATAGAGACACATAGATCCTTAAGTATCACAGGTTATTGCCAATATTCTTGGTTACTCTTCAGAACTTGACAGTAAGACCCTATATTGATGAAACTATATATTTCTGTCACAGAACATGAAGAATTAATCTGCTACTGATCAAGAAGCATCATTGCTATTGGCTAGTATTTGTGGTGCTGGACTGTGATATGTGTGCTACTGGAAAAAAAAGTTATTCTCAGTGTCAACCAGCTGTGAACCTGCAAGTTACAACAATGCCTGGACTGGTAAGTAATGCCCACTGGGGCAACAGTTGCATCAACTTCATGGGAGCAAAGAACCACCTTCTGATTTGATTTAAGGTCCACTTCTTGAGGTAGAACCCATATCTGCCTCTGTTAAAGGGGGATAGAATTGTGGTCAAATCTATCAGTCTAATGGACTAACGGGCATAGTGTTAACATGATTTCTAATGGTGTAATATGATATTCACAGATTAGAACTCTCTTACTTTTTCATCAGGGAAAGTTCTCCTTACAGAAGATGGCAATTAATACAGAAACACCCAACTGTTCAATGTGCAGAGATAAAGGATTGTGACTTTCTCACTCCTAAATCACGACACACCTCTTCCCAGAAGATTGAAGTATCTCTGTAGAAGAGGGGGCAGAATTGCTAAGAGCCATCAGTGATCAATAATATCAAGCAAGCAGTGTTTTCTGGACACAAAAGGATAGTAGAATGTAAGAATTTCCAGTGACTATGACAGTCTGCACAAAACTGTGTAGGTTTCATCCTATAAAACCCAGTACAAGGTGGGGAGAGGAAATATGAATGCAAACTCTAGAAGATTAACTTCTAGTAAGGTGAGAGTCTGTTCATTCAGTGATGTGCCCCTGGCAGGTTGATCATGTGTCAGGCCTGAGGTTTGGTGAGCAACAGACACTGAACTCAATGGGTATAGGAGGGGGAAAGAAATCACAGTGTTTGATAGGAAGAGATGATAAGATAATAAGTAAATTTGAGGGTTATGTTCAAATTACATCACATGAGATTCTCAAAGAATCAATAAAATATTACAAAAATAAAACAAAACATGTATTAAACAAAACAATTGCTCAAAAAATCTTACTGAAGAGATACAGTAATGAAATTAGTAAATTATTCACAAACATATCAATCAATATCAAAACCAAGCAGCTTTGCTAGCCAGGAGTTAACCCAAACATCTGTGGTTGAGTTTTTTTTTTATTAATAATATAATTTAAATATTTTACATGTCGATCCAAGTTTTCTCTCCATCCCTCCATCTCTTCCTTCCTCCACCTTACCCTTTTCCCCCCCTCACATGCACCCTGACCACCCTCCCCTCCCTTCTCCCCACCCCACACTACATGTGGGGCTATGCTATCCAGGTGGGGTCATGTAAATCTGTCAAGTCATTTGAAGTAGGGACTAGGACTTCTCTCCTGTCTCTAGTTTAAGGGAATTTCCCTCCTTGGCGGATGTGTCCATAAGGTGCTTTTGTGCACCAGGAATACATCCTGATTATACTGTCCGAGGTCCCCCAAACTGCTCAGTCCTTCTAGCTGAGACCCATATTCAGGGAATCTGAGTCACTCCCATGCTGGATTCCCAGTTATCAGTCTGGGGGGGGTCATTAGCTTCTCTTTGTTCAGGTCAGCTGTCTTTGTGTGTTTCTGCCACCTGGTTGTGGCTGAGATTTTTACAATTGAATTCCATACAACTGAGTTCCAAGATTTCTTTATTTAAAGGAAGGGTTCTCAGCAAGTGATGACAGGTCAGCAATGTAACCACATGAGGAGATCTTGCTGGAAGTATAATGTGAGATGAACCTCATTTTCATGATTTAGACTCATATATTTCAAAACAGAGTACCAATGCCCCAAATAAACCATGATTTCATCCATGACAAAAGATTCAGGACATTATTAAGAATGTGAAAATGACAAATTATAGGATGTAAATATGTGTCCATATTATTTATGTGGAAGTGTTAGTATTTAGATACATATAAAATTTTATAGCTGGATACAGCTAGCAATGCAATGGAAAAACATTTCAATGAAAATTCTCTGTAGACAGGAAAGGCAAAACAGCACCTAAAATGGTATCCACTTTCACTGTTTATTTAAAAATACACTCATCAAATCTGCCCTGAGGAACCACTTTACACTCAAGAAGTTAATGTTAATAATAAAGTTTCAAAATTAAAGCTTTTGGCAGCTATTTGGATCTCACAAATACAAAATAGCACACTAATGTGACTATTTTGGCAGTTGGTCAAGAAAGAAAGGAATTATCAGTTGACACAGAAACCCCAGTACTGAGGATATACACAGAGGAAGTGAAAATAAGCTATGCAGAAATATGTCTTGTGTGTGTGTGTGTGTGTGTGTGTGTGTTTCTAAGGAGCCACTGGTAGAAATGACACAAATCACCATCTATGAGGAATAAGTGCACTGTGCTATTAAATTGTGGAAATGAATTTTGCTGCAAAGAAATGAGGAAGTACTGAAACAAGATAAATATAGATGAATATACAAGATTGTATGCAAGTGCAAGAAGCCAGTACTTTCTTCTTTTTTTCCAGCAAAGTGGTGTTGCCAGGAGCAATTGTGTCTAATTGCTGTTAAAAACCCTAATAAGCCATTTTAAATGCCATATTCTGTAGGTCTTTGATATGTTTGAAGAATACCTACCCATTTGAAATATTCTCTGTATATTTAGAAAACCTAACTAACATAAATATCAGTTTTGATTATTATGAGTGACTATCTATAATCTGTATGTAATTGTTCATTACATTTTAAATGAGCTATATAAACACAATACTGAAACAAGAATAGAAATATCCATATAACAAAATTGACTTTAAATTTGCATCAATAAATAAAATCCACACCAATACAAAGTTTTCATTTCTATAAGATATTCCTTCCTTTCTTTAGAAACATATGTGATCAGTAACCATTTATAACCAACCCCATTGAAATGGAAAGATACATTTATAAACAATATTTGGAATGTGGGCATCATTCTCTCCAAAATGCTTGATTCTAGAGTTTATATGTTATCCTTCAGAGGTCTTTGATGGAGTGTACCACAGATAGTTATGGCTATGGTTTTCTTTAGTTATAATGAAAGGTAAGTTACATATAAAACTTTAGACTGACAAAGATAGGATGATAGAATATTTTCTTTAAATTTTACAGATACTAGTGGACTAAATATTTAACCAAAATTCTTGCTTGATAACTGTTTTGTTACATATGATATTACTAAGTTAAAGTTAAAACCTTCATTTTTTTTAGACAGATGAGAGTAGATGGTGAGGATGTCCTCTGTGTGCCGTGAATATATGTTTCTCTCACTGGTTGATGAATCAAGCTGTTTAAGCTAATGGAGACAGGTTCGGCCCATTCAGCCTGAGGTAGAATAAGAAGATAGTGGCCAGCTGCTTTGCATTTCTTATATTAAGCTCGAAGTTTGAACCCCAATATCAGTCTCTGTGTCTTTATTCTTCATTTTACAACTGACTTAAACCATTTCTAAAACGCATTTTATTGTTGAACAAACCAAAACATGCTCTAACAATAAAATAAATGTATATTAACATTTTACCTGCTTTAGTTTAATCAGGTAATAATCAATAAAGTCCCGAGGGTTTGCAACATCCAATGATTCCTGATGTTCTTTTATTCTCTCCAAAAGGTAACTTCTGATATAATTGATATTTTTTGATATTGTGTGATGACTTCCTGGACAGTAGTCAATTAGTAAAGGGAAATTATTGCAGACCTACAAAATTAAAGAAATTATTTGATAAGATGTACTGTTCTACATTTAATGGTATGTGTGGTAAGTATATGCATGCATACATATGTGTGCCATGTACCTGTGAGTACCTTGGAGGCCAAAGATATCAGATCCCCAGAAGCTAATGGTTTGAGCCACCTACAATTACTGCTAAAAATTGAAATCGGGTCCTTTGGAAGATCAGCGAATACTCTTAACCACTGATCCATCTCCCCAGCCTTTCGAAAAAATACCTTTTTAAAAGAACTGATATGATAAAATACACATATCCATAATACATATCAAGACCAATTTAATTTATGGATTCACATGTGAATGAAAATACCATCTCACATAGTCTATGGGGTCTCTGGCAGTGGAAGCAGAATGCATCCTTAGGGCATGAGCAGAACTTGGGTCTAAGGAATACTCGCTTAGCCTAGAGACACGAGGGAGCACCTAGGCCCTACCCCAAATGACTTAACAGATTTTGATGATCCCTCATGGATGGCCTCACCCTCCCTGGGAAGCAAATGGGGGATGGTATGAAGGGATCGGTGGGACTGTGGGAGGATAGGAGGAAACTGATATTGATATGTAAAATAAGATTGTTTCCAATTTAAAAAATATATTAATAAAAAAGAAAACTATCATTCCACAAAAGAAAAGAGTATATTATTTCATGTGTGTAGCAATTCTGTTATAGTAGAGAATTTGGGGAAGTGGCATTTCTGCCCAAATAATTAATGATCATAATCAAGTTTCCACATTCATGAATCCATTTTAGTATAAGGCATATTTATGAAAATTGACTGATGGCTTATTCATTTATTCCCTCAAATCTGAAATGGGGTATGATGTAAATCATTGTCATTTATAGGTTTTGGATCATAACTGTAGTGAAGAGAGTCAGGCAACTTGATTTATAGCATTAAAATTTAGCACAAGCGTGTTGGCCTCCTGTAACCTGGGCTATGACATGGAATGAAGTGAGCGAGGCTGCAAGAGGCACAGGCCTTTGGAGTTTCTCTATAATCACAACCATTCTTTATTTAACTTACTTTTTATTTATTATATGTCCCTCACACCATGCACCTAGATTCCACCCACATCTGCATACCCTCTGCCCATACAACAACCCCCAAAAAATAAATTTAAGAGAAAAATCTCATCATGGAAGCTGTTATGAGACACAGAGAGTCACGTAGTAACCCCTTTATCCATATAACTTCACTTGCAAGTGTTCACAGCAAAAAGTCACTGGTCTGGCTCGAGGCCTCTGGCTTCTATTACACTATCAATACCAGGTCGTTACTGGGAGTTTTCTTGGAGATCCTGTTGTTGCCCTGAACTGTGAAGATCTTGCAGCCCGTCCAAGTGCTCCAGCAGATCATAGATGGGGTGGATGTTGAGGAACATCAAATCATAACCCTAGTCTGAATAGTTGCCATGTTACCCAGCCCTCCTCTCTTCCCCTGACCTCATGACCAGGGGGACTCTCAGCCATTTCCCTGAATAGTTCACATATTATAGCAACGAGTTTCTTCCATGCTCCCAGAGTTGGCTCTTCCACACCTACACCATCAGGGGCAGATCTACTCTGTTACCCACACAAGGTGCAGGGCCCACTCTTCCAAATCTGCAGCTGGTGAAGGACAGGGACAACTCTCCATCTCTAATGTCCTCAGAGCCAGAATCTCACCTGCTGCAGGCTGCAAAGGAGGAGTAGATCTCTCCAGCACCCATTCCACCATAGACAGAGGTGTGGAGGGGCCTGCTCTCTCATGTTCACATTCTCTAGGCTGGTGCACCATCAGCCCTATATTCCAATCAATAGGGTCAATAGGGTCAGCTCTGCTGCACTGCGCAAAGAAGCAGAGCCCACTTTCCCAGGTGCTGAAGCTGGGAGGGAGGAAGGTCAGCCACTTTGCCCATCACAGGTGACATCAGTGAGGTGAGCAGGGCATCTTTCCCTCACCCTTACCACCACATGGCAGATGGAGAGGTGGGTTCAGCTGTCCTGGTCTCACACTATCTGCCAACAGGGTCAGCTCTACTTTGCTGCCAAGGCCATGAGCAGGGCCTGTTTTCTTGAGAGCTGCAGCTCCCTCACACCTGCCTCAGGTGGTAAGGGGCTAATGTAAAGAAGAACGTCTCTCCACAAGCACACCACCACATGACAGACAAGTAGTGGGGCCAGCTCTTCCACCCGCACAGCTTCAGGGCTGAGTCCTGCGCCCCTGTGGACAGTGTCATCTCTGCTGCGCTGCCCAGGCAGGTGTAGGGTCGGCTTTCTTGCATTATGCAGTTGGTGGCAGGAAGAGGATCTTTCCTTCTCTTATGACCTGGGGGCTAGCTCTCCCACCTGCCACAGGCAGTGGATGGTGAGAGCATTTCTCCCCCACACAAGCCACCACGTTCCCCCACACAAGCCACCATATGGCAGATGAGGGTGGACTCAGATCCCCCAAGTGCACATTTGTTGTGATGGCTCCACACCCCTATCAACAGGATCAGTTCCCCTATGCTTCCCAGAGGAGACACAGGGCCCAATCTCCCTATTGTTGCAGCCAGTGACTGTCAGGCCCAACTCTGTATAGCCTTTTCCTCTTGACCTTTAGTAGTATTAGGAGCTATGGACATCAACACAGACCATGGCTACAACAGGGCCATGAACCCAGACATGGGCCCTGGCAGCAGCAGAGGCCCAGACACTACCATGGCCCTGGGTTGCAATTAAGCCACCCACCTCAGCCCTCTCCACAACTCTTCACCTCTTTAGCAGTGCCTCTCTCCAGGGGGACATGATCCAATTTGGTTCTCTGTCTTTCCTATACTGCATCATACATTTGCCCAAAAACCTGGTGCTTTGCTTTGCTGAGCAGCCCAGATCACAGCCATTTTTATGGTGAAGTCAGGAGGTTCATTTCTGCCTAGGACAACTCTGAGCCTAGGACAACTCTGAGAAGATGGATATGGACCACACATCATTAAACCACTTACCTTCTCCTTTCTACCTGCCTGTTTGTCTACTAGGATTTCAACTGAAACAGCAAACCACTGAAACTACTCAGTGTTCCCTGGCAGATTTCATTGCCATTAATATTCTTTATTCTTTAAGAAAATATTTATTCTTAACTAAAGTAACCCTGCCTGGTAATATGATGAGGATATGTTTCATAATAGAAAGTAGGTCATTAATTATACATATTGTAAAATCCTGTGGACAACTGGAAACACTTGTAGATTTGAATGTAATCTTTCATACAAAGTTTCCTGAATATCAATTGAAAAAGGACAAGAAACTAGCTGGCCTGAGCCAACATGGAACTTCCCTTCAGTGTTGCTATTTGTATATTAAAGGGCTTAGACCTGCTGTCCAGGTATTCTTTCCATGATATGTTGTTCAGAACCATAATGTTTGGTCACCTTACTTCTTGTTCTGTATTGAATTTGACCTGTGAGAATGGAAGACTATACGTGTGTTCCTAGAAGGAAAAGATCTTTACTTTACCTGCAGCCAGGGGGAGCTTAGAATCCTGGCATTCTCATGTATTTTTTCCATAAACGTAAGAAAATCCTGATCTTTATAATCAAAACGATTCTGGAAAATGATGGAGCAGATCACATTGCAGGGAGCACAGCTCAAGATGAACGTGGGATCACATGGTGAGCCTGAAGAATTAGGAACAATTGGAGAAGTGCCATTAAAATACACAAAGAAGACATTTTCCTTTTGCTCTAAACCATATCTACAATTTTCCTAATAGATTAGCATCCACTTTATGTAGAATCAACTTAGTACTTTAATCGTAAACTTGAAATGGCCTCACACTTACTAGTTAATTAAGAATAGACCATATCTGTTACACCAATTGTTCACTAATAACTATGTGGTATTTGAAAGATTGAAATATTTTTTTAACCACAAATCTCTAGTATTCAGAACAGAATTGTTTCTTACTGGAATGCCTAGTTACCATATAACACTGGAATTTAAACAGAAGAGTGTAGTGTACACCTGGAAGTTCTGCAGCCACAGTGAGTAACCAAAGCAAGTATTGATCCAAGGAAGGAGGAAATGGCAACCCTGCAGCTTAATTTTCATATTAGAAGAGAAAACATGGGGAGAAGTCTCCTAGGTACACGAGAATAAGGTGTAAACGCAAGAACAGTCACTTCCAAGTGGGTTGGTTTGCATTACTAAATAAAGAAGAGCTTTTATTTTATAGTTAATTCCAACAGGGGAAGCAACATAAGGGAAGCCATAGAGACTCCCCTTTTTTCATTTCAACTTTTAAAACAATGCTTTTTGTTTCATAGGAAGTAGATACAGTATTTGAAAAGAAGATACAAAGTATAATAAGGTCAGTGCTGGAAAGATAGCTCTGCATTCAAAGTACTTGCTTCTGTATGAGAGGACCAAAGGTCAGGTCTGAGCACCATCCTGGTGGTCCATAACTTTCTGTAGCCCCAGCTCCATGGGAATATGACACAAATGTCTGACTTCTGTGTCACTGTGTACACAAAAGGTGCACACACAGATGAGCAGGCAAGCATTTATATGCATAAAAGAAAATGCAATATTTTTGTTATAACAAAGAAGCCTGGGGCAAGATTCAGTAAACAACTGGGAATGGGGTGGCCCAGAAATAAAGATGGTAAGGAGACATTTACATATTACACTAATGTACAATGACTATATACAATATTAGTGACAGTAATGTTTAGTTTTAAAAGAAGTAAATGTTGATTGTGTTCAATAAAAGCCTGCACAGCATATTTGTGGAAAAGTATGGTTGTAGATTTGTAAACATTTCCCTAAATCACTATTATTTAATTACTATGCTGCTATAATCTTTTAAATTTGTGTGGCATATATGTGTGCATTATTAGATGCCAAAAAATTATAAGAAAATTTCTTTTTCAGACTTAATTTTATTTGTGTGCATGTGTTCACATAAGTGAGTGTGTGTGTGTATGTGGAGTGTGACTGTGTGTGTGTGTGTGTGTGTGTGTGTGTGTGTGGTATATATATATGTGTCTATGTGTGTGAGTATAAGTGTGTGTACGTGTGTGTGCATGTGTGTCTGTGTATGCATGTTTGTGTTTGTCTGTGTCTTTGTTTGTGTCTGTGTGACTGTGTATGTGTGGTATATATCTGGGGAGGTTAGGAGAGCATGTCTGATCTCATGGAGCTGCCTGGCATGGGCACTGCAATCAAACACTGGATAAAGAAAACGTGGTACGTTTATACAATTGAATATTACTCAGCAGAAAAACAAAACAAGCATACAAAGAACAATGATATTTTGAAACTTGAAGGCAAGTGGATAAAACTAGAAAAAGAATCCTGAGTGAGGTAACCTAGACCCAGAAAGACAAACATGGCGTGTACTCACTCATATGGTGATATTAGATGTAAGGCAAATGATGACCAGGCTACAGTCCACTGCTCCAGAAAAGCTAGGTAAAAGGGGACCCTAAGAGAGACACCCATGGAAGGTCCCAGGAAGGGAAAATAGTTAAAATCTCCTGGCTAGATTGGGAAGGCTGGTAGAAGGGAGAGGATGGGGACAGGAAGACAGAGTTGAGTGAGGGATGGAGGGGGAGAGCAATGAAAGAGATATCTTAATAGAGGGAGGCATTATGGGGTTAGGGAGAAACCTGATGCTGGATAAAATTTCAGGAATCCACAAAGATGACCCCAGCTAAGACTCCTAGCACTAGTAGAGAAACTGTCTGATTGTGCATTCCCCTGGAATCACATTAATGACCACCCTAATTGTCATCATAGAATCTATATCCAGTAACTGAGTGAAACACATGCAGTGATCCATAGACAAGGATTGGCCTGAGACCCTGGAGTTCAGCAGAGAGGAGGAGGAATCATATGAACAAGGGGGTGGGGTCAGGAGCATAATGTGGAAAAGCACAAAGACAGCTGACCCAAACTAGTGGGAGATCATACACTATGGACTAACATCTTGGGAACATGCGTGAGTCCAGATTAGACCCTCTGAATGTGGGTGACAGTATGTGACTTCATCTGTTGGAGGGGCTGGAAGTGGTGTTCACATGTGTCTATGTACATACATATATACAATAATAATCAAAGAAAAGTGGCTAATAATTGAAGAGTG
The DNA here is from genome assembly GCA_030556225.1 of Cricetiscus sungorus. NCBI lineage: Eukaryota > Metazoa > Chordata > Mammalia > Rodentia > Cricetidae > Cricetiscus > Cricetiscus sungorus. The sequence continues at coordinate 135,956,075 of JANBXA010000007.1, read as the reverse complement.
GGAAAAGAATGAAAATTGTCAAGGGAGGGCATCTGGAAAGGAATGGAAGGGGGGAAAGGAGGAATTATGTATTTCTATTTAATTAAAATGTCTTCTTCAAAAAGTACAAAATTCTGAAAGCACTAATCAAAATTTTTCTTTAAAAGTAATATAGGTGAAGCACAAATCAGGCTTAGCGAATATTAAATGAAGAGACTACACAAAGTAAGGCAAATAGGAAAGTGGGGGTATAACTCAGAAGAATTATTGATATATCACGATCAAAACACATTATACACTGTAATAAATAATTTTAAATGCATAAAAATACAATTTAATGTCATGCAGTAGAAGAAACAGTCATTGATGAAAATTCAGTTAACTCAACTAAGAAAGGACTTTAAACACAGGACTAGAAGAATTTCTGTGCTCAGTTAATTTGCTCAAACCAGTGTGATCCAAGCAAATGTAAACACATATTCTCTGATATTTGGGATCTATTACCATTAGCAAAGCACTTTTCCCATGGTGAAGTGAAACACAAAGACAAATTAATCCTGTTCTAATTGAAATGCTTAGTTCTGCAGCTCAACAGAAAATTAACGTGAAACTTACAATCATTGTTTCTGATTTAAAAACTACAAACATTTTAGATAAGATATGATTAACATGACTACACACACACCTAACAGAGATGTACATGTACAAATCTGTGCTCACCATTGGTTTTCCTCAGTTCCTCAACAAGGCACTGTGCTTCCTCTTGAACACGGTGCTCGATGGTCCTTTTGCCCATGCCCAGATTCCGCAGAGTCATGAGTGAGAAGCGCCTGGTCTCTTTCCATCTGCTTCCATTGCTAAAAGCAATGCCTAAAGAAATGGCAAAACACTAGAAATAGATGCTAGGAACAGATGAGAGATCTGATAGGTAAAACCATAGTGTCCAACCTGTACGTAAAGAAGTCCAGCCCCTCCTCTCAGTCTTCCCTTTCACAGTAAACACTATGCAGCTCTCACATGAACATGTACACATACTTACCAAGGCCTTTATTAACTCTTTCAGCCAATGGGAAGCTTCCTCGTCCAGCAAACTCATCCCCATGATCAATCAGAGCTTCCTTCACAGCTTCATACCCATGCAAAACCACAGCGGGCTTCCTGCCCATGTACAGGGTGAACACAGGACCATAGACCTTTGAGAACTGGAAATAGGAAAGCAGAATGTGAATACCAGTGGAAAAAGTCACTTTAATCTCCATGGAGTCAACCTCATACACACTGAACTTTAATATTTTTATTCAGGCAAAAATCAGCTTTATATGGTTCTAAAGCCTATTTATATCACATTTTGGTGATTTCCAGTTATTGATTACCTACAGTGAACCATGTAACTGCTGAGGGCTCAGATACTTGTTACACAATATCACAATGAATTTTCACATCAAAACATTTAACAAGAAGTTGGCCACCAAATCTCCATATAGGCTACCTACTTGCCTGCTGACTGCTCCCACTCTCTCAGTGCCTTCCTACCCTACCCACCATCCCCCCTCCCATCATGCCAACCACATTCCAGTCTCCTAAAGTGGGCAGAAATGCCCTGTGTGAACATACCTACAGAAATCCAGCCCACAGGTATGGAGACCCTTTACTCAAATACTCCACCCAGAAGATGGGAGAAGAAGCAGAAACCAAGGAACAAAGCACCCATACTATTAAACCCATATCATTGTATTTATAGAATAATTCCATGCATCAAACTTCTAATACCGTATTTGCAGGTTTAGAAAAACAACAAAAAAGAAAGGAAGAAAAAAGAAATAAAGAAAGGAAGGAAGGAAGGAAGGAAGGAAGGAAGGAAGGAAGAAAGACAACAGAGGACTTCATATGGGACCACGAAGAACCAAGACTAGTCAAGGGACTCCTAAGTAGTGCAAAATGATTTTCTAGGTGTAATAATACCTGACCTCAAATTTTTATGGAGCTATAGTTATATAAACAGCCTGGTACTAACAATATATAGACAAGTAGACCAATGAATCAGATGAAATGATGCAGAAATAAAGCAAGAAAGCCAGGTCACCGTAGTTTGGAAATGTAAATTTGTTAGTCAGCAAAAGCAATTCTGTTGAGCAGTTCAGATTGGGCATCTGCTACTACAAACATAGAGTGTGGTCACCACAGACACTGCAAGTAGGCATGCAAACAGTTCCTTATCTGGCAGAAATCTTAGACACAGACTTAGGTTTTACAAATATTAAAACTGGATATATTTATCACCAAATATGATGAAAGCTTGGTTTCTTTTTTGAATTTCTTGTGTTATTCCATGAGCATTGGGATTATCAGTTAAATTAAGCATCAGTTAGTTCCTTTACAGTCCAAAATCAAATAGATACCCTAAGTAAAAATGGGTATCTAAAATACTACCTGACTTATTGAATAATTATTAATCCCTATAGACCTTCAACCAAAAATAATGGAAAAGAATGTTTTTTATGATATGAACTATGGGCATTGTTTCTGTCTTTATATACCATGCAATGAAGTAAAGATCCTTTTGCCTGAATCCTCTCCCATTACTAAATTCCTGCAAAGGCCAGCTGTAAAATTCATAAAGTATACAATACTTGGAAAGGTATTGACTTTATGATTATTTATACCAATACGCCTCTAATGCTAGATTTTCATTAAAAGCAGCTTTCAATGTATCTTCTCTATCAATGTATTAGAAGACCACGAAGAATACTTACATCAGTCAAGGATCGGCTGATGTTCTTCACATCTATTTGGAGGAAATTACCAATAACTGGGAGAGGAGTGGGGCCGGGAGGGAGCTTCCCTCTCTCAGAGCTCTGCCTCCAGAGTGAGAGGAGAACCAGACAGGACAGAATGAACACCAACACCACAACTGGATCCATGGAGACCCTTCTCACTGACACAGCTGTGATCAGACTGCATGTAACTTTTATAACACTGTCTGCAGGATCAGCATGTTCCTCTTGAAACATCATTGACTGATCAGATAACCTTTAATCCTCTCTCTTTCAAGTAAACTTTGTCCTTTGATAGAGATAAAAAAAAATAAGTTATTCTTTACACTTGCCCTTCTTTACAAGGTACCCATTTGAATTTCTGGTTTAATGGTACTGATTATTGATTAAATACTGCTAATAAAAATAAACAAACATGTTTATAATATGCAACTACTCTTGGGAAACAATAGATTAATTTGACATGGAATAACCTAGTTAACATTTACATTCTCAGGTTAGTGACCAGGTAGGAGTTTATGACTTATGAAGCGTTTATATATTCTATGAAATACATTTCTTTTTTAACAAAGTCTTACTATATAGCTTATGTTGACATCAAACACAATTCTTCTGCTACATTGTACCAATGGCTAGAAATATCATTGTGTGCCACAATGATCATGCATAGTTAAAAAAATTCTTTTCTATATTAAACATTTGGACATATTTTGTTCAACAATGTAGGCCATATTGCTCTTTAATTCACCATTGGCCATTAATAAAACCAAGATAACAAAATATAGCTATCAGTAACACATATTGAATCAGAAAAATAGAGTAAGCATTTAGCTAAAGAAAGGTCTTTGCTTTTCAGTGTTGTGTAGTTCAACCATGAAAGACCTTTTTTTTTTAAAAGTGAAGGGACAGAAAGAACCATCAGTATCTCACACATCATAGCCAGAAGAAATTAGAAATCAAAGTGACTATTTAATAGGCATACTTACTCCCCTAGTTTTACCATAGATTCTTAAAGAAAGCTATTTGAATTCCCCTAGTCCCACCAGTGCTGATGTAAGCCTGAATAAGCACAATAGTCTCTAGAGTCTGTAACAATAACTACTATAATCTAAACCTCCCAAGCACTACCACCAAGTAGGTACCAATTATTAAAATGCCTGAGCCAAAGGGAGCATTTATAACTTAACCCACATTTCTTGCATTTTGCCCCCTTCTCTGCATAAAGGCATACAGTTCAATTATATACATCATAAATTTTTAACTGTGGATGATAGCACTATACTGATCATAATCACTAACAGTCATAAATCTAGCTAATAACTTTGTTGTCATTATTTTAACAAAAGGTCATAAAACTTTGCTCAAGTTTTGCAATCTTGTTTAAAGGTTGCAAAAATAGCTACATGGGGACCTAAGATAAATTTTAATTACCCAAAGTCATAGTTATCCTCATGATCTACAAGAAAGTAAGCAATAATTTGTTGCCCAAATCATATTGCTCTAAGATCCCCAGGAATAGGTTTGAATAAAAACAGTCTCAATAGATTTCTTTTCATTCTGGGAGTGATACTTGGTCTGGCATGTTTTTAAGTCAGCATGATGCTTTGGACCAACTTTTCCTTTCATAGATATAAGAATCAAAGAACACTTAAAGAGAGATGGCCCTCTGAGCTCAATTTGTCTGCACTTTGCTTCATTTCTTAAGGAAAGAGCTGCTGGTGATATATGGAATAACCATCACTTAACTCAAAGATGAATTGAATCTTGAGAAAAATTTTTATTGATTCTTTATTTCGTTTTGTTTGTTAGCTTGTCTCTTCTCTCATCAACATCACATAATTTTAAAAATATTTCGGTATTTTCTTGAAAAATTTGCTAGTACGTATTCATTACACAATTAAATAGATTTCATACCACCATTTTTATTCAAGTTTATCATGACTTTAACACTAATTTTTTCCTTTCTTCAAATTTGAAACAAGATTTTACACATTCCACACCAGCCGCAGTGGAGACAGTGTAGCAATGGCTGAGAGAAATCTCAACGGCTACCTGTCCAGAGGTCCCCACCACACGTGGGGAAAAGTGGTCCAGGTCCCTGCAGGTGCTTGCTTGGCTGGTTGTTTGGAACGGGTGCTAGATGTGTTTTGTTCTATAACAATAATGCTTTTTGATCATGGGTGTTTTGGTCTGTAAGCTCCACTGTTAGCCAAAACCCATAGTGCCAGGTGTCAGCCCAAGGCCTAATAAAAAATTGAAGCTAAAGCTGTAGAAAGCAGCCCACAATGTGACCTTGCCTATGATCAGTCTACCGCAGCAAGGCTACTGTGGGAATTACTAAAAAACTCTAACTTGGGATTTTAGGGCCCTTGAAACACTGACCACAAACAGGCCAAAATAAAGAGGTTCCCAAATTATGCACTTGCTTAGATGTATTTACGGTCTCACACATCAATGAAAATTACTGACATCTATAGAATGTCTGTTTATCTTTAAACTGTGACCAAAGATCTGTTCTTTGAACATTCTGTATAAAACCCCGATATTTTGAAGTAAACATTACAGCAGTTCACAAACCTACTCAAATGTGTTTGTGTCTGTCTGTCAAGCCGAAGCCACTCCTGACATGGTCATCCAAATCTTGGTCTCCACGCAGACCTGTTAACCACTGAGCAGTCTGTGGCATACACATCAATCCCAGTTCCCTCACCCTCCCATTCTCCCCTGTCACCCCCACCAAACCCCATTCTATCCCCTTTCTGCTCTCTAGGGAGAGTGAGACCTTCCATGGGGAGTCTTCAAAGTCTGTCATATCATTTGGAACAGGGCCCAGGCCCTCCCCTGTGTGTCTAGGCTGAAAGAGTATTTCTTTGTGTGGAATGGGCTCCCAAAGTCCTTTCATGTACTAGGGAAAAATACTGATCCACTTTCAGAGGTTCCATAGACCACCTTTTCCTCCCAATTGACACCCACATCCAGGGAGTCTGGATGATCCTATGCTGGTTTCCCAGCTATCAGGGTGGAGTCCATGAGCTCCCCTTGTTCAGGTCAGAGGTTTCTGTGGGTTTCTCTAGCTTGGTCTTGACCCCTTTTCTCATCACTCCTTCCTGTGTGCAGTTGGATTCCAGGAGTTCAGTTCAGTGTTTACTTGTGGGTATCTGCTTCTGCTTCTTTCAACTACTAGGTGAAGGCTCTGAGAGAGGGCCCAGAATTCTGTTCTCTCTGTCTTCCACTTTGAATCTCCTCCTCTATGTTCCAGAAACTTCCTTGTCTCCTAGTCTGGCCTATCGTGCTTTCCTATTGGCCAACAGTGCTTATTCATTAACCAATAAGAGAAACATATATACAGAATAACATCTCCCATCATCTCCTCTTTTCTGTCTAAAATAGAAAGAAGAATTTTAAACTTAACATAGCAAAATATAACAAAACAGTTATCAAATAAGAACCATAGTTAACAATATTTAGTCCATTAACATTTAGCAAGATTTAAAGAATATATTTTATCATCTATCCTATCTTTGTGAGTCTAAAGTCCTATATGTAACATCTTTAATCCTAACTAAGGAAAACTATAACCATAACTATCTGTCTTCAACTCCATTGAAGACCACAAAAAGATAATATATAAACTCTAGAAATGACAGAGACATCTCACTGCCTGGTCAGTCACCCTAAGTCCATCTGTAATGTTCCATCTTCAGCCTATAGGCCATAATGTGTCTGGCAGACTTTTCAGAAAAGCAGAAAACTTTAAACTGTCCATCTGTATTGGCAGCTTGTCAGTCACTTTTCTCTGTGTCCTGTATACTGGCTGGAAGATTCTTCCATGAAGCAGGAATTCTGTAGCAATGTCCATCCTGTTTCAGCAGTCATTTTTCTGTGGGTCATGAATGTCCAGTTTATACAGCAAGAAGTCAAACAGTCCAGACAAGAGCAGTATCTTGTCCAGATGGCTAGTTTTGCCATACTGGAAGTAAACTCCACAACAAGTTTCTTCAATGTCTAACTTCCTTTCTGTCACAGGTGGTGTTTCTGGGACCAGTTATGTCTCACTGTCAAGAAAAACCTGAACCGTTTTAAATGCCATATTCTGTAGGTCTTTGAAAGGTTTGAAGAATCCTTATTCATCTGAAATATATCTCTGTATATCTAGCAATCCTAACTAAACTATAAGTTTTTACTGTTATAATAACTATATAAAATCTGCACTAAATTATACATTGCATTTCTAAATGAGCTATATACACACAATACCTAAACAAGAAGAGAAATATACATATCACAAAATTGACCTTAAATTTGTATCAATGAGTGAAAATTCATTTCAAAACAAAGTATATATTTTTATACCATATTCATCTTTTTTACTTTTAAAAAGAGATTGGTTGTGGTCATTAAACATTTATAACCAACCCCATTTAGATGAAAATAAACATTTATAAACAATATTTGGAAATTTTGGTATCATTCTTTCTAAACTGCTTCCTGCTGGTAGAGAACACTGATATGGGGCTGCCTTGTCCCAGATGTTTTGAATGTGAATTGCTGTGTTTTTGTGTTGTAATTAATACTTTTAAATTTATGAACCTGTGCTACTAGGTTGGTTGTTCATGTAACTTATTCAGACAGATTTTCGAAGAGTAATGAATAAGGTCCTCTAGTGGTCATATTCCCACAGACATATTATTTGAGTAGGTATTCTTAGACCAAATCCAACAGCTAAGGCAATGAAGTGAGAACGTATAATGCCCAAACTTAGCATAATAGAAACATAACATTTAAGAATGTCTGACTGAAGGATTGTCACATCTACTTCCCTGTAGTTACCCAGGAGCAGTGAATACATTTGGAAGAAGGAGAAGTCAATGCCATGGATTCTAAACCAGTCTTGAGCCAGTCATGATAACAATTCATTGCCTCATTCCTTTTGCGTTACTGCATATTGACCTTCTGGAAAGATATTAACCTGCCAGCCATGAACTGTGACCACCACCCTCCCTCCCCCACTCCCTGTGATGTGAAGAGAGATTATGGGGTGGAGTGAAGACAGAAAGTTGAATTGGTCTCAGATTTTGCTACAAGTCTGTGAGCTTTAACATGCAGGGACTGATGTCCCTGTACTTAAGTCAAAGCTTACAGATGAAGCTTTTAGAACCACTAGTGAGTAATGTGGGAACCTGTACAGCCATGAGACAAACACGCCTTACATCGCAAGGAGCTATTGTGTAGCTAAAAAAAAAATCACAATATGTCTGAGTGGTGTCTTGGTGAGGAACAGACTCTCCACAAGACTTCCCAGAGCATCCAGGCCCAAGCCAGGAAGTAAAATTTAATACAAACATCCTTTGTGAGAAAATAATTAGCATGTAGCAACAGGTTGTATTATGAATGCTTGGCAATTATCTCCTCACGGCTATTTTGGCAAGAGCCAGGCAGAATCCTATAGTGTCTGACCACAAGCTTTTGGATGTAGAAAAGGTGCACGGGACTTCTGCTACCCCAGAACACAGACTATCCTCTATATATACTCTACCAGGTCATGATGGACCACACACTACCTATGGACTTAGAGAATCTTGGCTTGGGTCACCCTCTGATGGTAAAATAGCAAAGGCATACGATAGAGGACACTACTCAAATCTGGCCTGAGATATGCTTCACATACTTAAGAAATAGTAGTCAAAAGTCTTCAGGAGAAACTTATCAAAACCACAGTGAGCTATCTCCTCCTCAGAGTACTGTTGTCTACTCTTAAATAAATGGCAGTGAACAAGTGCTGGTGAGGATGTGGAGAATAAGGAAAAACTGTTGGAGTAATGTCAACTATCAGTGTCACAATAGAGAACTACCTTGAAATTCCTCGATAATTAAAACTAGAACTACTACATCATCACCTGTTCCAATACTATTATGTACCCATAGACAATAGCATACGTGTATAGAACAAACTCTACAATTCTGAGTGTATTGTGACACTTTTCACTACAGATCTGGGAATATAAGAACTTTAAGTGTGCACCCACTAATGACAGATAAAGAAACTATGGTACATGTAAATGACAGAGTGCTATGCTGTCATTCATAGAATTAGTTTTTTAGTTTTTAGTGTAAGAGAGATGAATGGATATGGAAACAGGATGGATCATGTGGGAGGGGGAGGGACAGATATAGACAGGGAGAGAGAGAGAGAGACAGAGAGAGGGGGGACTTAGGTGACAATGTGAAAACCTAGTACAATGGAAACTTCTTTGAAGATATTAGGGTGTCCCTAGCATGTTATTTTGAAACTAAATCCCAAGCTTACAATTTTACCAACAAAGACTTGGGAGACAGATGTTGGAGTGAACATTGCTACCACTGAGAGGACAAGGAGCAAGCAGCTCACATTCCTCCTCAGCCAGAATCTGAGAAAGGAAGCTTCTCTTCTATTCTCTCAAACCAAAAAAGGCACTAAATGCAAAGGCCATCCTCTCTATTTTCTGTATGTTTCTCTATCCATTTTAGACTCCCTCTTACTCTTATAGCTATTTCCTGTCAACTAGTTGCTGACTTCACCTCTTGATCTAAGGTTGATTTTATTTAATTAACACAGCCTCAGGGGTTCACAGTGTTATAGAATATCCCACAAATCTAGTGAAGACTCCTAGTATGGAGATTTCAAACCTGACCTGGCCATCTGCTGTAACAAGGCAAGGTTCCCAGTGGTGGGACTGGGACAAAACCCAACCACAGAGCATTTCACCTGTAACTGTCATGCTGCCAAGCTTTGGAAGTGTCCAACAAAAATCTGGCCTATTTTGAGGTCTATTGCACAAGAGGGATCACATGCCTGACTTTGCTTGGATAGTCAAGAACTGGAAGCTGGATGGGTCAGAGACCTAGGGTAGAACCAAACACCTCTGCCTCAGTATCTTCACCCCAAATATCTCCACCCCAAAAAAGTCAATAAAATGACTCCTAATGATTTTTCACCTATACTCACAGGTGGGTTGCCTAATCCAGTCATCATCAGAGAGCTTTTCTCATGCAACTTATGGGAGCAGATACAGAGACTAACAGCCAAACATGATGCAGAGCTTGAGTAACCCTCTGCAGGAGTGAGAGGAAGGATTGTAGGGGTCAAGGAACCAGGAGAACATAGCCAATAGATTCAACTAAGCAGCATTCATGGGGAAACACAGAAGCTAAAACAGCTGTCACAGAACCTACATGGGTCTGCTTCTAGGGTCTCTAAATACAGGATGTGATTGGTTATCTTGGTGGTTTTTTTCTGGGACTCTTAACAGTGGGAATAGGGGGTGTCTCTGACTTTTTGACTGCTCTTAAAACCCTTTTTGTCCTAGTGGGTTGCCTTGCCCAGCTTTGATATGAGTGTTTGTGTTTAAACTTATTGCATTTTATTATGCTGTGTTTGATATATATGCTTAGGAGCCCTGTTCTTTCCTGAAGAGAAATAAGAGGCAGTGGATCTGGGGGTGAATGGAGGTGGAAGGGGACTGAGAGGAATAAAGGGAGGAGAGGCTATGGTACAGACGTATTGTATGAGAAGATTAAATAAATCTCTAAAATGTTATCTTTTAACATTGTAAAATGTTGAAGCAGGGCACAACTCCCACCCTATGTGTGTATTCCTCCCTGTGACTTGTCCTCACTCTATTTCGGCACAGGGTGCTGTGGCTTCTGGTCACTGTTCATCTGTTTCGAATCAAACACTGCCAGCTAGTCCAGTTGAAGCTCAGAGAGCTTTCTTACTGTCTTTTACTTCATACACTTTTGTGTCAGGGAATGGTAAGGTAGGGTATACATGATTAGGTCCATGTGTGAGAACAAAAACATACCCATGTAGAGGTCAAAGAAAACCTTGGGTGCTATTTCTCAGGAATATATTTTGTTTTGGAGACACCATCAGAGACAAAAGCAGCTAAATGTGGGTAATATTAAGCCCAAGGGATCAATGTGTCTCTGCCTCCTAAACACTGGCATAACTGGGATATGCTACCATGCCTGCAGTGTGATGGAGCTCTCTCCCAGCTCCCCCTCTTTACATGCTCTCTTCTTCCTCTTACATGATACATTGAAAATCTATGTTGTGTTGTTTCTAGTCTGAACTCTAATAAAAGTCTGAGCAAAGGATTTTATCAATCAAAGGACCTCATTATTGAGAACATGCAAAAGATAACTTACTATGAATTACAATAAGATAACAAATTCTTGGTGTTATAGTTGATTCACATGAATATCTCAAGTTTAGGTACACATATGCACAAGGAATGGAAACAGTGATACAGAGAATAGGGAAGTGCCCATAAGTGTGTGTGGTGATTCCAAAATCTGCACAATGGGATATGTGTGTCTCCTGAATCTTGAAGGATGTGGGAGCTATGAGAAGGGAGAAAGGACAAAGGGAACTCAATGGGGAAAGAGGTGTATAGTTCCATAGAGGGGACTGCAGTAGACAACACATCAGAAACCAGACAATCTGATCTCTTTACACGAGAAAGAGGCAGAGCTGGTAAGAGGATGGCAAAGAAGCAAATCCACTAGGGATGTATTGATGTCCCTTGTGTGAACTAGAGATTTTATCATACATTTCTGTAAAACAGTGGTCAGGGAAAAAAAAAGAGCTCCATGCATGGCAGGCCCTCTCCTGCACACATCCATTTTCCTGGGGTTGGTAGGAGAGGCAAACCAAAGAAGATAATTATTCCTTATACACAACAAGTGTAAAAGGATGGATTAAGTCTTTGTTTCTATTTTGTCAGGTGGTGCTGTCTATGTGCTGAGTTTTATTATCTGAATGATACTTCCATCATAAAGTCAGTTATGCTAAGGTTTGGGGCCTGTGGTTTCTGCTGGTCCCACCACAATTATTATGTCTATTACCAGTCAAACTCACACAGTGTCTGACCACATATTGGTAACTACTCCAACCCAATGAACAGACTGCCATAATTTTTAAAGTAATTTTCATATGTAATTGAGTACATATGAGCCCTCTTTTCACATCATCTTCTTGATCTGCTCTTTAACCCAAACACATACAGTATTATGTCGTCATACATGTTGTTTGAGTTTTTAATCCATAGGATACTATTGGTGCTGTCTATATAGGCCATGGTGTGTTACACTTACCAAAGTTCACACACTTAAATAAATTTATCACTCTTCTAGAAGCTATCAATCACCAATGGCTTCTTAGCTAGGAATTGGGGCTTCATGGTTATTGCACAGCTCCTTGTTGAGATTTTGTCTGGCTAGACTTTGGTGGGTCTTAGGTGTGTTACTATTGCTGCTCAGAGTTCATATGTACAACTCCCTTATTGTGTCATATAAACACTGTTTACTAGTATTTTCTACTACTCTTGGTTCTTAAACTATTTCTGCCCACTCTTGGCCTACAATATCTGAGCCTAGGCAGGTCATATCTGTGATTTAGATGTCCCATTTAGGAATAAGCACACCACAGTCATTTACTATCTGTATTGTTATCAGGTATAATTCTCTATTTTGACTGAAATGTACTGCAAAAGAAAAGTTTCTCTGGTAAGGGTTGATTTACTTAATTATGGTATAACGAGCATTTTTTTAGGGATTGGCTTAATGTTATGTCCCATTAGCAGAGAGATAGTAGTAGGTTCACCCATAAGGCATGTGAACATGCAACAGGTTTCTGGCTCTAACAACTGTGCCAAGAATTGTTTCCATCTTACAGAGGGGGTCTTCAATCCATTCACAAAGTAATATTCACATAAAATCTGTGCCACTGTTGAACCAGTTGGCAATCTTGCCAAGCAGTCATTATTATAGCTTACAGCATAAACAGTTGAGAAAGACTGATAATTACAGCTCTCCTCTTGTCATATGCACAGCACATTCAGCAATAGAGATGAAGTTTCTAGAACAATAGTAGGTTGATATTTCCATGTTTTACCACCCAAAAATATGATGTTTTCAGAACTTCAGTGTTAGTCATATATCCCAGTATTCCCATATTGCACTACCATCTCCCACAGTAGAAATAATCTCTTGTATGGCTCCTATTGATCTTCCTCTTTAAGTATCCCACTTCTTGCTGAAAGAAATACACCACCTGTGTAATTGAACAAACCAGCTTTAGGTCACCCTCTACTGCTGAGATGGAAACACTCCATTGCAGAGGTTGTTCTTGTGGCAAACCTAAATACGAGGTACCAGGTGCTACAAGATAATAATTTTAAACATACAGGGGAAGAACTAATCAAAGCCACAAGGTGGTATATTAAATTTCCCTAGAAATATTGCTTACTACTAAAAAGACAATGGGATTCAACCATTTTTTTCTAGCCCCAAGTACATTATGCTATGTTGCCTCCCTAAGAATTATTGGCTAAAGCAGTCTTTCAAATGCCCAATCATAAAAGCATTGCCACTGTTATTGGCTGCATGATAGATAGTAAGCCCTATAATTGAAATTGCCTCATATTTTTAGTACAGTATGTAGAGAAATCTGACCGGAGATGAGCTGGAAGATTCCTCCTTTCTGGACTGCTTTTATACCACTTGAAGGTACCATACTGGGTTTTAATGGAAAGATGTCCTCAATAGACCTATTCAAATATGGATGCTATATGTGTCACCCCCCTCTAAACCTGAAAGATGTGCCAATTGACATAATAATAATGATAATGAAGCAACTATTAAGGGTACAACTAACTACTTCCTGATAGGGTGTGAAGACTACTATGCAGGAAATGATTTATATTTGTCTTTGTAAGACAGAGTCTTCACCTGTGTCTAGGAAGGTAGGTGATAGGTCATGTCCAAAGGCCAGCATTTCCCAAGCCCTGGCTCAACATGTTGACTTGAACTTTTTTGTGTGGTTTTGTTTTTGTGCTGAAACTTGGGTATGTGGTATTAGTTGGGTGGATAGTATTGGGCTACTATTAAGTCCCCAATATGCTAAATCACATTTTTTCTTCCCCCTATATAAAAGATGTGTCAGTGGACTATAGTCTATTGCATTTACCACATTCACTTCCTCTTTACCACGTGATTCTGCCAGTATATCACATGTTTTGAGGATCCCAGTATGGTCTCTTTGACAAAGGTTCAATTCATACCAAACTTCCCTTAAAACCGACTATGTATATGAAATTTAAAAACCAACACATGTACTGTTGCTTTCATCTGCTGCTTTGTCCCACTGAACTTCCCCTTGGGAGAGGAGATGAGTAGGTGTTGTGTCTGGGGCATAGACCTCCTGGAGACAAGCTGGGCGTAGCAAGCTCAGTTTATTTCAGGAAGGTAGAAACCTTATGTAGTCTCCATTCACCTGGGGTAGAGGAAGGACCAGCAATGGCATCAGGGCCTTTGATGGCAGCTGGAGTCTGATTCAGATTGTGTTATATTATGGAATGTCAGCTGTTGCTGGAGGCTCCTTTGGCAGACCAAGGTTGGCTCAATTTGAGGACATCATATACTACATGTTCAGATAGCTGGTTCCATGTGGTTTAGTCCAGGAAGGTCTTGTTGGCCCCAGGTCCTATGTGCCTGGGCAAATATCCCCCAAGAATCTACCACATCCTTCCATTTTCAGCTTTTCATGTCAAATTGGAGATTCACATAGGAGATAATACCTGCATGCATTTTTCTATCATAATCCTCCCTGACGTAGGCAATTTCTTCCAGGAAGTTGCTACTTAAGTGCATGGTTTATCGCTCACAGCAGAAACTTATAACTGACAATCAAACTTGTTCACATATACAAAGAATTGCAATATCTTTATCTTGCCAGTCAGTAAGGTATATCCTATACATCTAGCCATGCCATTACATGTCAAGAAGACATTTAATTTACCCTGAGGGTCTCCCCAAAGGTACTACTCATTTGGATTGTAGTTGGTGTCATGTCTCATAACCCAACACAGGAAATATGCAGTCACTACTCTAGCTAAAAGGCACACCTTCTGGTACTGTTTGAGTAAAGGTAGCCATATTGGGATTGTCCACTCATGGGACAATCCACCCTCACAACGTTTAAACTCAGCTTCAAGATTCAACCTTCTTTATGGGTAATGGAACAACTCCCCACACATACCACTTTTCACCACCGTGTTGTGTGACTTTTCTTGAGGGGATGTAAGCAAAGTCTAACCAAGCCAAATAATTCACACATAGCACTAAAGAAACAATTTTTCCCAGATCTTGTTCATTTGGGTGACTTAATGAGAGATTGTCCAGAGGAGCATGCATTACTCAAAGTACCTGTATCACCAAAAGCAACCAAAGCATATATGACTCCTTTCCAAAGCCACATTCCTAGAATTTCACGAACAACTTTTACAGGCAGACTGACACACTGCAAAACCTCATCTCAACAAGTGCTGCAATTTATTTCATAACTTGAATAATTTTGTGAATCCCATAGCTTTCAGGGATTTTGTAAGTTGTGTATTGTTATACTTTCCAAATTTGGCGTGTTTTATTTACTTCATAAATCTTACCATACAGGAGAGAGTGTTCAGACAAAACAACGAACTATTCAACACAGGAAATTGCAATCTTATTTGTGATGTGAATGCAGGTGGAAATTAATATGATAAGTGAAAATAAGTAGAAAACAGGACAGCAGCTGTTGAAAATTTCTCACTCATGTGGCATATGTTTTTTAAAAGGTTTCCTCATAGATAATGAGAATAGAATGATATTTATCAGAGTTTGAGGAAAATAGACGAGCAAAAGTTGATGAATTAATAGTTACAGAGAAGTACAAATTCTGTTGTGCAATTTCAGCATAAATACCAATACTTAAGATATACTCTGTATTCCCAAAAGTAAGAGAAAGAATTTTGCATGCTTTAATGATAAGTAAGTGTTTAACTTTGGAGATGAATTTAAACTATGAATTTAAAGTAATTCTTTTTCTTCATGCAATTTCTTCAAAAGTTTCAAGTGTTATTTTAATTTATTCTTTGTGTCTTTCACATCAGGCATCTAGATTTCATTCATTTCCCTATCCCCTTTTATCTGACCTGCCCCGTGGCAAACCTGCATCAAAAAATAAAATTGTTACAGCAGGTCTCCACGCTGGCTGCCGCTGGTTCTGCCGCCATTGTCCTGCAACCACGTGTGCCCCAAATAACACTCAGAGACTCTGTATTTGATACAATCCTGTTGGCCAATTACCATTATTGTTAATGGGCTAGCTCTGCCATAATTATTAACCCATTTCTACTTATCTAAGTATTTCCACGTGGTCGTCTTATCGGGGAGCTGCAGCTGGCGTCCTCCTTCCTCCCTCGGCTACATGTCGACTCCGCCTTCTACTTCCTCTTTCTTCCTCCTAGTCTCCTAGCCCCGCCTATCTAGTTTTCTATTGGCCACAGGGCTTTATTAACCAGTATAAGAAACATATATACAGAATCACATCTCCCATCATAAAATAAAATATAAGAGGAAAAAAGGAAAAACATCTCATCATGGATGCTTTAGTGAGACATAGTAAGTCATGCAATGCAGTAAACCTTTCTCTCCATATACCTTTACTTGCAAGTGTTAATTGCAAAGTGTCTTTGGTCTGGTTCTTACTTCTTGGTTGCTGATACTCTTTTAATACTGTTCAGTCACTGGAACTCCACTTCAATATCCTATTGTTGTGCTGTGTCATAGAGATCCTGCAGCTTTGAGTCGACATATCACCAGCCTCTTCACGTGATCCAACAGATCATAGATGGTCTGGATGTTGGGTGGGCCAACCCATAAAGCATTTTCTGGGACTGGGTAGTTGCAGAGTTGCTCATCCCACCAGCTCTCCCCTGTCTTCAACACCAGGGTGAGCTCCCAAGCATTACTCTGGCTACTTCACCCCTTGCAAAACATGAGCAAGAGGTATGGCCAGTTCCTCTGCTTTCACACACCTAGGGTCAGCTCTCCAACACCCACACCATCTGGGCCAGCTCCACTGTGCTGCCCGGGTGAGGTGCAGTGGCCATTCTCCCAAATGCTTCTGCTGCTGAGAGACAGGGACAGTTCTCCCACTTGCCACAGGAAGTTGGGAATTGGGTGTTCGTTGGGTACCACTCTCCTGCCAAAACCACCCTATGGCATATAAGGGCAGGAGTTGACCTCCTATGCTCACATTTTAGGACAAGTTTGATTGAACCCCCATCAACAGGGACAACTCTACTGTGTAGCTAAAAACTATAAACCCAGACATAGATGTTGGGTTTCAAGCTGAAAATAAGAAAAGCAAAGCAACCGGGCCACAGTCAGAGATCCATCTATCACCATGTGATAATCCTGACTACCTGCCCGCTAGATCTTTGACTCCCATCGCCAGGACTCTGCTAGAGATGAGTCTGGGACCAGTTTGGTTTGAATCCTCCCCACACTCTTACCTGGGAATGCCCTGGATTATTCCCCAATCTCACTTTGCTCTATGTCCTATCCTGAGAGAGAGTGCTCCTTGTGCTCTGAAACAAAAAACACACCCCATGAATGGCCTGCCCTCCCTCCACACTGTGCCATACCCTGCCCTCTGTCCCACCACTCTGGTTAAGAACTGGAACAGAGGCCAGATCCAGCAAACCTGATACCTTCGTGGAACTTCCTAGAGCTGCTCTGAGCATACTACACCTGCCTATCCACACGGGACCACCCTGAATCCCCGCATGCCTGATCTCTGACCCCCACCACTGGTCTTCTGCTAGAGTTCTGAGTCCTGGTCAGAGATCAGCCTATCCAAGATGGGATCATCTTGAGTCCCTGCCTGCCAGATCTTTGACCCCATCACCGGGCCCCTGCCTGTGGGGGAAACCTCCTAGAGAGCTTGGACCACCTAGACCTATAGACATCAAACTTCTGACCCACATAAGCCCACCAGGACAGTACCATAGAAAGAGAGAAAGACCCCACCTGCACTCACTGCAAGAAACAATGGGAAGAAGGCAATACAAGAAAACACCTAATTATAAAAAGACAAGTATGACACCACCAGAATTTAGGGACTCTATACCAACTAGAGCTGAACACTCCAAAGTAGATGAAGCAGAAGAGAATGACTTATATTTATAAATATGATAGAGGTCCTCAAAGATGATGTGAGAAAATCTCTTAAAGAAATGGAAGAATAAACAAACAAAAAATTGAAGAAATAAACAAATCACTTAAAGCAAATACAGAAAGCCAAAAGAAAAACCAATTAAACAGGCAAAGGAAACAGTTCAAGACTGCAAAACTGAAATAGAGACAATAAAAAAGAATGCATGCTGAAGGAATGCTAGAAATAGCAAAACTGGGCAAATGATTGGGAACTACAGATGCAAGCATAACCAACAGAATACAATAGATGGAAGACAGATTCTCAGGCCCCATCGCCAGGCCTCTGCCAAAGAGGACTCAGTTGGAGAGTGGCAGGCCCAGGCTAGATATACCTATCAGTGCATGGAACATCCTGGGTCCCAGCCTTTGGGACTCTCAAACACTATAGATGGAGAAAACAAGATATTAATGACAAAGCCAGATTTCCACAATACATATCTACAAATCCAGCCCTAGAGAAAGTTCTGGAAGGAAAATTCCAACCCAAGGAAGTTAACTATGCTCACAAAAAAAAAAAATAGGCAATAGATAATCCCACTTCAACCGGAACCCATAAAGCAGGGCAAATATCTTCACAATACCACCACCAACAACAAATCTAAAACAAAAAAGCATTAACAATCAATGATCCTTACTTTCCCTCAACATTAATTGTCTTAACTTGCCTATAAAAAGATGGGCTAACAGAATGGATAGGAAGACAGAGCCCATCCTTCTGCTGCATAGAAGAAACACATGTAAGCTTCCAAGGCAGACATAATCTCAGGGTAAAAGTTTAGGAAAAGATCTTCCAATAAAATGGACCCAAGAGTCAAGCAGTTGTGGCTATTCTAATATCTAACAAGTTAGACTTCAAACCAAAATTAATCAAAAGAGATGAAGACAGTGATTTCATATTACTCACAGGAGAAATCCATCAGCACAAAGTCTCAATTCTTAACATCTATGCCCAAAATGCAAAAGCACCCACATTAGTAAAAGAAACACTACTAAAACCTAGAGCTCACATGAAACCTCACACAGGGATAGTGGAAGACATCAACATCCCACTCTCACTGCTATACAAGACCACCAGTCAGAAACTTAACAAAGAAACAAAGAACTAACAGAAGCTATGTCCTCAATTGGGTTTAACAACATCTATAGAACATTTCATCCAACACAAAAGAATATGCCTTCTTCTCTTCTCCACAAGGAACCTTCTCTAAAATCGACTACATACTAAGTGACATAACAGACCTCAACAGATACAAAAATATTGGAATAGTCCCCTGTATCTTATCAGACCACCATGATTTAAAGTTGGAATTCAAAAACAACACAAATATCAAAACCCCAAAAACTCGTGAAAACTGAGCAATGTGCAAATTGAAACATACCTGGGTCAAAGAAGAAATAAAGAAAGAAATTAAGGATTTCCCAAAATTCAACGAGAATGAGGAAACAACATACCTGAACTGAAGGTACACCTTGAAAGCAGTGCTAAGAGAAAATTTCATTGCACTAAGTGCCCACATGAAGAAAACAGAGGATAGTCATATTAGAGAATTAATAGCACAACTGAAAGCCTTGGAACAAAAAGAAGCAAACTCACCTTGGAAGAGTAGATGCCAGGAAATAATCAATTTGAGGGCTGAAATCAATAAAGTAGAAACCAGGAAAATACTACAAAAATCATTGCAACAAAGAATTGGTTTTTAGAGAAAATCAACAAAATAGACAAACCTTTATCCAAACAAACCAAAAAGCTGAGAGAGAACATGCAAATTAACAAAATCAGAAATAAAAAGGGGGACACTGAGGAAATCCAGACAATTTTCAGTTCATACTTTGAAAACCTGTACTCCACAAGATTTGAAAATTCAAAGGATATGAACAAATTTCTGGATAACTATCACCAAAATTAAATCAAGAACAGACAAACATCTTAAATAGACCTATAACCACTAATGAAATAGAAGAAGTCATCAAAAGCATTCTAAGCAAAAAAAAAAAAAAAAAAAAAAAAAAAAAAGCCCAGGGCCAGATGGCTTCAGTGAAGAATTCTACCAGAAATTCAAGGAAAAGCTAATACCAATACTCCTCACATTGTTCCTCACAACAGAAACAGAAGGTTCATTACCAAACTCTTTTACCAGGCCACAATAACCATGGTACCCAAGCCACACAAAGACACAACTAAGAAAAAAATCTACAGACCAATATCCTTCATGAACATTGATGCAAAAATACTCAATAAAATACTGGCAAACCAAATCCAAGAATACATCAGAGTAATCATCCACCATGACCAATTAGGCTTCATCGCTGGGTTGTAGAGATGTATTAACATACAAAAATCTATCAAGGTGAATCACCATAACAACAAACTGAAAAAGGAAAACCACAAGATCATTTCCCTAGATGCTGAAAAATCCTTTGACAAAATTCAACACTCTTTCATGATAAAGGTCTTGGAGAGTCAGGGATAACAGGAACACAATAAAGGCAATATACAGTAAACAAACAGCCAACATAAAACTGAGTGGAGAGGAGCTTAAGGTGAATCATCTAAAATCAAGAAAAGACAAGGATGCCCTCTCTCTCCATATCTCTTCAATATGGTACTTGAAGTCCTAGCTAAAGAAATAAGACAACAAAAGGAGATCAAGGAGATCCAAATTGGAAAGGAAGGTGTCAAACTTTCTCTAATTGCAGATGATGTTATAGATTACATATGCGACGCCCCCCAAAAAAAACTCTACCAGGGAATGTCTACAGCTTCAGTAAACTAGTAAGATACAAGAAAAACTAAAAAAAAAATCAGTAGTCCTACATTATTTAGACGACAAAGAGGCTGAGAAAGAAATCAGAGAAACAACACCCTTTACAATAGCCACAAACAATATAAAGTATCTTGGGCTAATGCTTACCAAACAAGTGAAAGACCTATATAATAACTTTGTGTCTTTAAAAAAAGAAATCAAAGAAGGCACCAGAAAATAAAAAGATCTCCCATACTCTTAGACAGGTAGGTTAAACATAGTAAAAATGGCAATCTTGCCAAAAAGAACTTACAGATTTGATGCAATCCCCATTAATCCCAGCACAATTCTTCACTGACCTTGAAAGGATAATAGTCAACTTTATATCAATAAACAAAAGACCCAGGATAGCCGAAAGAGCCCTGTAGAATAAAGGAACTTCAGGAGTCATCACCATGCCTGACTTTAAGCTCTACTACAGAGTTATAGTCTTGAAAACAGCCTGGTATTGGCACAAAAATAGACAAGTAGACCAATGGAATCGAATTGAAAATCCTGATACTAACCCACACACCTATGAACACCTGATTTTTGACAAAACAGCTGAAAGTATACAATAGGAGGAGAAGAGCATCTTCAACAAATGGTGCTGGCACAACTGGATGATGGTGTATGGAAGACCCATGACTTTGGTCATGCACAAACTCAAGTCCAAATGGATCAAAGACCTCAACATGAATCCAGCCACACTGAAACTCTTAGAAGAGAATGTGAGAAGTACCCTAGAACAAATTGGGATAGGAGACCACTTCCTGAACATAACTCCAGTAGCACAGACACTGAGATTAGCAATTAATAAACGGGACCTCCTCAATCTTAGAAGCTTCCATAAGGCAAAGGACACAGCTGAGAAGACCAAACATCAGCCCACAGAGTGGGAAAAGATCATCATCAGTCCTACATCTGACAGTGGGATGATCTGCAAAATATACAAAGAACACTACAAACTAGTCAACACAATACCAAATAACCTATTCAAAAAATGGGGTACAGAACTGAATAGAGAACTCTCAATAGAGGAAATCAAAAAGGCTGAAAGACAAAGTGCTCAACATTCTGAACATTCTGAATATCAGAGAAATGCAAATCAAACTACTTTGAGATACCATCTTACTCCTGCCAGAATGGCTAAAATTAGAAACACCAATGACATCTTACGCTGAAGAGGATGTGGAGAAAGGGGAACTCACCTACTGCTGGTGGGAGGGCAAACTTGTACAGCCATTTTGGAGACCAGTGTGGTGGTTCCTCAAGAAAATGGGAATCAATCCACCACAGAACCCAGCAATCCCCCTCTTAGGCATATACCCAAATGATCCACATCCATGCAATGAAGACATGTTCTCAAATATGTTCATAGCAGCATTATTTGTACTAGCAAGAACTTGGAAAAAAATATAGAAGCTGTTCAATTGAAGAATGGATAAAGAAGATGTGGCATATTTACACAATGGAATACTACTCTGCAGAAAAGAACAATGGAATCTTGAAGTTCCCAGGCAAGTGGATGGAAATAGAAGAAACCATCCTCAATGGTGTAACCCAGTCACAAAAAGAGGAACATGGTATGTACTCACTCATATATGGATTTTAGACATAGAGCAAAGATCACCAGCCTATAATTCATACCGCCAGAGGAACTAGGATACAAGGAGGATTCTCAAAGAGTCATATAAGGTCCCTCACAGAAGGGAAAAGGGACGAGATCTCCTGACAGTATGGGCAGTGGTGGGGGGGGGTCAGTGATTGGAGAGGGAACTAAGAGAAAGAGAAGGGGGAGGAGAGGAATGCTAGTGGGACTAGGAAGATTGAGTCGGGGGGGGGATAGATGAGAGAAAAGAGAGAAGAGATAGAGGAAGAGAGGGGGGAAAGAGAGAGAGACCATAAAAATGGGATCCATTATAGGTTTGAAGAGAAAACTGAACCTAGAGAAATGTCCAGAGACCTACAAGACTGACCCCAACTAACTATTTGAGCAACAGTGGAAAGGCTACCATAAGTGACCTTCCCTGATAATGAGATCAATGACTAACTTATCCACCATCATAGAGCCCTCATCTAGTAGCTGATGGAAACAGAAGCAGACACCCACAACTAAACACTGAGCCGAACTGGAATCCAGATGCAGAGAGGGAAAACAAGACCAGGCTACAGAAACACATATAGACAGCTGACCTGAACAAGGAGGAGCTAATGGGCCCCCAGCCAGATTGCTGGTAATCCAGCATGGGACTGACTCAGACTCCCTGAACATGGGTCTCAGCTAGAAGGCCTGGGCAGTCTAAGAGACCTCGAACAGTGGAACCAGGATATATCCCTGGTGCACAATAGGACTTTGGAGCACATCCCCCATGGAGGGATAATCCCTTAACTTAGAGACAGGAGAGAAGTCCTAGTCCCTACTCCAAATGATTTGACAGATTTATATGACCCCTCCTGTAAGGTGTCACCCTAGATATGGAATGGGGTGATGGGAGGAAAGGGGGGGCATGGGAGCGTGGGACAGAGGGAAAGAGGAAGGGTGGGAGAAGGATCTGGGATCAATATGTAAAATAAAAATAAAAAGTAAAAAAAAAGCCTTAAGATATTTGTTCATTTCTTGCATTTGACTTGTTTTTTCCCTCTATTTCTTTCAATTTTTTATTGTTTTTCTTCCATTTCTTTAAAGGATTTTTCTCATATCATCTTTAAGGGCCTCTTTAATTTTCATGAATTTATATTTAAGTCATTTACTTCTGCTTCATCTGCCCTAGTGTTCAGGTCTAGTTGGTGTAGAGTCCCTAGTTCTGGTGGTGTCATACTGGTTCTTCTATATTTGAGTGTTCTCTTGCAATGCTGTCTTTCCATTGCTTCTTCCAGTGGGTTCAGGTGGAATCTCTCTCTCTATGCTGCTCTCCTGGTAGGTGTAGATGACTCAGGAGTTCCATGTCAGTAACGCTGGATGATCTGAGCTCTCTCTGAAGTCTTTCAAGGAGAGGCCACAGCAGGGCCAATGATTTGTATTAGGCAGGCTTAGGATGGTCTCAAGCAGAAGGTAGGCAAATGAGCCCAAAGATCAGGTGAGGGGAGGCTCCAGATGATTCCCCATGGAGGGGCGGGTCCTTTGTGCTCAGAGCCGACCCCCAAGCACTGAACCCAGCAGGACCAATAATGAGGGGGAGGCATGCTCCAGATGGTGGATGGTCTGGCATCCTGAACTCAGGCAGAAGTCAGGCAAAGCAGCCCAAAGGTGAGGATAGACTTCACTTTGTTCCTCATGGTGGGGGGTAGGTTCAGTATGCTCAGAGCCAACCCAGGAAGTTCCAAGTAGAGTGGAGAGGTGCTGTACCTGGGCTCTGGCCAAGTGCTCACTTCAAGCAGTGGGCCCAGCAGGGACAAGGATGATGAGAAGGCAGGTGCTTGGTGGTGGATGATCCATAGTACCAAGACTGGGCCACTGAGGCCAAGTTTATAGAGGGTTGGAGATGCAGACATAACCCAGGGAGTCCCCAGGAAAGGATGTGGGTGAGAATTGCTTGGGCTGGTCCCAAACTCTCCTCAGGCAGAAGCCAGGTGAAGGGGTCCAAATGTCAGGTAAGGACAGGCTCCCAATGGTCACGCATAAAGGGATAGGTCCAGTATTCTCAGAGACCAGCCATTTGGAAAAGATACTGCTCTTGTCTGGACTGTTTGACTTTATGCTGTATAAACTGAACATGCAGGATCCACAGAAAAGTGACTACTGAAACAAGATGGACAGTGCTACAGGATTCCTGCTTCATGGAAGAGGCTGCCAGACAGTCTGCAGGACACAGAGAAAAATGACTGACAAACTGCCAATACAGATGGACAGTTTCCTGCTTTGATGAAGGGTCTTCCAGACACACTGTGGCCTACAGGCTGAAGATGGAACTTTACAGAAGAACTTCAGGTGACTGACCAGGTGAGTTGTCTCTGTCATTTCTAGAGTTTATATATTATCCTTCTGTGGTCTTTGATGGAGTTGAAGACAGATAGTTATGGTTATAGTTTTCCTTAGTTAGGATTAAAGATAAATTACATATAAGAAGTTAGACTCACAAAGATAGGATAGATGATGGAATATTTTCTTTAAATCTTGCTAAATGTTAACGGACTGAACATTGTTAACTGTGGTACTTATTTGATAACTGTTTTGTTATATATTTTACTATGTTAAGGTTAAAACCCTTCTTTTTATTTTAGACAGAAAAGAGGAGAAGATGGGAGGTATTATTCTGTAAATATGTTTCTCATATTGGTTAATGAATAAAGCACTGCTGGCCAATAGGAAAGCAAGATGGGGGGACTAGGAGACAAGGAGGAGAGAGGAAGTAAGAATGCCAGCCCCGCTCTCAGGTAAGATAAGACCACGTGGAAGTACTTAGATTAATAGAAATGGGTTAATATTTAAGACAGAGCTAGCCGATAAGAAATTAGTAACTGGCCAACACAATTATATCTAGTATAATATCTCTCTGTGTTATTTGGGGCTGGCGTGGTAGTGGGACCATAACAGGGAGCATTTACCTTAGGCTGGTTCCAGACTCACCTCAGGCAGAAGGCAAGCTAAGAGACCCAAAGGGCAGGTGAGGGCAGGCTCAAGATGGTCCATTATGCACAGAGCCAACATAGGAAATGCCAAGGAGATGGTGGCATGTTGGACATATGCTCTGGCCAAAAGCTCACACGAGCAGTGCACCCAGCAGGGCCAAGGATGATGAGTGAGAGTTAATTTATCAAATCAATTTCTTCACATGGTTTTATTACTGATAATTTCCTCTGTAATCTGTCTGCTATAGGGATACTCAGGAGGAAAGTAGGTAGCATATCTGAATGCATGTTTAATGGCCTGAGAACAGTGGAGTAAATTGGGTAGCATATCTTTACTAGAAAATACATAAATACATAAAATATTGGTATTTTAGCTCATTTTCACAAAGAGTCACATTTTGTACCACAATAACCAATATATAGATTGAATAGCATGTGGAGACATATCTTCAGTAGGTCCCAAAGTAGGAACTTAGCAATACTAGACAAAATGGGTTGTTTGAAACTAAGACAAGAAGGGATAATCAGTAATGTCATTTCTCATTTTATTACATGTAATACATAGGGAAGGGAATGTAGCATTTAGAAATTATAGAAATGTGACACTTCCTAGCACCATTATTCCTTTGGAAGAGAAAAGAGGAATATGCAGCATATGGTTAGGAAAGCAAAATGCATGTTCAGCTTGAACCTGGGAACATGAAGCTAAGAACATGTTTAAATCTTTTTTTCATTCGATTAAGATTTATTGGAAAACTTTGTTTTCTGAAGCAAGCTGATATTATTGAACCAGAGAGGCCAGGTTCTTCTCATGGAGTTTACATTAGAGAAAAAAACAGACACAATGAGAATAAGTATTATTAATTAGTACGAGAAACATATATACAGAATAACATCTCCCATCAGACTTCCCTGGATGATGGAGTATGACCCAAGAGTAGTAGCTGAGATCATCCCTTTCCTCGCCAAGATGCTTTTGGTTATGGTGTTTTACCACAGGTATAGGAATCTAAGACAGTCCATGAAAATTGTAGCAAGAGTGAAATTAAATAAACTACAAGGGGAAAATTAGCCACATAAAAAAACCCTCTGAAAAGAGGCCATGTTCCATGTACAGACTTTCATGTCATCAATAAATGACTGCCTCCTGGTTTGTTTTGTCTTTTAATCAGGGTTTATTTATTAATAACATAATTTAAAATTTTTACATGTTGATCACAGTTTCCTCTTCCTCCCTCACTCCCTTACTCCCTCCCATCCACTTATCCTCTTTCCCCCCCACCCTCATTCCACATGTAGGGCTATGCTATCCTACCTTCAGGGTCATGTAAATCTGTCAAGTCATTTGAATTATAGACTAGGACTTCTCTCCTGTCTCTAGGTTAAGAGAGTATTGCTCCATGGGGGATGTGTCTGCAAGGTCCTTTTGTGCACCAGGAATACATCCTGGTTCCACTGTCTGGGGTCCTTTAGACTGCTCAGTTCTTCTAGCTGAGACTTATATTCAGGGGGTCTGAGTCAGTCCCATGCTGGATTCCCAGCTATCAGTCTGGGGGGCCCAGTAGCTCCTCCTTGTTCAGGTCAGCTGTCTTTGTGTGTTTCTGCAACCTGGTCTTGTCCTCTATCTCTGCATTTGGATTGTAGTTCGATTCAGTGTTTGGTTATGACTGTTTGCTTCTGTTTCCAACAGGTACTAGATGAGGGCTCCATGATGGTGCATAAGTTAGTTGATGACCTCCCTATCAGAGAAGGGCATTAATGGTAGCCTTTTCAAGGTTGCTAAAATTGTTAGTTGGGGGTCAGTCTTGTAGGTCTCTAGACCTTTCTTTAGGTTCAGCTTTCTTTTCAAATCAATATTGGCTTCCTCTTTTATGTTCTCTCTCTCTTTCTCTCTCTCTCTCTCTCTCTCTCTCTCTCTCTCTCTCTCTCTCTCTCTCTCTCTCTCTCTCTCTCTCTCTCATCTCTTTTCTGTCATCTATTCCTACCCTGACTCAATCTTCCTAGTCTCACGTGCTTTCTTCTCCTCCCTTTCTCTTTCTCCTAGTTCTCTTTCCATTCACTGCCTCCCTACTTTCCATGTGCTCTGGGGGACTTGTCCCTTCCCCCTTTTGTGAGGGACCATATATGAATCTCTTAGAATATACCTTGTATCCTAGTTCCTCTAGTAGTGTGAATTATAGGCGGTGATCATCCACTCTAGATCTAAAATCCATATATGAGTGAGTTCATACCATGTTCTTTGTATGCACCTGCCCTCACCAGCAAGGAAGATGTGACTCCGGGTAGATCTTCTTCATGCAGTTTTAATCAGGATCCTTTAAACATGTTGCTTCTGGCCCGCAGGAAGAGAGGGGGGGGACCTCTGCACAGGCTTAAATACCATGAGCTAACCAACCCCAGTGAGCCACGTGGACCCTGCAGATAGGCTACTCTAATGTGGAAGCAGACAGGCTGAACAGACTTAACCAATTAAGGGCTTGTTTACCCAGAGAATCTTTACCAGCGGGAAGGTGTTAGAAGCCAGTGCCACTTTAAGGCATGGCACTACACGGCTCTCTACAGTTCTTCTTTTTGTGCCTGGGTTACCTCATTCAGGATGGTTTCTTCAAGTTCCATCCACTTGCCTGCGAATTTCAAGATTCCATTATTTTTTTCTGCAGAGTAGTATTATTTGTAATAGCAAGAACCTGGAAGCAACCTAGATGCCCCTCAACTGAAGAATGGATAAAGAAGATGTGGCACATATACACAAAGTAACATGTTTAAATTTTTATCTTTTATTGACAAAAACAGCAAATCAGGACATGACTTGACCAAAATGTGTGTTCCTCTCTGTGACTGTTCTCTACAGGTAGGAGCTACTTCTGGACACTGTTCACTTGTTTTAAATAAAAATCTTCCCAGTGATTTTAAATTATGCTCAGCCAAATAATTTTAGTACCTTTTCTACACGATGTGTTTTACATGTATGTGTATGGGTGTGTGGATGTATGTACATAATCAGATTCATATATGTGAACGAGTGTATGTACATGTATATATCCATATGTAGAAGTCAGAAGTGAACCTTGGGTGTTGTTTTTTGGGAGATGACAAGTTTGTCTTTTGAATTAGGGTATCTCACTGGGAAATAGGGCTCACTAATTGGACTGGGTTGGGTGTCCAGAAAACTTGAAGAATTTCTTGTTCTGTCTTCCTAGTATTGGTATAATAAGCACACACCACCATGCCTGGCTGTTATATACATACCAGAGATTAGATTTAGGTCTTCAGGATTGTGTGGGAAGCATTTAAGTGAGTGAATCTCTCTACCACTCAGCATGATGTGTTGGGAACTGTATTTCTTTCATTTCTTACCTACATCGTAAGCTAGTTTCAGAACAAGACACAAAACTATAATTATTATTGAGAGCATGAAGAAGAAAGATGACAAAGAATTATCATATTATGTAAGTTAATTAACAGTAAGTTTCTATTTTGCTCAAGACCAGATACATATTAGCACAAGGGATAATAACACTGTTGCAAAGAGCAGAAAATAGCAATATATTTGTGCAGTGACTTGAGAAATTGCAAGATGATTGACAGGTGTTTCCTGGGACTTGACAGAATGGGAATACATGAGAGGGGAAGGACACTTTGTCCCTGATGGAATGAAGGCAGAGAGGGGATTGCAGGAAACAACACAGTCTGGGCCAGAAAGTGTTGTCATCTTTAGACAGGAATGAAGCAGAGCTGGTAGGGGGGAGGCAGAGAGACAAATCCATTGACAATTGGGGTTGTATTAATGTCCTTAGTGTGAACCAATGATTTCAGCTTAAAGTTCTGTAAAATGGTGGTCAGGAATAGAAACAGCTCCATGCGTGCCAGGCCCTCTCCTACACACATACGTTTTCCTAGGGGGGAAAATAAAAAAGATTATTATTCTCTGTAAATATGAGAATCACTGTACTTGTAACTGATACAAGAGGCTATAAATAAAGGGTAAGTTATTGGATGGGTTGGTGGAAAGATGGCTACATGAAAGGGCAGATAATTTAGCAAATAAAAATGTGGAACAAATTTGTTGAAGAATTTGCATACATTATTAAAAATTACGTTGTTTTCTCTCCTGTCTCTAGATTAAGGGAGTATCCCTCCATGGGGGAAGAGGCCTCAAGGTCTTTTGTGCACCAGGAATACATCCTGGTTTCACTGTATGAGGTCCCTTAGACTACACAGGCCTTCTACCTGAGACCCATGTTCAGGGGGTCTGAGTCAGTCCCATGCTGGGTTTCCACATATCAGTCCAGGGTCCTGTTAGCTCCTCCTTTTTCAGGTCAGTTGTCTCTATGTGTTTCTGCAGAATGATATTGTCCTCCCTCTCTGCATCTGGATTGTAGTTTATCTCAGTGTTTAGTTGTGGGTGTATTAACTTGACAGATTTAGATGACTCCTCCTGGATGACATAGCCCTACAGGTGGAGTTAGGGGATGGGGGGAGGTAGGGGAGGGTGGTCAGGGTGCATGTGATAGGGGAAAGAGGGAAATAGGGAGGGAGGGACAAAGGAAAGGAAGAAGGAAGGACTGAAGGAAGGGAAAGGGAGGAAGGGAGAAGGAACTGTGATCAATATGTAAAATAAAAATTAAAGAATAGACAAAAAACTGCAATAAAAGGTATTATTCAAAAATACTTTTTATCTAGGTGTGGTTGTTCATTATATGTGATCTCGTCTTACAATTCTCCATTACCCATGCCTTTTGAGGCACTTAGGAAGTCACGTATTAGAATGCTGCTCCATTTTTTGGCATTTATAAGGTCTGAGAGATAAATGTGCTGATCTACACCCAATAACCCAGAGATCTGGGAGGCTTTCTCATTGCACTAGTCCAATTGATACTTGATAAGTATTGTTCATTTAAGTGTTCACCAGGGCACATGAGGCTCTTCAGTAAATTTCTGTATTTTTGGAGAATTTTAATTGCATATTCAGCACAGAGGTGATTGAAACAGCAAAAAAAATATGGATAACATGACTATAATTTATGATGTCTCTATTTTCATGGTGAGTGAGAAGAGTGTAAATGAAGTTAGCTTTCTTTGGTATCTCTGTGATGAATCTAAAGGAAGAAAACAAAGAGCCTACACTCTAGCTTTCTCAATTTTAGCAGTGGATGAACAATCAAAGCCTCACTTTCATATCCTGACAGGGACGAAATCTCTTTTTCATGACAGTGCCTGGAACTGCAAGTCGTACCCCTGATCATTGCAAGTCTACTGGCCATTAAGGTGCCACTTTTTAAGCCTCCACAGATCCTCATGTCACTGAATCCATAAAAATGAATGTCTCACCTGTTGAAAAAGGCATGAAATAGTCACTTTTCTTAAAGTTTCCATTCTTATCTAGAAAGTGTCCAGGGTCAAACACCTCTGGGTTGGGGAATTCCTTGCTGTCCTTCAGCACTGATGACAGTGATGTTATCACTGTTGTTCCCTATAACAACACACAGAGAGAAATCAAGTTACAAAAATATCACCAAGCTAATATGGTATGTACTCACTCATATATGGATTTTAGATCTAAAGCAAAGGATCACCAGCCTATAATTCTCACCACCAGAGGAACTAGGATACAAGGTGTATTCTAAGAGATTCATATATGATCCCTCACAAAAGGGGGAAGGGACAAGTCCCCCAGAGCACATGGTAAGTGGGGGGGCAGTGAATGGAGAGAGAACTAGGAGAAAGAGAAAGGGAGGAGAGGAAAGCACATGGGACTAGGAAGATTGAGTCAGGGTAGGAATAGAAGACAGAAGACGGGGGGAAGAAGAAGAAGAAGAAGAAGAAGAAGAAGAAGAAGAAGAAGAAGAAGAAGAAGAAGAAGAAGAAGAAGAAGAAGAAGAAGAAGAAGCCATTATAGGATTGAAGAGAAAGCTGAACCTAAAGAAAGGCCTAGAGACCCACAAATCTGACTCCAACTAACAATATGAGCAAGCATGGAAAGGCTACCATGGGTGTCCTTCCCTGATAGGCAGATCAACAACTAGCTTATCCATCATCATGGAGCCCTCATCTAGTACCTGTTGGAAACAGAAGCAAACAGCCATAATTAAACACTGAATCGACTATAATTCAGATGCAGAGAGAAAGAGGACAAGACCAGATTGCAGAAACACTTAAAGACAGCTGACCTGAACAAGGAGGAGCTACTGGGCCCCCCAGACTGATAGCTGGGAATCCAGCATGGGACTGACTCAGACCCCCTACCCCCTGAATATAGGTCTCAGCTAGAAGAACTGAGCAGTCTAAAGGACCCCAGGCAGTGGAACCAGGATGTATTCCTGGTGCACAAAAGGACCTTGTGGACACATCCCCCATTGAGGGATACTCCCTTAACCTAGAGACAGGAGAGAAGTCCTAGTCTATACTTCAAATGGCTTGACCAATTTACATGACCCCACTTGGATAGCATAGCCCTACACGATGGAGAGTGAGGGTTGTCGGAGTGCATGTAAAGGGGGAGAGAGGGTAAGAGAGAGGGAGGGATGAAGAGGAAACTGGGATTGACATGTAAAATAAAAAATAATAATAAAAAATGAAAAAAATTTAACAAGTATGAGATAGAAAAATTATGAACAGAATTTTCTTAACATAAAAGTCATAATTAAGATGTGGTAGAGAAAATCCAATGTACATATATGTTTGTGACATGAACTGTCAGTGATCAAAGAGTCAAAAAATACACAGAAACATAACAGGGATTCAGATAACAATTTTGAAGAGATTGACAAAATTATGTGAATAAAATTTATCTCAACGTAAAAAAAAAAATCTGTGTACCTGGGCCATGCTTGTGTGTGTGTGTGTATGTGTGTGTGTGTGTGTGTGTATATATATATATATATATATATATATATATATATATATATATATATAATTTTTCTTTCATTTAAATGGGGTGGTTGTAAATGGTTAATAACCATAATCAATCTTTATAAAGGTAAAAAAAGTATTATATACTTTTTTGGAATGGATTTTCATAAGTTTAAAGTCAATTTTATGATATGTATATTTCACCTCTTATTTAGGTATTGTATTTATTAGCTCATTTAGAAATGTAATGTATTATTATTACAGATTTTATATAGTAACCTATAATTGTCAAAACTTATAGTTAAGTTAGTTAGGATTTCTAAACATATAGAGATGTATTTAAAAGGATATGCATTCTTCAAACCTTTCAAAGACCTACAGAATGTAGCATTTAAAATGGTTTAGAGATTTTCTTAACAGTGAGGCACTACTGCTCCTGGCAACACCACCTGCCTTAGAAAGGAAGATGGAATGTTTGAATTCATGCTGTATAAACTGGACATGCAGGACCCACAGAAAGTTGACTGCTGAAACATGATGGACATTGATACAGGGTTTCTGCTTCATGGAAGACTTTGCCAGACAGTCTACAGAACACAGACAAAATAACTGACAAACTGCCAACACAGGTGGGCCATTTAAAATTTCCTGCTTTGCTGAGGAGTCTGCCAGACACACTATGGCCTATGGGCTGAAGATGCAACATTACAGAAGAACTTCAGGTGACTGACCAGGGAGTGAGTTGTCTCTGTCATTTCTAGAGTTTCTATATTATCTTTCTGTAGTCTTTGAAGGAGTTGAAGACAGATAGTTATGATAGTTACTTAGTTAGGATAGATAGTTTTCCTTAGTTAGGGTTAAAGATAAGTTACATATAGCACTTTAGACTCACAAAGATAGGATAGATGATATAATATTTTCTTTAAATCTCACTAAATGCTAATGGACTAAATATTGTTAACTGTGATTCTTATTTGGTAACTGTTGTGTTATATATTTTGCTATGCTAAGGTTAAAACATTGTTTAGACAGAAAAGAGGAGATGATGGGAGACGTCATTCTGTAAATATGTTTCTCTTATTGGTTAATGAATAAAGCACTGTTGGCCAAAAGGAAAGGAAGATAGGAGGGGCTAAGAGACAAGAAGGAAAGAGGAAGTAGGAAGGAGGAGTCAGCATGTAGAGACAGGAGAGAATAGAGGTCGGGGCCACTGTCCAGTAAGATGAGACCACGTGGAAATACTTAGATTAATAGAAATGGGTTAATCATTAAGACAGAGCTAGCCGATAAGAAACTAGTAACTGGCCAACAGCATTGTATCAAATACAGAGTCTCTGTATTTGGGGCTGGTGTGTCGGCTCTGTGTGTTATTTGGGACCCAGGTGGGCAGGGAAAAACCTGCATGTAACAAATGGCCGGCAGGGAAAAACCTACTCGTTACAGGGTTCAGAGAACAATTTTGAAGAGATTGACTAAATTTTGTGAATAAAATTCATCTCAAAGTAAAAAAGTCTGTGTACCTGGGCCGTGCTTGAATATAATTTGCTCCACAATAAAGTACCTCTTATATCCTTAAGTAAAACAGAACAAAATTTTTCTTCTGACTATACAACTATCAGTGTTTTCCTAAAACGTCAAACTTGATAAGGATATTTTAAAGTTATAATTTGCATTTTAATCAGAACAGTGACAATTAATGTGCTGTGAAAAAATATTTTTAGCACACTGTGGAGATTGATTGAATATAAAGCTAATTGGCCTGTACAGAAATTATAGTTTGGACAAGCTAATTAGGAGAATAATGGAAAAAAATAGAGCAGAGTCAGAGGACATACCCATCAGCTACTGAGGAATCAGGATGGGTAGAAAATGACTAACACACCACAAGACACATGGCAAAGCATAGATAAGAAATATGGGTTAATCTAAATGTAAGAGTTGGGTAGTAGCAAGCCTGAGATATTGACCGAGCATTTACAATTAGTACAAAGTCTCCAAGACACTTATTTGGGAAGTGGCTGTTGGTTGATTCAGGATCAGTCAGGCAGAGAAGGTAAACGCTACCTATAATGATGCCTACTGCAACCAGGTCTGTTCATCACTATCCTGCAATTCATCAAATTGAAGAGAAACTAAGACACAGGAATACAAAAAGTACATAGAAATATATTAGCCCACAGAAATTATTACATAAATTGTCTCCATTAAGCAGATGGAAAGAATAGCAGAAGCACTAGAGACATAATAATAGATGACATTAATAATTCAGGAAACCTCTAAGAACATATAGGCTACATCATTAAAAAGAAAGAATGCAAAGAATTCAGTGTCACAAATAAATGAATGAAGTAGTCTTATTAGGGAATTGAAGAATTCCTGATATCAATTCTTTACAATTTAAAGATTTTTTTTCTCATAATCATAAAAATCTAAACAAGGCTTTGGAAATTTGTGAAAATGTCTGAACATTCAAATAGAGACTCCTAAGTTTTTCCAACATTGTTTGGAAGAGAGAACAAATGTGGAAATATCATCACCAGGTATCTCTCTATATGTGCAGTAGCGCTGCCCTCCTAATTATGAAGCAGTACAAACCTCAATCAGCCCTGTGTAGCTCAGAGGACAGGAAGCTCATTGTGATCTGGGAGCATCAAGAGGACAGAGGTGCAGCAGAGATGAGCCAGCTTACCTTGGGGATAAAGTAGTCCCTGAACTTAATGTCACAGGTCACCGCATGGGGCACATTGATGGGGAGGAGGTCGATGAATCTCTGGACCTCATGAATCATGGCATCTGTGTAGGGCATGTGGCTTCTGTCCTGCATGCAGGGGTTTCGGTGACTGCCAATCACTCGATCAATCTCTTCCTGGACTTTAGCTGGTTGGTGACAGCGACAAATTGAGAAACAGAAAAGTGATGTGTTTGGCACAATGTAAGGCTATACACTGCATAATGTAGTATTCCAAAAGAATGAGAAATGTTCACTTTTTCATTCAATGGTAAGAGCATTTATACATATATTTATATATATAAATAAATATACATAAACATAAAAATACAACACAGAGACGCTGTGTTGTAGACTTATATCCCTATCTTTCTATAAAGATATGATGATTGATGAGCATATACTTATTATTTAATAACCGTAATAGCAAATAAAGTATAAGTACTTACAAGTATCAAGTAAAGCAACATACTTGGTCAACATGTTTTGGTCTGTGGTCAAGGAGATGAGAAGTCAGATACTAAATCTCTACCAAAATACAGTATTCTCTCACAGTCACATTTTATGTATGTGTATTCATGAACATCTGTTTATGCTGCATCTATATAATGTAAAAGACTCTGCTTTTTTGTTTCCACACCCAATATTGAACAAGTTCAATCTCTTCAAATACTTCTGAAGTATATTATACTTGTAAAATGACTGTTTCTTATATGCCCACGTATGCACAACAATTATAACATTCTGATATCAGATATGGGAAATGAAAATCTCAATTATTTATATATATCATCTATATGAATAACTACACAAAAAACACATATTGCAGTCCATTTCTCCTCACTTCCTTAGCAATATCATATTGAGACATCATGAAACTGAAAAGCTACTGTATGGCAATGACATCAACATTAGGACAAAACCATAGTCTATAGAATAAGAAAAGATTTTTACCAGCTACAAATCCAATATAGAACTAATATCCAAAATAAATAAAGAATTTTAAAAAGCAAGATATAAAGAAAACAAATAGCCCAATTAGTAAATTGGGTGGAGAAGTGAGCAGAGAATTTCCAAAGGATGAAACTCAAAGGGCTGAAAAAAAAAACCTTAAACTTAGAAAAATTATCAAAAATGTTAGTCATCAGAGAAATGAAAATCAAAGCTACTTTGAGATTTCATCTTACACCCAAAAGAATGGTGAATATCACCTTTTATAAAAGTTATAGCTCAAGCTGGTGAGGATGTGGATCAAAAGCAACATTTATTCATTGATGGTGGGAGTGTAAACCTGTTCATCCACTACACGTATCAGTGTGACAGTACTTTAGGAAGGTAGAAATCAATCTACATCATTGTTTGTTAATCCACTACAGCACTCACATGGTAAATACTGAATTGGAAACATCCTAAACATGGTGCCCAGCAACATCTCTGATACTCTTAACTTCCCACAAGAGCCATTCAGACTCCTGAAGCCCATGATTTCCTGTGATTTTACTTCAGATATTAGGATGTAAAAACAATCTCAGAAGATTCATGAAGAAATGAAAAAGTAGATAAAAATTATGGCAAACCTGAAGGTCTCATCTGCCTTTTATTTTATAAGCTTGTAAGAAATCAGCTGATCTTCAGAATACTGGTGTAATCTTGATGAGAAAAGTTTACATGGGATTGAGTGATTTCCCTGAAGGATTTAATGTCTCTACTCAGTCTTAACGCTGTATTAGTCTTTCTTGGGTGGATGTTGTAAATCTATTCTGATGAACACATGTAACATAATTTATATTAGGGTGGTAAAATCAGAAGTGCTGACTTACTCCTTCTCTGAAGTACAGACCCTGCGGCTCACACAGAATAACACACAGAAAGGGCTCTGATATGCAGAATTCTGCGACTCACATGTTGCCAGTTTCCCCTTTCTACCCTATGCATTGCTCATTTCCTGTCAATCATCAATGTCTCAGGTAAAGGGCTTCTTAGACTTAGTTTCTTTTAAGAATTTATTTTTCCTGGAAGAGGGGGTCACCTGCTGAATATGGACAGGAAGGGAATTTCAGCAAGGCCAGCATCCTGTATATAACATTGTTCTCTTTTAAACTTCCAATGCTTTGGAACAAGAGTCATCATGGGTCTGTAGATACAGACATTTTGTTATTCTTAATATGCATGCTCATCTAACCTTTATGTTTTTTCAATATCGGATTTCCTGCTCTATATTTTTCTCATTCTTCATACTGTTGTTTCAGTAAATTGAAAGAAACTTCTTGACTGCTTATTGTTATCACTTCTTAGCTTAAACTATAAATTTTGTTCCATATTTGTGCTTTTATCATGTATTGAGCACAGGAGGTATATTTGTGCAGGTTGGAACACTGACTCTGTTTTAAATTACATGTAAACAAACACATTATTGGCACAGTTGAAATAAATCACTAAACAACAGAAGTTTAAGGAAATGTACTTCTGAAGTCATAAAATTCCTTAATTTATATTTTCTGCATCAAAGGAAAAATGTTTTTAGAGAATCCAAATATTTTGGGATACTTCTCAAAATGCACATTTTCTCAGTCATTCTCACTGATGCTTCAGTGAGGTGAATTTTCTTTTCTCCACACCAAAGTTAGATTCATCCCAATAAAGAAAGGAAACTGAAAGACTTTAGCTGATCTAAGACATGGCTTTAAGACTAGAAGAACATGAATTCACAGGACAAGTTACCCTGGCCATGCATGTAGCAGTTTACCTTCCAGAGAACTCAGACACTAAGCAGAATTTGATTGCTTTTCTAACCACAAGAGTCTGTTTCTCTTGGTCATGCTGTTTAATGCAGCCAGTGAGTGGCACAGAAAGTGAAAGGACTGAGACTTCTCAAAGAATAACAACACACATGACACCAAAGACTCTTTCCAGCATCTTATAGGAACACTGTGTCTCACCTGTGACATGGGGATGCTTCAGCAGGAGAAGGAGAGCATATCTCAGAGTTGTGCTTGTTGTCTCTGTTCCAGCAGCAAAGAGATCACTCACAGTGGTCGCCAGATTTTCAAGTGAAAATTCTGATTGTTGATTGTGGTTTGCCTAGGAATAATTTGATAAATTATTTATTAGCACAACTGATTAAAATGGCTCTACAGTTTTATACAAGTTCATATATTAGTTACTGATACTGTAAAATTTAAAGTAAAACACTGTAGCTTCCATTCCAAATGGTTATACTACCTGTATAGAAGTTTACTGAGTTGTATAGATTTTGGGTCTAGTTAATTTGACATGATGTTTAATTTATGTACAAGTTTTATATAATAAGACTTCTATAAAATTTTTCTTTTATATTGTTGCCAACAATGATCTTAGAATTTAGTGTAGAGGAGAATTGTCATATGATTTCAAACACTATGGCACAGATATTTATAACTTTCAATTTCACCCTAATTCCTGACTAGCCTACCTCTTGCAATGATGGAATAATCAGCACATAAGCATCCACAATGTTGTACTTTTATGCCTTAAAAACATAAAGGAAGCATTTTTTACCTTTTCTATTTTCTACTGTCAAACCCATACAAAGAAGAATGTGTGGTAGGTATAACCTTGGGATACATGCCCCAAGACCAGTAAAATATTATGTCTTTTTAAGCCATTGGCCAATAGAGACACATAGATCCTTAAGTATCACAGGTTATTGACAATATACTTTGTTACTCTCCAAAACTTGACAGTAGAACCATATTTTGATGAAGCTATATGTGTCAGTTACAGAACATGAAGAATCATTCGGCTATTGATCAAAAAGTTTCATCACTATTGACTAGTATTTGTGGTGCTGGACTGTGATATGTGTGCTACTGGAGGAGAAAATTATTCTCAGTCTCAACCAGCTGTGAACCTGCAAGTTACAACAATGCCTGGCCTGATAAGTAATGCCCACTGGGGCAACAGTTACACCAACTTCATGGGAGCAAACAACCACCTTCTGATGTGATTTAAGGTTCACTTCTTGAGGTAGGACCCATATCTGCCTCTGTTAAAGGGGGTTAGAATTGGTGTTCAAATCTATCAGTCTAACGGACTAATGGGAATAGTGTTAACATGATTTCTAATGGTGTAATATGATATTCATAGATTAGAACTCTCTTACTTTTTCATCAGAGAAACTTCTCCTTACAGAAGATGGTAATTAATACAGAAACACCCAACTGTGCAATATGCAGAGATAAAGGATTGTGACTTTCTCTCTCCTAAATCATGACACACCCCTCCCCAGAAGATTGAAGTATCTCTGTAGAAGAGGGGGCAGAATTGTTAAGAGCCATCAGTGATCAATAATATCAAGCAAGCAGTGTTTCTGGACACAAAAGGACAGATGAACGTAAGAATTTCCAGTGACTATGACAGCCTGCACAAAACTGTGTAGGCTTCATCCTATAAAACCCAGTACAAGGTGGGGAGAGGAAATATGAATGAAAACTCTAGAAGATTAACTTCTAGTAAGGTGGGAGTCTGTTCATTCAGTGATGTGCCCCTGGCAGGTTGATCATGTGTTAGGCCTGAGGTTTGGTGAGCAACAGGCACTGAACTCAATGGGTATAGGAGGGGGGAAAGAAATCACAGTGTTTGATAGGAAGAGATGAGAGGATGATAAGGAAATTTGAGGGTGTTGTTCAAATTACATCACATGAGATTCTCAAAGAATCAACAAAATATCAGAAAAATTAAACAAAACACGTACTAAACATAAAACAATTATTCAAAAAATCTTAATGAGGAGATACAGTAATGATATTAGTAAATTATTCACAAACATATCAATCACTATCAAAAATAAGAGAGCTTTGCTAGCCAGGAGTTAACCCAAACATCTGTGGCTGAGATTTTTACCACTGAGTTCCAAGATTTCTTCATTTAAAGAAAGGGTGCTCAGCAAGTGATGACAGAGCAGCTATGTAACCACATGAGGAGATCTTGCTAGAAGTATAATGTGGGATAAACCTCATTCCTCATGATTTGAACTCATACATTTCAAAACAGAGTACCACAACCCCAGATAAACCAGATTTCATCCATGACAAAAGACTTAGGACACTATTAACAATATGAATATGACAAATTATAGGATGTAAATATGTTTCCATATATTTCTGTAGAAAGGTTAGTATCTAGATACATACAAAAATTCTATAGTTCATACAGCATGCAATCCAATGGAACAACATTTAAATAAATATTCTCTGTAGACAAAAAGGCAAAACAGCATATAAAATATTTTCCACTTTCACTGTTTATTTTTTTTTAAAAAATACTCATCAAACTGCCCTGAGAAACTACTTTACATTCACTGAATTAATGTCAATAATAAAGTTTCAAAATTAAAACTTCTGTCAGCTATTTGGATCTCACAGAGACAAAATGGCATAACAATTTGAATTGTATTAGCAGTTGGTTAAGAAAGAAAGGTAGTATCAGTTGACTGAAAAACCCCAGTACTAAGGATATATACAGAGGATGTCAAAATAAGCTATGAAGAAATATGTTCTTTGTGTGTGTGTGTGTGTGTGTGTGTGTGTGTGTGTGTGTGTGTGTGCGCGCCGCGCGCATGCTTCTATGGAGCCACAGGCAGAAATAACACAAATCAACATCTATGAGGATTAAGTGCTCTGTGCTATTAAATTGTGAAAATGAATTTTTCTGCAAAGAAAGGAGGAAGTACTGAATCAAGATGAATATAGATGAATGTACAAGACTGTATGCAAGTGCAAGAAGGCAGTATTTCCTCCTTTCTTTCCAGCAAAGTGGTGTTGCCAGGAGCAATTGTGTCTCATTGCTGTGAAAAACCCTAATAAGCCATTTTAAATGCCATATTCTGTAGGTCTTTGAAATGTTTTGAAGAATACCTACCCATTTGAAATATTCTCTGTATATTTAGAAAACCTAACTAACATAAATATCAGTTTTGATTATTATGAGTGACTATCTATAATCTGTATGTAATTATACATTACATTTTAAATGAGCTATATAAACACAATACTGAAACAAGAATAGAAATATTCATATAGCAAAATTGACTTTAAATTTGCATCAATAAATAAAATCCATACCAATACAAAGTTTTCATTTCTATAAGATATTCCTTCCTTTCTTTAGAAACAGATTGTGATCAGTAATCATTTATAACCAACCCTATTGAAATGAAAACAAACATTTATAGACAATATTTGGGAATGGGGGCATTGTTCTCTCCAAAATACTTCATTCTAGAGTTTATATATTATTCTTCAGAGGTCTTTGATAGAGTGTAAGACAGATAGTTATGGCTATAGTTTTCTTTAGTTATAATAAAATGTAAGTTACATATAAAACTTTAGACTGACAAAGATAGGATAGATGATAGAATATTTTCTTTAAATTTTGCCATATTAAATATTGTAACTACAATTTTTGCTTGATTACTGTTTTGTTATATATAATATTACTATGTTAATGTTAAAACCTTCCCTTTTATTTAGACACATGAGAGTAAATAATGAGGATGTCCTTCTGTGTGCTGTGAATATATGTTTCCCTTTTATTTAGACACATGAGAGTAAATAATGAGGATGTCCTTCTGTGTGCTGTGAATATATGTTTCCCTTACTGGTTGATGAATCAAGCTGTTTAAGCTAATGGAGACAGATTGGCCCATTCAGCCTGAGGTAGAATAAGAAGCTAGTGGTCAGCTGCTTTGCATTTCTTATATTCAGCTTGAAGTTCGAATCCCGATTGATGGGAGATGTTATTCTGTAAATATGTTTCTCATGCTGTTTAATGAATAAAGCACTGCTGATCAATAGGAAAGCAAGATAGGTAGGGATAGGAGAGTAGGAGGAAAGAGGAAGGAGTAAGGAGGCATCAGCATGGAGAGCCTAAAGAGAACAGCACACAGGCCGGTTGTCCGGTAAGATGAGAACGTGGAAATACTTAGATTAGTAGAAGTGGGTTAATCATTAAGACAGAGCTAACCGATAAGAAACTAGTAACTGGCCAACAGCCTTATATTAAATACAGAGTCTCAGCGTGTTATTTGGGGCTGGTGTGGGGGAGGGACAAGACAGGCAAGAAAAAACCTACTCATAACAAACGGTGTCAGAAGTGGAACTGAAAACTTTCAATGAAAACTTAACAAAAGCTTAAAAAATAGTTTTTAGAAACAAAAGAACAGAGACAAGCAAGCCTTCTCGGTAGCAACATTTTTCTGGGTTGGACTCTGTTTTGTAAGAGACAAGTAAAGATTTGCACGGCTCCTTTATTAGAGGGTAACAAAATTAGGATAAGTGGCAAAAAGAACGCACTGCTTTTAAAGAGCTCTGCTAACAATTCATTGGTGTGTATGAGAGCTGCAATTAAGGTTTACAGTGTGTTTTAAAATTTACGCAGGATTGAGAGAGAAAAAGAATAAAATGGTTTTAAAAAGACAGAATGTGGCTGCTTGTGGTGGCACATACCTTTAATCCCACACTTGGGAGGCAGAGGCAAACAGATCTCTGTAATTTCAAAGTGAACCTGTTATGCAGAGTGAATTCCAGGACATATAAAAGTTACACAGAGAAACCCTATCTCAAAATATGTAAAAAAGAAAAATAGAGGTAAAAGAAATAGAGTAATAAAAAAGCAAAGTAAAGATGGAAAGCACAGAGAAACTTTAGATACTATACGATATTCTGTTGTCTTTAAATTGTTTGACTGCTGAGAAAATAACAACTACTGATAAAAAGAAATGCTGCTGGATTAATCCAATTTATATATTTTAAAAATGCTTTGACTCCAAAATGTAAGCCTAAGGACAAGTTACTGGGGAAAAGGATTCCTATTTTTGTTTCCACAGAAAATGAAAAGATGTGGATTTCTTCCAGAATAATGTGGTTTGATCAAGCCAACCCCCCTGAAACAAGAGTCCCAGGTGATCTAACATCAAAACAGCTTGGATAAAGCAGCCTTGTAAACTATAACCAGGTTTTCTGCATCTTCTTTGGAATCCCCATGACAGCGCCTCCTACCAACAGGAAGAAGTTTGGAAGGAACAATCCCCAAATTCCCAATTATTGTTTATAAATGTTTGTTTTCATTTAAGTGGGCTTGGTTATAAATGGTTAATGACCACAACCAATCTTTTTAAAGGTAAAAAGGGAATTATGGTTTAGATATGAATACTTTGTTTTTAAATGGATTTTCATTTATTGATACAAATTTTGGGGGGGGTGAGAATTAATTTTTTTATTAATAGTATAATGTAAAAATTGTACATGTAGATCCCAGTTTCCTCTCCCTCCATATTACCCTCTTTCCTCTGTTACATGCACCCTGGTCACCCTCCCCTCCCATCTCCCCATCCCCATTCCATTTGTAGAGCTATGCTATCCAGGTTGGGTCATATAAATCTGTCAAGTCATTTGAAGTAGAGACTAGGATTTCTCTCCTGTATCTAGGTTAAGGGGGTATCCCTCCATGGGGGATGTCAGCATTGTTTGTAATAGCAAGAAACTGGAAGCAACCTAGATGCCCCTCAACTGAAGAATGGATAAAGAAGATGTGGCACATCTACACAATGGAATACTACTCTGCAGAAAAAAATAACAGAATCTTGAAATTCACAGGCAAGTGGATGGAACTTGAAGAAACCATCCTGAATGAGGTAACCCAGTCACAAAAAGAGGAACGGGGTATGTACTCACTCATATATGGATTTTAGACATAAAGCAAAGGATCACCAGCCTACAATACACACCACCAGATGAACTGGGATACAAGGTGTATTCTAAGAGATTAATATATGGTCTCTCACAAAAGGGGAAAGGGACAAAGTCCCCCAGAGCACATGGGAAATGGGGGGGCAGTGAATGGAGGGAGAACTAGGAGAAAGAGAAGGGAAGGAGAGGAAAGCACGTGTGACTAAATAGATTGAGTCAGGGTGAGAGAAAGAGAGAGAGGGGGGTCATAAAAGAGGGAGCCATTATTGGTTTAAAGAGAAAACTGAACCTAAAGAAAGGTCTACAGAACTACAAGACTGACTCCAACTAACAATTCAAGCAACCATGGAAAGGCTACCATAAATGCCCTTCCCTGATACTGAGATCATCAACTAACTTATCCACCATCATGGAGCCCTCATCTAGTACCTGATGGAAACAGAAGCAAACACCCATAACTAAACACTGAGTCGAACTAGAATCCAGATGCAGAGAGAGGGGACAAGACCAGGTTGCAGAAACACACAAAGACAGCTGAACTGATATTGATACAAATTTAATGTCAACTTTGTGATATGTATATTTCTCCTCTTGTTTAGGTATTGTGTTTATATAGCTCAATGAAAAATGTAATGTATAATTTAGTGCAGATTATAGAGAGTTGCCTATACTAGTCAAAACTTATAGTTAAGTGAGATAAGATTTCTAGATATACAGAGATGTATTTGAGATAGAGAGGCATTCTTCAAATTTTTCAATGACCTACAGAATATGGCATTTAAAATAGCTTAGGAATTTTCTTGACAGTGAGACATAGCTGCTCCTGGCAACACTACCTGCATCAGAAAGGAAGATGGACATAGAAGACAAACGTGATGAA
Organism: Cricetiscus sungorus; assembly: GCA_030556225.1. Classification (NCBI taxonomy): domain Eukaryota; kingdom Metazoa; phylum Chordata; class Mammalia; order Rodentia; family Cricetidae; genus Cricetiscus; species Cricetiscus sungorus. The sequence goes on along the minus strand of JANBXA010000007.1, from coordinate 135,911,700 downwards.
GTTTGCTTCTAATATGTCAGGACTAGCAATTGGGACAAGTTACTGCTCTTGTCTAGACTGTTTGACTTTGTGTTGTATAAACTGGTCATGTAGGACCCAGAGTAAAGTGACCGCTGAAACAAGATGGACAGTGCTACAGGATTCCTGTTTCATGGAAGAGGCTGCCAGAGAGTCTACAGGACAGAGAGAAAAATGACTGACAAACTGCTAATACAGATGGACAGTTTCCTGCTTTGCTGAAGAGTCTGCCAGACACTCTATGGCCCATGGGCTGAAGATGGAACATTTCAGAAGAACTTTAGGTGACTGACCAAGCGAGTTGTATCTGTCATTTATAGAGTTTATATATTATCCTTTAGTCTTACTAAATGTTAATGGACTAAATATTGTTAACTGTGATTCTTATTTGATAACTGTTTTGTGATATATTTTGCTATACTAAGGTTTAAACCTTCTTTTTATATTAGACAGAAAAGAGGAGACGATGGGAGATGTTATCCTGTAAATATGTTTCTCATACTGATTAATGAATAAGCACGGTTGATCAATAGGAGAGCAAGATAGGTAGGATTAGGAGACAGGGAGGAAAGAGGAAGGAGTAAGGGGGAGTCAGCATGGAGAGCTTAAAGGGAACAGCATGCTGGCTGGCTTTCCAGTAAAATGACAATGTGGAAATACTTAGATTAGTAGAAATGGGTTAATCATTAAGATAGAGCTAGCCAATAAGAAACTAGTAACTGGCCAACATCCTTGTATCAAATACAGAGTCTCAGCATGTTATTTGGGGCCTGCATGGCAGTGGAACAAGACCGGCAGGAAAAATCTATGCGTAACACCCAATATCAGTCTCTGTGTCTTTATTCTTCATTTTACAACTGACTTAACCATCTCTAAAAAGCATTTTAGTGTTCAACAAACCAAAACATGCTCTAACAATAAAATAAATATATATTAACATTTTACCTGCTTTAGTTTAATCAGGTAATAATCAATAAAGTCCCGAGGGTTTGCAACATCCAATGATCCTTGATGTTCTTTTATTCTCTCCAAAAGGTAACTTCTGATATAATAGATATTTTTTGATATTGTGTGATGACTTCCTGGACAGTAGTCAATTAGTGAAGGGAAATTATTGCAGACCTACAAAATTAAAGAAAAATTTTGATAAGATGTACTGTCCTGTATTTTGTGGTATGTGTGGTATGTATATGCATGCATACATATGTGTGTCATGTACCTGTGAGTACCTTGGTGGCCAAAGATATCAGATCCCCTGAAGCTAGTGGTTTGAGCCACGTACAATTACTGCTAAAAACTGAACCTGGGTCCTTTGGAAGATCAGCGAACACTCTTCAGCACTGATCCATCTCTCCTGCCTTTCCAAAAAACCTTTTTAAAGGAACAGATATGAGAAAATACACATATCCATAATACATAGCAATTCCAACTTGATTTATAGATTCACACGTGAATGAAAAATATGTCCCACACAGTCTATGGGGCCTCTGGCAGTGGAAGCAGGATGTATTCTTAGGGCATGAGCAGAACTTGGAAGCTTTTTCTCAGGGAGGGATACTCCCTTAACCTAGAGACATGAGAGAGAGCCTAGGCCCTACCCCAAATGACTTAACAGATTTTTATCATCCCTCATGGATGGCCTCACCCTCCCTGGGGAGAAAATGGGGGATGGACTTGAGGGTTTGGTGGGGGCCATGGGAGGGTAGGAGGGAACTGGAATTGATGTGTAAGATAGATTGTTTCCAATTTAAATAAATATATTAATAAAAAAGAAAAATACTATTTCACAGTAGAAAATGGTATATTATTTTGTGTGTGTAGCAATTCTGGAATAGTAGAGAAGTTTGGGGGAGCAGAATTCCTGCCCAGATGATCAAAGATTATATTCAAGTTTCCACATTCATGAATCCCTTTTAATATAAAGCATATTTATGAAAATTGACTGATGGCTTATTCATTTATTCCCTCAAATGTGAAATGGGGTATGATGTAAATCATTGTCATTTATAGGTTTTGGATAATAACTGTAGTGAAGAGATTCAGGCAACTTGATTTATATCATAAAAATGTAGCACACACATGTTGACCTCCTGTAACCTGGACTATGACATGGAATGAAGTGAGTGAGGCTGCAAGAGGCACAGACCTTTGGAGTTTCTCTATAATCACAACCATTCTTTGTTTAACTTACTTTTATTTATTATGGGTCCCTCACACTATGCATCTAGATCCCACCCACCACTGCATCTGCTCACATCCACCCTCAGCCATTATAAACCCCCCAAAAAATAAATTTAAGAGAAAATCTCATTATGGAAGCTGCATTGAGACACAGAGGGTCACATAGTAAACCCCTTTATCCACATAACTTCTTTTGCAAGCGTTCACAGCAAAAAGTGCTGGTCTACCTCGAGGCCTCTGGTTTCTATTACACTATCAATACCAGGCGCTTACTGGGAATTTACTTGGATATCCTTTGGTTGCCCTGAACTGTGAAGATCTTGCAGCCCCTCCATGTGCTCCAGCAGATCACAGATGGAGTGAATGTTGAGGAACATCAAATCATAACCCTAGTTCTGGGTCTGGATGGTTGCCATGTTGCCCAGCCCTCTTCTCTTCCCCCCAACCTCATGACCAGGGGTACTCTCTGCCATTGCCCTGGATAGTTCACATCTTATAGCAACGAGTTTCTTTCATGCTCCCAGAGTTGGCTCTTCCACACCTACACCATCAGGGGCAGATCTACTCTGTTCCCCACACAAGGTGCAGGGGCCACTCTTCCAAATCTGCAGCTGGTGAAGAGCAGGGACAACTCTCCAAGTCTGATGTCCTCAGAGCCAGAATCTCACCTGCTGCAGTCTGCAAAGGAGGAGTAGATCTCTCCAGCACCCATTCCACCATAGACAGAGGTGTGGAGGGGCCTGCTCTCTCATGTTCACATTCTCTAGGCTGGTGCACCATCAGCCCTATATTCCAATCAATAGGGTCAATAGGGTCAGCTCTGCTGCACTGCGCAAAGAAGCAGAGCCCACTTTCCCAGGTGCTGAAGCTGGGAGGGAGGAAGGTCAGCTACCTTGCCCATCACAGGTGGCATCAGTGAGGTGAGCAGGGCATCTTTCCCTCACCCTTACCACCACATGGCAGATGGACAGGTGGGTTCAGCTGTCCTGGTCTCACACCCTCAGAGCCAGCTTACCTGTGCCTTTGCCAACAGGGTCAGCTCTACTTTGCTGCCCAGGCCATGAGTAGGGCCTGTTTTCTTGAGAGCTGCAGCTCCCTCACCTGCCTCAGGTGGTGAGGGGCTAATGTAAAGAAGAACGTCTCTCCACAAGCACACCACCACATGACGGACAAGTAGTGGGCCCAGCTCTTCCACCTGCGCAGCTTCAGGGCTGAGTCCTGCACCCCTGTGGACAGTGTCATCTCTGCTGCGCTGCCCAGGCAGGTGTAGGGTCGGCTTTCTTGCATTATTCACTGGTGGCAGGAAGAGGAGCTTTCCTTCTCTTATGACCTGGGGGCTAGCTCTCCCACCTGCCACAGGCAGTGGATGGTGAGAGACGTTCCCCCACACAAGCCACCATATGGCAGATGAGGGTGGACTCAGATCCCCCAAGTGCACATTTGTTGTGATGGCTCCACACCCCTGTCAACAGGATCAGTTCCCCTATGCTTCCCAGAGGAGACACAGGGCCCAATCTCCCTATTGTTGCAGCCAGTGACTGTCAGGACCAACCCTGTACAGCCCTTTCCTCTTGACCTTCAGTGGTATTAGGAGCTATGGACATCAACACAGACCATGGCTGCAACAGGGCCATGAACCCAGACATGGGCCCTGGCAGCAGCAGAGGCCCAGACACTACCATGGCCCTGGGAGGCAATCAAATCACCCACCTCAGCCCACTCCACATTTCTTTACCACTTTAATTGTGCCTCTCTCCCAAGATATGAACCATTCTGTCTGTGTCTTTCCCATACTGCACCATACATTTGCTAACATAGTGTTGCCCCAAAACCTGGTGCTTTGTTTTACTGGGCATCCCAGGTCAGAGCCATTTTGGAGAGTTCAGGAGGTGCATTCCTGCCTAGGACAACTCTGAGAAGATGGATGTGGACCACACATCACTAAACCACTTACATTCACCTCTCTACCTGTCTGTTTGTCTATTAGGAATCCAGCTGAAA